>OX465293.1:3420000-4620000 GCA_949987695.1 Merzomyia westermanni | reverse complement strand
TGCTGTCAGCTAGGGTTGCCACATAATCTTATTATATTTATTTGTTTGCAAACCTGCTATCATTTCGAAAACCACTTGGCGCACTTCTCTTAAATTTTGTACATAGCCTATCTTCCACAGTTAAAACTTCCTTACTTAATTGTAGCCACCAAGGATATTTTTCGAAGTTGCCATCTATCTGAAATTAAAAAAAAATATGTGATGAGATATGCACATATGGGTATTAAAGAAAAGGTTTTGTACGTCACATTTCAAAAAAAATATTTCGAAGCAGATGACCTAGTTACTGTCATTAATACGCGCCGCCATAAATATGAAACACACTGTACATACTTAGCTCAGCTTCTTGCACTTCTTCTACCGCAATGCCAGTACTCAACTATGCAAGTACTTTTCTATTTTCGCAAATTTTTTCTTCAACGCCATTCATTGCTGAGCTCATTCATGCATTTATTAAATTTTGCACTTCCATTGCAAAAGCTGGTTGCTATTGCCTGGCTCTTGGCGAAACTTGCCAATTCATTCGTTGGTTTCGTAATTTCAATGTCAAATATTTAAACTAAATCTTTCTCGCTTTAATACATTTTGCACAACTCCGCGACCCGCTAGCAACCCTGTCCCTGCGTATCATTTCCAATTCACAGTTATACTGCTTCTGCTGCATGCTGCATAATTTAAACGCCAATGCAGCAGAGGCAAAAGCTTAGTGCTGACTTCCACCTGATCTCTGACGCCATTCATCATTTGCCAATTTAAATATTTTCCCCACTTCCCTTACCACACTCTTTACAGTCCCATTTAGTTACTTGTTACCAACAAAAACTTCAATTCATTTCGATGAGCTTTCACTTCAACTGCATACAGCCCGCTAGCCAATTCAAAAACGTTCAAACAAGTGAAGCTGAAATTTGCGGTTGAATGAAAGTGCAGCATAGCAATGCAGAGAAGAGGAAGTAGCGCAGTGCGGAACAGCGTAAAAGAACTGAACACGCTCAAATGAAAAGCGAGCAAATTTGCTTATGCAAGCAAATCAACAACAGAAAATTTGCTTCCACCTGATTAAGAGCACACTAAAGTTAAACAAGAAAAAAAACAAAAGAAATATTGAAGCATACACTTAGGTGCTGCGGAAAAGTTGGTGAGTAACGAGCTTAGAGCAGCACGGTCGCAAAATTTCCAAAATCAAATAGACACAAAAGAATATCACTAAATTAGCCACATCTCCTAAGTGACAGCGGAGCTCCAAAATAATTTTGCAATTAATATGCATTCTATTACCCCTAAAAGTATGCAATATTTTTCTTAGAGCGGTTTCAGTGCCTCCTGCTGTTTCAAAATACTTTTTTTATGCTTTCATTTATTTTTACTACATTCAAAACAAAAGCAAATACAGCTACGTGCCCACTCGAGCCCAACGACTGGCACAGCGTGCACCAACAATGCCCGTATGTATGTGAGACGAAGCCACCTACATCGCTTCAAATGTTTTTTGGTCATATATGAACATTAGTTGCAGCTATTCACACATATTTTTGCCCCTTCCATGGCGTTTTGTTATGTGTATTCTTTTCACATGTTAGCATATCAAGCGCTTGGCAGCTAATTAACGCTTCGCTGGCACGTACTTGACTTGGCAATCGGAGCATCGTGGCTTGTAAAAATTTTGGCATTTCTCTGAATTTTTTCCCCATATTTATTTTTCAACCAAATAACTTAATTTGTAAAAATGTCTACGAAGCGCACAGATTTTGGTGCAAACACGTACATAAAAATAACTAGAAAGTGTAATGCAAGTGTTGTCAAAACTGGCAAGCATACTTTTGGGCTCAAAAATAACATTTGTTTTAAGGTTGTTACGATTCATGGCATACTTTTAAGCACTCGCTCTGTTATAGTGGGTAATGTGCTTGTAGCACCTCAGCAGTGGTTGGCGAGCTAATTTCTGACTTGAGAAGATTCTCCACAGATGGAAATTATTTGGGTAGATGTACATTGGGTAGGCTTAGGCAATGAGAATTTCATTAATTTTATTTTAAGGCTAGAATAAATATTATTGTTGACGAATCTTACTATGGGTCAGAGAGTTATCAAAACTTTACTTCTCGAAGTGTAAGCACAAAGCTTGGTTGTTATTATTTTTGTCTCAACTGAGGTGCTCTCATTTGTTTGGAATGACCAGGCTAAGATCAACACGGTGTTGCACCAGCCGAGTCCTCTTGGAGTAGAGATATGTGCTTACACTCTTTCCCTGGATGTTTTAATTGTTGTTGGTTCGCATGAGGCAAAAACTGAGCCCCACGGAATTGCTTGTTTGCAAGGCATTAAAAAGCTTCCAAGTTATCTACTTGTCTCTAAAAGCTTTCTTGCCTTGTAGGTACAACGCGGCTTTATCTTCGACTCCACGTACAGCAGGTCAGTGTTTTGAAGATTTTTTCGCGGCTTTATACTTTGGACGCATTATGGAATTTGGAAGTGTATTTGATCGGAACGAAATGAATGACTTACGGCTTTTGGCTTTTATTCCCGTTTCAAGCGAGAAACTTGACCAATGTTGTTCCTGTTGGAGTAGCAGTAATTCCCCCTGCTTAGTCAGTGCATTCATTCTTGGGTTATTATAATTTTGGCTGTCCTTTTGTCTGGTGGTACTATCCCTTCTGCCCTGGGAACGTCTTTTTTTGTGTTAGAAGCGCGATCGATGTGGCATACCCATATTTTAACCCCCCCCCCCTTGTGGCTTAGGGTCAATACAGCCACTAAAGCGCTGAGCCCCGAAGACGGTTAGAGTTTCTTTGGGATAACTAACGGTCGCCTACTTTGTGATACACAACCTCTTGACTGTAACTCTTAAACCCGACATGCTCATGGTAGTATCCTGGGAATTCTGGCTTTGGCTGGTCTCCAGATCCTTGCGGCAGAACTACAATAGAGCACTAACGCCCATCTTCTGATGGTAAACGCAGGGTTGGGCACTGCCAGATTTGAGTTCATACGTTGAGTTTGAATATTTTGGATAATCCCACCTGCGTAAGCTGCATGGAGGATGCTGTCATATTAAATTAGTTTGTTTTCACTTAGCCCAAATTGTCCCTGATCTGGCACCAAACTCGTATTCGCAACGCTTCTTTTCTGAGTGTACTAGTTTTGGCTTTCTAAACTGAAGTATACTTTTAGGCGCCATACAATTTAAAAACCACATTTCTTCAGGAGTTGCCTTTAATTTTTTAGAATAAAGGCATAGCCAACCCATTTCTTTACTTCAATACTAAATCTCCCTGCCGACAATCAATGCAATTCGTCTTACTCTTGAACCAAAGCAACAATTTAATAAGAAATTTCCATAACCAAGTTCAATCACTACTTCAAATCTGACAAAAATCACAACAAAACTCCAGTCAAGCTGCAGCTGAACAAACAAAAACAACAACAGAAACTCTTGCACCCAAAACACAACAGCCTGCAGTACGAACAAATGCTCTACAATTTGCCCAAAACCCACAACCGCTATTTTCCGCGCATAAATTCAACGGTGCGGATTTCGAAATCCCAAAAGTTGTAAGATGATACCAAGATACAGATAGCGGAAGTAACAAAGCTGCCGCCACAATAGAACATTTGATAGGCAATGGCGTTGACGAGAACGATGACGACAAGCAACTAAATGTACGAGAGATTGACTGGCTGACTGACTTCACGCGCTCCATATGCACATGGGCCATCGAAGTTTATTATTTAAATTTCTCCCAAGTCGAAGTCGAAAAGTTACAACGCTGAAGTAGCTCAAAACTTCAAATACAATGTTTGTAAGTGTGCAATTGGCGTTATGCAGAGCTTATCCTGTGGGTCTGTTTTCCTCTAAAGGCGTAAGAGTTTGCAGTTCATTGTGATGGGAGCGCTGAAGACTGATAAGTGTATTTTTAAGGCTTCTTTGTAGCGGAAGCTTGCTTGCAGACGACAAAGTGTGATGTACCGAAGACACATATCTTTATACACATCCATATCCTTACGGCGAGTTAATCCTTTTTCATGCATAAAATATTGAAATGTCATTTTAAGTGGTGCTCAATGTGAATATCAAAGACTTTCAAAGATTGTGACTGTCAAACTGATGGATGCTTAGAAAGACTTTAAAGCCGCAGTGGAACGCAAATAGAGAAGAGATACGCTTGGGAGTAAACGAAAACGGAAGTGTGAAAGTGATATGACTTTCATAAAGTTATCAGCGCTCGTCGTCCGTTGGCGCATATAAGTGCTGCCAATTACTTTTATTTCGCGGACCTGATTGAGTTACGCTGATGTACTATTCATAATTTCTAGCCCATTTTTGGTATTGCATTCTGGATTGAAATACAAAAAACTGATCTTACTTTGAAGAAATACAAAAATATTTCACACTTCAAAACTCCTCGTTGTCGAATGTAGACGTCTTTTTACAGTTTTTTAGCTACTATGGGTATCATTTGGCAAGAGAGGATGGCAAAAACTACAGACGGACGACTCCCGTTTTTTTTGGAGCTTGTTATTTTTTACGTACAGACCCGGTAGGCATTGTTCTACCCGAAAAATTGTACTATATAATCTCTCAGCTCATATTCATCTATCACTATTCCTGTTTCTCTACTCCTTTTTCTTTCTCTCCTTATTCACTCCCTTATCTAAAACTTTCCCACTCACCTCCCTCTCTCCTTCCCTGCCATTTACTCATCCTTTAGCTCTTCTCTTTCTTCATTTTTTCTTCATCTCTCACTGTCTCAGTTCATCTCTCTCCTCCTTTATCTTCCTATCCCTATCTCAAACCGCTTCTTTCATATATAAAATCCCTAAACATAAAAGGAGAGCATATTAGAGAGCAATGGGTGGTTTTCTGGTGCTCTACTACAAAGTCGATGCCCTAAGCGATTTCTTTCATTCCTGTAGGAGATCTTC
This sequence comes from Merzomyia westermanni, assembly GCA_949987695.1. NCBI lineage: Eukaryota > Metazoa > Arthropoda > Insecta > Diptera > Tephritidae > Merzomyia > Merzomyia westermanni. Next base: position 4,615,077 of record OX465293.1, on the reverse strand, counting down.
TTTGGGTGAAAGAAATTGTAGCCGTCTTGGTCTCTCTCTGTCGACATATTACTCTTACCTTTACATTAGTGCAATCCTCAAGCCATCGACTCTCCCCTCCGTTTCCGAGCTCCACTGAAAGTTCAACTTCAAAAGTAATTAAGAATTCATTTATAAGCGCAAACTATCACTTTTCTTTTTTTTTTAAGTTTTATTGAAATAAAAAATATTCTACACTTCATGTCCGAACAAGGTTTAACAAGGATATAACTTGAAAATCAAAGTTAAACTGAACTTTACGTTTCCCCCAAACCCAATTTCATCTCTGATCCAATTGAAATCGACCCCAATTATGCGGTTTAGCAAATGTTTGCTACTCAATGCCAACACAACTTAGACGTTGACAGTGATGTAAGGAACCGCGTATATGAGCCCAGATAGCCGAGACCCAATACGGATTAAACTGATATTTGGACAAAAACAACCTTCCTAAAGAAGCACAAATTCGAAACCAATATTCAATCCAGCACAAAAGGCTCCAGAAGAAGAAATAGATTCCTCAAAATCAGCGAAAGATGTGGGTAACCACGCCTACTTTTCATGTGCCAAAAATTGAAGTTTGGTTTGTTTAGCACGAATTTGCAAATATCTCGATTCGGAAAGGTAGTATAATGGGCGTAACCTCGTCTATTTATTAAGTCATATTTTTATTTCCAGCCAACATAACACTGTCGACCACTAACAAATCCTCCACAGATTCAAAACCTAAGCTTGGAGTGACTTGGTGATTCCAACATCGACATCCTCCATACAGCCAACAAAGCTGGGTTTATCCAAAATATTCAACCATACCGCATGAAGTCTCGTCGTGCACTGGCCTATCAATACTCCAATGGAAAGGTGGCCTCAATGACAATTTTCAGAACTATCTCACCACCCGAAAAGAGATAATGTCAGCAAAGCACTCGGTTGCGCTTGAGCCCACCTATCCACATGTATACTACATATAGTCAGCGAGATCCCCAGGGTTATATCATCAGTCACGTTCGGTTCAAGAGTACCCGCTCGGTTCAAGTGATTCGAGTGCAAATAAATGACGTTATTCTTTGGTACCCAAACAATTTTGATCAGTTACATGCAACCGTCGGTAAATGTTCAACTCTCTGACAGTTAGAGAAGTCGACGGCAAAACATCCACTCACCCCCGCCCACCTACGAGTAATCTTACTTAGGAAAAGATGTTATTCACAACCACGGTTCCGGCCCGAACTTGATCTGCCTGTAGCATTAACCAATAGACTCGGTTCATAAAATCCTTAGACACCCGCAACACTATTATTTCGCCCCATATAATTAAATTGCGAAATAGCAATAACAAATAAGAAAATATATATCGTAGGTTAGTATGTGCCATGCATGAAAGAAGCAAAATATAGAAAGCAAGCAAGAATAGAAGTGAGTGAAAAGGAAAAGTTTAAGAATTATAGCTTGTTTACATAAGTGATCAAAACTCAAAAGTAAGAAAAAGTTCAATAACGCTGCATAATTTATATGAAAACCCGCATAAAAACGTAGACAAAAGCAGAAAACAAATCCAAAAAAAATCTTTAAGAAAAACATAAAAAAAAATCAGCAAAACTTACTAAATCGGCGAGGAGTCTCAGTAGCTAAAACGAAGATAAACCATTGTAAGGGGTTTAATCACAACAACAACAACAACAACAAATACTAAACTTCAAACATTCAACTGCATTTATGTAACTCACGCTCACCCTCAACTCACGACCTCACTCGTGTCCTACACACTCACTTATCGTCTTAGCTTACAAGCATGTCTGTCACCCACGAAACTTTTGTACAATTGCAAACATCAACGAAAAAGTTTGTTTCCCCATTGGATGCCAATCAGATTCATTACAATTCAATCGTTTCGTAAATCGCTGTAAACTTTCGCTAAATCAACGCACAAAACTATGTAAGTATGCGTGTTTGGTTATATATACCCAGCAGTCTAACCAACTAGTTGGTAAGCTAACCTGCAACTATGAACACCAAACGCAACTGCTCAGCCCACTGGTTCTTTTTAAGAGACAACTGATAATTTTAGTAGGGATTCGTGCTACAAGATATCAATTGCCAGAATACGCATATAAATATACTACTGACTAACTAGTTCAAAATAAACCAAAACAATCATTCTTCATTCGTGACAAGTGAAAATAATTTAAATGTATCCAGATATGGTGGATAGGTACTTAAAATTAAAATACTAATTCTATTGGAGTTTCTCCATGTTTGGACACCCAGTATGTTCCGAAACTTTGATCTTTTTATTCCTTATTGGACTAATTTGAGAGCAGTAAGAAATTTCTAGTCGTGAACAAGTAGGTGTTCTGTCTAGTTTCACTTTTCACATATTTTGAGCCCGTTGCCAAACCAACTAGTTGGGTACTACCCAATAACTAGCATGAGTCCTTTGTAAACGGTATTCTGTGTATCGTCGAAAGTTCCATAGTATTTCCTGCTTTTCGATCGATAATCAAAGACGGCGGTTAAAGCACTAAAAAAGCGATCATAGGTCTTGGCGAAACGTCCACCGTTGTTATCTTGGCCTTTTTGTGTTTCTTTTTGGTGAAGTATCACAAACCATATTCTGTGGTTTGTGCTCTACCCAGGAGCCTCATGACCCATTTTGCAGACTTCGTACTCTTCCGCTACCCCGTTGTGATAGGTTCGATGTCCTTAGTCCCATCCCGCTCGTGACCGTTTTTAGTATTTTTCAAGATGAACAGCGTCCATTGTTACCTGTGCCTTTTAAGCAAGCCTTCTTTTTAACTTCGTTGAAAGCCAGTGATTTCAGGTCTCTGGTTTGTTTTTCCTTTTTTTTTTTGAATAGCGACAAGAACCCTCTCCAGAGATCCTGGGGAGTGTTGCCAATGTGACAGTCCTTTCCCAAACATGGACCCGGTACGCTCCGGTAGTCTTGCGGTACTAGCCCGATTGTATTGGAAACCAGGTCATGTCACCCCTCCTTCCATAAGAAAGAAAAGGACGGGTAATGAGAGGAGAGAGGCATCCTATTCGTCCTTCCTTAGATTCTGTAGCCATCCGCGATCCAGTTGCACAATAGATTAAAGGCAGATAGAGCTACTTCCGGTCACCTAGTTATAATTTTCATGCCCTTACAGTTCTTGTTATCTAACGGTGCACAATGCTGCACGAAAAAGTCACTCTGTGCTCATGTGACACACAACAACAACATCAATACTAACTTCAATATTGTATGATAAAATAAAATTGTGTTGCATGTTAATTGTGCGGCAAGCTTTAAGTCTATGTTAGTATAGCAACAACATAGAAAAAGCATTATTTTTTTAACAACAACACCAGCGAACAACAAAGTGTGAAAAAAGTGCCAACTAAAGTGCCAAAAAGTATACTGCGCTGGCATTAAGTCTTTTGCAACAAAAGTTGTGTTATCAATTGAGTGGCAGCAGTGAACAAATTTTCCCCCGTTGCATGTGTCAAATGTGCTCGAGTGCAGAGAAAATAACAAAAACAACTGAGTAAGCTTAAGATCGGGTGTAATCAAATATTATATACTCAGCTGTGAGATTGGGCAACAAAGTGAGAGTTATTTTTGGCTTGAGAAAATTTGTTTGTTCTTCACTACTTAAAACTTTAGGATTAACTTTTATTGATTCATCTTAATTTCGGTGCTTTATTACTACAGCTTTCTAAGAGGTGTGGGCGTGGTTACCAATCTATTGACTCTGCGCCTAAGTGAAAAGCTCATTCCGACCGATAAAAAAGAACGACAGGGAAGGGACGGAAATGGCCATTGCGTACTCTCCGATTGACGTAGATTAATTAGCAACGACGGCTACGACGAAAATGCATTTTGGTGGGTTAGCATATGACCGAGGTAGGCATGCCTGCAGTAAAAGGCAACTAAAATATATATATATATATAATATAGATTGATCTACGGTACGATGCCTCTCATTACCCATCCTTTGCTTTCCTACGGAAGGAGGGTTGACATGACCTAAAAAGTCACACTGGTCATACCAAATCGTTCCCGCTACAGTTGGGCTAGTACCGCAAGATGCTAGTCTAATCGGCAACACTCCCCAAGACTTTCAGAGAGTTTTCCTTACAGTCCATTTTTAGGAAAATGTTAAAGGCTAATGTCATACAAGGTGGCGCAAAAGTAAGCTTCCGATGTTCAGCATATCGGTTGCGGCACGTGCAGTGTGTGCTGTTGCACCGTCTTGTTGGAACCACATGTTTTCCAATCCCCATTCATCAAGTTGCGGCAAAAAGAACTCGTTGATCATTGCTCTGTAGCGCTCACCATTCACAGTAACCGTTTGGCCCCGACCGATTATTGGTCAAATAAATAGTCAGCAATATTCCGCGTTCTGGAGCAGTGTAGCGTAACATTGTTTATTAACGTGTATTTCGCATGTGTTTACTACACAAATGTCAAAACAGAACTGACTTTAGGGGCCAATCGCAAAATTTATAGCATTTTCTGATAGGAGGATTACTTTTGCGCCACCCTGTATAGTTCTTCTTTCTCTTTTCTAGCAATTATACTTCCAAAGATACGAAGTCTGAACAATTATGAATACAATTTTTTCTGCTTGCCTAAAATTTTGAATTGAAAGCAACAACAAGATAAGCAAGCAGAGAAAATATAAAACGCCCACCATTTTTAATGCTATCTCGCAAGCGATATGTTCGCATTTGTTTTTCAAAGAAAACTTCAAATTTTTTAATAAAATTTAATTTTGCTATTTTATTCGCTATGTAGCTAAGTGCTGTTGAAAAAAATCGGCTTCTGTAAGCTATACACAGCTGAGTATAAAAACAAAATGCTACTAACGCGAATCTCGTATTACACAACGCATCAATGCAATGTGGCTTGCCCCAGCAGGAATGCGGTTTTCAAACCCAGCACTCTCTTCACGTTCTCTGGCTTTTTGTGCTCTTTTTTGGTGCTGGTGTGTGTTGTAAGTACTGTTATTGCATGAATGCATATTTGTTGTTGCTACAAGAGCTTAAAAACCGCAAATACATATGCAATGCTTGCTTATTTACATTTACTTGCAACATTTTTAAGTAGCTTAAAGAAAGTAAATATATGCAACATTGCGCCACAGCCAATCCACAAATTCAAAGCTTTCACTTCCGTTCACACACTCACAACCAAAAAAAAAAACAACCAAAGAAAACCGAAGCCCGAAAAAGGGGCGAAGGTATGAACCCAAATGTAAATGGGAAAACATTTTTACACAAAATGACAAAATAAGTTTTCGGAACAGCCGAAGGTGTAAGTCTCCGCCGCATATTTGCCACTTGAAAGACTTGTCGCGCCTGCTGTGGCGCCTCGTCGGCTTCTTCGTCCATGTTGACGGCATGTGTGCGATGTGAGAAAATGTCACATGTGCCGTTGACTGCCAAGTTTTTGGTAAAACTTTTTCGAAGGACTAAGAGCAGGCAGCTGAAACGGTTAACAGCAGCGACAGCAACAAAAACAAATGCAAGCGAAGCAACAACAATGACAATGGTAGCATGTAATTTTTTCACGCGGAAGTCGTAAGTTACCGTAGCTGCTCCGAACAACTTTTTCTTTACTTCCGCTCGTTTCTTATATTTGTTATTGTAAACTTAAAATTATAAGCGTACACCACACAAAAAACACGTTGAGCGCTATTGCCCATCCAGCTCATGGTTCACCTGCTAGAATGTTGCACATTTGCAACATATTTCTTTCTTCCTATTCCGGTCCGGAACCTTTGAAGCTGTCGCGCTGTCAAGTAACAAAATTTGAATATTAGACTTAAAATTCTTCCGTGATTTTGTGTGTGTGAGTGTGTGTGTGTTTGTGTACATAGAGATAAGAGCGTGTTAAACAAAGATTACAAGCAAATGGGTGGTTGCTTAGCATCTATATAAAAATAAGCCACTGACCTACAAGTTGCAGTCTTCATTGAAGTTCGAGCCTATTTGCACTTGATGGACGCATTGCACCTTCCATTTATCTTGGCATACCTTGATCCTTTATTAATCATTAGTCTAACCTCTTTAAATTCACCATCCATCCGTAACTTTACAGCAAGGAAGGATCTGTAATACAGATATCTACTCTTTCTGGATCATTATCAGACTACTTTTTGGCATGTTTGCTATCTTTGGGCCAAGTTTAAGTGACGAAGATGTCCTTGAGAAGGGACTGTAGAAGAAACAAAATATGTTAGTACTGATGTGCCGAAAATTTACCAGCAACTAAAAAAAGTACGAAGCTACTAAAATTCATCAAGGGATTAAAGAAATGAAAGTAAAGTGCCACCTTTCTTGAACTTTAATCGCCCTTTACGACAGGTATTCATTGGCATAAGTATATTCCAGGCCCTTAACATGACGTGGATTTATTGACGCTTATTCATCTCGATGGCGGTGAATTACAACGCTTTTCCGGTTTTTGGTTGTTGTTGTTTCTGTATATCAAACACGTTTTTCCGTAAGAGTTGAAATTGATTTTCGGAACAACAATGCTTGTGTGGATACTATGCCGGGGCCCTGTAGGGGTTTAAAGACCTTAGTCTTCCATCATTTCGAAGAAGGTTGAATTACCGCAGCTTAGCTTGTTCTAGACCGCCTTCCCAGTTCTCGACGGAACAGAAGCTTTCTCCACTTTCGAGGAAATTCGAGAACATATCTTTAAAAGCAGATTTCGAAATATCTCAGCTTGGAGCCCTGGTGTATACCATAACACCCAGCAATATCCCTCTTGGGTTAAGCCATTTCAAGCAGCGATACGTTTCTTTTAATCCTTAAGATTAACTTGAGGATCCCTAGGTATTAAATCGAAAAGAAACAGTGGTTCTTACCTCACATACAACTTTAACTTTATCCTTGTAAGACCTAAACATTGTCCTCGCAGTTTTGTGGCACAACTCAGTAATCAAATTTCTTACTTAACGCTTTATCACAATTTATTAAGTTATCCATTATTTTCCATACTTATCTATGGTGTTTGTTTGGAATACTTTGTTGCTTTTCTCATTACTAAAAAGTCCACCTACACTCACCGCCATCATATGAGCCCCCCACCACGGTTGCCGCTATAATTTGCTCAGTTTCCACATAGATCTTTGTGTGTTTGCGCTCAGAATGAAATAAAATAGCTCGCCTCAGTTTTCGGCAGCCACGTAACAGCAGCTGAATTTACCGTTACCGCCAATGCTACGGAAATGAAAGGAAAAACGGCTGTCCTCATAAATTTAATTTACCGTAACATAACTTCAAACAAAGCATCGTACTACACACCCTACAACAACAAGCAGCAGAAGGAGTAAGACAAAGAGCAGTCACAACAGCTTGAATAGCGACTCTTGAGGATGAGACAACGGGCAGAGCCAAAGGAGCGGCCGCAATGGCAAGTGCAATAGATGCACTGTGGGTCTTTTGGTTGGTTAACTCTGCTCTATTTAAGAAATGAAGAAATCTTTGTTAGAGCAAAGCTGACGATCCACTGGTCCGTTTTAGCTAATTAAAACTTTAAAATAACGTATTCGTACCCCAATAGGACATAAGGATATTTCTAAGCTGGCATGCTATCTGTTTTATTAAGTGTGGTGAATTTAATTATTAAATTAACTAGTAATGCTATTCAATTTTTAATGCATGGAGAGCATCCTATCTCTTTTAATTCTGTGCTTCCTTTTCACTCTTATATTTCCTGGTTATTTCTTATTGTGCCCCACGATATTCAAGGAATAGAAGCCTACAGAAGTCTACAGGAAAAATTGCCAGTAAGATTGAGAGAATGATGCGATATGGCTCATGACGAAAAATATGTACGCAAGAGCCTATTCCGCTCTTGAAAAGTGACTCATGCTGTTGATGTTGTAACCACAAAATAATAACCAAAGTTTGGTGAGTTTTACGGACATGCAAAATCTCCAGTTGAAGCACCTTCTGACTTATTAAAATCGTCGGCTACAACGTTTACTTCCAATTTAAGAAAGACCAGATATGGGGACACGATAAGGCAATTGCGTCCTCGCTACAATACAGAGCCAATTATATCGTTCTTGAAGAACAAGACTTCTGTAAAAAGTCTTTAAAAACCTGAAACTTCGAAATATTAATTAGTTATGGAGCTTACTTACTTGACTGAAAACCTTTCCCGATCCAAAACACCAAATTTGCAAGCCCGCTAATGAGGTATATGTATATAAAAATAAACCCTTAGCCAGCTTCCAAATACTACAAATCTCTATCGTTAAAACTAGAACAAAAATCGGAAAATATCATCTGGGCCTAAAAGTATGCAACATGTAGTACCTTTCACGCAACATAGCAACACCAATTCCGTCATTCAGAGGGAGTTTATACTAAGCTAATTTTTAAACTTTGGTAACGCAAAGCAAAGTTTCACGGTTCATTGTAGTTTAAACTTGCACATAAAAACTGGGTCGGTTTTCGGATTGCTTACTTACTTCTTCCAAAAATTAGGGATTGATACACAAATATTGCATACATGTAGGCGCATTGGTTATTATGTTTTGTATGGATTGTCCCTATCAATTTTTTGCGATAACGACTTGTGAGCCCATAGCTACATAAAACTAAATATGCCGACTTCATTCGCCTTCAAGCTGTTTGCTTGTCGGGCATCCCATCAAAATGAGTACACTTATTCTTCTAACAAACTGAGCTGTATTCGACTTGCGGGAACGCTCACTAAAATTTGTTATTCTATACAATAACACATATCGAAACGTCAGTAGTGACAACCCACTGTGCGGCTTTAGCTAACTCCCTCGCACTCTATTCGCACCAGATAAGACGGCAGCGTTAGGCGAGTTTTTCCACTCGCACAGAGTCTGCAGCATTTGTTTGGTTGTAAGAACTTGCAAGCAATCGAGGTACGAGCGGCAACAACAAGCACAAATCGCTCGCTGACGAAGCATGAAAGAAATGCAGACAAAGTGGGCGAAAAGTTTATACTTATGCTAGTGACAGAGGCTGAACGGTTTTGTTGCACCAGTGCGACAACTGTGTGGAGCGCCTTCATACAAACATATTCGTTCGTATCTCACGCTCTCACGACGCGCGTAATTTCTTTTATTGTGCGCATAATTTCTTGTTAAACTTAAAAGAAAAAGTGGCAAGCAGAAGGCTGCTAAGACAATAAAAACCAAACAAACAAATACAAAAACGAAAAGTCACAATAAAAGAACAACGTTAAGTATATAGAAACAATAACGACAACAACAACAATATGCATTGTTATAAGTAGGAGTCAGAGAAATAAAAATAGAAAAATTTGTTGAGCAACGCAGCAGGAAAATAATGGTAAAACACAAACAACTCAAAGCAGAAGTAATGCAAATTGTCGTCGTTGGTGGTTGATCAACAAAAAAAAACTACAACAACCATGCAATAAGCACCAAAGTAAACAAACCAAAATAATAACAATGATAAACTAAAATTTACAGTTGCACGCAAAGTGCATTTAGACATTCGCAAAAGGAAGGCGTGAATAAGGAAGGGGCGCGTCGGAGAGGTCAAAGTGGTAACAAGCGAGGAGTAGGCGAAAGAAAAAGTGCAAACACAATAAGCAGTGGCGTAGGTTCATCATCATTGTAAACTCATGTGTAAACTCTCCTAATCGAGTCGGAGCATTTTTCACATATAAATGTAAGGCTAGTACCAGAAAGGTCTGTCAAATCGGCAGGACGCCGCCAAACCGGTATATGAATTATATTAGGATTTCGTGCTACTGCTACTAGGAAATGGAGACCCTGCTAATAATTATGTTTCACTCATAGTAACTTCATTAGGTTAAGTAAGGGTTCCTGACTTCTGTTAAGAAAATGGCTAGTCTTAGGACATCAGATTATACCCGTTGTAAGGTATGTCTGTCGTAACAGGGGACTACAATTCAAGATTCGATACTTCAACCAGGTCAAACAAATAGCAAAAGCTAGTGACACTACCCACATCGCTAATGCTTTCCCAAATAACAGCAACATCCTAGGCCTTAAAAGAGATTTGATTTTCTTAGGAGCCATCAACCTAAACAAGCGCTTAACAAATTCTCTCATCTGAAATTTGTCGACCATAGCAGGGATTTGTGTGGAATGTGTAGCTCTACGGGCTAGATCGGTAGCACGCACAATCTAGGAAGCGAACACTGGCGACGTAAGACATAACAACGATCTGGCTGTCCCTTTTATGGGCACTGAAATACAACATTAAATTTACATACCTGATAAATTACCCAGGCTTGCCACGGCAGACTCAAAATATTCCTTGCTAGTAGGTTTCTGTTTCCTGCTAGGAAAGAATAAGATGATGGCAAACTCAATTTTAAACTCAAAAATTCCTATTTAATGCAGTGCCCCAAAATGACTTGTCGAGTAGAAGGAGGAAGTCTTATCAAGACTCCCAGCCACGTTTGTACCTATAAGGCTTCCAAGCTCATACTGTGTGTTTTAATCTGTGATGTGCGCTATGCAGGAGTCACGGATGATGTCACTGTCCATAGCCAATAATAGGGTAGAGCAGACAGTTGAAAACTAAAGTCCTCTCCTAACGAGCAGAAATATTTACAGATTAGTGATTGGCGTCTAGGGACCATTATAAATATTTAAACTCTACTAGATTCATATAGTTGAAAAAAAAATTGTTGACCTGCCACATGTAGTCAGAGCTCACCCGCAACACCAACCAACACCCTCAGTCCTATTTCATATATAATTAAGAGCGTTAAAAACCTCGTTTCGAACTTTGGTAACAACTCTCACGCTATCTGTTGAGTTTAAGGCTCGATGATGACCCCTCTTCCCTTCTCTGTATACGCCCATGACAAAAACTGACATTTAGAGACGAGAACACACCCTCACACACACACTCAAGTACGTCACATAAGCATAAGCACATTTATAAAAAATATTTGCATGGCATTCGCTGTCATTTTTGCTATTCTACACACGGTCTGGCGCTGCACACTGGGCCCGTAAAGTGCAATTTGGCTCAAAATTATCCCGAGGACACAAAACTAAAAATTTATAAAAAACATTTACTATGACGTAACCAATTTTTTTTTTTCAACAAATTGCACTGTATAATAAACTTAAAAAAAAAATTTACAATTCTATGTGTAGGTCTAATCAAGCAAAGAAAAACTGCATGGTCAATCGAACCCGCCTTTTCATAAATCGAGTCTTTTGTTCCCTAGGTGGTTTCTACCCAATCAATATAACCTTTTGAAAAGTGATTTTTGGTTCCTAATTTTGATTGATTTTGGACCCTTCAGCTCCAGTGTGTAGTGTGACTCCCATCGTCGTTATCTACATATCTTCCTTTGCAGCAGTTTCTAGCTTCCTTGGCGCCCTATTTTCAAATGTGTGTTTTTATAAATTTATAACCTTTTGGAAAATTGTGTTGGCGTGGCGGGAATGCATTGGGACCAAAAAAAATGTTTATTGCATGTTAAGTTAAGAAGTAGTGAATAAGTAGCGGCAGTTAAAGATCCGAAAAAAAACGAACAAATAAATATAATAATACTAATGCAAAAAAACGTATGCAAAATAATGGAAAATTGTTGCAGCACTGCAGTTAGACGTGCGCTTTGCTCGTTCTTTTTTACGCTGTGGTGCAAAGTGCTGGAGCTCAGTACAGACTGTTGACAATGCAGTGACAGTAGGAGGTTTCTTCGAGCGGAAATTCCATACATGCATGCATGACATTTGCGCTGAATATGGGATGGAAATTATTGTGATGCGAGGCACTAAGAAGACTGCATAAAATAGAAATTGCATTAGGGTACTGAAAATAAAGTTTCAGTTTTGTTTTAGGCTTGTTACGAGTTTCGCTCCGTTGACCTCTAGGCAATCAGTGGACGACGTGCGGGGCTCAAGCTATGAATTTCTGGCTGATTTCCTGCAATGAGGCTGGGGACTTCTTTTTCATCTTCAAGAGTGTTCTAAAAATGAAATTAAATAATATTGAATAAAATAAAATTATATTAAATTAAATTGAGTTAAATTAAGTTAAAATTAAATTAAATCAAATTAAATTCAACTAAACAAAATTTAATTAAATTAAATTAAATTAAATTAAAATAAATTAAATTCAATTCAATTCAACTAAATTAACTTAAATTAAATTAAATTAAATTAAAATCAACTAAACAAAATTAAACTAAACTAAATAAGGTAAGTTAAATTAAATTGAATTAAATCAAATTAAATTAAATTAAACAAACTTAAATAAAATTTAATTAAAATTAAATTAAATCAAATTAAATTAAACTAAATTAAATTAAATTAAATCAAATTAAATTAAATTAAATTAAATTAAACTAAATTAAATTGAATAGTATTCACGAAACGAGGTCAAGGCCAAAAATAATAATTTTTCACTTTTTGAATATCTCTGATGAAGAAGCTTAACAGCTTCCGAAATGGATCTTTAAGAAAAGCTATGGCTTTATGGATCTATGGAAAACTTGTCTCTAAACATTTTTCCTACTCTATACAGTTAAAAAAACTTTTAATAATTAATTAAAAATGATTATTGAAAAATAAACACAATACTAATTTTCATAAAAATTCAAAAAGTGAAAAATTATTATTCTTGGCCTTGAGCTCGTTTCATGAATACTTGAAAATGTACAGGCCGTAAATCAACAAATATTGTTGGTATAAAAAAGCATTAAATTTAATTAAATTAAATTAAATTAAATTAAACTAAATTAAATTAAATTAAATTAAACTAAATTAAATTAAATTAAATTAAATTGAATTATTTGAATTCAATCAAATCAAATCGTGTCCCTCAAATATGTATATTGGCCCGAAAATAAAATTCGGTTTACAACCGACATTTCTTCGATTGCTCAGCAAATCTTGGCGCAGCGGAAACCAAAGACATACTTACTACGCCATGATGAACAAATTCAAATCCCTCGATGTTTCTGAGCCAACAATTTTCTAGAAATATTATCCTACTACTTATATACTTACATACAAATGAAAAATTCCTGATTATTCGTTTTTAATTCTTCATGCCACATAAAAATCTCAACAAAATCATTGTGACAGCAGAGCTCAGTGATGAGTTGACATAAAGTACCAACAATCTCGCAAGAGATAATACGCAACAATTTGACAAAAAGGCAAAGTGAGAAAAAATGTGGGAATAAGCATATAAATAAGCAATAAATCATGAACAGAGGAAACACAGACAAATGTGTAAAGCAGGGAAGTAAGTGGGATTGTGGGGAAGTGAGGAGAGAGAGGCATTATAATAGCAACGAACGGTGAGTGAGCGGATTTGCACAACAAACATTTGTGGTTGAACAGAAATTCACTTGCAAAAATATGACACCCGAACTTACAGTGTTGAGCAATATATTAGTAGCAAACAAGTAGAAACTAAAGAGTGGGATACTCTCAACACCTTACTTTAAACTCAACGTAATCTGTTACATAGATTAAAGTTTTAGTGTGCCGATGTGCTGTGTACATTGAAGAAAGATTTGTATGTAAAAATAAATTTTTTAATTAACAACAAATATGTCAAGAATTTGCCAGTGCTTTTTTACAACAACAACTATTGTGCTTTTCGAGCATTTCTCAAACTAATTTACGAAAAAAAAATGTTTCCTTGAATTAAGAACACAAAAACCTAATATATTTGAAAATTTTTTTTTGGACTCAAACACACTTCTTATAACATTGAAGAAAATAAGAGAAGATTTACGCCATAAAAATGCTTAAGTACTATTTCAATTACTTTTGATATTTATTTTTTTTTTAATTTTTTAATCTTTCGTAGTTGTGTTCTCTTTCATTTATTAATTTTTTTTTTTTTTTGAATTTTGCAAGCTTTAAGACAATTGAGGAAATTCATTAATAAAATTTTACCTTTAAGTGCTTATACTAATTTTCGGTTTTTCTTAAATTTTGAAGATACAATTTTTTTAATAAATTTTTCAACTTAACCTAACTAAAAAAATTTAATTCTTTTGAGACTGTAACACACGTTTTATGACATTTAATAAAACGAGAAAAACTTTAATCAATACACAATTTTGAATACTATTTCAATTAATCTTGAATTTTTATATTTGTGAGTTTTTTTTAATTCTCTCCTTTTAATTTTGTTTTATTTTTTGTTTAAACATATTAATACAAGAGTATTTATGTTTACTTTTTAAAGTATTTATGTTAATTTTCGGGTTTTCGTACAGTTTAAGATAACTTGTTAAGAAAATGCAAAAAAAGAATTCCTAAATTTTGTTAACTTTTTTTCCAACTGTGAAAAAAAATTCTTAGCTTTTAAAAGTTTGAAACTTTTATGAATATTAAAAAAAATTTCAATAAAATTTTTTTTGAAAATAAATATAATTTTTTTTTTTTTTTGAAGAGTGGGTAAAAAATTTATTGAAAGTTAAAAAAATCTTTGAATTTTTTTTAAGCTAGTAAACTTTATGAAAATTGATAAAAAAGCCTTATCGTTTTGAATGTTGGCGTCATTGCTTTTAAGACCAAATAAATTTAAAAAAAAAAATTTAGTTTTTTTTTACTGTTTCAAAATAAATCTTGTTGCAAATTAAAAAAAAAACAATTTTTTAGAATTATTTTATTTGCATAAACATGTGTGCAGCATTGTTTTTTTTTTGTTTTTATACTTGAAAGTTCAGTGAAAGTTTAGATAAGTTTCAGAATTCATTTTTTGCTGTTTGAAAATTAAAAAAAGAGAAAAGTTCGGCAATGGTTTCAAATTTTAACGGAAGAAATTTATATAAAATGTATTTCTACAAACACATAAATGCACTATTATTGTACAACACTGTTTACCTACACCTACAAATTAATAGATTTCTGCTCTGGTCTATTAACAGCACAATGTAAGTACATAGAACTATGTAAATGTATGCATATACTCCTATCAGATATATATGTATCGGTATATTTTCATGGCCATAAATGTAATCTTACATTATCTTCCTTCTCCGCAGGCAACAACGAATGCTACTGACCAGTGACCGAAATTTTTGGTTGTGCTACGTGAAGCTGAGCTGAGCTGAGCTGAGTTGAATATCATAGCCATATCACCACCAACGTTGCGACTCCACAGGATTACGTGATGACAATTGGAAATATGCAAAAACGCTCTTTCATCATGTCACACAAATAACAAGAACAACAACAATAACGCACTCCCGTACGTACAGCCAAATAGATACACGCGGCACGCACATACACACACATATACGAATTTTATATAGCCTACTTTCAGGCGCATACAACAGCAATGAAAATGAAGTTATAATCACGTTTCAATTATGGCACATAAAATCCAACCACCAACACACAAGCGTAAGCAATTGCATTCACATGTTAAATCCCCAAAAAGCAAGAGAATACATATATACCAACGTATGAACGGTATCACAACAAAAATAACAAACGCAAGCAGCGGTGGGAAGCTGCTCGGCAGGCTGGCCATCAAGGCAGTTACTATTGACCAGCGAGAGTAGATATGTATATATGTGACAATAAAAACGAGTACAAAAACAACAACGAAAGCTTCAATTACAACAACAGCAGGTGCTACAATACAATCCTTGATTATGCCGCTCAACATATGGCCAACGCATGGCGTGTAAGTGTGGGCTCAATAGACTGGATGTTGTGTTACTTTCCCAGCGAATACTCAGGAAGTTTGTGATATATATATATATATATATATGTGTGTGTGTATGTATGTGAGCATATTCCACTGATGATGCCACAATTCGAATGATTTTGTTGACCAAAGCCCTTGCTTCGACAGGCGGAGGTATTGGGCAAGCAAGCTGAGAGTCTCATTCACACACTAGCAGGCATATGTAACGGGATCTCTTGTATGTATGTGTGATAATTATGGCTACATTGTCACAGTAGCGCATACATTTGCTTACAGCATAGGCAATTTTTTAATTTTTTTTCTTTTTTACTTTCTCGCCTTTGGCTGTGAAAGTTGCTCATACGCCGTGACACACCAAAAACGCGCTCACAAAATATTTACCTCCATATCAGATTGTTACTGACATAACCGGCTTAAACTTGTGATGTTAATGCTTGAGTGATGTGAGAATATATTTTATCTTTGTTGATGAGTTTTCTGTGTTTTGAATGTGTAGTTGATAATTTTGAGAAAGGCCTCTTTATCTTAAGTCCTTAAAACAGGCCTTCATGTGAACCGTTGATAAGCACTCAGAATGGAAGCCCATCATGGCACTAGCGCAACGCATAGGGTATTTTACCCGAGGATGCAGCCCAGGGGGCGATTAGGTCACGCAAGTGTCCAGGTATGGGCGCCATATAGTCGGCCCTTATGCAACAGGGAGAAGATTTCATTACGCTTCTAGAGAGAATTTGAAAGAAGAAGACCACTGATACTGCCCTTCAACAACATTTTACCAAAACTGAGAGTGTGCTCATTTGAGAAGAGCTAGAGCTAACTGCCCCTTTGGTAAAATCATCTCCCAATATGAACTTGAAGAATTAAATAGGACTGGGATTCAGAAGGCTATTTCTAAGCGGATAGAATCCGTTCTTCGAACAAGGATTTTCGAAACTGCTGTGGGGGACAATTTAGCAGTACAAGGGGAATTTCACTCAACAGGACAACTTTTATCCTGATGTCTTGTGGTATATTCATATTTGAAATTCCTATCGGCCATGAAATATACTGCCACCTCTTACATATGACATTGGCTTAACTCTCTTCATCATTAACTACCGCCGCTTTACTACCTAGAAGATGTACAAAAAAACTTGCTTTCTCCAAAGTTACGTCAGTTGAAAACACCAAGGAAACTTGACTGTCATAATGCTGTTGCCTCCCGTTTTCTTTACCAGCGAAGGGTTTCTAAACAGACACAGGAAATGGCCTAGGCAGCATAGCGTCTTATTCGAAGCAATATGCTTATATCTGCATAAATACTTTGCAACTCATAGTTAAATTTCCTCCGATTCAGGCCGATACATTCATGGGAAGTACTTATGTTTATGTCAGCGAATTAATACACAGCGGCTTCGCTGGCTAGGCCACGTAGTGCGAATGAGCGCAGATGCTCCAGCCCAGAAGGTATTCTTATAGACATCCGCCGGTGGAAGCAGAGGAAGAGGGAGACCACCATTCCGATGGAAGGACCAAGTGGAGATTGATTTGCGATCCGGCGGTGTTTCCAATTGGCGCCAGTTGGAGCAACGAAGAAACGACTGGCGAGCTATGTTGGACGGTCAAAATCGCCCGGGCGGTTAGATGACCATTTAAAAAAGAGGAAGTACTTATGTTTCGGAAAACTTTTCTTTCGAGTACTCTAAGTGCAATCCCACCTTCTTTCAACACCGTCTAATATTGCGTTTATTTCCATTCATTTAACTCAGTTCTTTATTCACTTTAATTTCATTTCGATGTCACTTATTCATTTAATTTCATTCATTTTAGTACAAAAAGGTGTATGTATGCATATCTGTATTTCGTACACTGAGAAAAATAATTGTTAAATACTTTGGCGAAATACATTGATGAACCACCTATTCTTACATTTAACTCCGAAGGTTCACATAATCCATATCCAAAGGACTTTATCATCGACATCACTTGCCAAAATAAAATAAAATAAAAACAAAAAATCTATAGCCTATGCGTGATAGTTTTTGCTGCTGTGGTAAATATAGCTGAATAAGAAAAAGTAAATTTATTATCTACTCTAGTAATAAAAATACCACATGAGCATGGTTTCATAAGAAGATCAATGAGCCCATAAACATTCAGCAAAACTTTTTTGTACCACCAATTTTTATTTATTTTTTTTTTTGTTTGTTTTTTTTTGTTTGTTTTTTGCACATTTTCAAGCATTCATGAAACGAGCTCAAGGCCAAAAATAATAATTTTTCACATTTTAATTTTTATGAAAATTCTTATTGTTTTTATTTTTTTCAATAATCAAACCAAGATCACGCAGTAAGGCAGTTCTGTTGATGGTAAAAGAGATCCTCCAAAAAATCCATCATGATCACACTACTAACTGTCAGATGGCGGAAGTGGTTCATGCATGTGGTAAAGAGAATAAAATTATGAGCTTAGATGACATCAAAACCAACGTATTGCTAGCTTAATGGTTAGCAATGTGTGCCAAAATTTCTCTGATGAAGATGCCTAGCAGCTTCCGAAATGGATCTATAAGAAAAGCTATGGCGGTTGTCTCTGAAAATTGTTCCTACTCTATTCAATTAAAACAAATTTTAGTAATTATTTAAAGAATGATTATTAAAAAAATAAAAACAACAATAATTTTCATAAAAATTAAAATGTGACAAATTATTATTTTTGGCCTTGAGCTCGTTTCATGAATACATTCAGCAAAACTCTTAGCTTTCGTCGTATATGATTTTCATTTACAGCATCCTTAAAAAGTATTCACCAGTCTCATTTATTTTTCTCTCTGAGCTTTTTTTTTTATTTCCTTTTTCAAATTTCCTTCATACCTTTAACTTGATTACAAGTATACTTCCACTTTGTCGCATTATTTGAAAATTGTTTTTCCTTTCGTTTTTATCTCCAAGCTGATGGAAATTGCTGTTAGCTCGGTCAACCAGCCATTTACAGAACCGCAAGGAGTTCCTGTTTTCCATATCATTGTAAGCTTAAATACATTTTAGTTGCCCATTTTCACATAAAGCCCACCCCTCCCACTTCCGCTTCCTTTCCTAACACTCATTCTCACTGCCACTTCATCAAAATCATTTAGCTGTTGTATCTCAGCCGTTTTGTATCTCTTCAATCATTTTTGCTCAACTCAAGGCAAGAGTTGAAAATAATTTTTGGTTTGGTTGTTGTAAGTAAAACTAACTGTTGTTGTTGTATGGCTTTTGCGACTTTTTCTTTTGTGCTTTATTTTCGTACCATTTTTGTTGACTGTTCTTGTTGTTGCTCTCATTGTTGTTGTTTATGTTTTTGTTGTTTCATTTAAAACTATCAAATGTGTTGCTGATGGTACTCACAAACAAGTGTTGTTGGTTAGACCCTGTTAACACTGCAGGCAGTTGCGGTCTGTTGGTCTCTGCATTGGTCGGTTGGTACCCATGTGTTGTGTGTATGTGCGTGTGTAAGTGTGTTTATTTTAGGTTACAAACATACTTGTTGTACGATTTAACAGCACTGTTAGTTTCGCATATCGCACATACTGTATTTGGTTGGTTTGTTGAGCGATTGCTTTGTTGCTTGCTTTGCTTTAGGTCCGCTGGTCAGTTGGTTGGTAGTTGGTAGTTGGTAGTTGATGGCTTTCACAGCTCTACCTAGTATTTTACTTGGGTTTGCTTGGTTTTGTTTTTTTGTATAAGCCAGTGTCTGTTGCTGTGTATTTCCTCTTTATTTCCTATTTGAGCGCTTCAAGCTTCATTTACCTCTGTTGGCATTTGCATTAGTTTTGATGTTCAACTAGAACTACTTCAGTTGGTAGATTGATTCACTTTGGAAATTTCATTTTATGTGATCCGATACAATCGTTCAGACGACATTACATTCGCAGTGAAATCATTTTAATTCACGCATACTATTTTTATGTATACCCAGGTGGGCTTGAATAAATTAGTTTGAGGAAGGTTTAACCATGCCAGTCGACGTTTTTCCATCCGTCTCTCCACATATATCCAATATTTTATCTCTTGGCCCCACCGACAGCCTATTCTAGTTGCCTTTGTTGATCTATATGTTTAGTATAGAAGCTTTAAGACCCCTAGGTCAATCTCGTCTCTAGCAATATCGTTAGTTATTTAATAGAGATTTTGCTTTGGGTATAGCGTCAGGTACCGTAGAATAAAGTATGTGATGGGATTCATTAGGCTTTCTGGTTCTGAAATGAAGAATTAAAAAATAAAATACCTTGTGGAACAGTAATAAGCCTTTCAGCCCGACTGCCACTCATCGCTATGCGTCCTATTTTGTAACTCAAATTCGAAACTGGGTATAAATTTGTTTGGCTCCACAAGGACTTAGACTTGTCTTACCTCAAATTTCGCACTTAATGTAAACTGCTTTCTATTATTTGGTAAATGTGTTTATGTGTAGATATGTTTGACTCTTAGCTTATGTGTGTGTGTGTGTGTGTGTTCTTGTATACGTTGTATTCCATGTTCCTGGCCATTACATTTGTCTGTATTTTCTACCATTCAATACACCTTTCCGCACATTCACCTATATGCCACTTTACTTTGTGCGAGGGTTGCCACACCATAAATTTTTTTTTTTCTATACCAAAATTCATTATTAAAAAGCACCAAAGCTTTAAAAAAGGGCCAGCACTTTTCCAATTTCACTAACACTTACTTTACATGAAATAAAATTGTAACAGGCCGATATCTGTACATTATATAGTATATTAAAGAAAAATTATTAGAGCAATAGTAGCCAAAATCAGTATTTAGAATTTTTGTCTGTCTCTCTATATGTTCGGTCGCACATCACTCAAAAGCCGCTTTATAGAATTGAATGTAATTTTTACCGATGCATGGCTACGTGTCCACCTTGAAGTTTAGCATTCATTATATTTGTATGGGAAACGAATGAAACCTAAGTAAAAAAATACTGTGCTCAATTTGACTAGCGTGGCAACCCTGCTATTCTTGTTATGTATTCTATATGTATCACAAAACCTTAAATTACTTTAGTTTTCTATCTTAATTAAACTTTGGTGTGCAATTTTCCAAATCGTCATTTGCTATTCTCATCCCTCGATGCCTGACACTTGAACTTATTCTTGTTCTTCTTCAATTTCACAAATCTTCAATGCTGTTGTATTATTGATTATGTTGTTGTTGTTGTACTATTTAAGTCTTTTAAGTTGATTACGCTCAGCATGATTTCCATTTTAGTTAGTAAAATTGTTGTTGATTTTGTGAGGTCATTGGTCATTGCTTAGTGACAATTGTAAGTTGTAGGTGAGAAATGGAAATTGAAATTGTATTTGTATTTCTTTATAAATTTATAAAAATTTTAAAGTACCTTCTAATGAGATTAGAAAACTTAAATGTGGAAGTGAGGCCTCTAAAGTCAATACAAAATCAATTGCTAAAAACTTAAATTTTATATTCAAAGAAAATAAGAAGAAAATTGTGTAGTTCGTAGCGGAAGACCCTTTTCTCGTGCTTTATCGGAAATCGGCTTCTTATTCCTATTAAGTTGCTCCTGAGATCAGAAGCTTAGAGAGCACGGAAGAAGAACATGAACACGATGAGCAATGTCGCTTTCGCCTAAAGGGTCAAGCTGTTAAGGAGAGTTTTCATAAAGAGCGAAGCGAGAGGCCTAGTTCGAAAAACAAAAATGGACCCGAAGGGCGTGAGTATGGGAACATGGCAGTTAGGAGTAAAATCCCTGACTATAGGAAAAACGTAACAAAAGACCCGACTATGATGAAGTGGGTTGGCAATATTCCGGTTCAAAAGTAATAGAGTTCCTGGCAAACTGGCCCCCATAAACTTGTTTCCAAAATCTAGGCACCGGAGAGCGCGCCTGCAGATTGGAACTTAACTGTGTTCTGAAAAGTCCACAAGGAAGAAAATCACACCAACCACCGCACATCCAATCTGCTTAATATCGCTTAAAAGACGGAAGACTGAAACCCCTCTTCGATGCGGATTCAGAGATGGTAAGACTACCATTGCTCAGATTTTCGAAGTAGTGTTAGCTTAGATATCCAATGCAGAATCACTAATACCCTAACATTGCACTGACTAGGCATCGTGGCGTCAAAAATCCGAAAAATGCCCGTCATTATGGAAGATATAAAAAGGAGATGATGACTTTGAAAGTACTCGAAATTAAAGCGCCAACGCTGCGTGCTGAAAGAAATTGAAGGATGGACTGTACGAGTTTTATTCAGGAACATGTTTAGGTCGTGTTAGCTGAATGAACGAATACGCTCCAGCCCAGTAGGTAATCTGTCGACACATGGTGAATTCGGAGTTTTTTGACAATCGTGAAGGGGAGCCTTGATATTTCTAGGCGGCTCAACGAGAGGCTACAAGACCAATCACTACCACAATATGGCAGTGGAAGCCGCTTTCTAAACATGTAAAGCACTAACTTCACTATAAAAGTGAGTGCACCGTTTTTAAGTCTCTCCTACGGCATCCTACTAGCTTCCTATGTAAGAATAGGGGCAGGCAGTCATATAAAAGTCATAGCTAAGCAATCTTTCAAACTCTACACTCAAAATTTTAGGATTTTTAATGGTAGATAGGACGCAAAGATGGAAGAAAGTCTGTTTCTAAGGCCGAAATTTCGTCTGAAGAGAAAGGCTTGTTTTGTTCTTCCACTCTGTTGACAGCTGGGATAGCAGTTCACTTAGTTAATTTTGAGTTCAGGCCGCAAAGTAGTGGTCGCTTTGTTCTCTGTACACTACGCTACGGTCTTAATGTGGTAGAGAGATCAGTGAAGTTCAGTGTAGGCAGAGCTACCCTGGCAAACGAAACATTTTTGTATTAGAGTGCGTGGGCCAACAAAGCATACTTTTGAGCTGCTATCAGCCCAACAGTAGAATAGATGCACATACACAGATGAAACGCGAGTAGCTACCGAGAACACCTGTGTGCATCTCTGAAATTTGCTACACGTAGAAATATCAATTCAAATAGACCACTAAACATAAGCTGGCACAAACAATCTAAATACTAGAAGCATTTGCACAGTCATTGCGGTATCTTAAAGTAATGTTTTGCATATGAGAATAAATACAACAACAACAACAAGATCAATAATAGACCGTATAAGAACACACAACGGCCATTCAAAGCATACACTCCGATGTGGCTTTTTGATTTATGTGCAACTGGGCGGCAATAATGAATTATTTATGTCGATCTCAGGCAGTCAAAGCAGCAACAATAATACAACAAAAGGCGATGCAACAACAAATCAACTGGGCATAACAAGATAAAGATTCGGGCGTAAGTAACAAACAACAAGTCAATGTGTGTGAAATTTATAATATAGATAACAACAACAAAAAAGTCTTAAAGCATGCAATTCACGACGACAAGGCAACAAATTTCAAAGCATTTAAAGGATCAAGACCGAGGAGGTTATTGAAAGAAACGCTCAAAGAAGCAACTAAACGAGTGTGAGCAACAACAAAAAGTGCGGATAGAGTTGAAAATATATATGAATGCTGGAATGCTGGAATGCAATTATATGAAGCAGAGACAAGCATAGCTACAGGTGATACTCAACATTATATACCTAGTTGTGAGTATGCATGAAGATTAACTTGTTTTGGATAAACGCAATTGAGTAAAAACTGGGAACCCCCCCAGAAAATTTTTCTACGATTTATGACGCTTCGCTTTGGTTTTGCTTGAAAATTTAAAAGAAATAAGCAAGGCATCGGTGTTTCATTAAACCTTATGATGACAACGGTCGGATGAGGCTTCGTCACGCTCCCAAATAAAAACAGTATCTACAGCAGAAATGAGAATATACCAAAAAATGTGTTCTTTATTACAAGTTCACCGTTATTGGTGAAGAAATTATTCAAATCCTTGCAGTAAGTATTTAATTATACGCGTACAAACACACACACGGACAAACACGCATACATTTGTTCAAACTGCAGATATGCATTTTTTCGTAATATCTCTTATTCACACACATCGGCCTGTTCCAAATGCACTATATGTAGAAAAATATTTGGAACTAACTATAATCGCCACCACTGTTTATTGTAAGAATAGAATATTTCCCTGCATATTCTAAACTTTAATTTAAACACTAAAAATACAACTGGGGAAATTGCATTAAATTCTAAGTAGCGATTTTTGTGTGATGCGCATACAAACAAACAGACAGACAGACAAAAATTCTAAAAATTATTGGTATGTCTACTATTATGCTAATTAAGGCAATATTGCTTAACATCTATAATGTACAGTCATAGTACTGTTACATATTTATTAAATGTAAGCTTTCAAAGGCAAGTAACGTCCAACTCGATGGCTGATCTACAGATATGACGCCTGTCAGTCCTTACTAGCAATCTACTGCTTTCCTTCACGCTGGAATTGCCTTGGTGATGTTCAGACTCCTTAATATTCGAGTTTGTCACTGAAAGAAACATACAAAGTTCAATTTTTTTATTTAGAAAGACGATTCTCCTCTCCATCCTCAGCAGTTTAATGTATGGAGGCACATACTCATCTGAATCCATTCATGATCTCACAATCACAACTAAGTATAAACAAGATATGTGGCATAGGGAGCGAGAGAGCAAGACGAACGAAAAACGTATCGGTATGCAAACGACAAAGTGCCTGCCTAAAGTCTTTGCCACAAGTTAAGCAAGCCTAAGTTAAGCAAGCAATATAGTTTTTGTTGCTGTTATTGTTGTGGTCGCATAGCCACCGCTACCGAAGCTGATACCAGTACAACTATTCAAACTACAACTACAACTATTATTACCTCCACTACAATCTCTTCTAATTTCGACTATAACTTGCCACTACTTTTTCCAGCGCTACTCTCCGCCAACGGCTCCCACAGCTGTTTGCACTAATGCCTACTTTGTCTACTCCAACTTTTCGCATTCACTCCCGGCCAACTTTAAGAAAGCTAATGCGGCCATTGCGGATTCATGCAAAATTCAAAAACTTCAAAAACCATTTAAACCACAAAGCAGACAACAGAAGAGGGTTAATAAGCAAGCTATTGACTCTGAATTTGTGACGAAAGTTCGAGCAAAATAAAGTAGAGAGCGCAGAGGAGCATTTGTAGAGAAGGAAATGTGTGTGTGTGTGGATAAAAAAAGATCCAAAGTTTTAACAATTAGGCGTTTTTTATCTTCTTTAGGAAGTTAGCCGATTTTATGCCACAGATCGTGAGTGTGAATTTGGAAGCGCTATGCTGATGTAACTTCTTGCAGGGTAACGCGATCCTTTCAACGCAGGGCAGATTGCAGACTATCTGGCGACTGGCGGAGCTCTTTGGGTTTTTCTGAGTCTCATTTAGCTCTGGTAAATTGTTATTGAGAAGCTTTTTCATGGCAGAAATATACTCTGAGCGTTGCTAACCACTGCAAAGGGGCAATTCTCTTTCGACTTTCTCTCGGACTTTTGATGTCCCGGTGCTTGATCTAGGAATCTGTCGATTAGAAGGCCAGCACACTACGATTGGCTCGTGAGTAGATGCTTGCTCAAAGCTTTCGTCGATGTTTCTGGCCTAGAAAGAAGATGTATTAAATAAACCTGAAACTAAATTTACCTAAATGAAGTTTTCACAAGCGCAATTAAAATTTTGTGTCTCAAAAGAAAAAACCAAACGAAACTCAAAATGAGCTTCCAAGTCGCAGTCCAATGATGGCAGCAGCATCAAACTGCCGAAAATTAAAAATACTAAAACTAAAGAGTAAAACTTGAATGAATTCTTTGCTATTATAAAGCCTTAGCAGTGCGCTAACTTTCCTTTCCGCTCTCGTCTCTTCCATCTCCTTGAAAAGCCTGCCTGCACTGCACTGCCTACAAAACAAAGCCGGTAAACATTTTGTGTGCAAACGTTCGGAAGCTTACACTCGAAAAATGACCGCATTCAACTGGCATTGAAAACTTTTCACACTACAATATTGAAGTACAAGCTTTTGCTGTCAGCCTCTCATCCTTGGTCTTGTCTTTAACTATGTTAATTGCAGCAGCAGCTTAGCCATGCCGAATATCTTTAATACTAAAGGCACTTGGAAGACTTCGCTGCAAGACAAGGAAAATTTGTTTCTGAAAACTATTATACAAATATGTATATGTATGCATGCAATAGTTTGACCTCACACCTCAAATTCCACACACACAAACACATGCACAACATAACGACAATCTGCCTGACAGAGCTTCACATTGCTGTTGCTTTCGACGCACCTCATACCCTGTTTGGTTGTCAGTCTGAGGTTAATTTGAATGCTAAACAGCTTGAAAGAAGTTTATCAAGTGCAGCTGTTTGTTGGTTGGCCAAATAGACGGAAGGACGAATGGACGGTTGGTTGATTTGTTGGTTAGCTCCCACACAAACAAACACGCCGAACAGAACATCAGTGTATCAAAGATGAGCAACGATTAAGTGAAGCATAACTAACTTTTACTTCTTCGGCAAATTCAACTAAAAGCAGGGTTCGAATAGATAAACTATTTTCCAGATTCCTATTCGGTTCTGAAAATCTTATGGAAAGTAATATAATATATAGTTGTCGAAGTAATCCTTCTAAAGTAAAATTTATATATATGTTAAAAAAGTCGAAATTTAGTCGAAAATGTTTGCCTTTAGTTTAGGTATAACTTTGGTGTTTTTTTTGTGTCAAAAATAAAATTCAAAACCATTAACTTTTTAAAAAGCTCTAAAATATTAGAAAAAACAGTTAGTGTTAACTTTGTTGTTTTTTTTTTGTCAAAAAAAAAATTTAAATATTAGCTGATTATCCACTTCGTTTTTTTTTTTTTTTTTTTTTCGAAACTAAAAACGTCGGAAATATTAGAATAAGTTTAGTCCAGTTTTCACTTTTTTTTTTTTTTTTGCGAAAAATGAAATTAAAACTATTGACTTTTATAAAACAATTTAAAATAGGGTCGAAATTAATAAAAAAAAATTGTATTTACTTTTACTATATTATACGAAATTAGTTTAATTTTCACTCTGTTTATTTTTCTGATTAGCCACTTGGTTTTTTTTTTTTTTTTCAAAACTAAAAACGTCGGAAATATGAGAAATAAAATTAAAAGTATTGCCTTTTGTGAAAAATTTAAAAATGTAATCGAAATTAATTTTAAAAAAAATGTTTATTTATTTTTGTAGAAAAAAAATATTATACGAAATTAGTTCAGAGTTTCAATCTTTAAGTTACGGTCGCAAAAATGCTTCGTTATAAGTAAATATTCGCTATAGGGAAATTCGTAATTCGTTATATGGAGATTACAATACATACAAAGTAGACCCAAAACACAGTGTTCTTATAATTGCTTCGCAATAGAGAACACTTCGTTATATAGGAGTTCGTTATAGAAAAGTGCGACTGTACAAATATGGAACTTATCGAAAAATATGAAAATATTAGTCTAAGTTAGTTTAAGAAAAATTTTCAAATTTTCTTTTATAAAAACCTCAAAAATATTAGCTTACATTAGTGTAGTTTTCACTTTTTTTAATTTTTTTTTTTTTTTTCAAGATAAAATTTAAAAAATTTACTTTTATAAAAAATTTTAAAATTTAGTCTACATTCGTTAAGTTTTAATAAAATTTTCTTTATCCAAAATAAAATTAAGAATATTGACTTGTTAATAAAAATTACAAATATAAGCCTAAATTTGTCATTATTAAAGAAATTAAAAAAAAAAACAGTTACGTTTTGACTTTTATCGTTTTTAGTCAAAATGAATTATAAAATGGGCTGTCATAAAACATTCAGTTATAGTTTGCTAGTCTTTCAAAAATATTTAAACTTTTTTTCTGATTTTTTTGATCAAAATTAGGAGTCAAAATTTGACTTTATTAAGTAACTCAAAAATATTAATCAAAATTTGGCTTTTATTTTTTTATTTAAAAAAAAAGAAATAATTAAATTTTTATTTTTTAGTCAAAAATAAAAGTTATATTTAAACTTTTTTACATTCAAAAGAGTTTAAAATTTTACTTTGAGCTTTGTTAAGCACTTAAACATCATAGTTGCATTTTTACTTTTAATTATTTTTTTAATCTAATTTTCAAGAGAAAATTTAATCAGAAATGCAAGTTAACATTTTTTTTATTATAAAGGTCACAAATAATATTCCGAATTCATCTTTTATCAATAAACTGAAAAATAAAAGTCATAACCCTAACGGTCCCTGACTAAAACACACAAGATAAAGCAGTCTACGAAGCAGAAGAAGAAGCAATAGTAGCATCTGTTAAGTGTTGGAAAATTATAACCATAAAGAAAGTTGGTGAGGGATGCCAGTGTAAAGTTGGAGACTCCAAAGCAAGGTTTATTGTATTTAGTTAAGAAGATGAAATGCACTTGGAATTGGACTCATGAAAGCAAGCGGAGATCGTAAGTCAATGTGTGTTGGTCTTATGTATGTCAATTAAATTGTTTATCAATGCAATTAATGTGGATTTAGTGAAGTCGTTGAATGAATGTCGAGACTTTGCGCATGTAAGAAGAGTTAGGGCTGCCGGTGCCCAAAGTATCTGGTAACTAATTGCTGTAAGTTGGATGAAAGAAAAATTTACAAAGAGGGGAGAAAAGTACGAGAAACTTGAAACTAAGTGTTGAATTTTAAACAATTTTTTTTTTTTTTTGCTACACCATGCTTAATACTGATGGAAGGAGCGAAGATATGCGCCAAGCTGGAGAAAGAAAAGTGCGAATTATAACAAGAAATACCTTGCCAAAAATAATTTTTATTGTTGGCGAGAAAAACTAAAAGACCGGGTCCGAATAAAACAAAGTTCCAAAACTAAATTTTTTATATAACACAAAGGGGAAGGAGAAATGAAATTGATACCATTGGCCTTAAAAAGCTCGACTCTACCTTCGCTGGATTGAATAAAGTGAAACTGTTGTTAGTTACAAATGAAATTGGAGGAGACATTTTCTTTGTATATTTTCTTGGTCAGTGAAGTATCACACGCTACAACTACAACTACAAATTCATATTTATGTCACTAACCCACATGCCAACGTATTTTCTTTCCGGTGTCATGATTTTCTTAATAATTTAATATGCATAACTTTTTTCGTTGGATCGGAAGACTTTGATATCTTTAATTACATACATATATATTTGTGTACGTTGTTGTTATTTATACGTACACAGCTCTGAGTATATACAGGTGAATACGTGAAATAGTTTGGCAGAGTATCTTATTGTTGCTTATCGCTTATGTCTATTTATTTTGTAAACAATTTTCCAAGGACAACAATTTTCAAAGAAACAATTTCTGCTATTCAATACATAATTTTATAGTTTTTGTTTTTGCCTTATAACTTTAGGTGTAAAAGTATGTAATTTTCACTTGTTGAGACCTTTAAGAATTTAAATTAAAGCGATGGATATAAACGAAAATTTAGACTTTAGGATACTTGCTTAAAATTATTTAACCACTAAAAACATATATTTGAAATAAAAAGTTGCATAGTTGCAGTAGAGTTATCATTAGAGTGTCAGTGTCTAGTTTACGAGTAGGATGTTTTCGGGCCATATACCGCTATAGACGCGATACGATTTTTCTGCCTTATTTCAATGAAGATATAACATATAAAGCATAGTTCGTCAGAGCAGTATCATGATTTGCATACCAAAAATATCAAAATCGCCTTCATTAAATAATATTCAAGTCATAAGTCATTCGAGATTTGAGATTAAATTTAATTATAAATTGAATTTTTTGTCTAATAATAATGCAGCTTTAGTTTACTA
Organism: Merzomyia westermanni; assembly: GCA_949987695.1. NCBI lineage: Eukaryota > Metazoa > Arthropoda > Insecta > Diptera > Tephritidae > Merzomyia > Merzomyia westermanni. The sequence goes on along the minus strand of OX465293.1, from coordinate 4,585,585 downwards.
AATACCCCACTTATAAAAATTACATATTTTTAGGCGTAAAATTTATGCAAGTAGCGGCGCCCAAAAATATAAACCAATGAAAACATAGCTTTGAGGTGGCTGTAGAACTTTTCCCATGGTTGGTTGCATAACTTCTAAGACAAATGCAAAGAATAAAATGACTTTTATGAAATCGTTCTGATTCAAAAATGTGATTTGTCAAAGTCAGTGGGGGTAGCGCTTTTACTTTTCTAATTAACTCGGGTAACGAAAGGGACATGTTGTTGTTGTTGTGGTTGTTGTTGTTGTAACGACAGAAACACTCCCCGAAGATTTTGGGGAGACCTAAGGACCTGGCAGTCCTTGGGCGGATATGAAGCCAGTACGCTCCGGTACTCCCTTGAGGTACTGCCCGACTGTCGTGGTAACGATTTGTTATGGCCAGCGGAACCTTCTAGGTCATGTCATACCTCCTTTCGTTTATGTATAAACTAAGAGCAGTCTCAACATAGCCTCAAATTAAATTACAAAAGGCAACTGGCAAAAGGCGATTATCTACAGCTACTTGTTAGCTTATAAAAGCACACTGAGTATGTAAGGAACTCAAATACGCCTTAATTTCACTTAAAATTATTTATCTGTTTGGCACATGGCTTTATACATTTAAAATATTTCGCCTAAGGCAATCAATAAGTAATTGAATTATACAATAATTGCCTACATTTAGGCGCTTTCTACCTTTGTATTTCTATGAACTATAATAAGTATATAATCTTATTAGAACCTTTCAATTTTCTTAAGCATTAATCTTTTATGTTTTAATGTGTGTAAGAGCTTGTTTGTTTCCATCTGTGTATTTGTATTTCTGCATTAGTATGCGTAAATGTGTGCGTAAGCTCATAAGCCATGTGTCAAAAACAGCTTAGCCAATATGCAACCATAATGAAGTGTAGAATGGTTATCTTAATAAAATTTTGTAATTAATATTAATCCAACAAATTTGTCTCAAACCGAAAGAATTTGGAAACATGTACATACATACATTCATACACACAAGTATGCGAATATTGGTGTTAGCAAACGATTTTCAAATTATAAAATATTTATCTATCAGAAACATAATCAGCTTGTGGTTGTGCTTAGCAACTTTATTGCCCATATGCATTGAACTCACACACTGCAAACATGAAAAATATTCACTTAACCCGTACAACGGCACATGTGGCGTCTTTGTTTGAAGTTGTCCATTGAAAACCGCATATTTATGGCGCAATGTATTAGCTCAATCGGCCTCAAAGTCACCGCATGCCTCTTTTTTGTTCAAACTGCCGATTCTTAACATTATACACACACATATGCCTTTACATATCATGCAGTAAAATCCCAAAATAATCAGAAAATACACTAAGGCTTTTTTAACTCATCACAAACTAGACCGAAAAGCATCAAATCTATAATAAAAAAAATTAAAATTTTTGGAGAATTTTAGGATGTCCAGAACTGGAGAGCTCTTAGGAATTTATTTGTGTGCATAGGAGCATTGAATGGGCACGGCACCACTTTTTATTAAGTAAATTTTACAAATGTTATTAATCATGCATCAAAAACTTTATAAGAGATCATTAAAAAATTTTGCAAGCAAATTACTCTTTACAAGAAACGCTCCATATTGAACGAAAGTGTCTACGCTGAAACACGCCCCCCCCCCTCCTCCTACTTTTATATCTCATTATTCCGCAAAAATTTGTAATGCCATAACTCGAACAAGAAATTGATTTGCTGTAGTGATATTTTCTAAAAATTTTAATTTCATCGGTCGAAGACCACGCCCACTTTTTAATTTAATACTGAAAACGGTTTTTGTGATATTGAAAACGCGCTATTTCGGTAACTGTGTCAGTTATATAAACAATATTTGACTTAAGTAATAAGCCTTCCAGGCTAAATTCGACCACAAATGAATTTTGTGGAAGTGGGCATGGCGCCACCCACTTTTCAGTAGTCACATTCTGTTAATTTTGAAGTTGATAAGTAAATAGTAAAACCAACGTACAAAAGTCAATTTTATTTTCGTAAGCACTAAGCGACGTATGAATAAAATAACAAAATTACATTTTTTTTCAAAATTTAAAATTTCTGCTGAAAATTAAATGTAAACTTGTCGCTTGCGAGGTAGCACACAAAATTCTGAGTTCTTATATTTTTTCAATACAAACATTTTTTTTAAGACAAGCAGAAATAAGTTTAGCTAGCATCGGGATGAGGAATTAAAAAGTATCCATAATAGATCACTACTAGTTAAACAATGTTCGGTTTCGCCCGAACTTAAACTTCCGCACTTATTTGTTTTTGATATTTTTTAGCAACAGAGCTTGAACATGTGACCTCTCCCATGTAGATCGAGTTCATACCCAGCATTCCCGAAGGCATTTAAATTATTTTTGCTTAACAATTAACACTCAAATTGAATTTTGATTTTCTGGACTAGTTCTTGACTAGTAATTTTCTCTTCTAAAAATTGATATCATGTAGTACAACGCCATGTTAAAAATAACAATTGCTTATACGAAAAAAATACTTCACTGACTAGTTTCGCTTAGTCTTCATACTAGTCGTGAAGTACAAGGTGGCGCAAAAGTAATCCTCCTATCAGAAAATGCTATAAATTTTGCGATTGGCCCCTAAAGTCAGTTCTGTTTTGTCATTTGTGTAGTAAACACATGCGAAATACACGTTAATAAACAATGTTACGCTACACTGCTCCAGAACGCGGAATATTTCTGACTATTTATTTGACCAATAATCGGTCGGGGCCAAACGGTTACTGTGAATGGTGAGCGCTACAGAGCAATGATCAACGAGTTCTTTTTGCCGCAACTTGATGAATTGGGATTGGAAAACATGTCGTTCCAACAAGACGGTGCAACAGCACACACTGCACGTGCCACAACCGATATGCTGAACATCGGAAGCTTACTTTTGCGCCACCTTGTAGTTTCCTACTAGTGGGTTTGACTGCAGCGTTTATACGTCGATGATTGTGCAAGTACGTCTATATATAGAAAGCTATATTATATGTTTGTAAGTATATTCGCATGTCTAAAATTAATTCATATGCAATGACCCAGCGCTCGTTAGGTGGTCCTTTTGATTGCTCATGATTGCTGCCCCATTTTCAATTCATTCATATATGAACTTAGTTAAAGCGTATAATCAATTTGTGTGAGTATATAGCCCACAAGAGCATGTGGGTTGTGCTGCTAGCCGCCGGTACGTATACTTAATATTAATTAATTTTCGCTATTGAGTGTATGTACAGGGTGGCTGATGAATTTTGCTACATTAAGAAACTCAAATAATTTTTTTTTCAGTGTATGGAATTCATTTTTCTTTTATTCATGTTAAAGCTCATTAAATTTTATTAAATATAGCTTAATTAGTTTTAAAAATAATGGAATTTAAATGCCCCCCCTGCTCGTCGATGCATGTGCGGCATCTTACCAAAAAGTTGTTCATTACAGCTTGGAGAGTTGAGACAGGAATAGCCGCAATTGTTTCTCGAATGGATTGCCTTAGTTCATTCAAATTTGTTGGTTTTGCTTTGAAGACTTCCTGCTTGCAATAACCCCACAAGAAAAAGTCAGGTGCAGTAAGGTCAGGCGACCTGGGTGGCCAACGGAATGTGGAGTTTCTGGATATCAGCTTATTGGGAAATTTTCGTCGCAATTCTGTCATAACAGGTTGGGCTATATGAGGAGCTGCACCATCTTGCTGAAACCACACAGAGTTGAAAGAAATTCTCATTCGGCGTAATTCTGGATAGAAAAACTCTCTCAACATGCTCAAGTAACGGTCTCCAGTAACCGTAACGGTGTGACCGTTTTCTTCGAAGAAGTAGGGCCCGACAATGCAGCGTGATGAAACTGCACACCACACTGTGACACGAAGTGGATGCAATTCCGTCTCATGGAGTATCTGTGGGTTGGAAGCACTCCATACATAGACATGAAAAGACAGTTCAACATGTTTCCATCCTCTTCCACCATTTGCAGCATCTTCTGGCAAAATTCCAAGCGAATCGGCAAGTCTGCAGCGTTCAGTTTGTTGAATTTTATATGGGAATAAGTCCAAATCTTTGTGCATAATTGACTGTAATGACTGTCTGCTTACACCCATTTGAGCAGATAAGCTTCTTGTCGAAACACGTGGATTGTTTTGTATGGCAGCAGCTACAGCAGCGATTGTTTCCTCCGTTCGAACTGAAGGGTTTCGATGGTAAGGTCTTCTGTTGACTGTCCCATGCTCGGCAAAATTGTTTACAAGTCTTATTATGGTCCATCTGCTCGGAGGATTGCCGCCAAACGTGCGCCTATACTCTCTTTGAACCGAAACTACGGACTCCAGTGCGTGATAGCGGCGGACAATCCAAATTCTTGTTTCAGTGTCCCAGTTATCCATTTTTGTTAAATGTAAAAGTCAATCTGCAAAATAAAAAAAAATTAACCAGATTCATTAAATAGGAAAAAAGTTATTTAATTTTTTTTTGGTAGCGGCGTTCATCAGCCACCCTGTATGTATGTAAGTAACAATGTAGTATGATGTTGGTCGCTGAGGTAATGGCAGTTTTGTTAGTCATTCAATTTTGAAGCATTTTACTAATTGATTTGATTGAAATTAATATACCAATACAAGCACAGGTATTCTTCATAAACAGGCATTTGTATTAAAAAAAAAGTGTTGTAGCACTAACAATGCCGAAAATTCAACTAGCTCAGAACTAACCTAAAAGATTAGACGACAGGGCTAGGTCATTGGTACTTCGCGTTGTAAGGGAGCTTCAATTGATCGTCCTGCAGCGGACAGCGTATCTCTCATTGGCTATGGCCCCGTCATAATACCAATCACCAGATATAAATGAGCCTTAGTGAACGTAATCCACTGTAGACCAAAAGGATCGTGATACTTCAGTTGACCAGTGTAACCCTGAATTAGAGCTCAGGTGATTTTTATTGTGAAAAAGCTGGAGGTTCCGAGGTTCGAGGGTTCCCAAAACTATTCTCGAAGGCATCATTTTTGAGCTCAGAGTCTAAACAGAAGATTTACTGCCAGTAGAAATATTGTATTCAATAACCGTCATAGAACTGGAGAGCATACCATCCACTGCATCCTTGATTGCTGTACAAATATTAATCTGACCGATCCATGAAAGTCAGTGACTAAACTCCGCCAGTGGCTAAAGTCCGCAGCCCCTTTAATTATTTATTGATCTAAGGTATCCTGGACCCTACCCAAATAGTCACTTTTTATAGACTTACAGTTCCTGCAGTCTAAGACGACATAGAGATATTTTCTTCGATAAAAAGATCGATCGTTTGCATGTTGGATTCAGAGACAGCAATTAGCATGGTCGAGCCAGCTTTGTAATTGAAATTCAGACATCTTCAGTACTCCGTTGTTAGATATCTGTCGAATAGCCGCTTTTTGTTTGCACTCCGTGAGTTCTGGTCTCACCTTTGGTTTAATTTTCTTTTGTTTTGATTTAATTTTCAAGTCATTTTAGGCGCTAAAAGGTCTACAAGCTATTCCTCTCTCTCAGGACCATTTTCAGCAACTTTGGTTAACGGGATAGTGGCTCTCAGAAAGTTTAGCTCTTGACATTTAACAAAAGGTAAGTTAAAACTTTGATCCTCGTAAAGAGTTTTGTCCTTGAACGCTGACTCCAACTTTAATGGACTAATTTGGAAAATCTTGTTCTCTATTTTTAAGCAGCTTTCTCGTGAGTGGTCTCAAGCTCATCCAGTTAAATGTAACTCTTGAAACTATTTCAAGAAACCTACCACACTATCTTTCAGTAAGGTTTTGTTTTTGATGGATTCCTGGTCATGAGGGTTGCCACCTAATCCTATTATATCAATATTTTTACAATATCCGTTACTTTTACAAATATGACTTAATCCATTTGAACGAGCTTTTGCACACAAATAATATGTTAAGTTTCAAGCTTTACTACTTGGGCGTTGTCCTTTAGATGTGTAACAGAGTTGCCAGCTGTGCGAATTTTTACTTTAATTAAGTGAGATATGTCAATATGGTTGTCAAATGAAAGATGTTTTACGTCGTATTTTAAGAAAAATATTTATCGGCAGCTTTACTACTTGGGATTGCCACCCAATACTATTATACATATTTCTTTTTTCATATCAGCTATATCTCGAAAACTACTTGCTTCAAATTAATAAATTTTTTATTTTATTCTGCGTGAATAACAATATCCTTATACTGATGAGTATGCAAAATGAGCTAAATTATACGATAAACGCGAAGTAGTGCTTGGAAGTTAGTGTAGTCATTGTGCTCAAAGCAACTTTCCCTCTCTAAAGACGCCAAATAGAGTGTACTTTGTTGCACTGTACCCGTTTATGTAGTCCTTTATAACTTTCTCCGTCTCTCTAGCCTGCACTTGAAATAACCAATCTACGTACATCACTTTTGTTGGACATTTGTGTATAATATTTAAATTGATATAATTCACTTTATGCTTTTGGGCTTTTGAGAATTAAATTTGCACGCAATTGCAACGAATATTGAAATTGAATGAATTTTAATGCGTGCCTTCCACCTACACCACCCCTTTTCACACACACACACACACAAAGCCACACGTAGAGGCATATATTTCAAATATAAATAAATTATAAATAAAATTTGCTATTCGGCTTACTTTTACGGCTGCTAAAATCTACTAATCGACCCCTCTCCTTCTCTCTGTCTCCCACTTTCTCCTATTACCCTCTTAATCCTACCAAATTTGCAATATATGCACTTACACATACATATTTGTATGTCCTTTGCTGTGCTTTTTCTACTCACTTTCTGTGCTCTGCACTTATACATTTCACATTTTACTTTCCCTTGGACCATTTTATTTGGCTTCGATTATGATTTTGGGTGCATTTTGCAATTTCACTTATGAATAATATTTGTTGTGTATAAACAAGTGCGCACACACACACTCAAATTCACGCACAAACACACCCACACTTGATAAACGAAATAATCATATGTTACATATTTCTATTGCCTACTACTAGGCGCTAGGCCTTGGCGCCATGAAAACAATGAGCATGAGTTTCAAAATTATTTGGCTTGTATGTGATTTGGTGCGTGTATGTGTGTATGTGCTTCTGTGTAAAAGAGAATTTTAAATGTTTTTAATGTGATTAAATAGGGATTTGCCGTTATTGCAATTGCCAATGCAACATGCAATTGTTACAGATGACAAGGCAATTGTGGTTGTGGTCGGAGAGGGCACGTCCAGTGTTGTTGAAGTATGTATGTATGTATGTGCGCGGTGTGCGTTAATTTGGGTTGTAAATGTGGCAGGTATTATATTTTTGAAAATTTTGTTATGAGCTTATATGTTATGTAGGGCTCAGTTTTGATTTATTTTTAGAATATTAAATAAAAATTTTTGAAACTTTTCTAATTCTAATTTTCTCAATACAAATACAAAAATTAAATAACCAAGTTATTTTTGTCAGAAAATCCAACCCAAAGAGATGTTTATTCAATCTTCATGAGTCAATGTAGAAGATATTGCTTATTTTAAACCTGAAAAGAAAGCTGAGCTGAAAGCTTTCAAGCTTAAGCAAGATTTCAGGTAAAAGTTTAGTCAAAAGCTTAGAGCCAAGAGTTTAAAAGTTCATGCCACTTTGTAGACAAGCTTCATTCTTATTAAAAAATAAGTTTTTCGAATTTAGAAGCGATATTTTTGCACCAAAAACTTGTCGTATCTTGTCTTAGCTTCACAACTTATTCTTTATTTCTTAGTAAAATTTTATGCAGAATTTCCGCGCTGAAAGCTTAGTACTTTATTTGAAGTGCACAAAATGGAAAGGTCAGCTTTAAACTTTTGTTAAAAAGTTTTTTGTTGTTAAAGGAACAGTTATAAAAAACATTCCTTGGTAATGTAAAACCTGAGACATTCCGGTAACTAGAGTGTCGTGAGTGTCATTGAAAAGCTCTAGACCGAAAGCTTAAGATTAAAGGCCGGTGTCAGCAAGCAACCAAATTATTTTGAACACAACAACCTGATCAGCTGTTTTATGCATAGTAGTATTTTTTCATAGCAGACAACTCTGCGCATCCCAATACCCTAGTGCGAAATGGGCATGTATGGCCATACACGAAGGAATGTACTGATCTTACAACCATTTCTCTTTAGTTGGAAGCTACTAAATTTAGCGCTTAATTGAAAAAGATAGTTTCACATGCATCTACGCATACGCTGTTAAAGTCATGCTTGACGAATTTTCCGGCTGGGACATTGTACAAAACAAATTGGAGCATTACTGACATTTAGGTTTTGAACGACAGCAACACTGACTTAGTCGAGAATAAGTCAGCTGGCAGGCTGACTGAGTTGTGACTTTGTTACGTTAGATGGTGAAACTGAAAAAGTGAGAAACTCGACTTAACTTAGTTAAGTCGAGCTGGTGAAAGCGGCCCTAAGATTTGCTATACTAAGTTCAAGCATCCTTGTTAAAAAGTGTTTTAAAGCTTATTTCATACTTTTGAAAACTATTTTAAACAAAGGTATATTGGAAAAGCTTCATAAAACTTGTAGTTAAAGCCAAAGCTCGATTTTTGATAAGCTAAGATTATCTTCGAAAGAAATGCCTAGTAAGGTAAAGTAGGGCACACGGACCCGAAATCTGTGGACAAGTTTCGGTGGTGTGCGCTTTTCATGAAAAGTTTGAAGCGTTAAGTCGAACTCCTTGGGTTGAATAAGGTAAATTATCTTCTAGGGTTGGACTTTAAAGCCATCAAGACCTGAGCATAAATAAAATGAGATTTTAAACTTTTTTATGGTTTTTTACCTCAAAATAATTTTAGATAAATATTTTTTTTTTTACATAGTACATTAAAGAATGTCTGCTTTTTTACCTCGTGATATGTACTAAGCTTAGTTATCTATGTATATAGAGTATTTGTAGTATTATATTTTACACAAGATGCCACTATTAGTTCAAAATTTCAATAAAATCATAGCTTTCCCGTACCTACGTCCAATATCGAGACATACTTATCCAAAGTGACTTATGAGCCTCGAAACTTTTAAATGCGAGTCCATTTTTAATAAATTAAATTTATAATGTGATAGCGCTTTCAAACTGTGCTGAACTTAGGAAAATTTTCTTTGGCAGTTAGGTCGCAGACAAGGCCCTATTCTCAAATCTTTCGTCTCTTTCAATAGGAGAGCTTAAGCCCATCCTAGTGATGTGTGAGTACAAATTAAACAGTTCTCGATAAGAACTCTTACTAACTATGATGTTGCTAATTTATTCAGGGTAAAATGTGTAGCCTTGATGTCGTATGCATGGAAAGGCATGACTAAGGTACAAATGATCTATGTATGGCCTACCGAGTCATTACCTGGGATGATGTGGGTGATCATACGCTCTACAATTTTGCAAGAAGCGCCCTTTAAAATTAAACTATTTTTTGTACTGTCCAATGTTTCAATTAATTTTTCACACTGTAATATTTATGTAACTTTAGAATTTTTCCTTCCAGTGCACTACTAGCATGTTGCACACAAATTTATGCAACATTGTCGCACATGTGACATGTGGCATATGGTTAGCAGCAATTTGTTGATGCATAACCTAGGTCGAGTCATGAAATCCTACATTGATATTTACACAAAATATTGGTTCTATGCACAAATATACCTATATGGCTGATCCAAAAAAAACTTTTTTTTGTTTGAAAATTATGTTGCTGTAAAAGTTCAAACTCTAACATTAGCCTTTTTTTTATACGTGATTCGTTTGCTAGATACCTAGGAAGAAAAAAATTTTAAAACTTCACAATTTTTATTGATATCTTACAAGCGAATAATTTCCAAAGAGAATTAGAAATTTTGAAAAAAAAAATTTATTTTGTTATTTTATTCATAAGTCGATAAGTGCTTGCGACAAAAAAATTGGCTGTTAACTTTAGACGTCTATCATATCCAGCTTAGATTTTTTAGGACCAACCTTGGCTTCTAAAAGTAAATATTAAGGTCTGAAGTTTTTACAATAATAACAGGTTCTGAAAAAATAATATCAATAGAACTTTCAAAAGAAAATATTTGTTTTTTCTGCCCAGTCAAATACATACATATATGTGCATATGTAGAGCTTATGTTTCACGCAATTGGTGTATGCTTCCATATCCGTTTGTGGCATGATTTTGCAATAAATGTTATTGTGACTGTAACAAAAATTGTTTGATAATGGTTTATAAAGAAACATATATACATACATATGCGGCAATATGTTTGTATGTATGTAAGCTCCACTTGAAATCAACTTTTAGGATTTGACACAGCTTTGAGTTCATACTTACATGAGCGCATATTAGGGTGGTCTAATTGCATGGTATTTCCTAAGGCTGCAAGAAAAAAAAAAGAGCTTCCAAATATGCTTTTAGATTTTATGAAAATACCAACACAAATTCACTTTTGTTCCTGTGTAAATTTAAGTTCAAACACTAAGAGAATATTGACATCTTCGCTTTGCCTCAGACCTTGCCTTGCTCTACGTTCCTAAAGTTGTGTATGGCAACACCCCCCTACAGCATGAACTTTTCTGTCAAAGTCGAGGTTTGACCTTAAAGTTCAGTGTGCACCAGCCTTAATCAACAAAAACTTTCACATTTTATAGCCTGGTTTCCATTAAAACAAGCTCATTTTTATTTCATGATAATAGCTGGTGTAAAAGCCTTAAAGCTTGTTAGCTTGTTTTAAAGTTCTTCAGAAAACGATAAAGTCTAAGCCAACGTTTAAAAGCTTTAACCTTGCTATTACACTGCATCTACATTTTTCATTCATTTTCCTCTTGTCCTTTATAGGATAGGATATCCATCTTAATTTTCTTTTCATCCTCCTCTCCCTCCTTCTACTCCTACATATATAGTATCTCTATACCAAATATAAGATAGGTACATACTTGGTAAGATTGATACATCAGAAATATCATTTATCCGATCCAAATAAATGTTGACTTATGACTAATGGGAAATTTTTGTTGCCAGGGGGCGTGGCACCACCCTCTTTTGTTAAAAACGAAATTTAGATTATTTATCATAAATCAAAAACCGTCCAGGAGTTCATAAAATATTCTGCACGCAGTTTACGTACCCTTATTACAAAGAATATACCAGGGAAGATGCACAAAATAGGTTAAAGACCACGCCCACTTTTACAAGAAAGTTATTTAAAAAGGTTATAGATGAATATAAAAGTCAATATCTGGGCGAATAATAATTTTACTCCAATTCTATTTTGCTTACAAATCTTCGCTATAAGAAAAAATCTCAAAAAATAGAATCAATTGAAACCACGTCCAGTTTTGATGCTAGTTTTGTGCACACTTTTTTACCCACCCTAATGCATGTATATGTATTGTTGCGTAGGTGTGTATATGTACATTTGGTCAGCAATAATCTGCAATCTAAATTTTGTTGCTTATCGATATTCATGTTGCCATTGTTTTGTTGTTCTTTCTTGCAAGTTGATTTTGTATTTATGTATTTTTATTGTATATATTGTTGTTATTGCTTTTTTATGATAACAATTTGATTTTTGCAACAATAACAACACAGCCTTTCGGGTATTTGTTCCACACAGATTGGTTTGTTCATAAATGCATATGTTTGTAAATACTATTGGTTTGTTTATATTTCTGACAACTATGACTATTTCAAATCAATTGCTATTGCATTTGTTATTTGTTGCAACAACCTAACTTACAGCATGCAACATGCTATTGATTTTTGGTGTGCACTCGAACGTTAAGCCAAAAAATGAAAAGTAGCAATTGCAATGAGTATGGGAAATTTTGTTGCTTTTTTTTATTTTTTTTTTTGTGTTAAGGGAACAACACTTTTAATACAACAAAAATTTATATTTAAACTGAAGAGATTTAGGAACTAAAGATGGGATAATGCTATAGTTTATTAAGCAGTACAACTTATTATACATTCAAGCGAGCCCAAGAAAGCACTCCAGGCTGTGTACACTGCAGTAATCGAGGTTTTAAGAGTGCACGAATTGAAGAACTTCTCTATGAAGTGGAGTCCTTCTTGTTGTTGTTGTTGTTTTTAGCGACAGAAACCCTCTTTGAAGGTTTTGTGGAGCTTTGCCGGAAGTGACAGTGACATGGTACACTCCGGAACTCCCTTGCGGTACATGCCCGACTGTCGAGGGAGCGATTTGGTGTGACCAGTGAAGCCTTCTAGGTTATCTCACCCCATCCTTCCGTAGGGAAGAAGAAGGTTTTTAATCAGAAGTGAGAGGTATTATATTCATAGATCAACCATCAAGTTGCACGTCATTACCCTTTGTGGATTTTAGTCTCCTCTTACGACCGGTATGCCTACCTCGGGCATACCCTAACCAGCAGGAGTTCCTTCTTGTCGTATCCTCTGGTAATCAGCGCATCCATTCATGGCATGGGACGTGACGGACCAAAAGGGTTATCCTGATTGTGACAGTCCTTTTCCAGATATGAATCCGGCACAAGCACCTTGTGGTACAAACCCAAAGGCATTGGTACAGATTTGGTTGACCCCGGAAAAGGGGTGGGTGTAGATTTTAGACGACCTCTTACGACACATATACCTAGAATACAGAAACTTGATTGATTTAACAAATCGCAAGAATATTTTCAGTTAAGAAATGGTTAACCAAACCAAATCCAACTTTATTTGTATCGTCCCAAATAGCCTCTTTCGGTCTCTTTTGCTTCTTCCCACTATAATGCGTTTTTGAAATTTTTGTTATGCCATTCTGCTATCAACAACTAGCTAACGGATGCAACGGAAGTTGCTCAGATTAAAACGGTAATTAAATTACTCAGTTGGCGAGCAATCTGCCGCTGAGCTCACTTGTAGCGTGAATATTGTTGGTAAAGCTAATGGTAATAGGAATGGTAATCGTAATGGGGTAGTGGAGGCTCATATACATTGTTTGTTTTGCTGTTGTAACAGTTACTATTATTGTTGTTGATACTGTTGCTTTTGTTGTTGCTGTTGCTGATGCTGATGCTACTCACTGAGCAAGTTTGAGGAAATGAATGAAAATAAATTCCTTTGTAAATGAAAATGAAAATGTTTTGTTGCGTTTTTTTATTTGTTGTTGTGTTTCCGCTTTTATATTTACAAATTGAAATTTTTTATAAAACACCAAACAATGCTAACTGTGGCGTAAATTGAAAATTATAAAATGATTGGTGAATGATAATAAAAAAAAAATTTACAAAAAAAATGCTTTGTTCTATGTGAAGGTGACTTAAATGTTCCAGTAGAGGACAGTTCAATATTGTTGTTTTAGCTAACATGTTCTGAAAAAAGCATTAAGAGCTCGAGAGTTTAAATATTATAGAGATTTTTGAAGACCCTGCAGAATTTTTTTTGTAAAAAAAATTGTGTTCGCTTTTTTTTGAGAAATTTGAAAAACTAAGCTAAGGTTTATTCAACCGTATATACTTAATTGACGTTCGCGTTTCTTTTCAATAAAGCTTATTGTATTTTCTTAGATGCAGAAAGCTTTCAGTACAAATATTGTGTGAACTTTTTGATCCAGCCAAGCAAAATTCAAACGCTAAAAAAAAGTTAAAATAAAAAATTATTAAATTTACTTAAAATATCAAATTCACACATACACACACGCAAATATCAAAAAGTGTGGAAGTACAACTTTTCTGACAGCAACAAAAAAAGTGAAAGTTGCTCCGAGGCGTCAAGGAGTTAGGCGAGTTTGTTTCGGCTAAAAGTTACAGGCCAAAAATGTTCAGAGAAAGTTTCGCTAAGCAGCCTTTGAGTTTTTAAATGTACATACGTATGTGTGTGTATGTATTTGTGAGTGTGTGCCTAAGTGCTTGCATTTTGAATTTATTTGCCAAAGATTTTTTGGACAATTTCAAGCAATCATCCACTCGTTAATCTTGCCTTGAGTAAAATTAATAGTTGGAAAACCTGAGGCCACTACAACCAAAGCCATGACACAGCAGTTTGAATACTAACAACATAAACGACAAGAACAACAACTAAAGTGAACAATGAAAAAGCAACAGAGTATCGGAAGTAGCATGAGACTTGAAACTGAAGGTGTATTCTTTTGTTACCGAGTTACAAAAGAGCACTCGGTAGAATGTCTCATTCCCTGAATTGATACGCCGACTAAGCAGGGTGAAATACTGATACTACAACAACAACAAAAACATAGTGCCGATTCCGAATTTTACCCAGGAAGCTTTTTCGTGACAGAAAGCGCCTTCGTTTGTACATTAGCCCAATAGCATAGTGTCCAATGCCAATACATCTGTATTTATCACGAATAGTATCGACCTCCTGTGTAGTTTGTAAGCTCGATACCACTGTCTAGACTATCCTCCCTTTACTTCCCTGAAACGTATATGACAAATGAAAATGAATAAGACGCCCTCTGCTGGAAATTTGTGTAAATATTTGAATTCATGAGCCCTCTGTTGGCCAAAAAAAAGCTTTATAAAGAAACTTTAGACAACATTCTTTGATTTTTTGTAACTCATTTCCAAAAGGTTACAGCTTTCATTCGGATGTCACACAGAGAGGCTGTACAGCAGCGAGTGTAGGAGCTCTGAGTATTCGAACGAAATAGTAAAAAAGTGTCCTGCTGTGCAAATTAAACTGCTTGCCCAGCATGAAATCTCCAATTGGCTCAAATGCTTTGGCTAAAAAGTTAAGCTACTCTATACACACACACACATACATATACGTGGAGAGATCAACAGCAAAGTCGAGGCGGGCTCACATGTATATGATAGACTCCTGCTAAACAAAAACCTAAACAAGATTAATTGTACCTGAAATGTGTGGCCACTGTACGGCGAGCATTGGGATGGTCCAAAGAGGGTGAAGGAAGAACGCCTAGATTCTGAGGCACAACGTATGCGTTGGTTCAGCAATTTCACTCTTAGCTTTTTATTGTGAGACGATTTTTGACTTTGAACTCATTGGCGGAGCTTAGCCTTGTTCGTAGCCGGATTAAACAGCATTTGACTGGGTTCGGTTTCTTTTTTTTTTTTTCAATTTTCCATTTTATCCATTCATTTAGCACACTCGGTCAATTGCATTGTGACACTTGGCGGCAGACACACACACACTCACACACGCACGCACATTAATGTATCCAGTTCGACTTCAGCTATTGCCTATTGGCAAGCAGCAATTTCAACAGATTTTGCTAACATTTGGATAAGCTCTGTAAGAACTACCTTACTCGCTGTAGGCAGTTGGTGTGATTTTGCTTGTTTTGTCTCGAAGTTTGTGGTACTCGTCTTTTTTTCCTGCTCTTATCTAGTTCTTTATGGTAATAAGAAGAAAAGTGAGTTGATATCTTTATTTATGATGGAGATTCAATTTGATCCCAGTTGTTGTTGTTGTTAAGTGTTTTTTTTTTTTGTTTAAACGCAGCAGATCTAATCTCTTAGTCCAGGGTTGGGTTCGACCCCAGCCTGTAACAAAAGACAATGGAGCAACCCCGCTGCCAGGGTTTGCTCCGAGAATGACAATTTAAGGGTAGGACGAGACAGATTAGATAGGGTTACACTGAAATACCAGCCCTTGACCGGGTAAAAAAACCCGGGTCATTCCGGTACGGTAGAACCGGCTGTTGCGGGAATTTGATCCCAGTCACCATTAGCAGGTCTTAATGTGTATCATATTATGTTCAGAAACGTGTTGGCTAATTGAGATCCCGGCCAATTTAGCGAACTTCCTATACTTTAGTATAAGGTAGAATCTGGCACGATGCAGATCCATAAAATTATGGAATAAGATTGTGAAGAGGGATGTCTTCCTTCTTGTGTATAAAGCGTGAAAACGAACTTTCCGCCTTTCAGTTTTGCAAAGTATTTGTGCTTTCAATAGGTTCTGAGGCTATTAGGAAGTGATAAACAATATCAGGCACTTCATTTTACTTTGTCTATATGAATATGATTGTTGTTGTTGTTGTTGTTGTTGTAACGACAAAAACATTCCCCGAAGGTTTTGGGGAGTGCTGTCGAACTGACAGTCCTTGGCCGGAAATGAATCCGGTACGCTCCGGTACTCCCTTGCGGTACTGCCCGACTGTCGTGGTAGCGATTTATGACCAGTGGAATCTTCTAGGTCATGTCACCCCTCCTTCCGTAAGGAAGGAGAGATGGGTAATGAGAGGTGAGAGGCATCATATCCGTAGATCAGCCATCGAGTTGCACGTCATTACCTTTGTGCATATTAGTCGCCTCTTACGACCGGTATGCCTACCTCGGGCATATTCTAAACCCCTAACCCGCAGGGCAGATATGAATATGATAATTTCAGTCAGTGGCATTAGAACATGCTGAATGAGATATGGGCTACAAACTAACAAGCTCACGCGCATCTTTCGGGTATTTTCAGCGATTAAACACAACTTTCCATGGAAGAGTGGGTAAGTGCTCAGAGTAGTAGATTTAGTTACGAATTCAGCAAAGAATGTGCTGTGCGCAAAAAGTTTAACCTACCTGAGCTCTGGTAGTCTTGGAAGCAGCTATTAATAAAGTGGGGAACCCAATAAATGAGCCTAAAAATATAGCAAACAAGAATAGACCTGATTCCAGCTCACGTAGACTGGCTAGATAATCCTAACAAAGTATTAACGCTCAACTGAATAGAAAGCCTGGGACGCACTAAGGCTCAGTTGTCTCTATGCTTCAAGTTTAGACAGGAAAGTACGCTATAGGAGTCAATGCAATATGTAGTTTAGCATTCTTTCTAGTGACTTGTCAATTTGTTCTGTCCTTCTTAGAGTCCTATCATCCACTTCCGTAGTAAAATGGGGCGGATCTGTCCGCAAACACATGTCATCAGAAAAAATACCAAACACCATCCTCATGAGTCCAATTCGGCTGGGAAACTAGGAACCAAATGTGGTCCGTAAATTAGTGGGGACCAGCAAGTTATGGTCCATTCTGTCACCTTAGCAAACCCACTGGAAAGCAAGCTGCGACACCTTATAGGGAATCACCGACAAGACGGTCTGTCGTAGCACCACTGGCCTTTCCTACTGTAGTTTTACGAAGCATTTGACATGTCTTCTTCCAGCTGTTAATTTACTAAGTTTTCGATAAGCACGATTCAGTTCCAACCTTTCAAAAACTTTCTTATTTCCGGATGGACCTGTTTGGTCATAGTTATTAGTGTTAGAGTGTTCAAAAAGCGAGAGACATAAAACCGTTAACACTTTACTAAGTGGCTTAGCTTGAAACAAAGGACTACGCTTTACAAAGAGAAATCAATTTCAGCGAAAATTCACAAAGCTCCTGACTATCTCTGTAGCGCTATATTTGATTGTATTGCTGTTTGCATATCATTTCCAAACCAATGTACAAATTGTATACTTCCTTATTTCCTTCCTGATGAAGGAAACAGCTTGAGGCAAAATATCAGTGGCAAATGCAAACAACAACACAAAATCACAAACCCGGTGACTAAAGTGTTACGATGAAATTGAGTTTATTTGCGCTGTGAATAAAGTTAACAAATTACCAATAATTGCATTAATTAAGCACAAAAACAATTGGCGACAATACAAGATTACAAGAGACTGTAATAATAACAAAAACAACAGTAACAACAACATTCCCATAATACATTAACTGTAATTGTGCAACAAATGATGCCAGATCAGAATACCGGCGACGACGAATCGTAAAAACAGAATGCTGAAAAAGAACGCTTGAAAGAGTGATCAATCCCAGTGAATGCCATTACATAAACAAACAACAACAAAACGAATACAGAAGCAAATGAAAAACAACAACACTCAGGCGTATGGAAATTGCAAGAACAAATCCGGAATAATAAGGTTGGTGAAAATTCGAGCATGACAAGTTGACAAAAGGCACAATAATGAAGTACAAATACAATGCAATAAAGACGAAGTAGTAGAAGAAGAAGAGCAATATAGCAGCAAATCCTAGTAGCACAATGCATACCAAATGAGTATCAACAACAACAATCCGCTCAACCTTAACCACACTTCACTTTCAACCAACAATCGATTCAAATGCCTGAATGCTTGTTTCATGGCTTGACTGCATGCTTGTTAACTTACATACAAACATATTTGGTTGACTGCTTTGCCGCCGATGCCGTGTGATATGCTCCAGCAGCATCTCCTCAAGTTCGTCTACTCCATCTTCACTTAACTCTATTCTGCTAGTCTACTAGTCGTACAATGCTGCATTGTGGCAACGCTTGTTATGCCAAAAATCCAATCCAATCGAAAATCCATTCCATTACTGCTAATTCGAACTAACAACAGTCTTACAGCAGCGGCAGCTAGAAAAAACAAACAACAACAATAACTAAAAATATTAAGCTACACATATACTTCACCCGCTTACTACCACTGCATTACCAACACAGCTGATGTCTCGGCTGTTCAATATATTTCACTGCCAAATCACCCTTTGATCCTCCTTTACTGAAGCTATACTCCTACCTACGTACAAAACTCTTACCTCTCGATTTGCCTTATTCTCCTATTGCACTTAAACGTTTCGCTTCAATGGTTGTACAATTTGCTTATCTCGAGTTTGCTGCATCCAAACTAAGTGTAGGTACTTGTAAAAATTCGTGCAATACTACATAAAAGCACAAAAATCTGTATCGACGGCAAACATGAATGCATGAACGGCTAAAGAATTTTGGTTTCCATATACATACTTAGGTAACAGCAGAAAAATGAAGTTATAATTTAGGCAGGGGATTGGGATTGTTAGTAGGTCATCGATTTTTTAGTATGTGTAATTTAAGATAATTTTCTGTATAGGCTTAAATAGGCAGCTTGTATTTCACAATCTAAATTAGCACGGCGCCCTATGTGGACTCTCTGTTAACACCCCTTGGAGAGGTGTTCAGGGATTCCCTTGTCGCTCATTTTAGTATTCCACTTCTGAATGTTTTTCTTAACTAACTGTCGCTTTCACTAGATCTAGGTTTTCACAACGCTTTTGCCTCAAACTGCCCCTTCTACAGCGCAAATCGGTACAGCAGTTAACAATGACTGCTTATTTCTTCCTATTTTTTAATTCACTCTCGCAAATAAAGCCATTTTTGTTAACTGTGTTTTGTAAGCACATTTTAATTGACATTGTCCCATTTTATTTCACAGCTTATCACATTTTCTAAAGCACTCCATTTTTCCGCCGCTTCTTCTGTATTCAACTTTTGAATTTGCTCTTCTGACCTCAAGGCTTACTTTACTTCACTAAAAGATATATTCTAACCTAAAGAGAAAATTAACTGCTGTTTTTAATTATTTTTTATGATTTATTTGCTAATTTTCGTTATATTGTACTGTTTTATACTCGTAATCTTCTGTATTGTGTTATAATTTTAATTATAAATTTTACACAAAAGCAGACTAAAATATTTAGCAACAAACAGTATGATTCAGCACAATTGACAATAAATTCACTTTCTTGAATGGGAATGAGTTGGAAGAGCTGGCTGTGGATGAGTCATCATCGACACTCGATACGTGTCGTTTAACTATCACTTTTGTAATCGCTACAAAAATAGTCACGAAGTGTGTAGCCCAAGACTGTGGTTTATAAATTTTTATTTGGTTTGTTTTATATTAATTTCTCACTGTTTCGTTTTACAGCTTTCGATCTTCACTTTTGAAAACACTCTTCTTTGTCATTTGCACATATATACTGATTTGCATCAAAGACCTTCTCTTTTTTCCAATGCGTTCGACATTAGCGAGTACAATGTGACAAAACAGTTAATTTTTTATTAAATTTTCCTATTTTTGTTAGCGTGATTTTTTTCTCCCAAAGAATACCCATTCGCTACTTAAAAGTCAAGACACGCTGTAGTTTTAATTTTGTCATTCGCTTTTTGTAATTTTTGTACAAAGAGAGTAAAAGAAACCATAATCCGCACTTACGTTTTGCCATTGAAAATAAAAATGTTATTCGATTTTAAGCAATTGGCAGCCTGCAGGCGAATTTATAATAATATAACGATAACAGAAGCGAAACAGCACGATTTAACAAGTTAAGTTTATATTTATATTCTACGAGCCATTGCATCGCACAAAAAAATGTCTTGCCTTCTGGCTGGATTTTTTTATTTTCACTTGTTTCAACTTTTGCATTGTGAAATCCTCTGACGGAAAAATCTGAACTGGTGCTTTCACTTTTAGTTCCCTCTCCCTCTCGTTTACATGCAAATGACTAGCGAATTTAAAACGGTGTTGTACTTTGTAGGTGGTGGAAATTTAAATTTTCTATTGTTCCGACTTAATTCAATATTCTACAGGACCAGACCAACATTCGACTTATAGAATCTAATATGATTTAAGATCTACTTCTGAACTAAAAATTTGTCTCACTACTGATTGAGTTCACTAAAAGGTCTCCGAAATCATATATGTATGTGTGTTAATATGCAACTCGCTTTCTTTGCCAATTTTGCCAACTTCTCTAAGTCACATCATTGCTTTTGGGTTAAATGTCGATAGTGTTTCGTGTTTTCAATTTTTTTCTGTTTCTTTCATTTGCGATTTTTCAACGATTATCCTGTGATTGAGCCCCCTTGTTGCATTCTTTGCAATAATAACAGGAGTGACGAATGGGCGTCCACAAACCACTGCAAGCAACCAAGCTTATCGGCTACACTGTGTTGTATAGTTGGCAACGCGACGCATCATGTACGTTTCCTTTCGAATTGTAAATATATTTATGCACTTTTGTTGTTGATCTAACGGTATTGAACATGCTGACAATTTCCTTTCCTCTGCCATGCTTTTTTCGTAAGTTGTTTACTTTAATTTTCGTTTTTTGATTCAAGATTTCTTAAGACGATTTGTCTTCACTCATCCAGCGTTTTGTCGTGCTGCTGCATGCATTTTACTTGCCGATGTTACAATCCAAACTACTGCGTTGTTGTTGCTTGAGTTTAGCGCTGCTGCATCATTGATTGCAATTTTTTTTAGCCCACTTGAAATTCTCTTTTCCACTTTGATTTCAAATTATGCTATAATTTCTACTGCAATATTTCTTCTTTTTTTTTAATTTGATTGTTGCTGTGCTGAAGATAATGTTTTGTCCGCTTTCTATAGATAAATCAACAGACAGTGGCAGACGGAATGGCAGGCGCTGTAAATGCAGTAACGGATATGAGAATATATGTACATATGTCTACTACAATGTCAATCACTCCAACGATGAACTTCGAAATCTCCACACTCACCGCACTTTATAAGTAAAACCGCTACCTGTCGGAAAGGTCGTTGATGATGAGCTTGAGACATTTCTAAGCCCCGAAGAATTTTTTCAAGCACCAACCCTACTAGACGAACCTAACCTTACCCACTAATACATACAGATTGTAAATACATCAATTATAAATTTATGAAATGTTTAACAAGGAGTTTACAACTAGTACTAACAAATAAGATAGTTATATATCCCTAATTATTGTTTTTTCACAATGTGTATTTATGCACCCAAAATTTTATATTTTCAGATGGACGAGCAAAGGAATTTTTAACTGGAGGCAAATGGAGTAAACTATAGGTTTGTAAATGTTTAGTTATATATGTAAATGTACATATATTTATAGACTTGCTAAAATATACTTATGTACCTATAGTATGTACAATGATACGTCGATACAAATTTGAAACATGAAACTCTTTTTTAATTTTTGCAACAATGAAAATTTGAGCACGCCTTCAAATCAAAGCAAGTTGAAAATATTAAATCAATTTAAAAAAAAATTTAACCACTGCGTAGTTTAGCAGAGCAAGGTTTCGATCCTCGGACCTCTGGGTTATGGGCCCAGCACGCTTCCACTGCGCCACTCTGCTTGTTGTAAGTCTGTCGTCATATGACCTATACAATCGCAAGTAGTACCCAGCGTTGTTATAACGTGAATATGAAAAATCCGCTATTGCGGAGACAGCATGAAACTCAAACACAGGGTAGCACAAAGTATCAGTAACAAAAAACATACATAGCACAAAGTATCAGTAACAAAAAACATACATATCCAAGGTTCCAACATAACAATTAATTAAAAAAATCAATACCGGTGTAATAAAATTAGTCAAATTTAATAAGAATGTTTATATGGTGGCTTATAGCAATTCTTTTTAATTAGAGTTTTTATAAGTAATCGATTGATTCGATGCCTTTCGTTTTAGACCATTATTATGTCAATGGTTTTCAGAAACCAGCATTAAATCCATCATTACCACTAGGAAAATCAAAATTTAAATTACGAAAAAAAGTGAATGCTTTTGTGTTTTTTTAATATAAAGAAACATTTATTGATCAAAAATATCAAATATAATAACGGTATCACATTAAATTTTTTTTTAAATAATCGTAAAAATTACTGATATTTTTTAAATCAATTGGAATAATAAATAGAAAATAGTATCAGGGATGGATATTAGGGCTGATCCCGTACTTTTCTGACTCAAACTAGAAAAAACTGTCAATCAATAAAAATCCACTGAGAGCAAGAGAGTAACATTAAAAAGGACGGGATTGACGTCTAGTACAAAAAGTTAAATCTGTACATTTCAAAGGGAAGTCGGGAGATTAATGGTGCTATTCTTAACTTGCTTGTCATCTACAAACGAGGTGGCGACAGCGGCAATAACCATTGCAAATTATAGGAAGAAGTGGAATTGGGCTATAACAATTGTCAGTAGTTACGATGACAAGCTGCCCCAGAATAGGGCGGTAAATCATACCAAAATAGGCCAAAACAAAAAAAAAACCACGCAATTTCAAATAAATTCTAAGTCGAACTTTTAAACGCATTTCAGATTTTATTTTCATGTATTTCTTTATTTCCCATCATGTAAATTCGAAATTTTTTTATACAACAGCTGATCGTTCGACAGCTTTACCAGTTAAATTTCTTGTGACTAAAACTTGCAACTTCTGACAGAGAGAGAACTTTATTTAATCCTTTTTTTGTGCTCTCACCTGTCGGAGAGCTAAGTACTAAATTGATTTCCGGTAAAATCTGACCTCTGAAATCACGGATGGATATTAGGGCTGATCCCGTACTTTTCTGACTCAAACTAGAAAAAACTGTCAATCAATAAAAATCCACTGAGAGCAAGAGAGTAACATTAAAAAGGACGGGATTGACGTCTAGTAAAAAAAGTTAAGTCTGTAAATTTCAAAGGAAAGTCGGGAGATTAATAGTGATATTCTTAACTTTTAATAATAATTCCCAACGGATTACCCACCATATCCCGCCCGACCGGCGCGAGGGGCGCATCCGCATAACGCGCGGATTATTCGTTCGTGCCGAGTCGTTGAAAGGCTTTGGTTTGTTAATCGTCGAGATCTAAAACTGCTCAGCTACAGAGAAAACCTCTTCAGCTAAGTAAAGTAGATATAGGATAGATTATACATTAAGAAATAACTAGTTAACAGAATAAAATTATTGTTAAAAGTTAAAATAGAACTCAAAGAATAAAAAACAATTAGTAGCTATGAATTTGGGACAGAAAGAATTGATTTTTTTATGCTGAAAAGCGAGTCTGAAATATCAAATCTACCAGAAAGAGAGTTATAATCTTGACACAAACAGCGAAAAGGCTCATTTAACTTGCTTGTCATCTACAAACGAGGTGGCGACAGCGGCAATAACCATTGTAAATTATAGGAAGAAGTGGAATTGGGCTATAACAATTGTCAGTAGTTACGATGACAAGCTGCCCCAGAATAGGGCGGTAAATCATACCAAAATAGGCCAAAACAAAAAAAACATTAACACGCAATTTCAAATAAATTCTAAGTCGGACTTTTTAAACGCAATTCAGGTTTTATTTTCATGTATTTTATTATTTCCCATAATGTAAATTCGAAATTTTGTTTTATTTTGTTAACATTTTTTTTACACAACAGCTGATCGTTCGACAGTTTTACCAGTAAAATTTCTTCTGACTAAAACTGCAACTTCTGGCTGAGAGAGAACCTTATTTAATCTCTTTTTTGTGCTCTCACCTGTCGGAGAGCTAAGTACTAAATTGATTTCCGGTAAAATCTGACTGATTCTGACTTCTTCTGACTCGTACGTAATGGCAATTAATCATTAAATGACTTGCCGAAAAAAATGAATACTTTCTTCACAAAAATAATATAGTGGGATCTAGAATTAAAACTCGCAAAAGAAAAGCAAATGTCTAGTGTTTGTTACTCATATAAAAAGTGGTTCAATTTATATGGCGAAATCATAGGATAGGATCACCTACTCCATCTCGGAGTACTCCATTTCTTTGCTTTTGAGTGAGTACTTCATGGAACACCTACTGGACAATATTACCCAGAAACTAACAAAAAATTACACCACGGTATACTTTTAAGAAGTTGTAAAGTACTCTGATACTCCTTGAGGAGTATATTTTACATGATTGAACGGAGTATTTCTGTTTTTTTTTTTTTTTGCAGGAAAGCTCAACTTACCTCTCGATATAAAATTTAGCGCAAACGTATATGGGAGTCAAAAACACGCCTTTTATTTTGTTTGACTAGAAATTTAGGGAGTGAATTTGATTTTTGTGCCTAAAATTATTTAAACAAAAATAGAGCAAACAATACGAAATCTTCGCCTTACCTGACGATCGCGATCATGACACGTAAAACGTGAAATCGATAAATTGATCCATGTTGCTATCAAGCAAGCAGAAATTTTCAACAGCAACTGTTGAGATTTTTTTTTATTTTGTATTCATATTGGGAACAAAGCACGCGATCAGCTAGTGGTGGCTATAATTGCCAGAAGACATGAAATTCATTTTGAGGGTGTGTAAGGAAACGTGAAAACTATACATATTTGAAACTTAAGCAAAAGCGAGAGTGAAACTGAGAGCAACTGATGCTCTGAACACTGTACGTGTGTATGTACATTTACAGGGTGCGGAATATACTTTGGCGTGGATTTTATGCATTTTTAAAGAAGTAAGCATAGAGCACAGGGCCAGAATTTTATGAAACTGTTTAACTTCTTCAAAAAATTATAACGTACGTCCGGTCACTTCTCATTCCTAGTTGCGATTTTGAGGTACGGAACGTATATCGTAATTATATGCTTATCTCTGCGTTACTCTTTATTTAAGAAATAATTTTACGACCACATATTGCTTGGCGAAACCCGACTTATGTGTGAGCCTTTCACTTAAAAACTTCTGAAAAAACATCTCTCTAATTTCAAATTTCGTCTTGTCAATATCAATCATTTCTCTATCGAACCCTGTATTCCATCGAAACTCGTCATTTGCTAGCGGAAATACTCATGTTGTAAAACTGCTTATTTGTTTGTAGATATGTAAATATATGTACTTATATATGTATGTGCAGTAAGAATTTTTAAAGCAAATAGCAACACATGTAGATTTTTGATGGTTCCTTTGCTGGCCAGCGTTGAAATTTCTCTAAATTCGTACTTAAGTAGGTACGTTTTTTGAAAAAGGTAGAAATCCACTCCTAATCTAATCAGAAATGTTTGCAGTCAATAGCTATTGGAGCCCATTAATATCACGGTCGGCAAAGCTTCACCTTGAATGGCAGTTGCAGTTTGGAGCTGAATATGAACTGCAGGTCGATCCAAGTTTGCTGACAAATTAGAAACTCACACAATTTCTAGCTCGGCAAAATTTAATTCCAGTCATATAACCCTGATTTGCTTTTTGCAACTTCTTTCCTTTTAACTACACTTTTGAACTGAAAGTCTATAACACTATACATATATACAATATGCAAGAGGCAAACGTATTCATAGTATTTTCAAAATTTTAATATTTGTAAAAGTCCGCCTAAGCATGCAATCGTACCTGCTACCACATTTTCATTTATATACTCCAATTTATAGTTTTTTAGTAGTTCCAACACTGCTGATGATTCGGCCCATTTAACTGGGAATTTTGTTTGGCAGCTGCTAAGTAAATTTGGACCTACAATGTAGATATACTTATATAAATATACATATGCATATACATAAATGTACGTAAATTGAACGAAATCACCGGGGTACTTATTGGGTATTTTTGGTAGCCTGGTATTTTACTGAATTGATTGAACGATTTTGCACGGTTTTTAAATAAATTTTTTAAACAAAATGGTGATCACAGCAGCCATATTTTAAATTAATTTTTATTATTCTAATTCAATGCAGCCGAAATTCATGCAACAATAAATAGTGAGAACGCAGTGACAGTATATGAAATATAACAACAAATACATAAGTGGGTAGAAGCTAGGTGTGTACTGCATTGCTGTACATGCATAAGAATTTTACTGAAATTTGAACTTTTTAATTTTAACATAAAATGTGGGAATATGGTAATGATAGCATGCCTCTTGTTAAAAAAGATAAAACAATACGCTATGTGTTAGGTGAGACTTATTAGAATTTAATAAAAAGAAATTAATCGCTTACCAAATCAAGATTGTTGTCTACTTTTTAATAATACATTATAAAAGATAACGAATGTTGAATAACTTAAAAGTTAATTATAAAAAATTTGCCCACTGGCTTAGTTGAAAGTAGTTGTATAATTTTTGTTCTTTGCTTGAAATACTTCTTTTGACACATTTAACTTAACGTCCTCGATAGTATAGTGGTTAGTATCCCCGCCTGTCACGCGGGAGACCGGGGTTCAATTCCCCGTCGGGGAGTTAGTTTAAGCTTTGATACGATTTTTTTTGTTTACAATTTTTTTTTATAAGTATGGGTCTATTTAGTAATGCATTAAGCTGCGCAAACTGCGATTGTATGACTAGCACGACGTTCAGAATTCAAATATTAAGACAGCATATACTTCGTTTTTCCCTCGTTCACCACCAACCCCAATTTTTCCGCTTCTATTTCTACTTTCTAATAACCAGAGGTTACAACGCGGTTGTTAAGGCCAATGCTTTCAATGCTGTCAGCATACGCCAACAGTTGCACTTTTTTATAAAATATTGTTCCGGCGCGGTTAAGTTCTGCAGCCCGTGCTTTTTTTTCTATCATCAAATTAAAGATATCGCACGATAGGGGGTCACCCTGTCTGAATTTTGGTTTAGTTTTGAATGGCTCGGAAAGTTGACTGATCTGGTGGTGTTTGTCAATGTCATTTTACACCGCAATATAAGTTTTGCGGGGAAAGCGGCTTTAAAATCAACAAAAAAGTGATGTGTGTCATAATCGGGTTGGGGAACACCAATTCCATCATCTTCGATTGTGCGGTCGGGTTCGACATCTCCTCTAGTTTCTTGGGCGATTTCTCCATATAACAGGTCAGAGAGGTGCTTTTTCCATAGTCTTAGTTCTCTATGAACATTGCTTACCAGATTTTTAGCTGGATAAAAACTGTTGGACCAATCTTAGAGAAACCATTATTACGTAGTATTGTGATAAAAATGTTTATGTCAATCTCGCAGAAAGAAGCTCACTACTGTGAAATTTAAAAAAATTTGTGATTGCAAGTCCAATGATACTAAATAATGTAGAGAATATAAAAATGAAAGAGAGTATTTTATTTATTTTAACTACAGAACTCGGGATTCTCTTTTGATTTTTGGATTACATTATGCATGACAGATTTTACAGTCCTCGATAGTATAGTGGTTAGTATCCCCGCCTGTCACGCGGGAGACCGGGGTTCAATTCCCCGTCGGGGAGTTTTCGAAATCAATAGTTTTTTTTTTTCTATTAATCAATTCACGTATTAAATTGGCCTGCTAATTATTTCTTTTATATTCTGTTTGCAACAGCTTTTAGTTATTCCGTCTGTAACCGTTCTGTACCGAAGTGATCAACTGGAAAGATGGACGTTCCTTTGAGCAGCGCAAAAAGAGTGCCATAATGCAGGCTATATATTTGAGCTGGGTGGGAAATGAGCATGAAGCAATAAAATTGCGCTAACTTGACATAAGACAAATAATTAACGGATTACAAAGTTTTCACCCAACGATAGTTAAAAAATAGAGAAGTGAAATGAAATATAAAACCCACGCTGGCACTTCCCACTTTGGCCGCTGTGCTAACATTTATTGAATGGCCCTACCGCTTGTTTTGCTGCTGTAATGAAGTGCAGCGTAAGTGTTCTTAGTGATGAAAGTAATGGTGGGCATTTATCGATTATTAATTCTTGGTACCAGCTATGCTATCGAAAAGTAATTGTTCTTGAAGTAAACAATTAAAATTTTTAGTTTAAAAGACTACTCAAGTCCGTTGTGGAAATTCCTTATACGTGCAGTTAATCCAATAACTTAGCTTTTGCCATAAAAAGTACGTTCTAAGAAAATGCAGCCTACCTCCGATATATTCCCCGCAAGGAAAAAATATCGATAACTACTACTCGATGTACATCTTTATATGTATATGAAAAAATCGACACATCTATGCTATTTGGACTTGGTAATTATGCTGCAGCCGCAGTATTGAGTTGTTTGGTAAGAACTTATGCTGCTAAAAGGATGACAATGGGAAAGGAGGTGCCGAGGACAGTCCACTATTACCGCTGTTAGCTGCTAACGTTTCCGGTACAAAATTTTTAAAATTGGCGAAACAGCTGACGACAAGCTTATGTGCAGTGACTTGTGCAGCAACGTGAAAGATTGGCAAATAGAAGGAAAATAAAAAGAAAAAAAAAACAAAAACGAATTCAAAGTTTACTGCTGATGCCAGTTTATGCACAACACAGCTAATGACATGAAGTTGGTAACCTCACTCACTAAACTGTAGAGCTCCAATTTTCTTGGCAATTTGCTAATATTTATATTTGAGACATTTGTTAGCGACTTAAAATTCCGCCAGACCAGGTGATGTCGCCAACCGGGTGCCATCACCTGCCACAAAGCAACTCATTACGGTGGGAGGCAGCGGAGACTGCACTTGTGCTGTGCAAAAATGGCAAATGGGCTGATAAGTTTGGTTTTCGTGGTAAATGCCGTTTTTGATTGTAGTTTATTTGGCAGTTTCGCTTGCACAATTGAAATTTATTGAGAACGTAAACTACACAAAGACGAAATGTTGGAGTAAAAGCCACGCGTGGCGGAAGCTTTTTTAAACCAACTGCGGGTATTGAAGATGCATCCAGCGTCCTTTTTGTATGGCTTACTACGCCCACTTTGTTAATTACACGAAAACGCAATAAGTAAGCGTTCCCTAACCCCCACCCGGGCACGCTCATCTAGACTGCAGGGTATTTGTATTGGTTGCTCGCTTACGCTCTATTTCATGCCTTAATCAGCTAAGCAGGCAAATTTATTAGGCTTTCGTTGAATTTATCTTGCTGACGATGGACGAAAATAACCAATTCTTGAGACGTACGCTTTGCTGTTGCTTGCCATGCATTTTTCTCCACAACCTCTGGTGCATTTAATTTTACCTTAGCACTTTGTTGTAGTTGGCTGTTTTTGCTAAGTTTTTCGAAAGTTGCCTTAAATGCGATTATTTCGACTCCGTTGCTAGGATGAAGAAAAAAGTGCAGCGCAGCAGAAAAAAGTACTACTGAAACGCTTAAAACTTACGCTGCAAGCAAATACACAAA
Organism: Merzomyia westermanni; assembly: GCA_949987695.1. Taxonomy (NCBI): domain Eukaryota; kingdom Metazoa; phylum Arthropoda; class Insecta; order Diptera; family Tephritidae; genus Merzomyia; species Merzomyia westermanni. The sequence goes on along the minus strand of OX465293.1, from coordinate 4,555,971 downwards.
AAACGCAAAGATAGTGAAAGAAAGCGAAATACAAGCAAGTCAAGTTTGACTTTCAGACAGAGCTTAGCGTTTGCATAGCGCACACCTGGATTTGCCCAAGGAACTAACTCATTTGGCTTATGGCTTGTGGAGAGATGGGGTTGAGGAAATGCAGCAGATGAAAGGCTGTGGCAGTAATGCAAAAGTTGGCTCGAAAGTTTTAGGTGCCATCTCTACCCACCGCGCAACTACGCCTTGTGCCATTTACGGATTACGCATTCTTGCGCCTGATGGTATGCTAAGTCTTTTTTTTTTTTTGTTTTGTATAAATGTAAATATGTTAAGATGTGCTAGATAAAGTAGTTACAGGCAGTGGCAAAATTTTAAATTTCCTACAATTCCACCTTGAACTGTTGTGCTTTAGTTGTGTTGGAGCAGTACAGACTTAATACAGGGTGCATATTCTCGTATTGGTTTTTCCTCTAAAGAAGTCAGGTTAAGGTTCCTCTAGTCTTAGAATATGATTCCATACTAAGCTTAACATACGATATTTAGCGTAGCTTGTGATGTAGCAAATATTGTCTTGAGCCCGTAAAAATCTAGTAAACGTATCAATAAAGGTGATACGGGTCAAATAACTTTCGACGCAGTAGAAAACGTAATAAATTAAATCACAAATTTTCGTAACATCAAAAAAGCCAAACTAATGGACCGATTCCTCTGATTCATATTTTAAAATGACATATTCGTTACACAGGGGGGCATAGGAGTATTTTTTAAAAGTAAAATGTCAATAATAATTATTTTTAGTTGAAGTATTATTAGGGTATGGTTTTTGCCCCTCCTGCGTTTGTACCTAGAGATCAGAAACAAACCACGTTTTGTTCAAGGAAAAATTCAATTTCCCCAAGTCTAATATTTATTTGGGAGATCTTACATAGGGTTTGATCTGCGTAGAGGGAGAAACAGAAGCAGAGGAAGATTAAGACAGGAACAAGAGGAATAATAAGAATAAAAACAAGGTTGAGGAGGAGTAAGGGAAATATTTAGGAGAAGAAGAATGAAAAGTAGGAAAAAGAAGCTCCAGATCAAGAGGAATAGGGAGTGAAAGATGCGAGATGAGAAAGGGAAAGGTCTACGGATGATCGCCTTCAACATTACTACAACCTTTTAAATCGATTAAAATGAAGAAGTGTGGATACATGTAGGCTAGCATTGCGTCATATTGCTGTAGATAACCGGTCCTAAGTACATATATTGAAAACTTTTAAGCTCTCTCTATACAATATGTAAGATTACGCATTTTTAGAGACCGGAACATTTTTCTTGAATATTACACTCACCCTGTGTTTTATACTTAGCAAGGCTTATCGCCAATTTTGCAATTTTATCTGCACTGCTGTCGCAAGCTCCACCTATCTAACCACACCTCATTCCTCCAAATCCGTTTTAGCCCAGCGACATGTCGCCATTTGCTTACTGTTATTTCGAAGTTAAATACCCGGACCCACACTTTTGCTCAAAGCATTCCCATATAATTTGCCGAATAGTACTTTGCAATTCTGAACTCCTATAAATATGCAATGCTAGGGCGTATAGCGAGTTTGTAGCATATTCCAAGGCGCACGCGGGTCACTTGTATGGGTCAACGCTTTGGCCCGTTTTATTTTAAAAGATGATAAAGCTACTTTGCACAAGCTATTGGAGATTAGCCTTCCACGTGCGTTAGTTGCAGCTAAAAATATGCTTTGATATGAAAGTACCGTTGGCTGATATTATTTTGAATTCTTATTTTATCTTACAGTACGTTAAACATTTTTATACATTTGATTAAACTGGTTTTTTTTTCATTTTTGGAATTTTAATTTTGCAAGGTACACTTTTGGCGGCGCGGCGTCAGTGAAAGGTGAACGATTTAATTGCATTTTAAAGCAGCAGCTGGTATCAAATTCATTTTGCTTTTATATTTTTGAAATGAAATTGTCGGAATTCATTGCAATGATTTTCGAGTCACCGCCAGGTGCATGAGTTCATCATTTACATAGAAATTACATTACGTAATATCCGTATTTGTATGCGAAAGAGAATCAGGCAGATGGAAAGAATAATGGAAATGCGAATAATCCATATGTATATGTGTTTGTGAGCAAGAATAGCCCTTTAAAGGGTCATCATCCAATGTGAATGGCTCCCTTCGGCGGCTTGAAAAACTTCTAAGTAGAGGGTCTAGAGCGCTATAGATGGCGCGTATTGAATTACGGTACACGTTGTCATAGTTTCTGTCTCTCTCTAAGTGTCAAAATATCGCAGTCGACTCCATGCCTATTAGAAAATGGGATTGGACTAACAATCTTGGGCTATATAACTTTTAGACAGTCCCAACAATAGCCGGAAGGAACTCAATGACTTCCAATGGACGGCGCAAGACTTTTGTGGAATAATCTAATTAGTGAAACTGCAACTGAAAATAATGACTCTTGCTGCATAAACAAAAAAATGGCAGTCGATCATTCGGTTGTGGAAGGTAAAGGTGCAAAGTTCCCCCATAAGACCTCTGTCGCTTATCCGCATATTGCGCTCTCACGCAAAAAAGTTTCTAGGCTGGAGATACAACTCAGCTTTCCGTCGCCGTGTTCGAGCACCTCAAATACTCGTGTGTTATCGGTGCGCATTCAAAACACCCTTCATTGGTGTGAATCGGCGACCACAATCTCAGTCTCATTTCGGTTTATTTAGTATCTTTTGACCGAGTTTGCCATCATCATCAGCCTCGTACTCATATCTTAAGCGCTGTTAATTCAATTAACTGCCTTCAGTTGAATTAACGGCTGGTGGAAGGATTATCGCTTGCCAATCGACTTTACTTGCAGTGCAATGAAGTGTTGGTTGATGATCGATATCGTATTAAGCCGCTTGTACTTATATTGACAAGAGAACCCTGTAGGCAAAATTAAGCATTAAGAGTGTAAAAGATCGAGAGGACGCAAAAGAAGGAATTATTATAACTTTCTATTGCAAAACAATGCTTTAATTTTTCCCCCCTTTTTTCTTCTTTCTACAGCCTCCATTTTTAATTTATTTTATTGTTACCTTCCCTTGCTGTCCTTTTCCTTCACTTTCATTTTCGTACTTTCCTTTGCTGCTTCCCTTTGCTTTTCTTTTATTTCTTTTTCCTTATTTGTACCCTTTTTCCTTTACTTTCCATTACTTTAGTTTCTTTTAGTAAATTTCATTTATTTTAATTTAATTTTAATTTATTTTATTTTATTCTTTTTTTTTTTACTTTATTTTTTTTAAGTTATTTTATTTTATTTTATTTTATTCTTTTTTATTTTATTTTATTTTATTTTAAGTTATTTTATTTTATTTTAAGTTATTTTATTTTATTTTAAGTTTTTTTATTTTATTTCATTTCATTTCATTACATTTTATTTTATTTTATTTTATTTTATTTTATTTTATTTTATTTTATTTTATTTTATTTTATTTTAAGTTATTTTATTTTATTTTATTGTATTTTATTTTAAGTTATTTTTTTTTATTTTATTTTATTTTTTTTATTTTATTTCATTTCATTTCACTTCATTTCATTTCATTTCAATTTATTTCATTTCATTTCATTTTATTTTATTTTATTTTTTCCTATTTTCCCTTCTTTTAACGACAAGTATAAAGCTAAAGCTTTGGGAATCGAGCTTAAAATATACCCGCGTATGCCACTCTTCAGGTGCTTCTAAAATTCACGACTCTAAGGTGAAAGAGATCAAAAAAATCGTTCCCGCGACAGCTAGGCTAGTACCACATGGGTCTTGTACCATAGCGTACCGGATTCTTTCCGGCAAAGGCCTCCGATATCTGTAACACTCCCCAAGCCTTCCGGGCAGCAGTAATAAAGAAATTCGAATGTATTTGTATCGTTTCAAGTTTATTACGGTGCGCACTATGTCACTGTATCTTCTCAATGTTTATTTCAGCTATCCAAACAGTAGAACATTGACGCATCCCTACCTCTTTTTTATTCGTTTTGACAGAACAATAGAACGTCCATTGTGACGAGCGATTCGGGGTTAAATAACAAAACAAAAACTTATTAACGTTTGTGAATTTTGTCTACTAGGGTAGGTAAACTCTACAAATGCAATCATTTGAGCAATACTAGAAGTTGCTGAATCTCTGCTTCGATAGACCGAACTACATTCTCGTTCATGAAATGGTGAGAGGGGTCGAACTTCAACATTTTGTATACTTCTTTCGAAAAAAACCCCCTATGAGTCACATTTGGCAGTGCGTCTCAGCTGTGTTCTCGGGGTGGACTCTTAAGCAGAACGGCTCATCCATCTTATTCGTTATAGTATCTAACCAGCGCTGGTTTCTATCACAAAGAGCTTACTATTTAACAAGCTCATTTCCTAGACCTATTTAATCCGATAGAATACATCCGCATTAAGCTATGCCTTTCTTAAGAGGCGATTAAAATATGCCACCCAATGGTTTGATGTAGTGAAACTAACGTTCCAGCTTCGGTAGGACTACCTCCGGATCCCTATCAAGGAGAGAAGTTATCACATCGGTGGTACTTCCCTAAACCTTTGGTCAGTGACGCATTGGCAGTATATGAATCCAAGTGGGTTTGTAGCTTTGAAATGAGAAACTTAATAGCCGCCCTAGGGTATTGTTGTGGATATGTATGGTATGAGTTTTCGTGCTCGCGAATCGTCAGCATTCGAAATCATTCACACAGAAATTACCGACGCGATAAACATTTAAAAAGGAAGTCCGTAAAAGCATGTGCGTATGTACATATATATAATATAACAGTGAGGTTTTGTGTTTGTGGTTGGCGCCTCACTCGATTTCACATGCCGCAGAAGTTTATCTACTTTCACTAAAGGTGAAATTAACACCAAATCAACGTAGGAGCAAAACACGAGATTTTACTAAACCGTTTTCTATAATTCAAATTTTTAAATGACACCATGGATAGAATTCCATTTGAAGTTATCGAAGAGCGCCAGAAAACATTGTGCCTAAAGGCACCCTGTACTGTAATTACGCCCCTGAGAAGTCCATATGTACATTAGGGTGGGTTAATCAAATGTCAAAATGCACTCTTTGTAAATGTTTTATGTCGCCGAACAGTTTTCACTAAAAATTGTATCCTTTCCCAACAGAACTAATATCTGTAAGAAAAAAATTTAATTTTAAATGAGCTCAAGGCCAAGAATAAACATTTTTATGAAAATTATTGTTTATTCTCGGCCTTGAACTTATTTATAGTCATGGATACTTTAAAATTGTGCAGGCCGCAATTGAATTGAATTGTTAGTATATAAGATAAAAAAAATTATTTTTGTTTAATAGAAATAAAATAAAAGTTGAAAATTAATCTCGAACACATGCGTGTTAGTCGAGATGCTTACCGTCTGCTCTGCTACGATATGTAGGTACTTGCTACTTTTTACACTCTCTTTTATTCAATATTCACAATTAAACGTTTTTGTAACTCTTTACTCTTTGGGTAATACTTTACATCCAACGTCAACTGTAAAAACTGCACTAAAAATGTCGATATTGGTACGCAGAGACGCGTTTCGGTCCCAGGAACCCTAATCCGGTGGGGAAATCCAATATTTTTAGTAGTTTGCATGATATTTTCAAGCAAAGTTAACAATTTTCTGTCATTTTCATGTGGTTGTTGTTATTTCTATCGAAAATCCCTGATAGAAATAATGAAAATTATCAAAATTCTCTACTGAGTTTCTCGTTCCGACGGAATTGGATTGTGATATATACAATTATTATAATATTATTACATATGGGATACATACATATGTACAGGGTGGCTGATGAAAGCCGCTACCAAAAAAAAATTAAATAACTTTTTTTCTATTTAATGAATCTGGTTAATTTTTTTTTTATTTTGCAGATTGACTTTTACATTTAACAAAAATGGATAACTGGGACACTGAAACAAGGATTTGGATTGTCCGCCGCTATCACGCACTGGAGTCCGTAGTTTCGGTTCAAAGAGAGTATAGGCGCACGTTTGGCGGCAATCCTCCGAGCAGATGGACCATAATAAGACTTGTAAACAATTTTGCCGAGCATGGGACAGTCAACAGAAGACCTTACCATCGAAACCCTTCAGTTCGAACGGAGGAAACAATCGCTGCTGTAGCTGCTGCCATACAAAACAATCCACGTGTTTCGACAAGAAGCTTATCTGCTCAAATGGGTGTAAGCAGACAGTCATTACAGTCAATTATGCACAAAGATTTGGACTTATTCCCATATAAAATTCAAATGGCCAACAAACTGAACGCTGCAGACTTGCCGATTCGCTTGGAATTTTGCCAGAAGATGCTTCAAATGGTGGAAGAGGATGGAAACATGTTGAACTGTCTTTTCATGTCTGACGAGGCCCATTTCGATTTAAACGGCAACATAAACAAACAAAATTGTCGAATATGGAGTGCTTCCAACCCACAGATACTCCATGAGACGGAATTGCATCCACTTCGTGTCACAGTGTGGTGTGCAGTTTCATCACGCTGCATTGTCGGGCCCTACTTCTTCGAAGAAAACGGTCACACCGTTACGGTTACTGGAGACCGTTACTTGAGCATGTTGAGAGAGTTTTTCTATCCAGAATTACGCCGAATGAGAATTTCTTTCAACTCTGTGTGGTTTCAGCAAGATGGTGCAGCTCCTCATATAGCCCAACCTGTTATGACAGAATTGCGACGAAAATTTCCCAATAAGCTGATATCCAGAAACTCCACATTCCGTTGGCCACCCAGGTCGCCTGACCTTACTGCACCTGACTTTTTCTTGTGGGGTTATTGCAAACAGGAAGTCTTCAAAGCAAAACCAACAAATTTGAATGAACTAAGGCAATCCATTCGAGAAACAATTGCGGCTATTCCTGTCTCAACTCTCCAAGCAGTAATGAACAACTTTTTGGTAAGATGCCGCACATGCATCGACGAGCAGGGGGGGCATTTAAATTCCATTATTTTTAAAACTAATTAAACTATATTTAATAAAATTTAATGAGCTTTAACATGAATAAAAGAAAAATGAATTCCATACACTGAAAAAAAAATTATTTGAGTTTCTTAATGTAGCAAAATTCATCAGCCACCCTGTATATGTTTGCCTTAAATCAAATATTATTGAGAAAAAATTTTATTTCTTAAAAAATTCATGAAGCTATGTAGGTATTTTTTTAAGTTTTTTGTTTTGATAAACTGGACACATTTTCTGGCGTTTTTTTTCAAAAATTTGATTTTTTCACTTCAAGATAGAGGTCATACACAGAAAAATATTGGGTTGAAAATATAATAAATTTAAGAAGAATCATAATAAGAAGTTTTCATATACATATTTAAAAACAAATTAAATTTAACAAACAAAAAAAAAAGTTGTCCGGAACTTGGGTTCGAACCTTGGAATGTAAGCGTCACAGCCGAAACGATTACCATCTGCGCTACTACTTTATGTACAATAACATAGTTGGATACTGTAGTTGACAGCTTTGGCTTTGTGCAGAAAACTTTAATGAATTATTACAAATAAATGAAGGATTATTTGTTAAACATGATATACCTATGCACCGCTCCTGACCCATACGAAGTGATCAAAATAAATTTTTCATTGAAATTATGCATGTTTAGATATATTTAGATATATTCTGGCAATTGATTGTATGAAAAAAATTTTAGCTTATTAATATATAGATAATACGATGAGGCTCAATATCCTTAATTTTCAATAGCAAACCAATGACTACCAATGTGCTTCAACTCCATAATACGATAACACGGCAAGTTGACGAATTTCAGTGAAAGACAAAAAAGATGAAGTGTGAAGTGGACGAAGCATGCAAGCGGAATTCCGGTCAACATATATGAAAGGAGTTTTCGGAATGTGACTGTTGATGAGTTCTTTGGCGGCAGATGGACATGGAGTTAGCACCGATTTTATCCGCAAAAGATTATTAAAAGCACATGCATATTCATACAGCAAATAAAATAATTTAAATTGGGTCCTAAATATCCTTGTTGTTTAATGAGCTTCATGGTACTTTCAGATAGCTGAATTACATTTTCGAATGGCATAAAGATGTTCCTAGAAAACTAGTTAACATTTATTGCGAGCTGAATAACATTAAATCAGTGGATGGATGGATTTTCAAACAGCGGAATTCAATTTAGCTAAGGCGTCTATATTTTGAACTTCTAAATCTCTTAATCAATTTTAGCACTTATTCCATTTTTTGTTTGCTGAATTTACATTACAGGCACGGAATTGAATTTTAACGAAGCTGAATTACAATTTCTGTTAGTTAAGTTAAATTTTTATGCAGCTGAATAACAATTTTTAGAAGCTGAATTACATTTGACTAAGCTGAATTCGGGTTATATAACTTTTTTTTTGGAAAAACTTATTAAATAACCACCCCAGAATGAGAATTCTTTGTAAAATAACATTTCGACACAAATTTTCAATTCAAGAGCTTTGTAAACATATTTAATTTTTATGTATTCGGAGATTAAATAAATCTAACAGCTCAATATTTAGAAACATGTATGCATTTTTCTGAGCTGAATTATTATTGTTTTAAGCCGCTGAATTAAAGCGGTACACCTTCTGAATATCTATATATTTTAATAGTTTAAGGTTTTACAAGGAGATTTATAAAATGTTATTTCTTCAGCCATTTAATTGACCAAACTGAAGTTAAACTAAAGTTTCCAATTCCTTTTGCAGTAAATATAGCAATATCTCGCGCTACGATAACGGCTAACATTTACATGCATACTTGTGGTGTATAAAATTAAAAAACACAAACTCAAAACTTGGTAACCTGACCAAAGCAACAGTAAACGGTCCTTATATTTTCCTATCCATCCTGTCTTTTTTTCCTAATGAACTTCTTATCGTTTTAATTAGTTTTGAAAAGTTTTCTGCGAAAACGCTTATTTTCGCCCGCATATTTACCTAACTGCCTACATAAACACAAACTTGTGTAGAAAATTTTAGGACCGTGTAAATGGACAGTTAGTTAGTGCCTTGAGACCGTTAACCATCCACCACCGCTGGCCGCTTAATGATGGTCCGTAAGCATTAGGATCTTAACAGTTGTTTAGATAATACACCAACAAAAACCATATTTGTTGCAGATAAATACTTACATGTAATTACTGTAATTATGTAAGTGGAGCAAATGAGAGAAATAGCGAAATGAGATTAATTAATGCATGCACTTACCTATCGTCGATACTTCCAATCAAAGAATGAAACGATATCAAGTGCGTTAAATCGTTAAGTTTGCTACAAATTCTGTAGATAGAAATGTGGTAGAAAAAATACGAACTAAATATTTATATTAAAGCGTTGAATTGAATGGCGCTCTCACAGCTGTTAAGTTATTAAGGTGAGATTTTCCCATTCTTCCCATTGAATTATGTAGCGCCGAATTTAATATTTAAAAAAATGGTATTACTTTCAGAGTTCAAGCGCGACTTAATAGAGCTAAATAAGGTTTGTAAAAAGCTGAGTAAGATCGTTGGAGCGTTGTATGATTATAACAAGCTGAATAAGAGACTTAAAGTCAACATTTTTAAAAAAAGATCCTAAAAACTTTGATGCATAGAACTCTATATTTTCATATATAAATATATTTATATTATCAGTTCCGATATTTTTACAAACCCCTCTTATATATTGCGCTAGTTATATGCTTGTAATGTTCACTCAAAATTACTCTAACGTCAGAGGCTGCTACAGTGCAGTCGTCAAGTGTGATTTATACCTTACCTTTATATAGCTATGCGGCAAATTTGTAGCTTTCTTACTGGGTGGCATAAACTCTAAGTTACTATTCCCATTATTTCACTTTTGGTTTATGCAAAATGTCTGAATAAAACCCCCTTCATGGGTGTGGCCGGATGCAATGTATGTAGATTATATACATACATTGTGAGATGATGAAGGAAAACAGACGGGTATTTAAAAAGAAGAAGCATGATGCTCCGTCCCAGAAGTAATTTTTAGCGATACCCACCTGTGCAAGCAAGAGTTCAATGAAAGGAAGTTAAGCGACAATTGAGTAACACGTAACAAACGAAAATCCATGCTCCAAGCGATGCGACATGCGCCAATCTCTTTTTCCAGCACAAAAAAAAATCTATCTGAGTTGCAAGTGAAGTCCTCTCCGAATGCACAAAAGCACGATCTATAAGTTGTCCTGATGTATCGCTCCGAAGCATGGACGGTGTCCAAAGATGGGATGAACGATCTGCCTAGTGCATAAAGATCAGCTTTGTTAAACATTGCCACAAATGTCGATGCTATTAAGGGCAAATGAATAAATGCATGTTGTTTTATAAAAATAAAGTTGATAAAACATATTTTTTTTTAAACTGCTTTAGCATTTAATTAATAAATTTTATTTCCAAAAACACAATTAATATCTTTATTTTGTAAGTGCATTATTAGATTAGTGATATTATTTATAATATGCTCCTATTCTTATCTATAATTGAATGTTGTTGTTATTGCTTAGTTTTTGACGGTGCTTTGATAGTGGAAAAATCTGTATTATTCAATTTAGATACGAAATTAAAATTACTATAAGGATTAAAAATATTTGCCGTCAATAAACAAGTGAGAAGAGCTAAGGTTCACCTAACCCGTACTTAAAGTCTAGATCAGTGAATATATTACGCCAATAAGTGACTGTCGTCTTAAATTTCTTCTCATAGCCTGATCTGTTGGCCAGCTCTAACCCAACTCAATCCTTTTGGCTTTATGCAATTCAATTCAGCCATCTACGCATGCAATCTATACAAAAACTACTTCTTAAACATATTCACAAGCGTTACAGAAAATGGACACCTGCAAACACCAGTCATTACTCTGCTTACGCGCCCGTTATATTTTTTAATTTTACGATAACCTAACTAGAGGACAAATATCTTATTATACAACATATTTCTACCTTTGAAGATTTGTTAGTGCAGCAGCTACGGTTAATACCTCATTGAGGTATTGAAATATGATTTGCTCCGTTATGGCATATGGTTGAAGTAATTTAAATTCACGCAGACAATAAATCATATGACGTATTTGTAGTCGGCACAACGGTTCACGCACGCGCATAGTCGGTATGCTGAAGTCTTTTACTTTACGCGATGTTAGTTCGCTATTTACAATATTCATTGTCTGGTGGGATGCCAATTCAGCGGTAACTCGTGATGCTGCGAAACGACTCAAAGTTTGACTATCTTCGCCATCATCAATTTCAATATCATCAGCTGATTCATCAGCCGAATCTGTGGTCGAATCCGTATCAGCATTGCTGTTAGATTGTATTGAAGTATGTTTGGGCTTGCGTTTGCGTCTTATGCCCTTTCCCGGATCTGCAACTAATGAAAGATATTTTGGTATGATATTTTGAAAATTCGAAGCAGTGAAAATTGTTAGATCATCATGATGACCGACAAAGGCGTCAGATATGTATGAGATTATGCCTGTAAAGAAAATAAATTATTAGGTGTATACTTAATCAACGTATCGCTGCTATTGTACTCACCATTTGGTGTTATACTCAGAATAAATTTGTAATTACTACAATCATTTTGCACTTGACGCTGCATATCCGTTTCGACACATTCAATCAATGACTGCACATGCGACAAGTTTGAACGGAATGCAAATGGTAAATTTTTATGACGATCGTAGTATTTTTTACTATCTGGCCAGCGTACTAAAAAACGCAAATAACGTGCCAACTTTACAATGGTACGTGCAAATGCTTGTTGTACTTCCGTTTCAGTAAGTTCGAAATATTCGGCCAGTAATGCGAATTCCTCATTTTGCCGTAATTTTTTTAATGTAATGTAACAATCGAGTAATGACACGTTAGCCGTATTACATATGACATTCTTCAACAATTGTAAACGATTAGCCATCACACCCAAGTGCACATACGGATTCTTTTCGATCAATTCAAGTGTAACACAGCGTATAGTACGTTTAGGCACATCACGTTTTATGACTATAGTTGGACGACGAACTTGTAAAGCAGTACCCTGTGCTGTTACAGCATTAAATGTGGTGGCTGGAGTGATCGTTGTGCCGATAGTTCCATTGGCTTGAATACTAGCGTTGTTTGATGTGATACCACTACCACTGCTAGGCTGTATGATGGTGTTGGGTGGTAGTGAACTAATGGCAGCGCCTATTTGTTGTTTTTTAGTTGGCGTGGTGGTAATGGTAGTGCCACCGGGACCACCAATTGTTTGTTGCCATTGAAAGCTAGTGATTGGTGTGCCTGAACTAGCAATTGTTTGTAGCGAATATTTACTAGATTTTAAAGGTGTTTCTGTAAAAAAGAGGGCAGTTCAGTGATGTGATCTTACTAAATAACACAAAATACATACCAATGGTTGATGTACTGCTACGCTTCATCACGGCAGGTTTAATTGTTGCGGGTATTTTATTGATAATTAAATTTGTACCAGTTCCTAATTTTATTATCGGTTTCTGTAGAAATTGAGCAGAAATTTGATGTCATTATAAACACATTTTAACAAATACACACTATAATCTAAAGTAGGCAAATACTTATTACACTTTGCTTAGTTAACCTAGAAATTCCTATCACAACTTCAGCTTATCAAAGAATGACTAAGTTTTGCTAAAAAACAACATAAAACCATGTTTATCATTGCATTAAACTAAACCCATTGAATGTCACTCATGCTGTGGCCTTGCAAATGGGCGCTACTAGTAAGCTGCGTTACTTTTAAACACACTGCGGCCAACCAGCGTTGCTTTAATCTCAAACTCCTTAAGGGAAATCAGTATCAATGTTATTTAATAAATTATAAATATATATTTTATAGATAAATTGCTTACATCAATAATTATTAAAACTTATCACGTTTGTGAAAAAAACTATAATGCAGCGCGTTCATAGCAAAATTTATGAATTAAATGCTTCCACATTATTGCTATCTTCCTCGCACTTATACTCAGCAGACGTGTCAGAGTTTTTCCATACAGGGAATAGAAATACATTACGTGTTTGCTGGTGCTGCCGTATGGCAAAAAATTAAACTTTGCCAGATGCAAGCAATGAAGAAATAAATGCCGTGAGCACAGCTTTGTTGCTCCAATAATCTGACACGGTAACTTGATACTTCCTTATTGATAGCATTTTGAGGTCACAATTTTGTTTATATCAATTTATTGACGAATTGTAATACCACAAATATTTAAATAAAAAAAAATTAGTAATCACTCGTAGTAACCGTACTTCAACCTGTTTAACCGAAATGTTCCTCGTAAAAAAATAAATATAAATATTTAGTGCGATATACCACCTGTGGTGTGCTGCTTCTAATTTTGCCTTCAATGCCGGGACCTACACTTTTTGACGACTCCGAACGGCCTCACTATGGCAGATGAATTTTCGCTGAGATGCCCTCCATTGGAAAACACTTTTGATGTTACCCATCCCGGTACCCGAACCTTCTCCAAAACGTGGCGAGAAAGTTAGCGCCCGGCGAATCGTTTAAAGCTACAAACAATGCGAATACATGGGACAGAAAAGCGATTTCAACCATACTTGCACCTATTCACTTCGAATTTTTGTAACTTAAAATGTCAAGGTAAAAGAGGATATAATGGGTAACCTTGGTTGATGCAAAGAACCATCAATTCGCGGGTAGGTAATTCACCACTGGGGAAATTTGCGTTTAAAACGCGACTTTAAGGGTTATTAGCACTTTTATTTTTATTCAATATTGAGAATTAAACGTTTTTGTGAATTAAACTATAATTTTTTGTGGGAATAATCAATTAAAACGCAGTGAATTCAAGCACAGGTAGTGGTGAATTACCTACCCTCGATTTGAGAGCTTTCACTTGCATTCGCCTTCATATAGTTATATGTTCTCTGGTTAAAGTAAAAAAATTGCTTCCCAATTTCTTTTATTGACATTTTGAAGTACAACTGCACAAGAAGAACAACCAACTGCCGGTTCTATCGCACCGGAATGACCCGGGTTTTTTCACCCGGCCAAGGGCTGTTATTTCAGTGTAACCCTGTCCAATCTGGGGCAGGGCGAAGCACTGTTAACAACAACAACAACCAACTGGCTGTAGTAGGAGTGAAGTGCCGACCCACACATCTCAATGTTGTTAGTGCGAAACGAAAATCTGGCAGCTCTGTACATTTCTTTCGACTTAGCTAATACTCACACCAAAATACGCGCATTTTACAAAGTGAATTTTGGAGCTTTTCTAGGAAAATAACCCAAATTTGCCCCCAGGCCTATATATAGCAAACAGATATATATCAATACACACATATTAAGGCTGGGTCACGGCGCCAATTTTTTGGCGTTGATACCTTGAAGCCAGCGCCATAGCTTGTGCAGTGCGTTAACGCAATTGCGTTAAGTGTTTTTTTGGCGCAATGTACCATATTGTTAGGGGCGCAGTTTATGAAACATCACCGAAAACGAATACATAGCGTTTGGAGGGGGTATCTAGAGACACGTATTCATGGCAGAATAAAGAATCCGAAGGCGGAGTCTAACTTTTTTTACCCGTTCGAAAATAATAAGCAAAAATAGTTTGCTCCGTTAATAATATAGTTTAGGAGACACCATCGAGTACTGAACGAAAACGGACCGATGGGTATCTACACCCACCTTGATGAAGAATCCGAAGGCGGAGTGTAACTTTTCTACCCGTTTAAAAGTAATGAACAAAAAAATATCGGGAAAGGTATCAAACGACGGGTTTTAACCTCCGTATCAATAATCCGAAAGCGAAAATTCGATATTTTATGTCTGTTCAGAGATATTTGCAATTAACGTTGAAATTTTTCCGTCATTTTCATGTGGTTGTTGTAATCACAGATTAGGGTGTGCCGAAAAGTGCAGAAATGTGTTCATCTCAGAAATATTGTGGACCGCGCAGCCGGTGTGGATCAAGCCCCCTATTTGAGATCGGACCTGGGTAATTTTTGGGTTTTTTTTTGCTAATAACTTTTCACTGAAACAAATTATTTAATTTCCGCTTTCGGATTATTGATACAGAGGTCAAAACGCGTCGTTTGAGACCTTTCCCGAGATTTTTGAACGTGTATTAGCAGTTACGTGCTGTCGTATAGAATTACCCACTATCTTTCAGTCAGCAATTCGAAACATAAGTTCGGCTGTGAAAAAACTGAAACATATGAAAAATGAAAAAACTGAAATACAAAAAGCTAATAGCTTAAAGTCACAGCAAAATTCTGAAGTTTTTTTCTGCTGATTGCTAAAACTCGTTTCCGTTCAACTTACTGCTGACGTAAAATGAAAAAAAAAAATTTTTTTTACTTTGCTTATTTTTCGTTGAAATACGAAAATAAGCATTTTCAAACCCTTCCTTCAACTGAATGGCGCCACTTCAGTGTAGCGAGACCAGAGCAAAACATAAACTCAAAGGCGACGGAAGCGCCAGAAACACCTTAAACTGAACTACAAACGGTAACGCCACTCCAGTACAGCGGTGCTTTGTACTAGTTTAGTGTTTCTGGCGTCATGGCGTTACGGAATCACAAATAAAGGTATCAGCGCCCGTGACGCCAACACCGACATCAGCGCAATTCCGTGAAGCCGCGCAGCGTTACACACCCTTAACACATATGTACTCGTGCATGTTATCAGTCTGAAAACGTATTTTTTTTTTTGCAACTGCAAATTTCAGAAAATCCAAACACAAATTACTAACGTCCACTATGTAGACCAACATTCCACTGCTTTTTCTTATCAGGGCTCCTATCTATATTTACCTTTGCAATGCCCTGCTGCGATTGTGGTTGCAGTTTGCTCTTTATCAATATTGTTGGAGTTGGTCCTGCCGATGAAGCTGCATTGGACTCAGCTGGAGCAAGCTTGCGATACTTAACTACCGTCAAAGCCATTTTTGTTTTTAGTTTATTTATTTACACTAGTTGAATTTGTAGATAGTACTAGTGCACCCAGATATCTACGCACTTATTAAAACACTCCACCCATGGAAATATATATGCCTGATTTTTTATGAAATATTTAACCTTCCTGTAGTTTGAAGTAGCACAAATTATCGACACATTCTTTCGATCCAGCTTTTTATGTAAAATCAGATTTTTGCATAATTGTATGAGTTTTTCGATTCGTCGCACAATTTGAGGTTTGCAAAATTTAGGTGAAATATGGTGAATATTTTTTATGTGGTGGAATTTGATTGATGGTTCGCATGGTTGTAATTGGAAATCGATTTTAATTCAATTGTTTAAAGGCAGGTTTATAAATATATTGTGGCGATTATTCTCAAGCATGTACCATCCCTAACTCAATAACACTCCCACCACTAGTTAACACAACCGAGATAACGATGGCTACGCTTATGCATGCAAGCGTATAACTAGGAAGAGGAAGAGAGATGGCGCGAGTGTTTGCGAATACGATGCAAAGAGGAGATGCCAATAAATAACACCGACCCTTCCAGAACACGAAAAGCGAACAACCAAGAAAGTTCTCGGTGTGTAGGCAAGCACCCTGTTGGACTATATAAGGCGGTGACCAAGCAAGGCAGGTTGATCAGTTTATTTTCAAGCGTTCAATAGTGAACTACTGTAAAGTTATCAAACTCTTAAAATTGTTTTGCGTTTATTACTAGTAAATAAAACTAGCTATTACTTACATTATCTGTGCGTGTGTTTATTCGACTTTATAGTGATCGAACCCAGGATTGATAATCAAGGAATCGTCGAATTCGTCACAATTGGTGTCAGAAGCGGTATTGTTGAATAAATACCGAGAGTTTTCAAGGATAACAAAGACATGGCAAAGCTGAATGAATTAAAGATTCAGCAACTCAAAAATGAGTTGGAACAACGCGGACTAAACACTACAGGCAATAAATCAGAGTTACAGTCACGATTGCGAGAGGCTATGGAAGCGGAAGGAATCAACGTTGATGATCATGTTTTTCATCTTGTGGAGCAGGCACCAACAAAAATGGAAGAAAAAAATGAGTCTCCGAATCCAGGAGCAACTGTGGACACAAACATAATATTGGCTGTATTAACTCAGATGTCCACTAAAATGGAAGAACAAGAGACGCGTATTACATCTCGAATGGCATCTCAGCTCGAAGAACAGAAAACTTGCATGGCATCTCAGCTGGAAGAACAGAAAACACACATTGCATGTCGAATGGAGGCCCAAGAGACTCGTATTATAGAAATGTCGTCTCAAATTTCGGCCAATATTTTATCACAGCTCTCCGCTCAACTGGAAGAACAAAAGGCGTATATGTCATCGCAGTTGGAAGCACAAGATGCAAAAATTGCACAATTTCAAGATAAAATAGAGACCAAGGTAGATGCGTTAAGGGGCCGTATCCAGGAGTTGCAACTGAACCGTCCATCTGCTTCAGCGAATACTCCCAAGGTAAAATCCCCGTCATTTGATGGTTCTGTTCCATTCCAGGTATTTAAGCTACAATTTGAGAAGACGGCTGCGGTGAATAATTGGTGCACTGAAGATAAAGTTGCAGCACTATTCGTGGCATTGAAGGGACCTGCAGCAGAAATCTTACAGACTATTCCCGAGTCCGAAAGGAACAGTTATGATGCATTGATGGGTGCGGTTGAAAGACGCTATGGTAGCGAACATCGAAAGCAGATATACCAAATAGAGCTACAGAATCGATCCCAGAAACCTAATGAGACTTTGCAGGAATTTGCATCGGACATCGAGAGATTGGCCCATTTGGCAAATGCGGACGCACCTGTGGAGTACACTGAGAGGGTAAAAATCCAAAGTTTCATAAATGGAATACGCGATGTGGAGACGAAGCGGGCCACATATGCAAACCCCAAAAGGACATTTGCTGAAACGGTATCGCATGCTCTGACGCAGGAAACAGCCTCGCTTTTGAGTAAACCTGCATACAAGGCTCATCGCGTAGAAGTGGACACTCCGGCTTGGGTAGACAAAATTTTGGAAGCGTTGAACGGAGTACAGAAAAAAAGTGATGGTGCCATTAAATGCTTTAAATGCGGAAAACCAGGTCACATAGCACGTTATTGCGGCTCTGGCTCCAGTAACCCCAGCAATTCAGGTGGACGAAAACGCAAAGCTGAAGGAGGTGAGCCAATTTCCCACCCAAATCAGTCGTTAAACTAAATCGAGCCAGCCGAAAGGGGCGTGGACTGGCTCCCGCAACTGAATGCCCCATAATCTCTGTCTCACAGATCGGAAGGAAAGCTAGTAATGTTACTGTTGTTGCATATGTGGATGGAAAAGAGCACTTACTAACTGTGGATACAGGCGCATCACATTCCATAATTCGATCTGATTTAGTCAACAAGGAGGTGAGACCATTGCATGGAGCAAAGTTACGTACGGCCACGGGTGAGGACACCCATGTCCTAGGAGAAGTAACATGTGAAATCGCTATTGGGAACGTGGCCGTTCTACACAATTTTATAGTAGCAGATATTGTTGACGAAATCATAGTTGGTGTGGACTTCTTAAGCGAGCAAGGCATCAAGATCGACATGCAAAACAGGATTATGAATTACCAGAACATGGATGTGCCATTAAATTTTGGTTACGAAAACAAATACGTTAGTAAGCGAGTGCTTGTGGAGGAGAGCCAACAAATTCCACCGAAGTCGGAAGCAATCATATGGGCAAAGATTGATGGAGATTATGGGACAAACAAGTTGTGGGTTGTCGAGGCAGCAAACAAATCAAGGACGAACATATTAGTAGGAAAAACCCTGGCTATGACAAAACAAGATGGACGTGTACCGGTAAGAGTACTTAATGAGTTCAAATCGCCGATTAAACTTTCCAAAGGAGCAATATTGGGACAATGCCAAGAGGTCGAGGTAGTTATCAATTGTGAACAGCTTCAGGAAAATGATTCCACCATCAAGATTAATCTTTCAGATATGTCGTGGACGGCAGGCCTCGAAAAAGATCATCAGAAAAAGGCAAAGGAACTTCTATCAAAGTACTCGAGCATATTTGACAAGGATGGTTCCAAACCAGGTCGGACCAAAGTTGTGAAGCATCAAATTGATACTGGTGATGCAAGACCAATCCGCCAAGCTCCTCGTAGTATTCCATTGGCCAAACGACAAGTGGTAAGAGAAATTATTCAGGAAATGAGTGACAGCGGCGTGATCGAACCATCAGCTAGTCCATGGAGCTCACCGGTAGTACTAGTGAAAAAGAAGGATGGAAAAATGAGGTTCTGTGTGGATTACCGAAAATTGAACGACGTAACGAAGAAGGATAGTTATCCATTGCCAAGAATCGACGATACTCTGGACTCGTTATCTGGCACGAAATGGTTTTCCACACTGGACTTGAAAAGCGGCTACTGGCAAGTGGAGGTGAAGGATGAAGATAAAGAAAAGACGGCCTTCAGCGTTGGAGAAGGGCTTTGGCAATTTACGGTAATGCCCTTCGGGCTATGCAATGCTCCAGCTACTTTTGAGAGACTCATGGACCAGATACTAAAAGGATTGCACTGGCAAACATGTTTGGTGTACCTCGACGACATCATCGTGCTGGGAAAAAGCTTTGAGGAACACCTGAAGAACTTGGAGGAAGTTTTCCAAAGAATAGCTGGTGCTGGTCTGAAACTAAGTCCTAAGAAGTGTTCCTTGTTTAAAAAGGAAGTAAGTTATTTGGGTCACAAGGTAACTACGGAGGGAATCTGCACTGCTAAGGAAAAGATCGAAGCCGTAAAGGATTGGCCAAGACCGAGAAATTTGCATGAGTTACGGAGCTTCCTTGGGCTGTGCACGTATTATCGCCGATTTGTACCGAATTTTGCCAGCGTAGCTAGTAGTCTCCATGACCTTACGAGAAAGAATATGAGTTTTGAATGGAAGAAGGAACAGGAGGTGGCTTTTCAAACATTGAAGGAACGACTATGCACAGCCCCGATGTTAGCATATCCAATTCCAGGTTCAAAGTTTATTCTGGATACAGATGCGAGTGGTTATGCTATAGGAGGTGTTTTGTCTCAGATTGTTGATGGACAGGAGAAGGTAGTTGCATATTATAGCCGAACAATTGGGAAGCCTGAAAGGAACTATTGTGTAACCCGGAGAGAACTGTTGGCATTGGTAGAGTGCGTAAAGCATTTCCACAAGTATCTCTATGGGCAGCGATTCCACGTCAGGACAGACCACGCAGCGTTGAAATGGCTCTTACAGTTCCGTAATCCGGAAGGTCAATTGGCACGGTGGATAGAGCGACTGCAAAGTTATGACTTTTCCATAGAGCATCGCAAAGGTAGCACCCACGGAAATGCTGATGCAATGTCACGAAGACCATGTAACTTGGAATGCAAGCATTGTTCCAAAGCTGAGGCCAAGGAAGACATTATAGATGTGCGGCTCATGACTATAACATCTACGGACGAATGGGACATGGATCAATTAAGGAGGTTTCAGCACGAAGATCCAGATCTTACACGTGTAATGCAAGGAATCGAACGAAACGAGCGACCATCAAGAGAGGAGATGTCAGCAGAAAGTCCTGTTGCCAAGTCATATTGGGCACAGTGGAATAGTTTGCAATTAGAATCCGGTTGTTTGCATCGAATATGGGAGAGTGAGGATGGTGAATGTGTTCGAAAGCTGATAGTCGTCCCAAGGAAGAAAATCCCTGATGTACTCAATGAATTACATAACGGTCCAAGCGGAGGTCATCTTGGAGTCACCAAGACCTTGGAGAAAGTCAAGCAAAGATTCTATTGGGTTGGTTGCCGTCAATCGGTCGCGGAGTGGATTGCCAACTGTGAAGTATGCATCAAAGCTAAAGGACCGAAATCAAGGAGCCATGGCCAAATGAAACAGTACAACTCAGGTGCGTCATTTGAGAGGATAGCCATGGATGTAGCTGGTCCATTTCCTACTAGCAAACTCGGAAACAAATATGTACTGGTAGTTATGGACTATTTCAGCAAATGGCCAGAAGTGTACCCTATTCCAAATCAAGAGGCAGAAACCATAGCAGAAGTGTTTACTAACAATTGGGTAGCTCGGTTTGGTGCACCGATGGAGATACATTCTGACCAAGGCAGAAATTTCGAATCAGCTGTGTTCCAGGAAATGTGCAAGACATTGGGCATTCGGAAAACTCGAACAACTGCACTACATCCTCAGTCAGATGGCATGGTGGAACGATTCAATAGAACATTGGAAGAGCACCTGAGGAAAGTAGTGGATAAATTCCAGAAGGATTGGGATACTCACATCTCCTTATTCCTAATGGCACATCGCTCTGCAGTACATGAAACAACTGGTCAGACTCCTGCAAAGGTAATTTTCGGGAATGATCTTCGATTGCCAGCTGACTTAAAGTTTGGGATAAACGCTGATGCAGGAGTGAATGCTCGGAAATCTACTAGCGTATTGGAAGAAGAAATGAGAGAAATTCACGAGCTTGTGAGAAAACGGACTAAGATCATGAGCGATAAAATGAAGGCCAGGTACGACAAAGCAATAAATTCGGAAGGTTTTATAGAAGGAGATTTAGTGCTGCTATACAACCCACAGCGTAGGAAAGGTTTGTCCCCAAAACTACAATGTAACTGGGAAGGCCCATACAAAGTCATAAAACGGATCAACGATGTGGTATATCGCATACAAACTATGGGAAGGCCAAGGAATAAGATGAAAGTGGTCCATTTAGAAAGGCTAGCTGCGTTTGGTTCCGGCAATGTGTCTGATCGGGACGATCAGACTTAGGTGGAGGGCAGTGTGGCGATTATTCTCAAGCATGTACCATCCCTAACTCAATAACACTCCCACCACTAGTTAACACAACCGAGATAACGATGGCTACGCTTATGCATGCAAGCGTATAACTAGGAAGAGGAAGAGAGATGGCGCGAGTGTTTGCGAATACGATGCAAAGAGGAGATGCCAATAAATAACACCGACCCTTCCAGAACACGAAAAGCGAACAACCAAGAAAGTTCTCGGTGTGTAGGCAAGCACCCTGTTGGACTATATAAGGCGGTGACCAAGCAAGGCAGGTTGATCAGTTTATTTTCAAGCGTTCAATAGTGAACTACTGTAAAGTTATCAAACTCTTAAAATTGTTTTGCGTTTATTACTAGTAAATAAAACTAGCTATTACTTACATTATCTGTGCGTGTGTTTATTCGACTTTATAGTGATCGAACCCAGGATTGATAATCAAGGAATCGTCGAATTCGTCACAATATACACCTGAGTAATTGACACCCCAAGTTCTAAAGGGTTTCTAGCCATATTCACTTTTATGATGAGAAAGAGTTTTAAACCTCACCTAACTCTGCTTGACATGAAAGGTTGGTTTTTAATAGCATACAACCCTTCCAGGCATAGAGTTCCTAAGAAAATAACGATGATATGACAACTGTGCTGTGTAGATGATTAATTACTTTGATCAAAACCTCATATATCAAGTTCAATGGTACATATATGATGTCGACACATCCGTAAAATCTTAAGCGAATATCAGGCAGAGCATTTAATCGACCGTCAAGCTATTTGATGCCGATTTTGGTTAACTGTGAAGCTTCTAATTCGTCCAAATAATAGAACGGGTATGCTATTGTTGTTGTTTTAACATTAACCACAAGTGTATTATGCTTGTTCGACAGTTTGGAAAGTACCTCAAACAAGTTAAAGTTACCCAAATATTTCAGTTTAATTAGCTCAATGTACAAAAGTCAAATATAGTGGCTAACAAAATCCACTTAAACATTTATTTATTTCGTAAAATATTTTCAAATTTTCAAAGGCGTAGGACTGATATATGTAAATATTTTTTTGATTGCTTAAATATGTTGTTCCTTTTTCAAATCATTATTTGGAACCTAGCCAAGTATTGAAAATTCCACTTCTGAATTGTTAAAAAGAGGTGTTGACAAAAAAATACAAGGTATATTTTTCATACAATTTATTTGTAGCAAAATAATGCATAATATATGCACATTAGAAGAATACTGTTAAGGTCATATATACAATAATTGTATATAGTGATTGAAATGTCTTTTATATTAACAGAAACAAGAAACACTAAATTAATCCGTAAAAACAAAAAGACAGACGTTTTTCATCCACTGATAATGTTTGATAAGTTCTCCATTTTTGATATTCCATAATCCATTTCTTTTATGTAATATCCATTGATTCATCGGCAGTAGGTATATACTCCTCGCTAACATCATTGTCCAAGCGAAACAGATGCTCCAAGCTTTCCACTGACATTTGTTTGAATTCCCAATTGGTTTGTGACTGCTTGCCTGCATTGACAACATTGAATATATTCTCCTCAATAGTATTGCAAACGATAAAACGATGTACAGTTGTGGATCTATTTTGAAAAATGTACATGATTTCCTTTGACAATAATATATTGAATTTAAATAAGGTCATACTTGGTTTGGCCGAAACGATGAACGCGCCCAATGGCCTGTGCTTCTTCACCGGGATTAAGAATTGGTTCGACAAGAAAAACATGAGTAGCCTCTGTAAGATTTAAGCCGTTGCAGCCTTTACGTAAGGGCAATAACAAACATGTGATGCCTAATTGGGGACTCTGTAAATAAAGGGATAATCAGATAGATTATTGTAATAATGATAGCTCAAATACAATACCAAATTACAAACATGACAGTAAGCGTAAAATAGCGACAGCGAAAACAGTAAACATGTTATTAATAGAAGTTCGTACCTTAAATTCCTCAATAGTCCGCGGCGTCAAGTTTAGACTATGTCGTATGCGATTCTGTGCCAAGGCTGTTGCAATAGGACTTAAAATTTCAGACCATTGAGAGAATATCAGTATTTTTAGAGGCTGTACATCTCTAGCATGATCACGCTGTAGCTTCAAAATTAAGCGAACGATGTAAGTAATTTTAGATGAATAATCACCTTTAACTTCAATGGGATTTTCAGCTGTAGTTGTGGCATTGCGTGTAACGTAATATATTCTATATAATCAAAAATATTCAAAAAAGTTAATAGGATAAACATTTTAATTAAAATCACAATATTTTTTGCGTTTACTTCTCAGAACTTTGTTCATTGCGACATATCGGACAGCATAACTTTTGATGAGCTTTATGCTTACGTATCGTGCTTAAACAATCAATACAAATATTATGTCCACATTCCAATACAGCATACTGATAAAATTGAAAACATAAAGTTGGTATTAAAAAATAAACTTAATAAATGTTTCAAGTTAAAGGTTAGATTAAGGATTTCCAGAAAAACATACCCGACTGTCTTCATTTGAGTGGCAAATTGGACATTGATTAGTTGCAGAGTTCTGTTCTAAATGTGTTATATATTTGAGGCGTGCAAGTTTCATAGAAAATTGTCTTTGAGCATTATATAAATTCATTTGTTGTTCGACGAAAGAGTTATCCAGCTATAAATACAAAAGGAAGTCTTTAAGTCTGTTTGTTAAAATTTTTTTATACTCCTATAAACTTATCAACGTCTCACAAAGCTAAGAAACCCTATAATGCATGTCAGATAGTATGAATAATTGTATTATTTAAGAGGCATTTGTACATTCATAGAAACGCTCTAATTATTTTTCTGATATTAAAAAAATCGAAAGTTGAAAAAAAGTAATTGTCTTTAAAATATAATTAGGTATAATACAATTAGGTATTAACAAATGAAGTTAAAAAAGTGTTACGTGACAGTGAGCTGAAGATAATAACTGTGGCACTAGGAAATAATAGCACAAAAGTGAGTTATTAAAATCATGGTGTTTCTCGTACACTCCTCCTATTATCAAACACATTTTCATGGCTTCTGCTCAAAAATTTCATTTTAAGTATATGATTTCAGATAACAATTTTAATTTGAAAAACTAAGAAAAAGTACTTTAGCTATTATTACGTTAACTAAAAGCAACAAAATAATTTAGAAAAATCGAACCTCATCTCATTCTTATTCAATTTTTGTCAGGCTGTATTATTTTTGATTAATTGGATTACAGAATGAATCAGTAATTACGGTGTACAGCAAAAGGAAAGTAAGAAAGCCTGACATTTTGTCTAAAAAAAATTTAATCAAGCTAATTAACCTCATAATCTAGCAGCTTAAAATGTGTTTTGTCTTCTTCGTTTTCCGCCAATGAAATACGCATTTTACACATATCCAATTCATCATACGCCTTAACTGTGTATTCGATCTCAATCCAGTATTTGATGAGCTTTTTACATAGCTGCTGACGGCACTCAATGGCTTCCCAGTGTTTATCCAATTGATGTGAGAAACGTAAAAAACCAGGTTTGGCGCGCAGAAATGTGAATAAAACTAAATAAATAAAATCATGTACGTTAGCTTTTAGAAATATAAGTTTATAGAACGCACGAACTTCGCTTTTTTAGTCCCCAATTTTGTCAATTTCGGCTGAATCGAAAATTTTCAAGGAGCGAAGTTATAAAAAAGGAATTGCTCTCCTAAAAAATCAGGGTTCTAATTCGTTTAAGCTAAAGCCGAATCGAATTTGTGGGACCGAAGTCAAAAATCGGTCGTTCTCTTTTTAAATTAAAACGGCATTGCTTTCTTACCCTTAACCAATGCTACTTCGAAGGATGGATTTTCCAAACCATCTGTCATATTAGTAGTTTCATCAATGACCTTGTTGAACAGCAGACATTCGTACTCATTTAACGCATTACGTATTTGACATAGTTTGCATAAACTACGCTTCGGTTTCTTAGACTTCCTTTTTGACTTCTCCTGCTCTTGTTCTTTTTTATTATTCTAAAATGCAGGTGAATTAATGTAATCAAATTTGCAACACTTAAAAACTCATCGAAATACATGCACATTTTTTTCTTGAACTTACAAGTATCTCACTTAGATGGCAATCAAAGACCGTGCTTATAAACTGTGTCATTTCACGCCAAATAGCGGGTGTTGTCTTAGCGCTGGCATTAACATTCATTGTATAGAATTTTAATTTTTCAAATTCTTCATTTAAATGCTTTTGTGCTGCATCGACTTTTTGGTACCAAATAACCAGCACATACAACATGCCCGATATGCTTCGTAGCTCTTCCATTTTTGGACTGCCACCAAAAACGGTAGCGAATTCATCATGAAAACGATTTAGCAACGATATGGCTAATTGTTCTTTTTGATTTGAAATTTCATCGGCAAGATCCTCAACAAATTCTAAAAGTGGGGCTTTTGCAGCTAATTCCAATTTCCCAAGCATTTCTTGTGTACTTACACAGTGAGTGTGCATACTGTGCATTGTTAAGGCATGAGGTTCTAGATATTTCCATTCTAAAGCATTACATTGCTCTTCATATTTGGCAATAACTTGTGTTGCGGGTAACACCGCTTGCTTTTTTGATGGTGAGGTGTAGAAAGCCTGTTGGATATTATGTAGCGCATGTATTTGCAATAAACTGTCAACACTGTGTGAGAAATTAAAGAAAAATGTATGTTAGAGTTTTAAAAAGAGAAGTGTATCGAAACAATTTTCGATAGTTTTCCAAAGTTCATTACCGAAGGACCTTGCAATGCATAGGAAAAAAGCTGAGAAGCTTTACATAGGAGAAATACACTCGGAGGGTTCACTGACCACTGCCGAGGAGCCAACCCGTTTTTAAAAATTTAATATTACATGTTCGGGGAATTTTGGTATGGTAAACCAGCACCCCTCCATCATTGCGCATAAGAAAAGTATAAGAGCTACTTCATTTTTATTTTACAACTCACGTTATATTGATATCCTTGTAATCGCGTGCTAAACGCAAAACCATTTCATAGTTTTTAATCGCGTCTTCATAATTGCCACGTATAAAATAAATCGCTGCCATACCATTGTAGGAGGATGCCATGGTACGCAATTCCGATTTACATTCAAACTCATTTGTTGATTTGAGATGCGCATGTAAGTCTTTCGGCTGTAGAAATAGTTTTTGTTGTACAGTTGCTGTATTCTTACTCTGAGTACGTTGGCCAGCATTTATAACTGGTATAGTACAACATTGACGTATCTTCAACAAAGGATACAGAATCTATAAAAGAAATAACAACAAAGATTTTTACGATAGGACTGGTTTTAGTTAAATGACCTTACAATATTCATTATTTTTGGTGATATTTTCAAAATCCCCTCCGCATATTCTATATGCTTACGCAGCACAGTATGGAAACTGGTCTCGCATAGCGCATGTTGCTCGCTATAAAATAATTTCTCCAAATTACTCAATCTTATCCGATGTACTTGCTCTATTTGTGGTGGAATTGGTAGCTCATCATATACTTTGGATTTACAAGTGCGCCACATGCAGCGTTGTAGCACATCAATTAGATTTAAATTAAGTTTGTTGTCACAAGTATTTCTGGAATTTTGCTGCATGAGAAAGTCATCTATCAATGCTCTCCAAGCGCTAAGCGGTGTCAATGGTTCGTTGAAACCAATAAATTCTAGTAAGCCACGTAAATCATCAATGCTTCGTTGTATGGGTGTGCCAGTCACGGCCCAACGATTTATAGCTGGAAAAGAGATAAGAAAATAAAAACTAAATCAACGCTAAAGTAATAGTACAGAATAAGGAAACTCTCAGTATGGCTATGGGTCAAATGACTAATTATTTTACCAGTGCCGTTTATGCAGGGTGGTATATGACACAAACTCAACTTAGACCACTATTTTGTGGCAGTTAGGCTAACCAGGCAAGAATAAGTTTTCAAAGGGGCTATTCTATAGCTATTTTTGGATTGCAAAGCGTGAAAATGGCGACTTTGCTGTGATATCGCTCCAAAACTTAAAAGGTTTGAAAGAACCAGTATTAGGATTAGAGGATATACCACCCGCACGCTCCCTCTGTAACCATAACTCGTTACAATTTCACGTATGTATCTTTCCATGAGAACAGATCGGTAGTCTAAGTAAACAATACGGCTATGAAGAACACATAATGCCAATTTATGAACAATATGAATAGTGTTATTAAGCCAACCCTCCGTTTCTAAATGAATCTATTACGAAAAGAGGATGTCGCAGGTTGGTGAAACCATTTAATATAAATTTTACTTACCTGGCAACTGACGCACCATTGTCCCTACTTGTGTTGCATTCGACTCGACCATTTGCGCTTCATCCAAGCATACGCGCCACCATTCAATCATCAATAATGGAGACATGCGTCTCATTGAACGTTTTTCATTACGCGTTACACGTTCAGATACATAAGCGCTAGTATGATAAACTTCCTTTCGTAGGACAGTGTAATCTGTGATTACAATATCATAGTTAGCCAATTGACGTGGACTTATCCAATTGGCTGCTGCCATTTCATTATAATCAAAAACTTTAAGTGTGGGCCTAATATGACGCTGTATCTCTGTAATCCACTGTGTTTTAATAGTATTAGGTGTAACGATAAATGTTGTGGCCGCTGGTAATAACTCATTTTGTGTTATTTCATACCAACAACTAGGGCATATGTAGCCTTCTTCCTCTATGGGTGCTTTTTCTTGATCTTCTCGAGCGATCTTCTTTTCTTTAAAACGTTTAACACATGTGATATGTTGTTGTAGTGTACAACGGGTACACTGTATTAAATTACTTTTAGTTTTACTTGCGCAAATACAAAATAGCTCATTAGGAAGGCGCGCACGTTTCACCTTTGGCTCATCTATATTCTCCAGGCTCTTGGGAAATTGAGTAATACTAGGGTTTCGCTTATTTAACACAATTAACGCCAACATCTCTACAGTTTTACCCAAACCCATTTCATCAGCTAATATGCCACCAGGTGCTAACTCTATTGGATTTGGTTCTTCACCTTGAATGTACCAACTAAATAAATGCTTATATACATTGGTTTCTCCATCTCTTGCCTGCAGGCGGATATAGTAGTTGGGAAATCGTAAAAGTTGTTGTTCGCGTTGTAATAACCATTTGACGGTACGCACTTGATAAATACATAATGTTGGACGAAAACAGTCCGGTAAAGGTGGAAGTGGTGCGAACCCATTCAGGGGGGTAGTGTCGGCATCACAGTCTTTGTGTTTCTGATAAAGAGCATCATATAGTGCGGTAGTCACATATTCTTGCAATAAATTACGTTTACAACCATTTTCAGCATTGGTTACTGGATTTTGTTCTAGTGATTGTGGATAGTTTAGAAAAATTAAAGGTAACAAGGACTGCTCGAATTCTGAGAGCTTTATTTTTCCAGGAATCACTTGATCTGTTGCATAGGTAACAGCAAGGAAACGTTTGTTAAGCTTAACATCAGTAATTATTTCATTTGCAATTACTTTAATAAACCTAGATTTAATTTCCGTGCGCATATTTGTCAGGAGCCTGCAACTATCTTCAGAGGTTATGGGAAAAATCTTTCGCCAATTCCGTCCATCCCATTGAAAAGTTTCTAAATAGTCAGTTTTGTTGTCTCCTTTCCTGTTTTTACCAGCATTGTCTTGCTCATAGGCTATTTTACACAAAATTAAGTTCTTACTCATTATCGTCTTCACTTATCTTAATTAATTTGCGCTGTTGCGGCCCTTTGTTGTTGTGCTATGAATGTAAATGAGAAATTGCACAATAGCGGCCGTAAAATGCTTATTATTTTAGTATTTTCAATGTTTATTATTGAGAATATGCTCGGCAGTAGAGATGAGATTTTAATTTGCGCCGGTTTTCAAACAAAATTCAACAATTTTAAAAGCTAAAAACAGCTGTTTAACCGCGTTGCCAACACCTTCAAACGTCAAGCTGTTTAAAATATGGTTCAATAATAAGGTTTTGTCTTTTCATCAGCTGATTCAATTTGTTTGAGCACACTGGCGTATAGATTGTCAGAAGGGATGTAAAAAGCAGAACGTTAAGGGCAAACCGTAAATATGCGTGATTTGCATTTGCTATTTTGTGTGTTTTTCTAGTGCTCCTACTAAAACAATTGCAAATATTGCGATATTAATCAATAATAATCATTTTCAGCCACGTTTGCAACATATAATTTCTCACAAATGAATATTTCTCTATTTTCTGTTCGGTTCATTCGCTAACACCAGCCAGTTGCTTTTGACAATCTTAACGTCAGTATCTTGTTGCTGTAGAGTTGACTTTACCTTGTTATTGTACCATGGTTTAAAATTATTTCAATCACGAGGGAATCGCGGATAAGGATTCTGGCGGAGAAGCTGCTAATAGGATTTGGAACTGTTAAACTTTTATTTCAACCATAAATAAACTATTTACAATCGGTGCTTTATAGAAATGGGGTTGTGTTCGTTTAAGTCCATCTGATCCAGTTAATTGTTTACAACCACCGCAGAGTGCTGTCGAAAAATCTTGAGTGTTTTTATAGTTAGAAGGTGATCTGCGCAGAAACACTGTAGTTAGCGAAGCCGGTGTTGAACCGGCCAAGGGTTATTTTATATAGCGCGGACGGAGGCAGCCTATGTGGAAATATTGCATTCGTTTCCTTTTATTCGGAGAACTCTCTTAAAATAAAGATTAGTTTATCCATTCATAAAATACATATTTGAGTATTAAGTTTCATTATTTTTACATGTATGCACTATTCTTTCATCGTTTTTACTTCTTTAGTCTGGCGCACTTGACAGATTAAAAGCTTTTTATTTAAACTCTATCCGTTACTTCGTCAACTTTCAGCGAATTGCCTTTTTGACTTAAAACATTCAATTGGATTAAACCAGGTGAAATAATACTTTCTTAAATTTATTGATTTTATAGGTTACACTTTTTCTGTTCATACGTTCTTAAGCTACAAAGCGATGCCCCGACATAAATTCCATTAAGGTGTCAGGACACGCATCGCTGCAAGGTGATAACAGAATGATAACAGAGCTATTATAAAGCTCTCTGCAATGAATTATGTGCCAAATTTAATTTATGCAAATTATCCTACTATTGCCTTAGGTAACGAGACAGTTGAGCTATCCTTCCGTTTAGCTAAGCGATAACTGCCGCCAATAGGAAGCACCAAGAGGGGCTAAGTCATCCTTCAGCTGTTTTTCTTCATCTCAGTCGAGCCCTCACCCTTTTCCCAACCCATCTGGCCTTTAAAAGTGTGACATCCAGCGCCGAGACATGCTGGGGTACTTCATCAGACGTTTTGTTTCCCATTATTTTAAGAGTCCTGACAAATATATTCCCGCCAGAGGTATATTTCTAAATCATTTCAAATGCTTTTGATGACTCATTTTTTATTCACCACAAGTGTACTTTATCTAATAAGCACTTACGAGTTTGTACTTTATTGTTGGCTAAAATATCAGCCTTACTGCAGTTCGTAAGTACAAAGTGTGTTACCTCAACCAATCGTTTGGCGCTGAGTACAGTGGAGTTTTCATTTAACAGTCAAGGTGCGCGGACGCTTCATTAATTGTTGCTAGTGTTGGTCGATGTGTCGAGACAATTTCGAGCATGCGCAGATAATTGATATATCATTTTTTAATTGAAGGGTGCAAATAAACATAATATAATAATAATAATAATAATTCCCAACGGATTTAGACAGGTGTGAAAAAATCGATTTAATGATTCAAGTTAGCCGATTTATTCGCGAAAATTTACTATCCAAAAGTGTTGAGAATTTGTAAATGAACAATTGAGGGATCAGTGTAAAAAAACCATAAAAATTTTAATTAAAGCGTGATGGAAACAAAACAATTTTTTTGTGGCTAATAATCATTGCTGAACATAAATTTTAATTTTATTATTTTATTGATTGTCTTAACCCATTAAGATCCAGAAAGTCGAATTTTTTTTAACAAGTGTTAACCCACTAGCTCACAGCATGCCAAATAAATTTGACTCACTGTTGATAATGTTACAGAAAGTCCTAATATTTGCTTTCGACTATAAGTCTTAACCTATTCGGTGCGAACCGGTACAATTTTTTCAAACGAAAGACGGCTTCTCCTGAAACTCTTCACGAGACTACAATGTTTCCCTGGAATTCCTTGGCTTGCATTAGCGTTGGTAAATGCAAAGAAGAAGCTTTGTATACTAGACTGAAATCGTCTAGACGTTTAGGCGTCATTAAGGAGTTGACGAGTCAGGTCGATAGAAGAGATTGTTTCGAAATCTCGAAGGAACATCCCGACAGGGTAGTAAGGAGGAGTGCCTTTGACCCCTGACGCAAAGCAATAAGGAACTAAATCTTCTGCCTCACAAATACTTAATTCTTAATTATATGTGTAAATGCTAATTAGAATTACGTTTAAAAATAATCAAAATGCAATACGGCATATAAGTAAGCCTTCAAAATTATTCAATCACAAAACATACTTGCATAATAGCCGTGCTTTTTTTCATCCGCATCTGCGTTTGCGCTTAATATTTGTATGGACTGCTAAGCGTGCAATTTTATCTGCAACTATGAAATAGTACAAATATTAAGCGCAAACGCAGATGCGCATAAAAAAAACACGGCTAATATTTACGTTCTACGTGCTTAAATTAGCTAAATAATACAAATTATCGCACAAGTGTTTCACCAGTTTATTAATGAAAGAACTCAGACCCGTCAAACCTTTTTTTATCATATAAATACATACATACAGTGGCGCGCAAAAATTTGTAACTTGTCTCCAATTGTCTTGAATACCTGCCTTGTACAGACATCGACCTGTTACAATTCGAAATTGGTAAAATCTATAGGCGAACGATACTCATATTTCTTGAAAAAAAGGAAAAAATATGGTTCATTTGAGAGGAGAATATGAAGTTTGGTCCGAACCCTGGACAAAAAAGCCCGACAAAAAATCGATACCAAAATCGGCAGTAGAAGTTTTAGATTACTGTCACGTTTTTTTTCCATTGATAAGGATGCTATTGCACATTCTGGTTACACTGTCAGTTAGAAATGCTTCTCTAGAAAGAAGTTTTTCTACCCTTCGGCGATTAAAGCGAAAAATTGATTTTATAATATACAATTGTATTATAACAAGTTGACGCTAATTTATGAAAAATAATAATGTATACCGTTTCAAAAACATCTTTGTAACAAAACTACATATTTAATCTGTCGACGAATATATTGAAATGTACTTAATTTCAATAAACTTTATTGTTTATCTCTTTTTTCCTTTTTTTCATTGCTCCAATAAATATAGATTCAAGATAACTCCACTTAGTTAAAAGACACAAGTGAAACTCGATTATCAGAAAGAACTAGTTTCTACCTTTGAGCTGTATAAAATCATTTCTTGATTGCTTTTTGTTCGAATCCTTTCAATTAGTTGAGCTAATTTGAGTGCTTAAAGATAAATTAGTTACGTTTATTCGTAATTATGTCAAAATGGTGTTCTGAAATTAATCATTCATTTATATTACTGACTTTCATGGCAATTTGGATTTTGAGCTTTCGGCCATGATGGCCTCCCCCGCTCAACTAGAGACCTGTATCCGCCCCTGGGTAGGACAGGGACATCCCCGCCGTTTATTGCGAATAATTTCCTGGCTGTGCTACTATTTTTTTGCTCATTATTGCTCACATGCACTTTGCTGTCAATTTTGAATCAGCGTGTCCAGCATTTGTAATTAAAATCTCATAGTTATTTTTGTTTTAATTACACGAACGTAAATACAATATGATATATACTTCAAGTACTTGGCATTCAGTCTCGCATTTACTGAGTACTTATGTGACTAATGTTACCGTGTGAGTAGTTTTGTAGATGTACGCAAACGACACGAATATACGGAATGAAAATAGGTTAAACAAAAAATGGAGTTGGAAAAGGGCGCAAAAATTTATAGCCAACATTTGCTGTGCATAAGTAATTAATACCACTTACAACAATCAAAAGAATGTTGATAATGCACATTAGGGTGCCGAACCCTATATCGAATTATTTATCCCCCTATCTCAAGAAGAACTCATTATTTCAGATTTTTTTTCAATAACGCCTTATTTCAAGATTTGGTTCAAGAACGCCCTATTTCAAAATGGCTTCCTAAAACCTTCACACTTCAACAAAAATTTAATAGATTTTTGAATAAAATGCTGAGTAAGGTTGTTGTTCTGAAAGGAAAAACAGTTTTTAAAAATATTTCTGAATGGGTTGTTCTTCTAAATAATAATTTGAATTATGAGTTTTTTTCCATTGGAAAATTACGGGTGACTTATCTATAATGCTCTATGTACATAATAATTTATATTGTTATCGATTATTGGAACCTTAATCTAAAATAGCTGGCAATTGCATAACGAGGAAAAAATTAAAATAAATTTTAACAATTAACTTTAGTAAAACTGAGCGAGAGAGAAAAACTAGAAAGTTGGTACTGGATTGATTTCTAGCAAAAAATGTATTTTCTGTCAATTTTAAAATAAATATCGAAGCTAAATCACAGCAAAAATTTGTCTAAGTAAAACTAGGCAACTTCTGACTGTGCTCTCCGTAGTCAGGGAACCAAATACTGGGTTGATTTCCTGTAACCTCTGAGTGCTCCTGCCTACTTCTGACTTGTACGCGATCACAACTATCAATCTTACTAAATCAAAACATACCAGAAACGAACTATCGGACCATCGCATTATGGTGTGGCATCAATAATAGTTTACATTGATTCCATAAGTCACCTCTAATCAAGGTGTTAAAAAAAATAAAAAATAAACGGGAACCCTAATGCGCAGTACTATCATCGGCTGATAGCATTTAAGGAATCGCCGATATACAAACATATTCATATATATATAAATATTTATGTGTATACAACAGTAAATGCTGAAGTACCTATATATTTACATTTGTATGATAAAATACAAATATTGGCCTATAAAAAGGCGAATTTAGTTATCAACGCTAAATTAAATGAGTAAATATCGATAAAAAACAAAACAAATTTAATGAATTCGCGCGTTGCTCAAAAAAATACATACTCGTAGTAAACCACCACTTTTGGCTAAGAAGAACGCTACGCCATCATAAAAACCACTAAATATCCATACATACAAAAACCTACAAAACGTGTAGCAACAACACTGCAAGCAGTCATCGCCAATCTGCGGATTGGCATAGGTGGTGGGTGGAAGAACATCGCAGCCAGTGAAGTAACGAGCAAAGTGAATTCGGTGTAGGCAACATATTTGAAACGGAATTGGTGGGGTAAGTTAAATGGCTCATCTACCATATATTATTTATTTTTATTTATAATTATTTGTTTGTTTTCCTGTTGATACGAAAATGTATCTAAATATTCGTATTCAAAGAAACCAGGTTGTAGTAAAGCACTGAAAACAAAAGTACTTTTCTATTTCTCTATATTCCACTTTCCTCTAAATACTGAATATCGTACATGCCTATATGCTTTTTTCGAGGCTCTCATATGCTGTATTATGGTGCATGTATAGGCAGCAGGTGTACCAGTCAGCAACCCTCCTAGTGTAATTTTGTCATGGAAAGCTTCTTACCGACAATTTATCAGCCTAAGCAGATGCTGTGCGGAGTCGGGCGAAAACAAGTAGATCCCGCTAGTTTGTAGGAAAAATTGAAAAAGTAGCGAGAAGCATACAGTGGCTCACAATGAAAATTATACACTTGCCTCTTCTTTTACTTATATTACGAAAACTTCTTTCATATAAAAAATAGTTAGCTCTTTCATAGAATTATTTAGAATCAGTGTTGCCAAGCTTATGTGAAAATTAAAAAAATACTTGGAAATCTCCAAAAGACGTGGTGAAAACTTTCAAATTTTAGGCAAGAATTTGAAAAAAGAGACTTCTGGAGTATCACCACTAAAACTAGTGAACGCTGTCAAATCGGTACCTGCCCGTAAAATGGTTGGATGCACTCTGTTTTAATTGAATATTTATCTAAAAAAGTGATCGCAAAAGTTGCAGAAACGTTTAATTGTGAATGTTATATAAAAAAAAAAGTGTAGCTAATATTAAAACTCGCAAATTAAAAACACATTTCTGCAGTCGTGAATTACCTACCCATGAACTGATGGTTTAAAATCAACGGTGTATGTTGACTGTTAGATTTGGCAGGTCTGAGGCCACATTGATAAGATTCAGTCAGCCCGTTCACGTCAAGCTTCAGTCCACGATTTTTACATTGCTGTCCCTCACTACCCGCGGGCATGTAGCAAAAACTATATAATCGTGAATGAGCTCTATAGATTGAACATGTCACCACGTTAAGCAATTACATGTAATATTAGAGTCGTTTAAACACGATCTTTGCGACTTTATGTCATTTTATTTATTTAGTCACAACTGCCGCTTTAATGCAGATAAACAAATTATTGCCTCTGCTTCAAGCGCAATTTGGCAAATGAACGAGTTTCACAGTACGGAAATTTATCACGAATGTTAGACTGACCGGGTTTTGGAATAAATAAAAAATGGTATGAGCTCCATGTGGTCTCGACTTTCGAAGATTTAGAAGACGTGAAAGTTTAAATATACTTCGGAAGAGAAGTTTTGAAAAGGGTTATGATACGAAGAGGATAGAACGACAAAGCATGAAATTCTTTAAAGAAAAACCGTGAAATCATAAAAACATACCATTGTTTCAAGCCTGATTACGCTGGAACGGCGCACCTCAAGAGAAAAAGTTAAAATTTTAAACTTTTTTGTGGGGAACTTGATTTAATTCAAAAATATACTCAATGCTTTGACAGTTTCAAGCGAAAATGAGATCAGTCCTTAAAAATCTAAACTAGCAATGATAGCAAAGGTATGAAACTATTACAGTGTTTTTTTCGCTAGTATAAAAAGTAATTGCCCATTTTTTCGTAAGCACTTTGCGACTTATGAATAAAATAACAAAATTAAATTTTTTTATTTTATTAAGGGCCTAATTCTCTATTGCGAAACGAACATTCGTTTCGCCTTATAGAAGAATCGTTCATCTGTTTGTAATATGTAAGACGATCATAGCAACAAAAGAAAATTCTCTAAGCAAAATAAAAGTCAAATAAAATAAATTAGTTGTCATCAAATAAAATTACTGTTCCGAGATTTTTAAAATTTAATGGAATAACATGAAAAACTCTATGAAACTTAACAGATTCGTATAAGTTTCTATATAAATTTCATACGGTAATATTCATTTCAGACATCCTCTCCCATTAATTTTTGACATGACGTAAAAAGCGAAGGAGGCGAACGATAATGATAGAGAACAAACGTTCGCAGTACATAATGATGCCCTAAGTTTGAAAATCAAATGTGGACTTGTCGCTTGTAAGATTACCGAAACTGTTAACGCTTACAACTTTCTCTGCTTTCTTACTTTTTTGTTGCTTTCAATCCAAACAGTTTTCTAGGCGAGAAGAAAAAAATGTATCTGGTATCGAAATGACGAATAGAAAGCGGCTAATATCAATATATAAAAGCAATTTAATATGTTTGGGCCAGTCTAATAAACATCTACACGAATAAATATCGTGCGAAAGCTTTGCGTTCAGGTTAGGAGTTTTATCCTTTGTTGCAAAATGAGCCAAAGGAGAAGTTGAATTACTTTTTCTTCTTCCTGGTAGTTAGAGAATCCGTACTTTGCTAACTCCTAGCCTTGTGACAGGTTGAACACAACCCCTTACCATTTTGCGGAGTTTGTTTAAACCGTCTGCAGTTCGGTCGAAATTGTATTCCTTCTGTATAACTTATAACCTTTCATCGAAGTAGAGTTTGAATCCTTTTAGTACGAATACGAAGACCACTAATAAGGTAAGGATAGAGCAACCTAAAACATGCAACAAATTAATTCGTTTTCTTAAATGTGTTGGCAACTCTTTAGTCAAAGAACCCATTAAAAACACGTAACAGCGCGAATTTCGGAAACCCTTTGGATTTGAACCAAAAAGATACATTTTCGTCCAGTTTAATGCATAAGACTTACTAAAAACTCATGCAAATGATTACCTGTAATCTTAGAAACTATGTACTCGCACAACCGGTGCTGTTTTGGTTGTACGTAACTAGAGCACGACATGGCGCTGCCACCCACCATGCGCTAGCCAGTCAGCCGTTGCGTTTAGCCACCAAGCAGGGGGGCAACACTTAGCCAAATTCTTGCACTTGCGAACTCAATGCTGATCTGCACAAGCCGGCAATGACGACGTACTGGCTCGTGGACATTGAACTCATGTAATATAGCAGTATTGTGCATACCAAATGCGGTAGTGTGGGAAGTGATCGCGCGCAGTTTACTCACTTGTGCATGGCAGGAGAGGGGTGACAAACTAGATCCCACTGTTTGGTGTAATACTTGTAGTTGTAAATGTTTGTAGGCAAATTTCAATGGGCATTGCAAACAAGCGACAGATAATTTTAAATAAACTTTGACAACACTTTGCATAAGACGCGAGTGATAAACAAACTGTTGTCTGTTGAGTATCTGTGAACATACAGACAAGTGCTTAATTTAGTTGAGCACTCCCATCAAGCATTGTTGAGAGCTCTAATTATATTTACGCTTGTAATTTTGTTAAAATGTAATTGACTTCATTAAGCTTCGCGATATTTGCTCTCACCCCTTCCTTCCATAAGTAAGAAGAAGGTTGGTAATCATAAGTGAGTGGCATTATATCCTTAGGTCAACCATCAAGTTGCACGTCAATACCCTTTGTGGATTTTAGTCACCTCTTACGACCGGTATACCTACCTCGGGCTTCCTAACCCGCAGGGGTCATCCTTACTAACTCGACGCCTTCCACTACCTAACACCGACGTATCCACAAAGCAGCCTGGTCGGTGACAAGTTCAACCATGCCAAGTTTCTCCAAGACCGAGAGACAATCTCGCTTCCAGCAAATGATGCCATCCCGTCTCATCTTGGTTGTTAGGATTCTTAAAAAGCATCCTATAACAATATGATTTGAAATATTGAGTTATAGCATTCTCAAAATAAAAAAGCTTATCCCCACCTGTGTTCTTAAAATTTCGCACAAAGGATATAATTTTATTGTTGTTCATATTTTTCTTTCACATAAATTTATATTCTATTGTTTTTCTCTTCCGAGACATTATTGTGCAATGTCGATGAATGAAGTGTGGATGTTGTTTTTGTTAATAAGCATATGCAAACATATGCAAGTAGTACTTAAACATTGCTAATGACACAATCGAGTAAAATAAGCAATGGAGGCTGACTGCAGTTGACATGAGTTTTGCGCGACACGACAAGTTACTGTTTTATAGACTTTACTAAATTTTTCACCTGTGAACATTAACTCACAAAGGGGTGGGGCAGCTATTATACGTTCATAAGGGCCACTTACATAAATACAAATTCCAAAGGTATTGTGGAATGTATAAAAATGAGTTGTACAGGGTGTTTTTTTAGGGGTATAGAACTTCGAATTGAAATAAAACACAAGAAAATCGTTTTAAGGTCCATCAATTTGGCTTTATTGGAAGGATAATTTTATGCCATTAATGTTTAAATATGATTTCGGGCATGTGGCCGCCGCGGCTGGCTCGAATAAAGCCAATTCTACGGGTCCAATTTTCAACCACTTTTTCGAGCATATGGGGCCGTATGTCGGCAATAACGCCACGAATGTTGGCTTCCAATTCCCCTAACGTTTCTGGTTTGTTGGTGTAGACGAGCGACTTCACATATCCCCAAAGAAAATAATCCAATGGTGTCAAATCACACGACCTTGGTGGCCAATTGACAGGTCCATTCCGCGAAATTATGCGCTCATCGAATGTTTCCTTCAATAAATCGATTGTGACGTGCGCTGTGTGGCATGTAGCGCCGTCATGTTGGAACCACAACTCATCCACATTCATGCCATCCAATTCGGGAACAAAATATTCGGTTATCATGGCTCTATACCGGTCTCCATTAACGGTAGCTGCCTCTCCAGCATTATTGCGGAAGAAGTATGGCCCAATGACTCTACCAGCCCATAGAGCACACCAAACAGTCAGTTTTTGTGGATGTAATGGCGTTTCAAGGGTCTCATGTGGATTCTCTTCACTCCAAATGCGGCAATTTTGCTTGTTGACGTAGCCATTCAACCAAAAATGAGCCTCATCACTGAACAAAATTTTGCGATGAAAATCAGCATCGAAATCAATCTCATTTTCGGCCCATACACCAAAATCACGACGCATTGCATGGTCTCGCGGCTTTAATTCTTGCACAAGCTGGATCTTGTAAGGTCGCAAGCCAAGATCTTTGCGCAAAATCTTCCATAAAGTTGATGGACAAAGCTCCAATTGCTGTGCACGGTGGCGAATCGATTCATTCGGGTCCTCTTCAACACTTTGCTCTACAGCGGTGCGCACTGTTCGACGTCTCTGCGGATGCGTATTATCACATAGAGTAAACGTAGTGCGAAAACGATCCATGGTTAACCGAATTAATTGCTCTGATGGACGATTATGTCGACCATAAAATGGACGGAGCTCACGGTAAACTTCGCGAACTGAACCATTATTTTCGAAATAAATTTGCACGATTTGCAAGCGTTGTTCTTTTGTCAACCTGTTCATGATGAAATGGCAAACCAAACTGAACATAAACGACATTAGAGTTGCCAGATTTGACCACAAAATGCCAGTTTTATCTCTATTCGAAAAACAAACCTGTAAAAAAAACACCCTGTATATTAAAAACAACAAGTAAATTGATATGCTATGGCCTTTGCTGGGGGCAATATCAAGACCCTAATTTAGGTGTCTAATCGGGATGAAAATAACACGCACCAGCAGTCGTTTCAGGTTTGAGTGAAATTTGTGGATCACAGATCTTAGCAACTATATTTGAAATCTATTTTAAATACTCTGTTGGCATTTTTGAGTGCGAAACTTTGCTTTATCTTTTGAATGAAGGGCATACACTTCCAAACACAGTCGCACTACCGGAGCCACAGATGAAATGTGTTCGATTATTTCAATCAAAGCTGTACACGAGTATCCTTGTAGGGTCTAACGTCTCACGTAATTTGTAGACGTCCCCTAAAATGGAACTATCCAATCCGATTTTTTACACTATAAATTTCGCCGCAGTTTCCACAAAAATGTTCGGGAGAAAAGTTTCGTAGGTTTGCCACTTTTGTTCCATATCCACAACCTCTAAAAGTGCAGAGCAATGGTCCGTCGCCAAAGTACTTTTAATACTTAAATGTAATAAAAAATGTATATTTGGACAGTATTAAGGACCTAAAAAGTTAAATGGGAGAACGCATTTTCGTCTTATTGGAACGAATTCTGAGATAGGGCCTTCTTCCGCTCAGTAAGTAATTGTGTGTGTTTCGAGTTAATACGGGTTTCTTATGAGATTTAATTAAGCTGTAATTTACATGCATTCTTTATAAGTAAAGCTACTCATGAGTATTTATAGCACAGGTT
Organism: Merzomyia westermanni; assembly: GCA_949987695.1. Taxonomy (NCBI): domain Eukaryota; kingdom Metazoa; phylum Arthropoda; class Insecta; order Diptera; family Tephritidae; genus Merzomyia; species Merzomyia westermanni. Next base: position 4,514,577 of record OX465293.1, on the reverse strand, counting down.
AGTGTAAGCTCGCAAAAACGTTCGATTATCGACACGTCTTTTTTTTTTTTTTTGAATTTCTTTTACTCATATATTTGCGCTTACATACATTTTTGATACTCGAGATTGTTATCGTATTTAATACGGCCATAAATTAAAATTCTTCAAAATTGATTACCTTTTATCAATATAACTGAGACAAAATGGAGTGAATATTACAGGCTTTAGATGCCGCCTAATAGGAATAAAATGGCAAAAGATTTCCAACCTCTGACTATGGAACTCACATCTCACTAACAGACTATGAGGGTAGTATACATGCTGAAAATTAATAAAGCGAATTGATTGGATCCTAGCAGTGCGCCTTCGTTGCTGGTGAGCGCACTATCGACCCGATCTTAACGATACGCCAACCATTTGTCTTTTTTTTTTTTAAGAGGAATGCTGCAAACGTTACTGGAAAGTGCGAAACCTTCCTAGAAGATGTAGACCATCGTTGGCTGCTACGACCGAGCGTATCGCTAGAAGCTATACCATAGCTGGTTTGGAAGCTTATAATATACCTGCGGTAGGTATACTAGTGGTAAAAGGCCACTAAAATTCGCAACCGGAAGGTTCATTGGGTTCAAACAAATCGCTCCCGCGGCAGTCGGGCTGGCGTCAGAAGGTGCTACTACCGGATTGTACCGCATATACCTTTAACCTTCGGAAAGTGTCGACACCTCAAAATACGAGAGGATCAGAGCTATCAAATCGAGGCGTAGTCTAGTGTGCTACAAAATAGTGCTTGATTAAGCGCACAACGCAGTGACACCATAGACTCAAATAGAATAGGCATATCCTCAGTAATTTTTCCTAAAAAGAGTAGCCCCGATAAGACTACGAAACTGAAAATATATCAAAAGGAAGATACTTTTCGATGGTATACACAACCGAGCTCAGATATATTTCCAATAATGAATGCAAGTGCATAGCAGCACATCATTAGTGGCCGCTGATTGAGAGCAAACGTGATAAAATGTGATTGACAATATTGACAATATGCAGTTAAAAGCTATTGTGATGACATTTACTTGCAAAAACGACAAAAACAGCAGAAAATTGCATCAAATAACAGAATGGACGTGCTGCATTTGAATGCTACTTGAAATTAATTACAAATACAACAATCTTTATTTTGTTGTCGACCGCATGCCGACAGTCGTCAGAAATCGAATGACTGAATGAGTGACTGGAAAAATGCCATTTAACACTTTTATAGCATTATTTTGGTCTTAACTAACAGGCATTAATTTCATTATATTTGTTATTGTTGTTTTTCATTTTGCAATTGCACGATTGGTTAAAAAGTGATAATGTTGCAGACTTAATAGTTGTGGCAAACGTGCAGTAATTGGTTGCCATTTATCGATCGCCTCACACAGCAAAGCAGCGTATGCTTTTAAAGATGGGTAACGAAGCGATTTTCTATGCGTTGTTATATTGACGCAAGCGCAGTGTTTTAAGACATTTGAAAAATAAGCGCGGTGAAGTAAAGAGCGCAAAACACATGTATCAATGGATCTACATATATACTATTAGTTTTTTTTTTTTATTTTATTTTAAATTTTTATTTATTTTTTATTATTTATTCAGATTGAAGGCTATTTACTCAAACCAAAATAAACTGCAATGTCCAAGCAAACAGCTGATAATTTTTGGCTGACTTTGCCTTTGTTTTTGAAGTCAGAGTATTCGTTGTATTCACTTTTAGGTTTGCTGTCAAAGTGTGCGTTGAAAGTAAAAATACCTCCTCTGTGCACATATGCATAACGCAAATGGCACCAAAGAAGTTTTAGCCACGCGCCAATAGTTGCTGCAAGAAGAAAAAAATCGATTCAGAATATTATTACGCAGTTGAGTAATGGCTCTGTGTCGGATAGTTAACTCATTACTGGTCACCACCGCAAAAAGCAACGTTACCCAGGGTAGCATTCTTTATCAATTCGCACAAGCGCCCCACCTTTAAAACTCATTTTGTTGCATATTTTCCTAACTGCGCAGACCACTGTTTACTATCTGATATTAAATGTGGCGGCTGGTCACCTCATTTGTTTGCGGTATTTGATTGGATTGTTGGTGGTGCGTGGTGTTGTTATAAGCAAATTGTGTCGGTTTTGTGGTTGAAGCTCATGTTTCATGTGATGTTTTAGTTTTTGTTGTTGTTGTGCGTAAGCTTGTCTATTTGTTTGTAATGGAAACTGACAATACGATTGTAAAATTACATGGCAATACAATTCTTTTCTAAGTGCGAAATTGTGTTCGACTTCAGACCGAAGATAAGATTAGGACACGATCTAAGCCTACATAGCTTTTCAAAGAAATTGCGCAATAGGTTCGAATGGAATGGAATTGTAATGGGACAGCAAACTGCCAAATTAAAGACTTCAAATCAAGGAAACCATCCTCCTATTGCGCAAAGTAATTGCAGGATATCGAAGTAGGGACTGCAAACTTTTAGATAAGATAAGAACAAGATTGATTTTCAAAAAAAACAGAACAACAAGGACATATGCCCGAGGTAGATATGTCTGTCGTAAGAGGCGACTAAAATCCCAAAATTTTAATGACTTGCAACTTGATGATTGATCTACGGATATGATGCCTCTCACTTCTCATTACCAACCTTCTTCTTCCTTACGGAAGGAAGAGCGAGATGACCTGGAAGGTTCCACTGATAACACCAAATGGCTCCCGCGACAGTCGGGCATGTAACGCAAGGTAGTACCGGGTTTATTTTCGGCAAACGACTTTCGACAACACTGCCCAAAAACTTAAGGGAGTGTTTTTGTCACTAAAAACAACAAAAACAAGCAGGGTTTAGGGTTTCTTATTGGTGTGGCCACTGCCCACTGCTAGTTCAGAAAGGCTACGATGCTTCCGTTTACCGAGAATATCCCTTTGCAGAAGTCGCAAGAGTCGGGTCTAAGCACCGTAACTACCCGAATTCGTATCCGACCAAGGAGCTCCGAAAATACTCTTCAAAACCTTTGGAGTCTAGTTTTACCGTTACAGCAAAAACAACATGAGTATTCACGATTTAAATAAATTCGTCTGACCTATCCTTATCGGCATTCGATTTAGTTCATCAACCGAACTTGTCATGCCATATCAGCAGCACCTTTTAATCTTTTCAGGGTGTGTTTTAGGCCGTTGCGGCACAAACTGAAACAAGGAGAATAATAAACAAAAAACTCATTGTGGATTCTCAATAATTACCAGAGTCAACACTAATAACATCACGTCACTACCGGTCACAACCAAATATGCCATGGAACACTTTATACATGCATTCTTGTTTTTTGGAGCTGCAAACTCAAACACAAACCATTAGTTATCGCTCGCCACAATTTGTTGTCGTTAGATCATTTTACGATAACTTCAACCGAAAATGGACAAAAGAATTGATTTTCGTATTAATTTCATGGCATATGATTGACGCCACTGACCAAAATTGGACGCACACTCGCCAGCTGTGGCCACAGGCAATAGTAACAACAACAGACAATTTGCAACAACAAAGTGTTTGGTATATATTACCACCACCAACAAAAATAGGAAGCATAAAAAAAAGACAAAATTTTAAAAATCGGTGCAAAATGTTAAAAGGAATTGGTTTGTGGGGTTACATACAACATTTCTACAGCATACGAGAATTTACTAACAAGCATTAAGTGGGATTTTTATTTTATTCTGATAGACAAGGTTCGCATCCAAAGGATGGCTGCCACACATGCTTTCGGCTGACATAGCGCAGTCGCACCTTTAACTATTGCTACTGGTCGTGTTTAGTGAGTACAGAGACCAACAGAAGGTGCATTTGGGATAATAGGCCTAATACGAAGAAACCTTTAAGATTTAAGCCTCTTACCGAAGTAGCCACTCTTATCGTTAACGAATGAAGGAAAGAGACGCAGAATGAGCTCGAGATATAATACCAAAAACAGGTGACTAAGGCTGATCTTTTTTTTTTCTGAGGTCTATACCTTAGATATCATACTTGTCTATGGGAGAGCCCCAGCTTTACTATACTATAAACGATGATTCCGATAGTTTTCATTCCTCATCTTGGTTCTAACACTCACTGACATAAATAATACAACAACGAAGACAGCAAATGCACACGGGCTAGCAATAATATCTCAAAATTTAAGGAAATGAGTAATGCGTGATGATGTCTAGTGATTTCAAGTAACGTAACTCACGCTCACGCTACGTAGACTATAAAATACAGGGTAAAAAAGTGAGTGAGTAAACTAATTAATGAGTAAACAGTGTTGGCGCTTTTTTAGTTAACTTTATATCGGTTCGAGAGCAAGCTAAACATACTAGCTAACACAAAGAGTGTAGGCAGTTTTTGTATTTTAACATTTAACATTCTAATTCCACTATATTTACTGTTGTAAGATAAACTGTTTGCTTTTATTATATTTGGTTTTATTTTTGTTCAATTTATTTTATTATAATTTTTTTTTTTTGATTTTTTTATTTAAATTAAATTTATTTTTGTTAATATTTTTTTTTAGTATTTTTTTCTTATTTATTATAAGATTGTTTAAGCGACATAAGCTGTAGTCATTTCTTTTGTTTATTTCATTTGCATTGCATGCAGTTCGCAATCAGCTTATGAAATATTCCAAAGATATAGTTTATGCTTTGCAATCCCAAATCGGGGGGTTTTTCACAACGAGAATGAGGAAGCCAATCCCACGCAATGTAATAAAATAATATACAATAAATTAACTTAAAAAAACTACTCGCCCTCCATAAAGCTTAGACTTCATTTTTATTTTATTTTTTATTTATTTTAATTGCCTTTTTTTTGTTAAATTTTTGTTTGTTAGTATGCTTAACTTTATTTGGTTTTTCATTGATGTATCATCAATTAAGTTTACGTCAATGAGCAAATGTTGGTTACCGCTGACTTGATATTCCTTGATACAACTTTTCGTGCACGCACACGATGTTTTACCCCATGAGCGAGCAATACAATGGGATCAACTCAAGCAAACATATATGTCGGTTTGTCATTTGCGGTGGTGTCTCGTGTCTCTTCCTTTCACGCATTAAATTCTTATTTTTTTACAATCCAAAAGCGCTAATTTTTATAGTTTTGCCTTAAAAGTATAAGTAAAAGCTACCAAGTCCTCAAAAATGTTCGACTTCTGCAAAAATTTATAATTATTTAACAAAACATAACCGGCAACCCGAAGCTGAAACCGAACTTTCGTACGCGCTTTAGTAATACATTTATTTTATAGACTCCAAACATAAACGTGTTGGGCCTATTAATTTCGTATGCCGCATAAAATTAATAAATAAATAAACTACTTATAAAATGCACTCACATACTTCAAGTTACCTTGTTTATTGTTACTGTTGAGGGAATAGCGTCTCGTCGGTGATGCCAAAAACGTAAGCCCGTTAATAGTGCTAGCAGATCGCTAGACAAAGCTTGACAGTTTTTTTTCGGCTAATAAGTTGTGTGTGTTTTTTGGGTTAGTTTATTTTATACCTGTTGAGCGTCATGCGTGAATTACGTGTATTTGAACGAATTTATTTTTCGGTTTTGCTTTTATTATTTAGTTTATATTTATTGTTGTTACGTAAACGGATTCAATTGTTGCATGATTTATTTATGAATGAGTTCAATTAAGTTGATTAAGTTCGCCATCATTGGAACTCAGAGTATACGTATAAATCGAGAATAATAATTTAATTGCTTTCATATTTTACTTGCTTTGAATCTAAATTTGTTTCAAAATCATAATCCAAACAACCAGAACATTCAGGCTAAGTAAGGGTCTGCTCTGACAACACGGCTTTGGGAGTATTTGGCAGAGAGGACCTTTGAAATTTGGCGATGGCGAGTACCCAAGAAGATTTGTTTGGGATTTCTGCAGAAATCGACATAGTTCAGCAGATTAGACTCCAAATGCTACTTTGGCTGTGTCATATTGTGCGAATGAACGCTGCGGACTAGAAGCAAAGGAAGAGGGAGACTCGTATTCCAATTGGCAAAACGAAGTACCGACTATCGTGCTTTTTTGGACCGTTTGGGGCCGTTTTCACCAACCAAAGTTAACGCTAACTGGTAGTTACATTCACAGAAAGTAACAGTTTGCGCTAGCTGGAGATGGTTAAAACGAACCTTAAAGGGTTAAGCGCCACTTGAGTAAGTAAGTAACGCTGTCTGCCAAAACGCCAATTAGAAATATGAAGCTGAGTTGCGCATTCGTAGTATGTGCCTTCAAAGCTCTACATAAGAACCTGTCATTCTTTCTATTTCTCATAATTATTATGTAAAGATAAAATATTTTTGTCCTACATGGTTCGCTGCAAGATTATCTTTGGACAACGCCTATTTTCCACTCCAACACACATACCGTATAATAGCTCCTTCTGGTATGTATTCCAGTTTTAAGTCTTTGTCCTTTAGAGTTTTTCCTACACCGGTTTACCCTTAAGAGTCTTTAATGATTATTCGATTTTGCAGATGGAAAATCTAAACTCTATTAATGAGTTTAAGAATTACAACAGAATGAACACATGTATCCTATGAAAGGGGGTTTCAATTGGTTTCGCCTAACCAAGCCAAAGGAACGGCTAGAAGGTTTCACTGGTCATAAAGCGCTACCACGACAGTCGGGCAGTTCCGCAAGGGAGTAGCGGAGCGTACCGGGTTCAAATCCGGTCAAGGACTGTTAATTCGACAACACTCCCCAAAACCTTCGGAGAATGTTTTTGTCGTTACCACAACAACAACAACAACGGCTTAGGCGACAGAGTATTGAATACGGGGTTTGCCAAGTGAAAATGTATGCTAGTGATTGCTCTTGTGGGTGGTTCCATTGGGAGTACCTCAGTATGGGCAATAGGTGACTCGAATCCTACAGACAGTCTGCAAAGCCCAGTAAACCTTAATGAAGATTTACAAGATCCCTGAGTACTGTAAGTTAATCGGTGTTATACTTGAAAGGAACCTGGATTATGTTATTTTTTTCCAAGCGAAGGCATTACAGAGGCATTAAAAGGGCGTACTCTCCTATGAATGCTTGACCCCTCTCGAGTGCAAAAAACATCTTCAGGCTTAAAATCAACTGGAAGAGCCAACTGCAATATTCATTCATTCCTATTGAAAGCCCCTTTAGTAATATGTCTCTACGTACCCTGCGAAAAATTGTGTGATTAATATCTAAAGAGACTAGTCCGAAATTAATACCTTTCGTCCACAATGGGCTATAATTCAACATACAAAAGGAAATTTTTGTTTGTGTAGCATACTCATAGGGGTGTAAGTTAATTTAAGTTTTAGTAGCATACTCAAAGGAGTTGAAAGTAGCCCTTTGGGTAGCAAGTGGATTTGTCCTTTCGTAACCGTTTGGGCTTTAATGGGCACAATTGGTTTTTCCATAGAACACATGCAAACAGTCCAGCCTATACAAAGTGCTTAGTCCCATCCTTCTTTGCGACTTATCCCGCAGGCATCTTAGACTAGTCGCATTTTTTGCAGGGTAAATTTTTACTTGTATGTATATACGATATGTATGTTTAGGTAATCTGCCGTAAAAGTGATCATTAAATAAAAATAAAATTTTATAAGGTGCGTGCACATGCCGCACATGTGTACCCAGATAGCAATTTGAAGCATAAAAAGCTACAAAAACAAACGAAAGCTGATTCGGAGTCGGAAGTGAAGCAACTGGAACTAGGTAAAGTGCGTACTATAGCAAGGCGAACAGATCTTACAAACGCGATAAGTTTTTTATCGATGGCTGAATCGAAGATCACAATATATCGGATGTCGGCTAGGAAACGCTTTATCTTCAAATAGCCAAAGAACGTCTTACCTAAAAACGTCCAATCGCAGCTGATAATGTACTGAATTTACCACCGCATCAAATTCCGATTTCGGTTCGCGTTTTGAGTTCCGGTCTCGATTCCATTTTTTCTCCAGTTAGGGTCAAGTTCTGACTTCTGTTTCGGCTCCAGTTTTTCTACCGCTAAGGTTCGTGTTCCGGTTTCTGCTCACGTTTCGATTTCCGCTGAGGTACTACTTAGTTCCGATTCAGTTTTAAGTCTCGAATCCGGCTACAAATATAAGCTGTGTCGTAAGGAATTATCTCCGAAAACTATTGCTTGCTTGTCTTAAGCGATTTGAACAAGTCGAAAGTCGTCGAACAATCCTTCAAAGTGCTGCCTGGGTACTTATAAATAACATTGTAGTATCCATGAGCTATGAACCAATTAAACATCGTTGCATTTTAATAAACACAACTTTAAGAAATGATTAAAAAAAAAGAAAAATTTGCTCAGCGAAATAGTGAAGTGTGGTGAAAGAGGAATGCGAATAATGACCAAAGTAATTGAAAAAAAGTTAACAGCATTAACAATTACAAGGTAAAACGATGTCTGGAATTTTTTCTCTCTCACTGAACATGGAACATGAATAATCCATATAAATACGAGTAGAATGAGTGAATAAAAAGCTTAAAGATTTATGGACTCGAAGGGTGGAGTTTGTGTTTTGTCATTGTAAGCCTACAAACAAGAAAGGAATTTATTATTGAACCTTTTTAGAATTGCAAATTAATTTGTATTTATTTTCTCTGAGTCGTGTAGGAATGGAAGTAGTCACTAAGCCACCTCCTTTTTGACGGCGTTGTCCGTCTTACACATAGTAAAGGGGTCTGTTATCTTGAAAGCTTGAAGGATAGTTAAAAGTCTCTAAATCGGGAACCCTACACAATACTTGTATCTCTTACTTGTGTTGGACGAATTTTGATGTGGTACCAAAATCCAGGTACAATTTGCCCAGACGCATTTTCAAAATCTTCGGTGCGAAATATGTTTTTATACAGCTAATATAACTTTGTAATAATAAATATAGTTGAATGGTTAGTAGGAAACACCTCGACCTCGACGGCTCACCCTTGCCTTTAGCATAACCGCAGCGAATATACCTAGGCAGGACAGCAGCAACACAAATCCCACAGCACCAATTAATTTTATGGCGCTCATCTTCGCCAATAAACCGCGATGCTGCCCTTCTCGCAATGACCGAATACCATTATCCAGTGAGTCTCTGTCGCCAGTACTTCCATTTAAATAACTTTCTTCATCCACTTTCTCTTCTTCCGGGCCACCTTTCGGCATAATAACTTTAAACGCGATACGTGATATCTCAGATACTTCATTTCTATTTGAAGCGCTTAAACCGGGCGCCACACTTGTGCTATTTGTCATGTTATTCGCGCTCGTATTACGCTTACGACGCCACAAATTGCCCGCCACATTACAATTACTAGCATCTACATGACAATCACGTTCCTCAAGACAAGCGGTAATGCGCACGGAGAGTACAAGCTCTTCGCCGCTCCGCATGCCTTGAAACATTACAGCTTTGAACGCCAAGCGATGCCCAAGCGGGGGATCGTAGCTAGGCGCTTGTGAGCAAACGCTTTGCATAGAGGGATTGAGACAACCATGTGAAGTGATGAGCGCAACGTTATGGAGTAAATCGCCTGAGCGCGAAATACGTTGGATATGCACATCTGTCAATTTGGTATAATTCCAGCCTGTAAAGGGTAGATGTGACACTTTAACTCTACTCAAAATCGATTAATTATGCGCGCCCAACTCACCATCGCCAGCGATAACATGTGCGCGCAACAACAACTCTTCACCGAGCAGCACAGCGCTATGCGCATCCAGTTGTCTGCTAAAACCGTTTGCTGTGCGGCGCAGCAGTTCTACGTGTGTGCGCAGTGGCAACTGTGCGCCGCCGTGCGCATAGGTGCCGAGACTGCGCGCTTGACTGCAAATATATTTAAAAAAAAAATTTATATTGAAAAAAGTTACAATCAGGCGTTTGTTCACTTACAGCTCATTGGATATGCTCATTTTAAGCGCATGCGTTTTCACCGCCACGCGTTCCTGAGTCTTACAATGCAAAGTAACTATACCATCCGCGCTAGTACGCATGCCGCGTATGCTGGGAAATCGCAAGCGTAGACACAAATCTTTGCCGCATTCGTACACGCCACACTTTTCGAAATCCTCCGCTACAATGTCGACCACAAGGAAGCTGCGCGCCAATTTCAAGTCACAGCGCTTATCACTCGCATCATTATCGACGGTAGGCGTGGCACCTACGAAGTTCTCCACTTTTAGTATGGTACGAAAATAGCCGCTCGTATGTTGCATGCAACGCATTTCGTTAACACGCAAGCGCAAATTGTTACCACTCACAGCGCTTACCAAAGGTCGACCGTCGGGTGGTAGGTAAATAGGCGCGGGTGTAGATGGTGGCGAATGTGTTGGCAAATGAAATGGTGGTCCAATGGGCACATTGTAATTATAGCCATGTTCCGCGCTGGGCGCTGGTGGTTGTAGTACTACCGGGTTATTATTGACAGGCGCTTGCGGTAACGGATGAGTATCAGTTGGATCAATGACTACTATTGGCCTGGGGTGCTCTGTAGTTGTGCTCGTTATTGTCGGATTAAAAGTGGATGTGGGGCGTGGATAAAAGTAGCCGGTGCTGGAGTAAGAACAAAAAAGCACATATACATTATAATTGCGATTTATTTGGATGGACTCTTTCTTCTCACCCAAAATTTGGCGGCGGACTCGATGCGTCATAATTAGGTCGCTCCTCTTCAGGTGTCAAGTATTGCTTGTGCAGTGGTATGAAGTTATTCCGTCCACCACTTTTAGCACTACGATTCTCCACTATCTCTGGCAGTGTATATTCGGTACTTGATGAAGGCACAGTAGGCGCCACGGGTGAGTGTGTGGATGTTGGCGGCACCTCCACAAGCTGAGAAGGCGGTGCATAAAAACTAGGCAAAGCCGAAAGCGGTGGCGCTAAAACTACAGGATACGAGTAACTTGGCAATTGATTTTGATATGAGTAGTCATCGAATGCGTTCGGGAGAAATTGTGAAATATCCGCTTGGATCAAGGCGCAAAAACAAATAGTGAGAGCAGTCGAATACACCTTTGAAGTCATTGCGCTATTTGAACTTCCGACACACTGATGATATTTTTGTGCGCCTCTTGGCTTTTATATGCAAATCGAAACTCCAATTTCAAAATTGAATTAGTGAAATTTACGAATATTTATTACCACGATTTATTTATGTATTTTTCTACTGTATTTTTTCGAAATTGTCGCGATTCTAATTTTTGTTTGAAAACAATTTACTTTCATTTACTATTTACGCACAAAACGTGGCTGCTAATGAAACGCAGTTTGCGTTGGATGCACGATTTTCGTGTTACATGGCGTATGCGCAGCTCTGGACAGGTTTATACATGTTTGCCACTTTCATTCGGCACGACTTGGTTTTGGTGGTTTTTGGATCAAGTGAGAGCTGTGAAATGTTGAGCAAGGTAAGTTCTTTCTTCTGCAAGCATGCAGTCAGTCAGCAAAGTAGATGAAGCCCTTCTCAACTCAGCGTCGCCTATGCAGCCGCCGACGAAAATTGCTCATAATACTTTCTTGGTCGTGGTGCTATCAATAATTCGCATTCGATTCTCTGCGTAAGCCACGCACAGTCCATCTGGTCTAATAACATTACAAAGGACCTACATCCCGAATACTAAGAAGGCCATTTCATCTGATTTTTTTTTCGTCGAGAGAGAGCTTTACTTCTCAATTGTCAACTCACCACTCAGTGAGCCTCTTTGGAAGTTGTATCATCGCAACTTCTTCAGTGATCATAATACGAAATACCCAACTTTTCCGTTTGCGCGCCTATTGCCTAGTGACATGTGCAGGCTATAAGTTTGTGTGTGGACGGTCTGGATCTGCTTGTTCTCTTCTTGCTAGAGCCAGGTGTGGTATTCTTCCACTTTCGCTGTACTTTGTTCAAGTCAAACTTTTGAGTGCTCCTCCCTAGTGAGGTCTGTCTTTATATCGACAAGAATGTTATCCATATAAACCATTATAAAGATCTGGCCTCAAAAAATGTGATGTCATCCGAGGCTTGATTTGACCCATCATCGAAAATGGGTGCTACATGGTGTCTTAAACAAAGTGGGCTCACACCGTGGTCTGAACCCGTTGGGCCAGTCGGCTCGTCTGCCTTGTTCAAAGAATGCAAGACTTATTCGCAAATGTAACCACATACTAAACTTATTTTTTGTATTTAAAAAAAATTCAAAATATTCTATTTCTTCATTAGCGAAACTATTCCGAATCTCTGCAACTGCTTCTTTCTTCTGCCGATTTTTTTATTGCATATTTTTCGAACTTACACACTTGTCTTAGTGACATTATTATTACATCCCAACAAGCAAAGTAAACTTAAAATAACTCTTTAAAAAGCTTTCTGAAATAAATATTAAGCTTACAAAATTCCCATTTTTCGTTTATAAAACGTTTGAAAAAAAAGCGTTTTGTAATTAAAACCGCACGTTTATTAAACGCTTATTTATGCAAGCCTATAAACAATTTTCAAAAAAATGTTTTTAGTAAATGTTTTTTCTGAAACTTTATTTTTTATATTATTTATCTATTGCAATAAAATAAAAAAAAAGTTCTAATCATATATTGAATGCTGGAACTTAAATCAATTATTAGCAGATTGCGGAAGTGATTAAGATGCAGCCATGAATTTTGCTTTTGTGTCGTCATTCTCATGTAAAATCTTTACTAAAATGACTTAGAAATATTTTAAGTTGAAAAAATAAAAACTGACAAATAGTTTTTTCTGAATTTTTGGAAACATTTGCATTTCATTTTTAAAGTGAAATAGTTTTTTTCTTGAAGTTTATAAAAAGTTTACTTTAAACTTTCAAACAAATGAAAACTGAAAAAGTTTACATATCGCTTATTGTACCAAGTTTACTTAAAATTATTTTTAAAAATATTAACAGAAATGCTTGTTGGGATACCATAAAACATGCGTGCGGCACACATACAAAGCACACGCAACTGTCAAACCTGAACCATCAATGCAAAAACGTAAGCAAAAAAGGGACATGTTGATTTGTCGTTGACAACACTTGACAAGCGAAGACATTTCATTAAAAATGATACATGGGCTAAATTATTAAATTTACGGTAATATCAATAATAACGACAACAGTAATGTAATGTAGTTAATGTTAAAAGAAAGGTCATTAAATATTAAACAGCATTGCCTTTCCGGCATGTTGACTGTCTGTCTGCGCGTCTCGTTGCACCTGAAGAAGTTGTATACCAAACATCGCCAACAATTAAACTGCGCCTGTGTTGGGAAGAAGTACTATGAATGCAGTAGTGGTTCAGTCCTTTATAACCGAGCAACGATCGTACCTCGAGGTAAGATGCGTTATTTGTCGATGCAATAGTATTTAATTATAGGCATTTTTTAAATTTCAATAGAAGCTATTTCTAACATTAAAAACTAAAAACATTCTGAGCATGGTGTTTTTTTAAAAAATATTTTTTGAATGGCGAAAATCAACAATAATCATTCTCGATCGATATTGTTACATCGCTTGCTCAGCGACGACTATTACAGTTACTAGACGAAAATCTGTGTGATTTGAGCGGGCACAATTGTGCCATGAAATGACGATGGCTGTTGTATACATACACATACATATGTACAAAGCCTTCAGCTGTGGCGCCCCTTTTATGGTGGCGCTGTTCGAGAATTTATTGTGTATTGATTGTTGTAAGACGAAAATGGCCAATAAGTGAACGTTGGCTCGTTACAGCGTCTATCACAGTCAGTGGCTGGGATGCGCGTGCGGCACAGCTGGTGGCATGCAACAATTGTAATGTAAGTTAAGAGTCTATGGCGGGCTGTGGTTTGCACTCAATGGGTAGATGCGTCCTTTAGCTGATGCCGTTTCGAGTTTCGATGTCAGTCGGTCTCGAAGGAGCATTTTTTGCAGTTATTTAAGCCTTTAACAGTATGATGTATTGTCTCGGTCGCAGCGGGTACCATCATAAGAGAGCTGTCATTAGTTTGTAGTTGTCACAAAATGTAAGCGAGATGTCAACAACGCAAAAATGATTTGTTTGGTATGTTGTAATGTCAATATGTGGTTGCTGTTTTGGTCAGTGGACAAATGTGATTGTACAAAATAATACAAAAAAAAAAAACCTCACCTTAAAGGAAGATCAGATGTGATATGGATAGTTTACCATGCGAATGTTCATAATACGCAGCAAAAGTGCAGTGAAATCGGTTATTGCTGTACTACTCGGTACAGGTCGGACTCAATCAAGACTACTTCGTCACCGTACATACTCTAGTAGAGCCTTGATCACATCATGAAGAGGGGGAGCTTCAGTAGCACCACTGCAGCACTTCTATCCACGAAGAGGTGTGACATAAAGTGGGCGTCTGTCTTAGAACAAGTGGCTAGCTAAATTTATAAATTATTTTACCACCTCGGACAATTTAAAATAAAATCTAAGGCCTGAATACAGATAAACTTTTTTTAATGAGTCAGAATGTCAGATTACTTATTATAAACCATCGTCCAGAAACGTGATGTCCTAGATAAGGCAAAGTTTGACATGACCGCCTTACAGAAAATCTGATGGAATCATGACGGATTGAAGACTATCAGCACTTGTAGGGACCGAGTAGGCAGTCAATACGTTAAGTCATCTCTTAGCTAGTAAAAATATTCTTTTATAAGTCACTTGCTATATTCGTCTGGATATATGCTGTGGCAGCATGGAAGAAGGAAGGAAATGTTCTTCTGAAGATTAAAAGTATATCAATAGACAAACGGAAGATGGCAGTAGAAAAAGAAGTGATTAAGGACTTGGTCTCGTTTGGTGTTTCTAACTGATATTATTTATCGCAAAGATTGATGACTTGTGCTATTTGAACTCGCCAAGACTCGCCTATGCTGTTAGGCGCAATTAATAACTGTAGCGGGGCCGCTTTGTTTGATCACTGGAACTTTTTATAAATTGACATTTGTCAGTAAAAAAAATGTACGAAAGGTTTTGTTTGAGACAACCGATACTTTTCGAGTTATAATGTATTTAATAGAAGCCAAATCATATTTCATCAGACCCTTCCACACAAAAAAATATCTTAAGCTGCCCTTGTTTATTTGCCCTCCGAATTATAAAACCACATCTCATAATAGATATCACTTTCTTCTATTCCAGCATGAACAATGACAACTTCGGTTTCCCTTCGCATAGCGAACGTCTTTTGCAGGCGCAGAATCGACGCAAGTACAGTTTTCCAGCTACATTAAGCTCTACTTCGCTATTGGAAATCAATCACAATATCACACGCCGCCGTCTAAGTAATGTAAGCGATGTCGTCACACGAAAGTTATCCTATACAATAGGCTGGAAAGCGGCACAAATACCTACACAAGATATCATATCACAGGTATGAGTGCTGACCTTTTAAAAAAAATATCCCAAGAGTGGTTCATGAATGTTTCAATTTCCATTTATTTCAAAGGGGCGTTGCATTTGTGGTCAATACATACGCAGACGCTTACGACGATCCGGTCTATTTAATAAAAAGTTGGGCTTACAACGCATACGCAGCTTAATTGGCACCTCCTCAATGGCTGTGGTACGTGAGGTTTTTCCTGCTGTGATGGTGGTAGGTAATTTTTAGGTCATTGGTAGGTCCTTTATGCTGAAAATTTTCCTTCATAGCTTGGTGATGAGTTGGAACGCATGCACCCGCGTGTCTATACCGGTGTTGCACGTCAAATTTGCCGCACACCAGGCGGCGAATTTCATTCTGCTGAAACGATTACATTACTTTTAGGTGCTGTAGGTCGTGATCTTTTTCGTTCGGAAATCACTTGGAGTAAAGTTATATCGCTGTTTGCTATTGCTGGTGGACTTTCGGTGGACTTTGTACGTCAGGGTCATCCAGAATACGTGCCAAAGTTAGTTGATGGCGTTTCGGAAATTATAGAGGATGAGTTGGTGTCGTGGATCAACGAAAATGGCGGTTGGGTGAGTATAGCAATTGTTATATTTTTTTGTTCGTTTAGTACTCTCGTTTTATGACCATGCAACATTCTTAAAATTAATTTCTGGTGTTGGAATGCTTCTAATTTTTAATTTTTGCACTTTAGCACGGTCTCAACACACACGTATTACCGGTGACGAGCAATTTTAATCCTTTGGAATGGACCACAATTATTATCGGATGCATTTTTGGTTTATTTGTACTTTATGTGCTATTTAGATTTGTGTTTTTCTATTTAGTACCGAGAGTTTATCATCGTTTGACGTCATAGCAATATTTAGCTTTAAAATTTATAAATTAATATTTAAGCTTAAGTTAAGTTACATAAACTGCTAAGATTTTTACTATGTAATGTTAAGTAAATTAGTTAATTAATTTTTAGTTTAAAGCTAAGAAAATAAAACAAATTAAAATATTTTTACTTTAAGAGAAATGAGTTTCAATCCGAACAAGCATTTGGCAAAGTGAACAGTATGGGTGGAGGAAAAGTAAGTAAATTTTGTAGCAAATGCTTTTTTAATATTGTTTGTTATTTGTTTTTAACTTGTATAGTGCGCTTTAAAAAATCTCATTTTCCTCACTATTCTTCGTTTGGAACACTCCTCAAAAAGTGTAAGTGTTTTATCCTATGCTTTTGTGCACATTTATCAAAAAATTATCACCACCCCTCTTCATCATCTCACCAGCTATCAAACAGGTTAAAATTTTCATATTTTCAAATAAGACATCCGGCGCAAAAAGTCTGCCATATTGCTGCATAACTCAGATTAGTATCAACAACAGAGTAGGCGTCATTCGGTGGTCGTGATCCTGAGCCAGATAAACAATTTACATGTAAATGCAACAACAATGATTTGAGCCAGATTGATCCATATCTGGTTAAATTTATGAGCCAGATAATTTTGTTTGTTTCTTATCTTTAGTATGGACACACAACCTTTTAATAAGTTTGATGATTAACATACTTCATCGCGGAGTGTTCATACTATAGTTTTTTATGAATTTCGTGCTCACTGCATTACTACCTTGTGAAGTTGTTCGTCCCCAAGAACATGAGATATATTATTAATATCTTTTACTTGTATATTAATAACATTTAATTATATATCTATATTATTTAAATTATCATATGACCATCGTATTCTTAAAACCAAATGCATGACTTCTGGTGCCAAACAAAAAAATGTGGGGTATTTTTTTAAATATTGTGGATACCCTAGGTCTACTTGAAATGAGAAGCAAGCGCGCTGACATCTGTTTCTGCATTCTATTAATGACCGGGGGTATTCCAGTGAAAAGTGAGTTTCAACCGAAGCTCACACTGTCACCGGATGACGCCTAATATCATCACAGCAAGGTTGCAATATTACAGTAATTATTGAGATACACACTCTATATTTGATTGGCTGCCCGATATCGAGACTTCCCGGTCAATTCTGAACGTAATAGGTAATTTTGTACCAGGAAGGTTGTCTAACCGAAAATCGGAGCTGTCGGTAACGCAGTTCATGTTCATGGCGTACATGGAAACGCTGCCAAAACGACAAATCCGCAATAGAGAATAAAATGCATACGCGAACGAAACTTCGTGTCAAAAAGTGGTAGTATTGTTTTTTAATTCTTGTTAAACAGTAGGTGTACAAAATTTGTGCTATTTTCTGTCCACGAAAATGTTTACAAACCACATGCATTTTTTCACGTTTACGTGACGTTACCGTGGTGGTTACGAAATAAGACTGCAACTTTATACCAAAAGGATGTAAAATTTATGAAATTGTTTCTGTTGTTAGGAATCATATAAATAGGCAAGTCTCAACGAAAAACTTATATTAGCCGATGTTTTTCGTATGCACTTAGCGACATGAATAAAAAAGCAAAAATAAATTTCTTTCCGAATTTTGAATTCGCTTGGAAAATCCAATGTGAACTTGTCGCCGAAAAAGTGTTATTTAGCGTCGAAACACGATTAAAAAATCGCCAATATATTATTGAAAGCAATACGATTCTATATTTCTTTAAGTTTGCTTAAAGGCAGCAATGCTGAGATTGCTTAGCGAAAAAAGGAAACGGAAATACTTGCTAGTGAGAATGGTGTGTGTCGTTGCTAACTACCGTTATTGAATTCAAGCACAAGTGACACTGGCCTTTTCGCATTTGCATGAAACTGAAAGCTTATTTTTGTTTTTTCAATGCTTGTTTTTCTTTTACCTGCACTTATTGAATGTGAGCCACCAAGTTTCTGCCAACTTTGCTCCCAAGTTTATAGTTTTGCTTTTTTGCTCTCTGCGCTAGGTGCTCCATTAACTCATTCAAGGCAGTGAGCCGATCGCTCGCATTAGAGACAGCTTAGCTCTAAATCAGTCCAGTTTTCTAGCCAGTTCGATCAGTGCATATAGAAACGTTGTTGATAGCGTAGCGTAACGGAGCATATAATAAAATTTAAGAAGTAGAAAGCAAAATTAAAAAGTCTGCAACCGCTTTTGGTTTCGGTTCGCTCGTGGTATTTATTTTCGAGTTTTTTTTTTGTGTTGACATTTTTCTTTATTATCAATTACCGCAGAAGCAAACACTAGTGTGTGGCTTTAAAACGGTCACATTTAATATTAAATCATTCAGCTAACTCGTGTTTTTTTTTGCAAACACAAAAAGTTATATGTTTTTTTATTTTCACTTTATCAACGAAGAAAAAGGAAAAGGAAAAAACTAAATTGAGCTTACGCCGCTTTCAGTGTGGATTGTGGATTTGTGGAGCTCAGTAAAAGGTATTAGTAAATAAGAAAGCAACAGCTGAGCTCAGCAATGGATACGAATTTAAGATGAAAGCAAAGATAATAACAAATTATTTTTAAACGTTTGCCAAGTTGAGCTGACAACGAGTTATTGAGTTTATCTCATCATCGCCATCTTCATGGCCAGCAAAACAGCTTAAATGATGAAAAATTAAGATTGAGATCTGTACTACAGAGAGTCTCCGATCTCGGCGTAAAAGGCCATTGTGCAGGTACACTTAAGGTGTAAAGAAAGAAAGCCGATAGGCATAAGCCGAATGCTAGTGGTGAACGGTGTTGTGGAAAAAATGGGCTGGTGAATTGACAAACAACTAATGAAACAATAGATAAGTGAAGCAAATAAAGGTCGAATGGCATGAAAACAAATGTATATTAGGGTGCACCTTAATTTCATAGAAAAACTTTTTTTTTAGCCACAAATCAAAACTCCACCGGATAATGCGCTTTAGTTCAATGTAAATTTGACCACCTTTTTTATATGAATGAGGATAAGTGTTGGAGTACTCTTATACTACATCGTTTTTTGCAAAAGGTAATGTGTTGGTATACGCCAACGTCAGAGCTCTGGCGTGATGCGCCCTGATTACCCTTACATAGAATTTGAAGATACATCTGGTTTTTTTCGTATCCAAAGAAAGGTGGAGTTATCCTGAGACTTATCGTGATGTCCAAGCCATCTTATCATTTTATCACTTGCGATTTAATGATTTCTGACCGACAATGTTCCGTTTGTTCGTTGTAGAAACTGTACCTACTATCCTGAAGCAGTCTAACCGTATACGCCTTCTTTGGAGTACAGTTCCCGTAAATATTTCTATTCAGTCTTCCATTACTGAGCCATTTGTGTATATTGACTTTTGTGTCGAATAAGTCAAAAATATAGAAAAAAGTGACGGATGTAGATGGTAACTTCCAAACTAACTTTCCTGTCCTCTCGATTCCTAGTATGATAAGTGAACTGTATATTTCAATTCCGACTTACTTTACTATTGTAGAAAAAGAGTATTAGGCTCAGGTGAAGACGTTTGATTTTGTTTCTGCTAGAAGCTAAGGCTGAAGGTGACATATGATCTCATACATATATAATGTAGGTTCCGTTTCGGCCAGGACTTGTTGAGTGATCTCGTAGTCGCGTGCACCTATATACATATATATATATGCAATTACATGAGTGCAAAAAACTTAATAATGAACTTTTAATAGTTGACAAATGGCATAGCTGCAACAACAAAAAAGTAATATAACATCGTCTTATAAACAAAGAGAAACACAATAAAAGGTTAGGCCACAAAGAAAGAACACGCTAACAAAATTCACGAAGCGGAACAGAGAAGCGCAGCAAAGCATAACTGCTAACGTCAACAGCTGTTTCAACACTAAAAACAAATAAACCACACTTTTTTCAAGAAAACTTCAGAATTAATGATATCTTAAGTGACAATATTATTTGGCTTTATTTATGAAACAAAAAATATGTGACTAAAAAACACTCAAATATTTGTATATAAAAATTAGTATAAAAAAATAATAATATAAAATAAAAACAAATTCACCTCACTATTAGCTAACTCAAAAATAAAAACACAGCAATCAAATGCCTACGCTAAATTTAAAACAACAACCAGCGCAATCATTGCTGCAATCGCAACACTCGTACTCTGAGCACCAGCAACAACAACAAAAGAGTTATTATCACACAAAAAGTAAAAAATTAGCGTCAAGAATAAAATCGTCTTCACTTGACAATGATATTTTCCTGCCAAATCGTAAAAATAATAACCAAAGTTCACCAGAATGGCTATCTCCATCATATGGCTGTGCCACAATACCACGCGCAGCATCCACATCCTCATTGGCCAGCACTGTAACGGCTAGTAATTATCAGGAATATAAAGCAGATCTCATAAATCAAGTGAGTTGCAGTTTTTGAATGGTTGGGGCGGGGAAAGATTTTGCACACAAATTTTCGTAGAGCGTTGTTTTTTGAATGATATGCCATTCTGTTAGTAGCTGGCTTTACCCTGCCCTTTCTCAGTATGTTGTCGTTCATTTTGTGGGAACAAAGTTACTCAACAACTGTGTCTTATAAGAATGAAAACCTTAATCACGTATTCGCAAATTAGAACTAGAAAAATATATCTCATTATAGTTTGGTTTGGTTGAGTGGCAGCCTTTCCTCGGGAGAATTGCTCTCGGACAGTAGTCCGTTCCCTTGAAATGCTATTTCACCACTTTTAGCTCCAGTAGCATCAAAATGTCTCAATTAAATTGACTATCACGAAGATACACACTTGTTATCCACAGTATCTGGACACATAGAACCGATTATTTAAAGAAACAACCGTGTACCACTTTTTCGAAAGTCATCTGTTTCATAGGAATAATGATCTCAGCTAGCAGGGTGGAACTGCAGAACGAATTATATATTATATTATATATATATTCAGGCCGATAACCCATGTTGCTAGTTGCCTTTTTATGTAATATAGTTATTTATAATTATATTTCATGTAAATAAATAAATATATATATATTAGGGACCAACCAAATCGCCTTCGAAATATATTGACCCACGTATAGAAAAAAATGTATTAAGTATAAGTATCATTACAATCGCAGCTCGACTTGTTTGATTAGTTCACAACAACAAAAAAACGTTTGGCTAGTTTCTCGAAATTTGAACTATTTTCAAAGTTATAGCTCTAAGCGTATTTTGGAAGTTAGCTAGTTTTTGCCAATTTACATTATGCCAAAACGCGATCTGATCGCAATGAAGAACAAATATGGTCCTTACTGCTTTTACTCTTTCGACGAATGGCTGCCAACAGCGGCGTGGTTGCCAAGTCCACGAATACCAAGACTCTTTTTGCCTGATGACAGCATGTATGTATTTCGTTTTACTCTCGTTCACCACAAAACGCATTTTCCCGCTTCTTTTTCTAGTTTGGAGTAGGCAAACGTTTCCCCTCTTCACGTTACTTTGTGTAATAATCGTTATATCTCCGTAACTAATTAATCATTAATATTTGTCGGGAGGTATTATCTTGAGATAAAAAAACACATATTTATAAATTTAAGAAAATTTACTTTGGATGACTTAGCATGTTAAGCTTTCTAAGATATAGAGAAGCGGACAAATGACCTAATTTCCTTGAGAGTGGAGTGTTATTGTAGTTGTACTGGCAGTTTCAATACGGTTAGACCATAGTGAGTTTGCCCGGCTGGTTAAAAAGTTTAACCAGATTGGCCCTGTAAGCGGACTCTGCAGAACCGGTTCCTTAAATACTCAGTTCCGCACATCACTAATATCTGCATAAAATATATATATCTAATAAAAAACAAATCAAATCAATTAATCAAATAATTGTGATGGGTCTTGAAAGGTGGCGCTAACCAAATTAAAAAAATGTATACATATATTAAAAACTACTAGTGTCATATTAGTGATAACAAATAAATTAACTCGAACATAGATTGATAGGGTTAAATTCTTTCATTGTTTTTAAATAATAGTTTTCTTTATTTTTTCACACTACTTTTCTCATTCGCAAATATTCCATTCGCAAAACAAAGCTTAAATATCTATACCAAATATAACGGTCACTTTTTGACAGCTATTATGTAACTTAGGTTAGCCTTGTATCGCTACCGTTTTTTTTAATGGGGTGAAATGCTGTGATGTCGAGTTGTCAATAGCATTTGTTGATTGTTATAATTATTGGTTGAATGTGGCTTAAGCCATATAATAACAATTGTTATTGCTGGAGAACGCCACTTTTGTTACTTAATTTGTACATATTGGCGAGGCTATTTTAAGTGTGCGTTTCGTGCTTTTGTATCTCATGTGATTGTCGTGTTTGTTAAAGCGGTATAAGTAAATGACAGCTGGTGTAACAACAATACGATCGACGGGGAAATAATCAGTTGATTCATTCTGGTTGCCACCGGGAAGTAAAAATAATCCCTGTGTTAACAGACTTTGCGGCTCGAAGGCAACTTATGAGCTTAATGTGACCTTGGACTTGATATTGAGCAGACCTCAGGGCAATACAACTTTAACGTGGCAAAAAGGTATACATGTATTGGATAGTTTGGCTCTTCATATCAAGTTGGCGATGCACTATTAAAAAAAAAAAATATTTTATTAAAATTTTTTTTTAAATATGTCACTATATTACGGTAAATTCAGGAGTAAGAACTTTTTTCCTAGCTGGTGTCTAACTTCACATCCAGTAGATACCTTTTCGTGACGTAAAAGTTGTCTTACCAATTCCGGAGAGAGCCTTCAGGTCTATTATAAATCCGGCTCATTAATTTCGCAGATAATTCCGGTAATTTCTATCTATTTTGTTCGAGTGATAAAATTTTATTAGCTTATTTTTAAAGTTGTTTTTCTTTTTTTTGGTTTTTTTTAGAATTTCCACTTTTAATATTTTCAAACCGGTAGAAGCAAAAGTAAAAAAGAAACCCCTTTTGTGGCTTTTTTTTGGTTGCTGAGGTCTGTCAAATGTCAAAAGTTGTTAACAAAGAATTGCGTCAAAGGGCATGTCAAAAGTAATTGAAAGAGAAACAATTTTATTATAAGGTATGCTCGGGTGAAATTCCAAGAATTTTAAATTATTCTCCCCGCATGAGAGATGTTTAGGAATATAACGAAAATTTCGTCAAAATTAATATTGATTGGGGGCGTGGCACAAAACACACCAAACAGCCAGTGACAATTTAATATGAAAAATAACTATAATGTACAGACATCGGCCAGTTTCAATATTTTTATATATATGTATGTAAAGATTAATTAAATATCGTAACTTGAGGTAGAAATCATTGCGTCCTAAAAGGTCACTCATACGCCCCGGCAAACGCTTGTCCCAACAAATAAATCTACCAGTATATTTATTGATATGAACTTCATTTAGCACAATTTACTAAAATTAGCAATATCAAGAATTTTGTTAGCGAAATATATAATATATGTATAAGTTAGTTCAACACCAACAAATTTCAATAAAAAACTGTGGAATTGATAAACTCAACGCCCAAATTACTTGACATGGAAGATATGAGAAAACGACCAGTAGCAGATTGTCGTTTTGGCATTGGCCTGTGAAATTTCATTCACACATTTGCCTCTTTATCTGAAGGTCGCCAATCGGATGAAAAGCAAAAGCCGATGGAAGAAGTAAACAAGTAAGCTAACTACAGCTGTTGAAAACTACTTACTTGTGAGTGAAATTAGACTAGCGATGTGCCTACGAGGATGTACACAAGCAAATTCACCAAAGCATTATGCATACCCACAAACAAAATTATAGATACATAGAAATACAGTAGTGGTCTTATTATAAGAAACAAGTTAATATTAAGGAGACGTAAAGCAACAAATTATGATTAGATTTAATAAAAACGAAGTAGAAATTTTAAATTATCAAGGACTTTCACAAGTTCTATTTGAACTATGTAGTCAATTGCGAAGTAAAGTCCTTTATCTTTCGAGCAAAGATCACGCTACATGAATCTCTCGACTTATCTAGAAGGATTCCACTGTTTATAGTTATGACCAAACCCCGCCTCCCAGAAAACCAATGAAGTTATTGTTTATATTTTGATCCTCCTTTGTTTTTGTACACAAGTTTCAAGTCCATCGTCAACTTTTTAATTTTCTAAATATCTCTATCCGTACGCCACTTCGGTCACTGCTGGCAGACATATTTTGCGTATTTCAATTTGAAATAGGAAAGCCATAGTTTTTGCAATTTTCTTAATATTACGATCGTTAAATTTTAACAAAAGCAAAATACGCAAGACAAAAAAATAGCAAAAATTTGTATATAAATTTAATAATATTTCCAGAAATATAGCAAATGCTGTATAGCCACTTAATTTTCATAGACGATGAAATTGAGGTAAAATACCGGCAAACAATTATTAAATTATCTGCTTGATTTTCCTTGATATATTGCATAAACAAACAAATTCACACAAATGGATAAGTACTTATGTATGTATTTACTTTATATTCAAAAATTACCCAGCAGTTCAACTAACTTGTAGTAAACCACCGGCACAACTAGTGCAAGATCCCCTTTAGAAATGTCTTGGTGCACTTCGGAATAGGCGTATAACGACTAAGGCCAACCAAATTATTACTATATACTATTCTAACCCTACATAGTTACCAAAAATATACAAAAAAATGATACTTCAATCATGGTTAGTGAAGATATTTTAAGTGACTTAGTGCATTAAAATACAAAATGAACTGTGTGACCAGGTTAGCCTTTTTTTTTTGTCCTTTAGCCTCATAATTTTGGTTTTAGCTTCGTGGCTTTTTTCTAGCCTTTTTTTACTCTAAACCTATTCTGGTCGCAACACCATATTTTTCATGCAACTTCGAGAAATATATAAAATTAAAGTTGAATAAATTGTCAACTATTTTTAATGGAGTTGCGATATCGACTACCTGGGCAGAAGTCTGACAATATAAAAATTCATTAAACGAACCCCCTTTTTGAGTAACTTTTTGGTATTACCTTTCAGTAATGCGGAGGTTGAAAGAATTTTTAGTGCCATGAACAGAGGAACAGAATTAAACAGAAAAATTAAAATGCTTAGCTCGCTGCTTAATATTAGATGTTCGTTAAAACGCTTATCAAAATGTTGCACTAATTTTGAAATTACCGTGATCTCTCTCTCTCTCTCTATGATAAAAACCCAAACTTTGTACGCAGACTCAAGCTCTTCTGATTCATCAGACGAAGAAAATATTATATAATTAATTAGTTTGTAGTGATTTTTCTATAGTATGTATTTCTTTAATAGTCAAGGAAAATGTGCCTGATATGTGTTGAAACAAGAATAGTTCCTTTAAGTTATGTCTAAAGCCTTATATACAAATAGTTTAAACTAAAATAAAAAATTTGAAATGGATTTCGTAATAAAATTTCTGACTGTTGTTTAGCTTCTTTTTTTCTTAATTTTAGCCTTTTCTAACCCTTTTTTTTTGCTGATTTATCCTCTTTTTTTCTAACACCTGGTCACACTGAAAATGAAAATAAAAAGCTATACGAGGTTTTCAACACTCCAGTATTCCCCTATATGTATTTGGTTTTGTAGTAGGGTAAATTTTTTAGTTTGAATTCAGTGAAAATTTTCTAGTTGGCAACTGGTACTTTTTTTTGCCTAGTTTGGTGTTTTACTCTAGGTTATCAGTAACAAATGTGAATGTAGACGTCATTGTGGCGCATAAGTTTTACTTTTAAAAGGAAATACAACTTTTGTATAAATATTTACTTTAGTGTGGAGCGTTTAGTACTGGCTACAAAATATAAATAAAAAATGAAAAGGGAATAAGTGAACTTTAACAAAAAATGAAATGCAAGCAATGAAGTGTGAAGGCGCAGTGATCAAGAGAGTTTTCGGGGAGTGTTACCGACGCACATAGTAGAGGGTATCACCAAAAGAAAGTTTGAAATGTTCCCCACTGGTTCGAATGTTTGCTTGTTGGAAATTTCAAAAGTGGAAAAAAATATTTTCAGCACCCTGTAAAAACAGCGAAGTTTGTTTTTTCCGTTTCTACGTGACCTTTGATTTCAATGAGCGATATATTGTTGTAAATGTGTTAACCCATGTCACATTTATTTATTTTTTTTTTTTGAGAACCGTTTCAAGTTTTTTTCTCCAAATACCAGGTATGGATTCGTTACGTTTTGTTTCTATCATCTGCTGGTACTAGCGCGAATATCGAGGAAGCGATTTGATTGACCCTATCGAGCTTTACTCAACATACTAATTTTTCTCCACCTCACGTGAGATTAGCCATCGAACTGCACGTGACTAACCCTCTGCTGCTCCCGATTCCTGGTCCGGTTAAAATACCTTGTGGTTCGTAGAGTCTATCTTCAATTGCATAACATAACCCAGCCATCGAATCATTCTTCTCCATTGATATCTGGTCGATAGTAGACTTACAGTTCTGAAGCCGCACGCAACTGTGCTAGTATTTTAGGAATACTAATGTCATATATCTTCATCTACATTCCATATTTAATCAAACTCTCATTTTCTTCTTCCAGGGAAAATGCTTATGCGGTCAGTACATACGTGCACGCCTGCGACGAGCTGGTGTCCTCAATCGCAAAGCCATACAACGACTGCGCACCATATTGGAACCCTCATCAGCGGTGGTGTATGAAGTATTCCCGGCATTGAACAGTGTAAGTTTGAAGAAATTTTGAAACAAGAAAATAAAATGTTTTTTATTTGAAACTTTGCATCTTCTTACAGATGGGCGAGGAATTGGAACGCATGCATCCGCGCGTCTACACAAATGTTTCACGTCAGTTATCGCGCGCCCCCTATGGCGAATTGGTCGATGGTGATACAGCACCAATGCTACTGAATTTAGTGGCCAAAGATTTATTTCGTTCGAATATAACATGGGGAAAAATCATTTCCATTTTTGCAGTTTGTGGTGGTTTTGCAATTGATTGCGTACGACAGGGGCATTACGAATATTTACAATTTCTAGTGGATGGTATTGCTGAGATTATTGAAGATGACTTAGTACCATGGTTGGTCGATCATGGCGGTTGGTTGGGTCTACAACAACACATACTTCCCCATGTGGGGCGTTTCTCATTCCTTGGACTGCTGACATTTTTCGTTGCGCTGTCATCGGGTGTTTATGTGGTGACAAATGTTATCAGGCATATTAGTGGGCATTTATATTCGTTGTTATTTTGAAACTCGGACGCAGCAGGCAACAAACAAGCAGTTTAATTTTAATATTAAATTGAATTTAGATACTTATATCGATAAAATTTCGAAGTAGAGTATGCGCACCAACGACATTTTAAATCGCATTGTTTCGTGCTTCGTTTTAACCTCAAACAATTCGTAGCTGACAAAATCTAGCTCAATTCGGTAGTGTTTCATGACAAATTCTGGTTTAATTCGAGTGCAGGTATTATTTTCAAAACCCATTTTCAAGATTTTTTCTGGATAATATAGGGACGCCTTCGTGCACTTTGCAGTTCGCAACTTTTACCGGGCGAAATCTACACCTCTTTAGATTTAGCTGAGTAATCTATAGGTGTCAGGATGGCATTATTACTTCAAAATCACAAAGACTTGTAAGTAACAATATTTGATGACTTATAGTTCAATTAGCGGTTTTAGATAAGGTTTTGTTTATCACTACAGGACTAATTTCGAGATGATTTCAGAACTAATTTTTCTGTTAAAAGTTCTCGATTTCATTGCAATCCAGGCCCTAGCGTTTTGATGCTGTTGTTAGTACACCTTCTGAATCATTTATTATTTTTGAGTTTCATTAAGGAGTTCAGGGTGCGCCATTTCTGGAAAAGTTATGCCTGGTCTTGGAGCATTTAATGGGAGTTTTGCGGAATCATTTCGAAATGAATTGTGTCTGTTTTCGAAAATAGTTGAATGCCTTTAAGAAAATTTTTGGTTTTAAGTATATAGGGCCTGAGTTGGATAATTTCACT
This sequence comes from Merzomyia westermanni, assembly GCA_949987695.1. Taxonomy (NCBI): domain Eukaryota; kingdom Metazoa; phylum Arthropoda; class Insecta; order Diptera; family Tephritidae; genus Merzomyia; species Merzomyia westermanni. The sequence continues at coordinate 4,486,293 of OX465293.1, read as the reverse complement.
ATTTTCGATGCTATTCATGGATTATTTTTGGGCTGCTTGGATTTTTGACGAATTATTTTGGGACTGTTGTTGGAATTTTTCAAAAATTATTTTAACTTTCATTTCATTTGTATTTTGCATACTCTGCTTCTACGTTGAATGTAAATTTTGTTTACCTTAAGTTGTTGCAATAGTATAATGTAATTTAATACAATTTACTTGACTTATGTTTTAAAAATAATCTCTTTTAAGTGATATTGAGTGTTTAAGTGTACATTATCATTAAACCTTTATCGTCAATTTTTGGTTAGAATTAATTAGTGACATCTTTAAAATTATATACAAAAGTTGAACATTGTATTGTGCAAAATTTCATTCCTGCATTGCTAAGCTCTAATATGTGGAGATGTTTTTTCAGTAGTAATATGCGAGAACACAATTTCTAATCCAATGTACTTGCTACCATTTGGCACACAGTATATGAATAAATTAATATTTTTATTGTGTTGTTGTTGTTGTTGTTGTTAACAGTGCTTCGCCCTGCCCAATGGGCTCGATCACTCTAAATTGTCATCAGGCTCTTCTAACGGAAGTCCGAGGAAATGCGCAGTTTCCACAGGGTTGGACCAGAGTGATGTGGGTGTTAGAAGAGTGGGTTCAACTGAACAGGAAAAGAGATGTATGGTATCATGAGGGGTCATACCACATGCAGGGCATGTATTTGGTATGTTGGGGTTCAGTCTGCATAAGTAAGAGTTTAACCTATTACAATATCCAGAGCGAAGTTGTGCTAGTATGACTCTAGTCTCCCTCGGAAGTACACGCTCCTCTTCAGCCAATTCAGGTGGTTGAGTATTAATAACGGGATTCACAGGCCGAGATCTGAGGGATCTGTCTACCGACTCAGTGTGGAGGTCATTTAGAGCCCGTCTATGGTTCCGCAGATCAAACGGCAAAGAGATATGATGCCGGATCTCATCGTAATGCTTACGGAGATGTCTCCTTATGTCTCTGGGGGGCGGTGCTACATCCAAAAGATGTCGGTTTGGATGACTAGGTTTGTGACAGTTCAGAAGGAACTGTCTACTCAAGAGTTCCGCGTGCTCTTGAACATAGAGCAATTTCGCCTCTTGATGGAGGTGAGACTCAGATGACATAAGCAGGCATCCCGTGGCAGTTCTGATGGCGGTGTTTTGGCAGACTTGCAATTTCCTCCAATTGGTGTCAGAAAGGTTGGGCGACCATATAGGCGCAGCATAGTCAATAACCGGCCGGCCAATAGCCTTATATGTAGCAAGCAATGTTTCTTTGTCTTTTCCCCAAGTACTGCCGGCCAGTGACTTGAGGATCTTATTGCGGCTCTGTACCTTTGAGGCTATTGCGGTGGCATGACCAGCGAAGGTGAGGCCGTTGTCAAATGTCACGCCCAAGATTTTTGGGTGGTTGACAGTAGGTAGAGGTACTCCATCTACGTGGACATTTAACTCTTGCCCCATCTGCGCATTTTTATTGTGTCACTGTAATTACTTACTTTAGTTAAACATTTAGAATATAAATAAATACATAAAAATATATAAAATAAAACGTAACAAGCAGAAAAATAAATTTCGGTTTTATGTAGCCGTCATGCCTTGTCGAAATTGGTTGGGTGACATTTTTCGTTCGTATAGTATATGCAATAGCTGCCGATATATGCAGGCTTTTCCTAAAGCATATATAGTCCGTGTTACTTCAGTAAGTCACAAAAGGCTTCTTCAAAATTTTTATTTTGAGCGCTTGAGTGGTTAAGCCGTGAAAGGCGTACAAACAAGCAGGCAATAGACTAATATCTTTTCATTGGTTTCTTGCGCTTATGGATGGTTTCCATAAAACTTTAACCTCACACTTTCACCTTGATAGATAAAGATAAGGGAACCAAAAGTAGGGTCTCGGCATACAGAGTTTACAAAACCTATGAATTTTTAACACATTTCTTCCGCTTTAATTCCTGCATCAATCCCAGAATAGGCAATCGTCTTGCCTGAAACTTTCTTTGGTCGCATAAAATTACCTGATATTAAATTCATTCACAAAAACTAAAATTTTGACAAAAAAAAAATGGCGACCGGAACTTGTCTGTGCCTATTCCGATCTAAATGTGTTTCCATCCTTGTCTAGGGGAGTGCTAACTGGCTCTCCTTTCATAATACACAAGGTGGAAATTTAATCCATGGGATTTATACTGATCATTCTCTGAAAAAGCATCTAAGAATTACAATCATAAAAACAAACAAAATATATATCCAGAGCTTAAAATTATATTTTGCGCTCTCTAGTGACGTACAGACGCAAACTTAATTGTAGAATGGAAATACTGGATGTCAAATGTGCCGACAAAGAAGAACAAGAGCATAACAGATTGCCAGCATTTAACAATTCTCATCACCTAAGTTTTGCAGGTATTGGTTTTAGGAAATTATTACACAAATAGTTGATGCAGAAATAAAAATTTGCTTGTTGCTACACATGTGCTAAAAGTATTTTAAGTTGTAAGATTAAAGAATATGTTGAAAATAAGGATGAGCATGAAAGAAATATAAGTTTGGAAAAGTTTGTGAGTGCGGTGTACCAACGTAGACGGCAATTGGAAAAAGTGATGACGGCGACAATTTTTACTGTTGAATAGTGATTGTAACGCATAGTTGCGGCACAAAATCGTCTTTGATCAATCAAAATAAGTTCAAGTGTGTTAAAAACATGTAAAAGTTTTAAATAAATTACAGAAATAGTGTAAATTTACTATTATAAAATCAATTTTCTCTTTAACTTCGTCTGGAAGGCCACGTACATATCTACGCGTATACATATATGTTTGTATGTAGTAAACACGATTTTTTGACATTACAAAATGCATAACGCGATGGTGCAAAATATAAATAAATATTAACAGCTGACCCACTTCCAGTTTAAAACAAAAGCGTTTATCCAAAAGTTTCTTTAAATTTCAGATATTTAGAGTGTTTCCTGTTCTTATCTAATTTCCCACTTTGAGTGTACACAACAAAATGAAAGTAAAAGAGTTGCAGAAGACAGTGAATATTGCTTGGTCACCGCTGACGCAACATCCCATTTACTTGGCAGCCGGTAGCGCAGCGCAGCAACTTGATTCCAGCGTGAACCCTACATTAGAAATATATTCGACAAACTTTAGCGATCCAAGTTATGATTTGGAATTGAAAGCGAGTTTGCCTAGCCAGTACAGGTAAGCATATCATAAGATATTAACAAATGTTATTTAGTTGATGGCTGTTTAATATTTACGAACAATATCATATGACCTCGAAGTAAAATGTAAAAACTATAAATGTTTTTACAGGTTCCAGAAAGTAATTTGGTCTCCAACTGGTTATGATGGCGCACACACTAATGGTCTCATTGTTGGCGGCTGTGAAGGTGGTCATGTTATGATTTATTCTGCCGCTAAAATGCTCGCAAACGAGGAAGGTCTTATAGCACGTCAAGATAAACATACTGGTCCTGTTAGCGGTCTTGATATTAACCCCTTTCAAACAAATTTGCTCGCTTCATGTGCCTCTGAATCTGAAATATTTATTTGGGATCTTAACAACACTACAACTCACATGAACCCAGGTACTAAAACACAACCACTCGAAGATGTACAAAATGTTGCGTGGAATCGTCAAGTGCAACATATATTAGCATCTGTATTTAGTTCACGTTGTATTATTTGGGATTTACGTAAAAGCGAACAAATAATAAAACTTTCCGATACACAATCTCGTGTACGTTGGCATGCTATACAATGGCATCCGGATGTTGCAACACAAGTATGGCTTGCTTCAGAAGATGATCAAGCGCCTGTGGTACAATTGTGGGACTTGCGATATGCTACTGCGCCTGCTAAAACTATGCAAATACATCAACGTGGCGTGTTGGGTATGTCATGGTGCCCACGTGACATTGATTTAATGGTATCTTGCGGCAAAGATAATCACATTTATTGTTGGAATCCAAATACCGAATTGCCTGATGGTGAAATACTTTCTGAAGTTGCAGCAACTGGTACTTGGTATTCAGACGTGCAATGGTGTCCACGTAATCCAGCGCTGGTCGCTAGCTCTAGCCTTGATGGAAATGTTTCTATTTACTCATTGTTTGGCGGCACACAACAGCAAGTACAAACCTCGAATAAAATAGCCGACTCATTCCCGGGTATGGACCAAATAGCTCAAGCGCCCATGCCACAACAATCAACACAAATAGTGTATCACGATTTAAAGCGTGCACCTAAATGGATAAAAAGGCCATGTGGCGTGGTATTTGGAGTATGTTTTATTGAGCTGAATATATAAAAATGGAATAACTAAATGTTTGCCTTTATTTCGATTACAGTTTGGTGGGAAATTGGTGCACTTTAACAGCAAATCCAAGCAGGTGCAAGTGTCGCAAGTAGTTACAGAGCCAGATTTGGTGCAACGAGCAAATGCTTTGGAGCAATCACTTGCCAATGCAAATTATGTTGATTATTGTCGCGAACGTGCCGATCAAATGCAGGATCAGAATGGACGGTATTTATGGTATTTCATCAAAGCAAATTTCGAACTAAATCCAAAGGAGGAAATGTTGAATTTACTCGGTAAATAATAGTTATATAGAGCTTAGCAGCGTTTTACGAAAAAATATATGTTTCAATAGGTTTCAATAAGGAAGACATCGATAATAAATTTGCCAAATTTGTAAAAGAATATAAACAGCAACCACAAAACGATGTGGATCTAGTGACAAATCGTTTGGCTCAGCTATCGCATGTAAGTGAAACAAATACAACCAAAGTTTGAGAGTGAGAAAATATCAATCCTTGATGAAAAAATTACAACATACAGAAACCCCTATAATGTGGCTTATCACTTAAGCGCATTATGTACATACACACATACATACAAATATGAATCTAGTTCCTTAATATCCTACTAAGCGCTTTACTAGAGCTTTTTGACAGTTCGCCATAAAATTTGTATTAATTTGTTTTCGGTGAACCATTTCTCAGACATTGAGAAACTTGCCTTTACCCTGCATAAACGGAAATACTCCGTAAAGGAGTATCAGAGTACTCCAACACATATCCTCATTCATATAAAAAATGTGGTCCAATTTACATGGCAATGTCCGGTGATTGGATCACCTAATCCATCTCGGAGTACTCCGTTTCTTTGCTTTTGAATTCTCTATAGACCACCTACGTGAGAGTACTCTCAAAGTACTCCCATGGGATTACTCTATGGAGTATTCAACAGCAAAGCGAGAGCGGGAGTAGGTGGGCCTCAAAAGAACACATACTCCCTTCTCGCTTTCGTCTAGAATACTTTATAGAGTAATCTTTTGGCAGCATTTTCAAAGTACTCCAACGTAGGTGCTCTATAGACTATTCAGAAGCAAAGTAAATGGTACTCCGAATAGGATTAGGTGATCCAATCGCCGGACATCGCTATGTAAATTGGACCACCGTTTTTATATGAATGAGGATAAGTGTTGGAGTACTCTGATGCTCCAACGTTTTTTACAGGGTAGTAACACTTTTACCATTTTAAGTACACATTTTGGTTTTCTTTTTTACATATAACACTCATATTTACACTTTTGTCGCAGTTCGCTACACAATTTTATTTTCGTATATGTAAGTTTCTTATCTATCGTCACTAGGTTGTGTGTGTATTTTCTTATCTTGCAATGACTTGGCGTGGACCTGGTCTTTTTCTATTTTCATTAAGTTAGGCTCTGCGCTTAGCTATGTAAAGTTTTTGTTGAAGTTATTATCTTTTTATAAATTAATCATTATCATTTTTTCCAAAATTTGTATTAATTGCAAATCTCAGACACGCGCATGTACATAAATCTCTATGTTAGTTTTAATAGAAAAAAGAAATTAACAATTATTATTTTTAATTTATAAAATGCTCCATTCGATCACCGCGCTCTTTCATATGCAAATGTGATTTTTAAATTTGCTCAGAGTGATTCATCGGAAGTTGAGTGCGACCAAAGTACTGACGGCAGTACCGACATATCGGTAAGCACTTTCATATAATTTTTGTAGACGATTCTGCATTCAAAATACTATGTATGTATGTATGTGTGTTTTACTTTTCACTATTTCTTGGTCAGCCGGATCTTTGGGTTGGAGTTACAGATATTTCAGGCTGTTATAGAATCTAGTTAAATTCCATTCATAAATCATAGGTTCGGTTTCAATATTGAGTCTAACATAAATTGGGGTTGGAGATTCCTTGTGTCCTATGTTAAACTTAAATATTCAATTGTATGCGATTTGCAAGTTTTCGAAGTGTCACAAATAACCAATAATTTTTTTTCAAAAATTTCCAGCAACCTATCGATAACAACACAATATTCGATGGCATTGCGGCCAATCAAAAACAGCAGCAAAACGATAATGAAAATTCCGCAAAGTCAACAAAACCGTTTGAAATTCCTAGAGGAGAACGTTAGTAGCGTTGCATGATCTGTATTTTTTATTAAAAATAAATTTGAAACACTCATCTTTTCCCAGATCCCGATAGTCTCATCACTGAAGCTATTCTCACTGGCAATTTAGAAGCTGCCGTAGAGCTGTGCTTCGAATCGCAAAGAGTTTCAGAGGCATTAATTATCGCATCCACAGCTGGTATTGATTTTCTCACCAAAATACATAAACGGTATCTGCAGCAACAGCATAATGAGCTAACCAATGTTATTAACGCCTTAATTACACGTGATTGGTTAGATATAGTCAACCGTTGTACTATCGAATCATGGAAAGAAGCTTTAGTAGCCGCACTCAACCGTAGCGATCGTAAAGTTACTGATATTTGTGAACGTTTAGGCGATCGGCTGCTGCAAGAGCGTGCGCAAAGTATTGAATATACGCGTAATGCAATGTTATGTTATGTATGTGCTGGTAGTATTGATAAATTGGTCGCCGCTTGGCATCAACTGAAGGCGTTGGAGCATCAAAATAACAGTTATAAGCCTGATACAGTTGAGTTACAAGAATTGGCTGAAATTGTAATGTTAATGAGTAAATCGCTAGAACAGCAAGGCATCGCTTTGGAATTAAATGGACGCTTTGCCGATTTTATAAAAGAGTATGGTGGTCTATTGGTAGCACAAGGTGCACTTACAGCCGCTTTAGCTTATATATTTGCATTGAGTTCTGGTAATAATGAAGAAAATGTCGAATTAGTGGAACTGCGAGAACGTATTTATAATACAGTAAATTATAGAAGAGGATCAACTATCGCTAATAACCGCCAGCCATATCATTCAAGGCAGCAAGCTCAAAATATTCACAGCCGTCAACCACAGCAACAGCAACCCCAATCAGCTCGTAGCTCTTTTTCACACTCATTACCACAAACACAACATATTGGATATGGATCAATTGGCAGCGCAAGCCAGTTTGGTAACACAACAGCTGGTAATTGGAATGTAACAGCTATGCCACCACCACCTGGCGGTGTTACGCCACTCACACAACAGCCAACAGTTCCAACTCTTTTCAATCCAACTACAACACCGGTGCAAGCGCCAGCAACGACAGGAAAGCCCCCGCTTTCAGGTGGGCCAATGATCGGACATATCACAAATGATACAATTGCAACACAGCCACCAAGACCGGGTAGCAATGCCAGTTCACAAGGTGGTGGTGGTGGCTTGCATACTCGTTCCAAGTATTTGCTTGATCCATCTGTGGCTTCCGCCGGCTCCATGAGTAATTACAGTACTGGTGGCGGATACCAACCAATGGCACCAGCATCAATGGCCGCACCAGCTGCAGTGCCAACTTTCAATGCAACTCCATTCAATGCGCCGTTCGTGCCCGCTGCAACACAATCAAATCCTATGCAACCTGCTGCGTCTTTTAACTCAACCGCATCATATGGTCTTAGTGGCAGCAATAATTACACTGGTGGTATGTCAACAGATATTGGTAATCAACAGCAAGCGCTATCTCCACCGCCGCCACCAACACAGTACATGCAGCGCAACCCAACACCGCCTCCGGGTTGGAATGATCCGCCAGCGTTGAGGTCTTCGCGTGCGGTAAGATTAAAATATATTTGTACTACATGTATTTAAAAGAAATTGCGTAGTTACTAAGGCTGGGAATTAGATCCGCAGAATTTTTTTAATTTCAGTAAATATTATCTTCATATCCGATAAGAAAAATTTACAAATATTTTAGAATAACTGTCGAAAATATGAACATCATAGCCCACATGACGAAATGGTGTTTTAACAATGCTTCTAAGTTATGGTATATTCTTGTTGTAGCTGGATTATCCGTTTTGTGTTGTCGAATTGCTCTTTAAGATTTCTAAGCCGAACTATCTAAAATGCATTCTAGGAATCATATTAAACAATTTTATTCTATTACGAATATTTATGAGTTATCCAGTTTTTATCCGTTATATCCGAATTATATGTTGTTGTCTCTGTTGTTTTACCGACAAAACATTCCCTTGTGGTGCATGCCCGACCGTCGCGTGAGCGATTTGGTACAACCAGTGAAACCTAGGTCATTTCACCTTTTTCCAAATTCTACGTTCATTATCCGTACTTTACCAATGCTCTCTGTATTTTATCTGCCATATCCAAGTTTTATCCATATATCTTTGGATATCTGTTATTCAAAGAGTATATCGCCACCTGCAATGATGTGCAACTCAGCCAGCCACAGTTGTGGTGGTGCCAAAAGGCGCTCATCTTAAACTTCGGGGAGTGTTTTTGTTTTTATAAGCTATAGCATTTCAATAAACATACATTTAGTCCCAGGCCAAAATACGCGGTTTAAACTTAAGCAAATATTTTACTGATAAAATTCCTTTCACTTAGACCTATATAAATAACCGCAACAATCAAATGTCTGCACTTCACGCTGGCACTCGTCGCTGGCAGAAAATTATTAATCACGAAAAGGATGACCCAAGTTTGCTCTTAAGAGCTCCATCACATTTCCGTTTTGAACTGCTTAATTCAAAAAATGCACATGTAAGTGAAGTGTCTGCACAACATTTTCGGCAGGTATCGGATCTTTGCAAATATTTTTCTAATTTTGCCACTTCCACTATGTTGACATTTTGACTTCTGATGTAAAATTAAAGTTTATGTTCCCCTGAAACTAACAAAAAATTGTTTGTTGATGATTATTTTAATATATGTATGAGCATGTCACATAAGCTTTCCACCTACCACATTAAAATGAAGAAACATTCCTCCCCAAACAGCCCAAAAAGCCGGACCCTGCACCAGCTTCCGCACCCATAACTCATCCCCTCTTTGGCGTTGATCCAAATCAAAATCAAAATCAGAATGGTTATACCGATCAATATGGACAATATCAGGTAAAATGCAGTTAACAATAAGTAAATAAAATAAATTTATTTTCTCCACTTATTACTTTTACTTCCTTAGCCGCCACCACCAACAGTCAATAGTAACATGTCAAATCAGATGCAAAGTGCAGTACCTGGAAATTACTACAATCCTACATTGCAGCAAAATAATAATGTAACACCACATCAAGTACCACAACAAATGAACTTCCAAACTTCAGCTACATCACAGCAATCATGGAATACGCAACCACCAAATGTGGGTTATACAGAACAGCCTGCACCAGTGCAACGACAACAGGAGCCACCGAAAGAAAAGCCACCACTACCAGAGGAATACATATATCTACAAACAGTTTTGGAGGAACTAAAGAGTCAATGCTTGACAGTTACCACTGATCCGGTATGTATAGAAAATTATTTAAAGTTTTTGATGCACCCGGCATAGTCGGATGCAACTAAGTTCATTTGAGAAGAATCATGCAGAAGTTGGGAATCCAATTAGACAGGGCGAAGTATTGTTGCAAATACAATTTTGGAAATTGTAAGAAATTTTGGGATTGCCAGTGTGGTGGTAGTGTTGCTGGCCTATCACACCGAAGGTTCGAGTACCGGCACAGGTAACATTAAAAGTGGTTTGAAAAAGCTTTCTCAAAACTGGGTCGCCCGGTAGTGGCTTGGCAAACTCTCCGAGTGTATTTCTGGCATGATAGGCATCTCAGCAAAAATTCATCTGCATTTTCAGATGCCGGTCAGAGTCGACATAAAACATGTAGGCCCGGCCAATTAGTACTAACAATTAGAAGCATCAAACCACAAATTGGTAGAGAGTCCTTAACCTCCTCGGAGGTATACCTATTATTTTGCCTTTGCTTAGTGCCGTCCAAGAGGCATTGCAATATCAACCTGGCGAGCATTTCTGAGACAACTGCCAAGCAGGCCCACCGAGAGGAAATCCGGGTTTAGGGGTAAAAAGGTGTGGTAAAAGTTGTTCAAATTATCCTAAATATTTAGTGGGAATTCTTTGCAAGTAGTAGAAAAAGAACCAAGTAAATACATTTATTTGGCTATTTTTGAAATGTCCGCATATTTCGTCACCCCCTTTTTACAAAAGTTTAACGACAACTTTGAGATTTTGTCTCGTTTTCTCATTGTATATCTGTACTGTAATGTTTGACCGGCTGAACAGTTCAGTAGTAGTATATATGCTCTTACTACATTACTTTGCCAGTTTTTTGTACATGCACGCAAGAACGCGCTTTATCGGTAATCACAACTTTCAAATGAATGTTTGAATTAATCGACTATCAAAAGCATTCTACTTTAACTATTCACTTAATTTCTTGTAAAATACGGGCCCCTTCGAGAACTCCGGGCCCGGGGAATCACCCCCGACCCCTCCCTCTCGTCGGGCCTGCTACCAAGTCCGCAAAAACCTTACTGCTTAGCTATTTGTCAGGCTGAACCCGTTATTATATATATGTATTTCTATGTACTTTTTGATTTTTCCAGTACTATTTTTGATAGATAAATTTTTTGCCCATTTAGCGCACTAAACGAAAATTCGTAGATGTTGCTAAGCGTATGGAAAATCTCTATGACTGTTTACGTGATGGCAGAGTAAGTAGAAGTGAAAGTATTTGCTGTCTGTTTATTAACATTTCTTTGTTCCTTTGTAGCTCAATCCGGCCACAATTACAGCGCTCAACCAAATCGTACAATTTGTACAGGTGGGCGATTATGCCAATGCCCTACAAACACAAACACAAATTGCTTTCGGTTCGGATTTTTCTCAGTGTGCTGGCTTTATGCCCGGCCTAAAAGTGCTCGTACAATCGGCGGCTGATCTGCAAGTTTATCTACGATAAATTACTTACGTAACCAAAAACTGTCTGAAATAATTCCATTTTTTATCATAAATAAATTATGTTCTAGGGATTCGATCCATTTGTGTATGCTTTTTTTGATTATATAATTTTCAGCGAGAAAAAGTAATGCGTTGTACTCAATGATAGAAGAAATATAAGTGTTTGTTTGCATCCTTTACAATCCTTCTTTACTTTTATATACAAAAATATTTACTGTTAGTTCTATGTTTCATATTTCTGTTTTTCAAAGTGTACTTTAATCAATATGTTAAAATTTTGTCTGTGTATCATGAAATTAACAAATATCGCTATACATACATGTTAAAATATTAATTATTGAATTGTATACAAATGTTATGATAAAATATATGACAAAATAATAAAATAGTGCATGCATGCATTTGCAGAAAAGTAAAGTATTTTTTAGTACCTGCTTAGGTTTAAGAAGCATGGCCGGAAAACAAACAATCGAACGCTTTTAGGGGTTGTTAACGGATTAAAGCTCTGGTACCAGCTGACTGGCGTACTTCCTCCAGTTCGTGCCAGCAGGATTGGGCTACCATATCGGCGGACTGTACTCATTTAACGGTCGGTTTTTCTTGTTGTTTGAAAGACAAAAACACTATCCGAAGGTTTTGGGGAGTGTTGTTGAAAAAAAACAGTTCTTTGTCGGATATGAACCCGGTACTCCTTTGCGCTACATGTCCGACTGTCGCGGGAGTGATTTGGTATGACCAGTGTATTAGTATATTCGTCAGCGTAGGAAACTATAGAAACTCAAAATGTAAAAGTTAAACAGAATGGGGGATAGGACATCACCCTGTCTAAGGGCCACTTTCATAAAGGCCGGTTAAGCCTAATCGGCGATTAATTTGACAGCTAACCCTACAAAATACGTCAATTAAACTCCGGTTAGAAGTTACCGGCTTTTATGAAAGCGGCCCTAAACGTTATTTTGATCTTGTGCCCCTAAATGCTATCGACGTTGACATCATCGATATGTTACTAGCAACATAGAAGTATTACATACAGGGTGGCTGATGAATTTTGCTACATTAAGAAACTCAAATAATTTTTTTTTTCAGTGTATGGAATTCATTTTTCTTTTATTCATGTTAAAGCTCATTAAATTTTATTAAATATAGCTTAATTAGTTTTAAAAATAATGGAATTTAAATGCCCCCCCTGCTCGTCGATGCATGTGCGGCATCTTACCAAAAAGTTGTTCATTACTGCTTGGAGAGTTGAGACAGGAATAGCCGCAATTGTTTCTCGAATGGATTGCCTTAGTTCATTCAAATTTGTTGGTTTTGCTTTGAAGACTTCCTGTTTGCAATAACCCCACAAGAAAAAGTCAGGTGCAGTAAGGTCAGGCGACCTGGGTGGCCAACGGAATGTGGAGTTTCTGGATATCAGCTTATTGGGAAATTTTCGTCGCAATTCTGTCATAACAGGTTGGGCTATATGAGGAGCTGCACCATCTTGCTGAAACCACACAGAGTTGAAAGAAATTCTCATTCGGCGTAATTCTGGATAGAAAAACTCTCTCAACATGCTCAAGTAACGGTCTCCAGTAACCGTAACGGTGTGACCGTTTTCTTCGAAGAAGTAGGGCCCGACAATGCAGCGTGATGAAACTGCACACCACACTGTGACACGAAGTGGATGCAATTCCGTCTCATGGAGTATCTGTGGGTTGGAAGCACTCCATATTCGACAATTTTGTTTGTTTATGTTGCCGTTTAAATCGAAATGGGCCTCGTCAGACATGAAAAGACAGTTCAACATGTTTCCATCCTCTTCCACCATTTGAAGCATCTTCTGGCAAAATTCCAAGCGAATCGGCAAGTCTGCAGCATTCAGTTTGTTGGCCATTTGAATTTTATATGGGAATAAGTCCAAATCTTTGTGCATAATTGACTGTAATGACCGTCTGCTTACACCCATTTGAGCAGATAAGCTTCTTGTCGAAACACGTGGATTGTTTTGTATGGCAGCAGCTACAGCAGCGATTGTTTCCTCCGTTCGAACTGAGGGGTTTCGATGGTAAGGTCTTCTGTTGACTGTCCCATGCTCGGCAAAATTGTTTACAAGTCTTATTATGGTCCATCTGCTCGGAGGATTGCCGCCAAACGTGCGCCTATACTCTCTTTGAACCGAAACTACGGACTCCAGTGCGTGATAGCGGCGGACAATCCAAATTCTTGTTTCAGTGTCCCAGTTATCCATTTTTGTTAAATGTAAAAGTCAATCTGCAAAATAAAAAAAAAATTTACCAGATTCATTAAATAGAAAAAAAGTTATTTGATTTTTTTTTGGTAGCGGCTTTCATCAGCCACCCTGTATATCTATTAGATAACATTGTAATAGCATGTGCACTAGCACAGCTGGGTATATAAAAACGCACACCAATCTAAGCAACCCTGTTATTGGCCAACCTGAGAAAAACTTTCGCACTCCTAATTTATCAGCTGTGCGCCACATAATTTCCACGTGAAGTTGGACGCAATTTTTCACAAATAATAAGAATTTAACATATTGTTGATTGTTTTGAAATTGTATGGTTATGATTTAAAAAAATATCACAGTATTGAGTCAAGCATAAAATGGCAGGTATGGAACAAGGCCACATATTTTCTTTGCTAATACAGCAAATCATTGTTGAATAAAAATATGGAAAATATGTAGCTAATAGTGACTATATTAAAATGTATATTATAAAAGAATTTTTGAAAAGCAGCTAACAACTTTATAAAATGCGAGAATGATACAGAGCACGACGTTTACGATGAGTTCCTGGGCAACAACGTGGATCCTGAAGCAGAACATTTATCATACGGAGATGTGGATACTGACTCCTTGATTGAATATGTTGAAGAAGGAGATGAAGTTAGTAATGACAATGACGTAGTAAAACCAATCAATACGCACACACTCTCAGTACAACAACGAAACATAATTGGAGGCATGCAAGAAGTATATCGGTGTCTGGAATGTGCCATAGATTTTGCTACAGTTGAAGATTTCACTAAAGTGCATAGGGTAATTCAAAAAAAGCAACAGCTCACCCACAGAGCAAATTTGACTGGAAGGGCAGCCGATGCGTTGCACGGAGGTGAGCTTTTAAGTAATGAGCCAAGCATATTAAAACATGAAGAGAAAAGTTTGATGTCAGTAAATGAAGAAGAGGAAAAAATTGCAGATATCTATGAAGATAGTTTAGAAAAATTTAACGATATGGAATACCATACAACCGAATGTGACAATATAAAAAAAGAAATTGAAGATTTAATTACTGCATCAAATGATGTTTCTGGTGAGGTAAGCATAATATGGAAAGAAATTAAAAGAGAAAATATGAATTTAGTTTTGAAAACGTAGGATAATATAGACGCTTATAATAATGATGATGACGATGGCGAGAAATATTTTTGTTGTGATTGCCAATTGATATTTGGTGATTTGAAAACTGCAGAACAGCATTTTTGTAGCGCGCTGAACGCCGACGCTAGCATACAAAAAAATATCACAGACGAAATGGTTGCCAAGCAAATGGAAAATGAAAATATAATGCAAAAAGATAGTGAAGAGCAAAAGGCTAAAATAGAAGCACCGAAGAGGAAAACTGAAAACACTGATTTACAATATCATTGCTTAGAATGCGATAGAAAATTTATTACTTTACAAGGTTTACAAATACACAGTCGTAGTCATAAGCCACAGCAAAAAAAATCAGCCAAAAGTAGTAAACAGATCGTAGTGGAAACTAATAGCACAACATGCCCGGAATGCAATACAACATTTAGTTCATATAAAAATCTTAAGTAATATTTTACTCTAGAACCAAATTATGCACACTAATTAAACATACATATTTTTAGATTGCACATGAAAATCCATAATGAGCAACAGTTGCGATCAATAGAGCAAGCGTTGCCCGCTGGCGCCAAACAACAATACACAGATATGAATAAGTTCTTTTGTGAGATTTGTAATAAAAGGTTATTTATTTGAAGTTCTACTCTATGATGTAGACTAGTTAAAAGATAATTTTTTTTGTATAGCTTTGAACAACATTTGCTCGGTATACACAAGAATATGCATCAACACACAACTGAGTATAATTGTAGTTGGTGTAATCGACATTTTGAGAATAAAATTAGCTATGATATGCATATGCAAATGCATGCAGATAGACCCATCCAACCACGTAAAGCAAACCAAAAACCATTGACGAATAAAAGTGCCAACATAAAAATCGAAGGAGGCTTCCCTTGTCAATATTGTGGACGTACTTTTCGTCGACCATATGAAAAAGTAAGGCACGAACGTGTACATACTGGTGAGAAACCACACGCTTGTGAAGTATGTGGTAAAACATTTCGGGTGCCATATTCGCTAACATTGCACTTGCGTATGCATACTGACATACGACCATATGTGTGTGCTACTTGTAATAAACGGTGAGTTAAATGCAAAATAGTATGGATGTCATAATATTTTATTTCTTTCGTTGTTTAGCTTCAAGTCACAAACTGTATATGCGCATCATTTACGTACTCACGACACGGAACGTCCCTACAAATGTGAAGTTTGTTCAAAAGGTTTCCGCACTTCTGTACAACTATCAGGTCATCGAAATATTCATTCTAAACCATATAGTTGTCCGGTATGTAGTCGACCGTTTGCTTCATTGTACTATGTAAAAGTGCATATGAAAATGCACAATAAACAAAATCGTACAGGTGATACAACCAAATATAGTTGTTATATTTGTGGCGCCGTGTATGCGCGCATACCTGCATTACGTATTCATATGAAGGATTTGCATTTAGTCGATATGGATACTAATGAACAATTACAGTTAGATGACGATGATATTATAAAAGGTATAGAAGAACCCTATGCTGAGGAAGATGAGGAGCAGGAACCACAGATAGAGGACGATAATGCTGTTGAAGAGCATGAAGTGGACCAGGAGGCAGCTGTGCTTATAGCTGCAGCAACCGAAGCTGATTGTGCAGCTTACATAGAAGCTTCAACAGGGCAATCTACAAATGACACGAATGCGAGCACCAGCAGCATCGGACTGCATGGAATGCAATATGAAGTTATGTTATCAAATGAAGACGTGAGTTTTTAAATTTTATTAGAAGTATACCGTTTTTAACAAAAATTTGATTGTATAATTTTAGCTGATTGTGCACAATTACCAAACTGAGGAGGTGGTCACCGATTGGTTAGCTAAATAATAAATCTAAATATTTTATAATAGATAAAATAGTCTAATGAAATATTTTTTTAATTGTTCATATTCAAAAAAAGCTTAAACTACGATGAAATTAATCCCATAACTTATACCCCTATTGTGTGTCGAACAAGAACAGATAAACGACTACTAAGCGATTAGCGATCATCGAGTGTTGTTTGTAACGACAAAAACACTCCTGAGTGTCGAACCGAATGTGGATACTTAATCAATAAACCTTCTACAGCCATTTCGCTGTCGATGGCATTTGCAAAGTGCTAATAAAATGGAAAGAAGTAAATTATAAAAAAGAATAGAAAATATAAAAATAAACATTAAAAATTTGCAGGCTTTGTTCTATCAATTTACATAATACCAAAATGAAATACAATCGATTCAATCGAAAAAAAATTTATTCTGCTGCAAACTTCAAAATCGAAATAATGGTATACGTCTAGATGAGAAAACGAAAAAAAAAAAACTACCGCCGATTGATCAGACGAAATTCCCCTTAGGAATTCGCCATGTTTTTATCTGCTTTAGTTTGCTTTGTTATCTGCAGTTTTGAATGGCGAGTTGCATATACAATATGTGGAGTTTTTGAATTTGTTCTGGACAAGTTCAAAAGTCCGATCCGGAAACAAAATATCAGAGTCCTTGGTATGGAGCCTAATTGCATCGAGTCAGCCCTGAAAATCTAATCAACAAAATTTATTTCACTGCTTCAAGAATCGTATATGTTTGCAACATGTGCAACTATATTCCTAAAGTGTTCAAACATTTCTAGTAAGCGTTATATCTGGAACAGAAAAAGTATTACCTGCTTAATATTAGCTGCTAAAAAGACCTTGTCATTTGAATAAGTTTAAAGAAATGATAAAATGTTCATTAAAGCAATCCAGAGGCAACTGCAGGGAAAACAAAGCATTTTCTTATGTTCAACTAATCGAACTTTTGTTGGTTCCCTCGTATGTAAATTAAATTAGTTTTGGTTGTCGCCTAATATTCTCCAAATCTAGCATAGGCGGTTGTTGTGTTGTATGAACGCGTGGTGTAGTTGTATGGTGATATGGTGATTTATTTTGTTGCTGTTGCTGCTGCCTAGCCACTTCCGCTAGTGGTGAGTTGGACGGTGTTAATCGTTCTTTTGCTTCATCGTGTTCTTCTGGTAATAGACGATATTTCTTCAGGTACTTATAAGAAGCATTTGATATATCACTTGGTCGCCTTTCTACATTTTCTATTGGTTTCAATGGAGTACTTGGACGCTGTGTTACAGCTGGTGTGATATTGAGTTCCTGTAATAGCTCATTCAACTGCTCATTAGGTAGGTATTTCATTGCTAACTCATTCATAAGCATACTCTTTTCGGTTTTTGCTTTATTGTTACCTAACACCACATTGGTTTTAATTGGTGCACTGTTAGGTGGCGTGTGTGGTTGGTAAGCGGTAGATTGTGCCGCAGGTTGACGAGGGGAATCTATAAGGTAAGCGTGCATATCTTTGATCGGTTGATAGCGGTCATGTGCTGTTGGCAATATATTGTAGTCTTCCATACCCCCATGTCCAACACGTGAAAATTGCTTATGTTTCTCATAATATAGTTGATAATCTGCATTAGTGTACTGCGTACTTGCATCGTGCCGTAACACCGTCTGTTGTATTGTACGTGTCTGCTCTTGAACTATTAGGGTCTCTAAAGTATCCACCATACGCGTATGCTCCATACGCATCTCACCCAATAAGGTCAATACATGTTGTAACTCATCTTTTGTGGCCAAATTTGCTAAATGCGTAGGTGTGATTTTAGTTGGTGAATCCGTAAGTAATGCTGCGTCCGTTTGTGTGCCAGCGCAAATACTTAGCACATCTCTCTCTGGAGCTGGTGCTTGTGAGTAAGCATATGATATACCAGTGCATGAACCAATAGAGCGAAGTTGTAAGTTTTCTTGCATATGTTGTGGTATATATTGCGGTTGTTCGAAACTTCGTCTGTGCTGCTGCAATTGAGTTTGCCCGCTTACGAAACGATTCGCATTTGAATTGGCTGTAGTGGGAATAGGAGCTCCATTTACGGTCAACTGACGTAGTGGATATAAATTTGTTGTAGTTTCTGCGCTACTAATAGCTGCGTGTTCGTTGATGGACTGTGTACTTGTTCCAGAACTCATGCTGGGGGAACTTACTACATGGCCATTAATGCTATATACCTCGGATCCAACTGGAGGGAATGTGACTTTTGGCAGTACTTGTTTCTTCCAAGCTGCATATGTTTGTTGTTGTGGCTGCTGGATTGTAATGGCGTTTGAAGGATTTGCAGTTGTTGCTTGTTGGGCGCCAAATAATATTGAGACTTCCGGCACAGTGGGGCGTACTATAGCAGAGGTATTCATATCCAGTGGAATGCTTGGCTTAGGCGCACAACGTGGTAGCATATCCTCAGTTTCTGGTTGAAACATAATGCAACTTATATAATACTGGCAGTTTTCAAAAACACAAAGCCAAATTCCGTCATAAGCAATTTGAATTGGAAAATTGAAAAAACATTGCGAAAAAATCTTAGTGTTGCCACCTTTATGGATTAGTTGATTTTACTTTTGACTGCCAGATGTTCAAAAGCTTTAGGCATTGCCACCGATTTTGTTGGCTGCATTTTTTCACTTGCAAGCATGGTATATACAATTAACAGGTAACCCCTTCAGTACCGCGATTCACTAACTTTTTTAACACAATTTGTCAACGATAAATTAACTTAACAACAATTTTAACAGTTTTGCGATTCACTAACTTTTTTAACACAATTTGTCAACGATAAATTAACTTTAACAACAATTTTAACAAACTATGCTATTCACTAACTTTTTGTCTACTTTAAATTCGATAATTTATCGTTGTCAATTGGTAAATTGTTATTTTATAACAGATTCTTTTTGTGCTGTTAAAGTTTTGTTTACTAAAATACAATAAATGGTAATTGTTTCCTTTAGGAGACAACTGCTAAAACACGTCCGAAATTATCGGGAAAAGTGTCAAACGACGGGTTTAACCTTCGTATCAATAATCTGGACCGCGCAGCTGGTATTGGACCGGCTAAGGGTTATTTTTTTGAAGCGCGGCCGAAGGCCGCCTACGCAGGAGGGTGTTGTGCACATAAATACCTTGGATCAAGCCCCCTATTTGGGATCGGACCTAGGCCATTTTTGGGTTTTTTGCTAATAACTTTTTACTGAAAGAAATTATTTAATTTCTGCTCTCGGATTATTGATACAGAGATCGAAACACGTCGCTTGATAACTTTCCCGAGATTTTTGGACGTATACTAGCAGTAACGTGCTGTCGTATAGAATTACCAAACCTTGGATCAAGCCCCTTATTTGGGATCGGACCTGGGTAATTTTTGGGTTTTTTGCGAATAACTTTTCACTGAAACAAAAAATTGAAATTCCGCTTTCGGATTGTTGATAGCGAAGTCAAAACGCGTTGATTGATACCTCTCCCGATATTTTTGGTCATGTTTTAGCAGTTGTCCTACTTCCCTTTGCTGAAATATCTGCACAAAAAATCGGCGCGAACAATTATTTTTGTTCTATTCCTCTTTGAAGTTTTCGTAAATTTTGACATTTAAGTATCAGTGATGCCACTTTTTCTCAAATTGAAAACATTGATAACAAGTGTTGTTAAATCTGAGATAGTGAATCGCACAATCGTTAATGAAAGCAATATACGTTTACGGTAAAAATCTCGATTGCCGAAACGTTAAAAGTTAGTGAATCGCGCTACAGAATTGCATTTTTTATTGTTTTCCATTCGAAATGGTTTTCCAAATTTCAATGTTTGTTTACATTTATTTTCAAAATTTGTTGTTTACATTTTCGTTTCTTTACTTTTAATTTGAAAATTCAAAAGTACTCATAGAATTTTAACTTTTGTATGATGTTTTGCGTTATTTCAAATAAAATATAATTCAAAACCTACATTCGTGTTTATTGAATAATGGGAAAGTGTTATCTGTGTAATACTAGGAGAGGAAAGTCCGGTGTTAGTTTTTTTTCTGTTCCCACAGATGCAAAAAGAAAGCGCAATTGGGACAAAGCATGATCCAAATAACAAGATCTCGCATTTAAAATGTAAATATCTGGATGTTACGTCACGCTTTTGAAAACATGTCTGCTTGGTTTTAAATGTTCGAAATGTAATAAATAGGGGGAAAAAGGAGAACAAAAACAAATATTTTGATTGATTGCGAGTTTATTTTTACTTTGATATACATATGTTTGTTTATAAAAAACTAGAGGGACCGGCAGACTTTGTCCTGCCGAACCACTGCCATTTAGAACAATCTTTTCTTAAGTATTTTGGTGTTTCTTTTTCCAGGCCCAGAGCCCAGGAGCTTCGGTATGTTATGCCAGCGGACTAACTATTCCACGGATTCCCGCTTCATGTAGCATAAAAATAGATATCCAGTGAGGTGTAGCAAAGGAATTTGTCCTTGTCGTAACTAATTTTACAGCCACTCACAAAACACTTAATTTTTTTTTTAATTTTTTTAAATAAAACTTGAAAATCGCGACGAAACGAATTAATGTGTACGAAATTTAAATTCAAATCTCAAAAAACCGTCAATGAAAGTGTGAAGAGAAAAGTCAGTTAATCTAACTTAAAGCTTCAAAACCTTGACGTCATTTCTAAAATCCCTTTTATCTCAAATAAACGGTTGCCGGAATTTGTGCTCTGTAGTAATTGGATAATGGGGACAAAGCTTGTGGCATTGAACTTCCTGCGAATGGTTGGATTTGCTCCCTTCATTTGTAGGCATGCGATCTAATTGTAGGATCGCAAAAGACGAACGTTATACCCAACTCTTTACCATCATTGTATATCAATCTGCCCCTAACAGATATACCAATAAGTCCAGATCAGGAAGACCCCCTTACTCCAAACCATTTTTTGGTTGGATGGATGACACTCACACATGTCTGCGAGAGCAATGGAAAATTGCTCAAAATCAAAGATCAAATCTGGAAGCGGTGGGTGGTGGAGTATCCCAGCTGTTGCGTCGCCCCAAATGGATTGAAGGATCCGAACCGTTACGGCTAGGGCAGCTTGTCATTGTGTGTGATTCCACACTACCAAGAAGCCGCTGGGAAATGCGTAGTGGTGGAAGCGTTTCCTAGTAAGGATGGTTGTATTCCATGCGTGGCTTTAAAGACACGTATTATGCGTCATCCAGTCAGCAAGCTAGCAGCTTCACCGGTCGGAACTTTGGCAATCAAAATAATTTAAAGAAAAAAGATTAATTATTAAAATAACATTTTTGCAAATGTCAACAATAATGAAATTTCTTATCCTTCCATCACTTTTGACATGCCTTTGGCACAAGAAATTGTAAATAATTATTGGCAATCTACGAACCTAAGCTGTTTGTTGTACCATGCTTGCAAGTTTTGCTGAGTAATATTTCCCCAGCTAAACTTGCAACTTTCTCTCCTAACAAAATGCCAAAATGTGCTCTCTAGATGCAAATGTTTTGTGTCGCCTAACATCATACATCAAAAATTTGATACAATTTTTTATTTACAAAAATGTTATGCAAATTTATCAAATTGGAAAACCAACCGCAAACAGCCATGTGCTTGACTTTCAGTTCAATTTTTCGGAGTATTCATGTCTGTACCAGGGGCATGGGAACATTTATTTACATATTTATATATTTTCATATTGTCCTTTAAAACGTGAGGCAAGTGCTTGCAGAATCGATTTATCAACTATGGATATCTTCTGATATATCAAAGCACTGTCACTATTCTGGTAGAGTTACTTTAATTCGAAACTAACATGAAGTGGTCTACTATTAAAATTCTTGTTCCCTTAGGACCACTTTCATAAAGGTCGGTTAAGCCTAATCGGCGATTAATTTGACAGCTAACCGTACAAAATACGTCAGTTAAACTCCGGTTAGCAGTTACCGACTTTTATGAAAGCGGCCCGTAGTGACCGATAATAACTATAGTAGATTTGTATACAAGTAGCGCAACTTACTCCGATGCAATATTGAATCTGACGACATAAAACTAACAAATAATTGAATAGAAATCATTTATAAATCCTTATCAGTTACTCTAGAATGGGAATTTCAGTTTAAGTTTAAGTTTTTATTTGTAATTTTTGCTTTGAATCAACTCTTAACGCGATTTCCTTCATTTCAGTCACAACTAAGGTAATATTTCCATCCTACGTCAGCTGCTAAAAAGCTACGAAAAATGTCAGGGCTGTTAAAAGACTCGTCTCGGTGCCACGAATCATAATCCGAAGTAGGAAAAGTGATATTCTGAAAAAAATTTTTAGACCCGTTTTAGCAGTTGACGCATGATGGAAACAATTTGTATTTTTATTTGTATTATATTATTATTACCTTTATCTTACCTGCTTAGTTCCGTTCTTCCAATCTCCGGTTAACGCTAACCCCTTTAACCGACGTGAGTCGTTAGGTACGGTGTCAAATTAACCGCCGATTAGGGTTAACCGGCTTTTACGCAAGCGGCCCTTAATAATCTTCATATAAAAGGGAAATACTTTGGTTAGTTGGAATGACAGCACTGCTCCTCTCATTCATTTTCGTTTTTCATCGTTTGTTACGTGCGTGTTGTTGGAATAGTGCGGTTTGTCGATGTTGAATTTTTTATTGTAAAATTGCGATTTTTTCACATACAAAGTGCACAATTAGAAAAAAATAGTGTTCTATTCTTAATATTTTATATATAAAAAGAAGTACAAATTGCAAATTAAAACGCTTGTAAAACAAGTGCCTAAAAGTATCAAATTATTTAAGTACGAATAAAGGGCATATCACAAAAAATCGCAAAAGCAATCGAAGCGCAGAACCTTGTGACAGAAACAGCCCAAACACAAATATCCAATTGAAGTGTAATCAAAGGACTGAAAACCAGAAATATACGTGCAGTCCCTCATAAATTACCACAGAAACGTAATTGACCATACAACAACACTTGTAAGAAATACTTAGCAAGTAGAACGACGAACGCAACATTTAAAACTCATCTATAAATAAAGAAACGAGAAGCTAGTATTTGACGACACACAAATTTGCTCCATTTGGTAACCATAAAACATAAGTTGATTAAGTTTAAGATATATATAAATAAATAAGAGTGTTAGAGCAGTTGCCATAGTTCGAATAAAAAATACCATAAAACCGGTCAACGAAGTATCAAAATTAAAAAATATACCCTACATACTTCCCTCATACACAGGAAAAGCAGCCACTGCCATCAAAATGCAGATCTCGTGCAAATGTTTAAACTTCATAGCCACCAGTAATAGTCAGGCAGCAAATAATAATTTTGGTACAATTAGTAGTAGTGCTAATAATAGCAACAACCATGGAGCAGCATCAAATGATAGTATGGGGACAATTGCATCGCAGCAAGATGAGGATAACAGCATGCCGTTAGCGCAGCAAACGAATGCCGACCACTCTCAAGTCGATAATGGCAGTAGTAATAATAATTCAAATAACCTCTGTAATGCATTAATGCAAATGTTCCTACAGCGTTATCCACGTACATTCATCTTTTACTCACAGTGTATGGAGTTTTTTAAGCAGGTGAGTAAAATTTAAAAATAAATATAGGGATATCAGTAAGAGTTCACTAAGTTGGTCCAAAAATATCATTTCCTTGGAAAACGTTTTATTTAAGTATTTTTATGGTATATAGATTTATACAATAAACAGAGGTTTCTAAATATTAAACATTATATGGAAGGGTCTGTTGTAAGGATGATGAACACAAAAAGAATTCCGCAATGTGATTTTCATACCCCTGCGGGTATTAAATTCAACAACGAAGCCTCTTATATTACGAACTCTTTTTTTTTTAATGACAACACCCGAAAATGAAATAATTAATACAAGATAAGGGCATGAACCTGGAGTGTCCGGTCCCTTAATGGGGTAGGTGCCGTTACAAATACACCTTTCAAAATCTACTAGAGTGGTCATGTAGAAAGGCGCAGATTCGGCAACTCGATGGTTGATGGTTATGCCTCTCACCTCTCATTACCCATTGCTCATTCCTTACGGAAGGAGGGGTGACAAAACCTAGAAGGTTCCACTGGTCATACCAAACGGCTACCAAGACAGTCGGGCAGTACCACAAGGGAGTACTGGAGCGTACCGCATTCATATCCGGCCAAGGACTGTCAGTTGGACAGCACTCCCCAAAACAACAACAACAAGACCCCCTGCAAGTTAGGGGTTTAGAATATGCAGTTACAAACTTCCTTAGTTTAAAGTTCCTGAAAGAGTTACTTGCTATAAATACCATTGTATTTATTTTTTTAATACCTAAATATTTCTTAAAATTTAATCATTTTAAATAAGTCCCCAAAATCCATGCATGCATAAGCATATACGATACAAGTATAATCCATTTTTCATTTTATGTCATTAAACGCCTCCGTATTCTTTATTTAAGCAATCTCAAATTTTTTTAAAAACATTCACAAAAATGCTTGTTGGGATATTTGCCTAGATTCGTAATAAAAATATGAGTTATATTTATTCACATTTTAGAATATTTAAACGTTGACAATCATATCAGACCACAGTGTAATATCAGACATATATTTATTCAAGTTCAGAAAAAATCAAAGCCAATCTGATTTATTCAAATTTGAATGAATGATTAATTTACCGTTTTGGATGGATTCATGCAGGCCTCTAATTCATATCCGCCTCTGTACGAAAAAGCAGGTGTAACAAAAAACGCAGAGAATGCTTGGCGTCGAAAAGTTGCATTTGCAACAGACTGTCAATGATTCCGCAGATCGCCTCTCACAACTGCTCTCCGAGATAGACACCAGTTAACACTAAACTTGATAAATAAAGCAATACAATATTATACTGTTTTGAGAGTTGTATCTATAGGTTTCGGAGTACTTTGCGTTTACAAGACACGAACCGGGAGGAGATGGCTGTAAAGTGACTTGTAGTGTTATACCTTACTAAATTCATGACCGGTTAAAAGTGCTTGCAGTTTTTCTAAAAATATTTATGTTCCTGTAAAGATCATAAATGGGAAATTTTATACATATATCTTACGACAGACATACCTACCTCGGGCATATTCTAACTCCTTAATCAGGTAATTCTATTGTGGTTTTATTTCAAGTTGTAAACAACATTTGCCCAATTTTTATTTTCCAATGCTATTAAAAATCGGTTGTTTATCACTTATTTAATATATTATGCATACCTACTTCCGTTTAGAATTAGATATTATAGCTCTCAAGCTCAAAATCATAAAGCCACACACTTCCCAATCTTCATCATAATACCAATAACTTCATTCTCCTGAACCTTCATTAAAATGAATTACATGATACTAATTAAAATGAAGCGATATAAACAAGAATTTTTATATCCAACTATACTAGTATGCATAGTACTATAACTCTATCCGAACAAAAAGGGGTTGTAATAGCATAAAAAAATTGAGGTATATAAAGAGTAAAGAGTCCCGTATATCAAAGTTCTTAGGGAAAAGAGAGAAATTTAATGAACCATGTCATTCAGTAATTTCATTTAACTGGTCCTAGCAATCTGTCATAGAAATTTGAAGATATTGTTAATGAATTTTTAAAATGAAAAATGCTTTTCCATCGAAAATGTCTTAAAAGAGATAGTTATCGAACTAGAAAAAATACTTTTTTTAATTATGCAAAGAGAAAAAGATTTCTTGTATTTCTTGTATATAGCGCTACAATTTTAAACATATTTGTTTTCGGATCACATATGAATATTCATTGAATTAGTACATTAACAACAAAAAAATATATCTCAGTCAATTTTTTTGTTAAAGCTAGAAAATGAGGTAGAAAAAACATACATATAAATATATAAATAAACAAAAGAAATAGAAAAAGCTAAAATGACAAAAGTAACAAACAATAACACATAACTATTCTAAAAATTTGATATATCTATATTATATGTACATATTTTGATATGCAATACTTATCAATCATATTTTATTATTTTTTATATGCTTCACTTTTGTACACCAGTCGTCGCATATATATCTAATCTCAATAACGAACTTTTAAATAAATATATAATTGTTTATAAAAAATAAATAAGACCATAAATACAGAAATAAGTATATTTTAGTGCACACATTGTAAAGGAAACTTCGATATTTGTACATACACATAAGGGGATTAGAAACAAAAAGATGTAAAAGAAATTTTTTTGAAAATTCAAGTTGCATATAGTGTTTTTTGTAGGCAAAGAGATCCAGGTCATTTCGAACAAGCTAGTGCCACTACCCAGAATATATAAAAAGTAATAATTTTTCAAATTGAATATCTCGAAACATTAGATCCATTTGCTTCTAACCCCTACATACATGAAGATAATAAGATATTGTGATCCGTTATAGTTTAATGCCGGTAAATGAATATAAATAACACTGTTGTAGTTGAGAAATCCGACATGATATAGGTAATTTCTAGATAATTTGGATACGCTGACTTCAATGGTGATAATCGTTTTGCAAAGTTAGCTAAAACATAATAACTTTTTCATTTAAAATCCCAACGAAATCACCAAAGTCTCAAGGGGAAAAAATTATTTTTTTTAGCTAACTTTGCAAAACGGCTAGCAGCATTGGATTCAGCGTGTCTAAATTATATATAAATGACCTATCGTCCGTCTGTCGAATGAAAAAAGTAGAAAAAACTACAACAGTGTAATTAGTAGACCGAACAGACATTGTTCCCTCCGAAAGCTTGATTGCCTACATGTAAGAAATTGCACTTTCTATTCAAGTCATCACTCTTCCTATTTGTTGTTGTTGTTGTTGTAGCGACAAAAACACTCCCCGAAGGTTTTGGGGAGTGTTGTCGAATTAACAGTCCTTGGCCGGATTTGAACCCGGTACGCTCCGGTACTCCCTTGCGGTACTGGCGGACTGTCGTGGTAGCGATTTATGACCAGTGAAACCTTCTAGGTCATGTCACCCCTTCCGTAAGGAAGGATAAGATGGGTAATGAGAGGTGAGATGCATCATATCCGTAGATCAACCATCGAGTTGCACGTCATTACCTTTGTTAGTCGCCTCTTACGACCGGTATGCCTACCTCGGGCATATTGTTAACCCCTAACCCGCACCTCCTCTTAATTTTCCTTTCCCAAATTCCCGTCGTCTTCCTCGGTCATTTTTCTTCCTCTTTTTTTCTATTCTTGCATTCGTGTTATTTGTTTGTTTGAGTAGCGACTAAAACACTTCCGAAGTTCCTGGGGAGTGGTTCCGGATATGGACCAGGTACCGGTACCAGCACCTTGCGATACTTGCGCGACTGTCGGGGAAACGATTTGGTATGACCAGTGCGGCCCTCCGGGTCATGTCACCTCTCCTTGCGTGGGAAAGGAGGATATGGGTAATAAGAGGTGAGAGGCGTCATATCCGAAGATCTACCAGCAAGTTGCACGTTGTTGTTGTAGTGTGTAACGACAACAACAACACTCGCCGAAGGTTTTGGGAAACATTGTCGAAAGTGACAATTCTTTGCCGGATATGAACCCGGTACGCTCCGGTACACCCTATAAATAGCATAGATTTTGATGTACATATGAATATGCCCTTTCTTTGGTAACTATTATGGCTTGGGTTGGGCTCAGGAAAATGACTACAATCATACATTTTTCTGCCCCCTCGAATCACTTGAGCCTACATTCTATAAGTACTCCCTAAATCGCTTGTCCATTTGATACTCTTTTTTGTGTACATGTATGTGTGTAAGTGGATACAATCCCACCATACATTTTGTTATCAACTTAAGACTCATTTGATATCAAAGCCCCTCTTCAATCTGCAATGCTGGTTTTCAAGAGGATATCAATATCGTTATAGCGTTTTCGAGCTTACTGGCACTCTCAAAGAGGTTCGAGTAACCAGGAGCGCCAGCGCTAAGAAAAGTTGATCTTATTTAGTTCTTAGATATTTGTTTTCTTTTTTTATGGTGTATTCGCTAATTTGAATTTATCCATCCTGGAGAATATTTTTTCTTGTGCTTATTGGGATAGTTTTCGTGTTAATATGGCGTCATCGTACCAAAAATGTAACAAAATGAATACTATGTATACATACATATATATTTTATAGGGTGTATTTTTCATGATTTTAGCGAGAATACCTGGAAAAGAACTACCGAATGTCACATATATGTTGCTTATTACTTACGATTTCATAAAGAATATTTATGGACAAAATCCATTGTTGCCCACTACGCAGTCTTACGCCTCTATTCTAGTGTGGTAACAATATTTTCTTTGCGGGCAAAAAAATCATCTGGCAACTTTTACACGCTTGTAACGAGTTGTTACCGCTAAAAATTGCACGTATTTTGTAAATATTTTTATGGAAAGAAAGTAGCAGAAGGCCAGAATTGCAGTTACATGCACTACTACACGTACTGAAACATATTTTTGTTAAAGCTTTTCGACTTTTCTATACCATTTGATGTATCCTGTCCCGGTGCTTAAACCTCGGACCTTTGGAACGATAAGCCAGCACACTACCCCCAAAACATGATCATGGGCTATATTTTTTATATCTGGCAAAAAAACACTATACTATATATATAAATCTACTACTGGTTTGGTTGGGTCGATGACTATAGGTTCAAATATAACCGTCGTCTTCAACAAAGCACATGTCAGCCAATCACACCACCACCTCTTTTGCCTTCACATTTTATTTACGTTCATATGTATGTATATGCTAAAATATAGAGAATAAATAATAAAAAAAAAACAGTACAAAAATAAAAAATACGAAAGCAAAAAAATGGTGGAAGACTATCGTCAGCAAGCATCAAATGGATTTGTGTGCCGGCTTTGAGCAACTTGACGTTTTCGTAACGTTAGTCAGTTAGCTAGGTTGCCAATGGGTTTGCCATTAAAACAGACGGTCTGTCGCGCCGTGCACTTTATTTTAATTTATTATTTTATTTACTTTCCTTTGCTATTTATTCTTAATTTGGTTCATTATTTTTGTTTTGTTTCTTTTTTCTAATATCTAAAATCTTCCAAAGTTTTATTGTGACTTGGCGAGGCGCGCCGAATGCGGCGAACGTGTTGTTCCGGTTTTTTTTTTGTCGGCATAATCGTTCAGTTAGTGTTTATATTTATCAACATATACATATATGTATGTATGCCCATGTATACTACATATACATACATACATATGTATGTATGTAGTATGTACTGCATTAGGCTTTTCCAGAAAAATAAATTATTTTCATTTTCAAAACGTTTGTCCAGTTTTTACATATGCATACATAAAATAACTTTTCTTAATATAAGCTCTCAAAGTTTCTACAAACTGGGCCAATTAGATTGAGCTTTAAATATTTTCCTATAAATTAATGAAACGTACAGGTGTTCAGGTCCAAGTATCGAGGAAATGCTTAAGTAAAATGTTCTTCAAAATTTAATAAAATTAGACCTTGTTGCGCTGTTGTAACTGTACTTTTACCTTTCTTAGGATTGTCATCATGTTGTTTGTGTCATGCGAAGGCAGAATGCGTGCAGGTCCTTTGTTGATTCCACTATTGGTGGTGCATTAACTTTGATTGTGGAATTCACCAAGCAAGAGTTGGTTACGTATTGCCATCACAGTGCATGTGAGATGTCGCCGTATATGTCTAGAAAGTTCTTAAGTACTTAGTTCTCATCTCGGATGTCTAGGTTTCTGACAATTCAAACTAAAATGAAATCAGTTAAATATGATTTTTTAAAATATCTCGACCGTCATATCTCAGAAATTGTATCAATAACTCCCGATTCCGGAATTTTGTTCAAGGTTCCCTAGAATTAGTTTCAAAAATGCCCTATCTAAACGAAAATTCAATATATTTTCAGTTGAGATGGGTGTTGTTGAAAAATATTCTGGGTAGAGCGTTTCTCAACAAAAAAATGCATACCAATGTCTTTATTAGAGTAATACAAAAGACTAAACAAAATATAATAAGTGAAAATAATTTAAATTCATCCAGGTACACGGCTCACAGCGAAGAGGTCAGTGGTTCGAGTTCTGCTACTGGACGCATCAAAATTAAAATAAAAGTTTTATTGTGTCTTCTTGGACTGGTTCAAAGCCAAAAAGGAAACTAGTATTTATTTCTGTCTGGTTTGCAAGGTTTGCTTTTTATGCCCTCTTTTTATCAGTGGCTAATCTGATCTAAATTTAATTGAAATACGCTAAAATAAAAATTGTCGGTAATGTTATGTTTATCAACAAAAAAATATTCCAGATTTTATCAATCGAATATGCAGTCAAGCTGCTCTCTATAAAAAACTAGTAGCAAGGTTTTATTCGGCGCATCATTTTTTGCTTAAAAATGTATGTATATGTATGCACAAATAAAATTTAAAAAATTCTCTGAACAAATAATCTCTAGAAATCCAAATCTTTACTGATACCGAAGTGACAGTCCTTTACCGGTTCATACCAGTGGATAGATCTCGTTTTTATTGGAAAGTAGTAATAGAAGGCATTCGAAGTGAGTGCTATAGAGCAAATCGCGTTCATTTAAATTCTACTTCTATAATAACTAATAAGGTTTTAATCACTATGTCGTCGAAATCAATTAAGATATGGAACTTAATCACAACGCTTATTACAGCAATTATTAGCACCTTCCGTTTGATACCCATATTGTACTAACACATTATGGATCACCCTGGTCCACATGGTGGTCGATAACTCCGAAACCGGCAAAGTTATCTAAATGGCGGATATCTTATATTTTAAGTTAAACTTCCATTAATGCAATTCCGTTAAGCAGTTTTAAAATGATGCGCAACCAAACATACAGACAGACAGACAAAAATTCTAAAAACTATTTGTTTGGATTATATTGGCTTAAAAATTAATCCTCCTGATGTTTCTTGAATATCTGCGATGTAAAGACGATTACATCTGTTACCATTTTATTATATGTAGAGTTAATTCGTGAGATTTATGTCTTCAGGTTCAATGTTTCATTATTTAGATTTGTTTGTTTAATTATTTAATGCAACCCAACCTGTGTTAGTGTATGTGAGCAGTTTCGGAGTAAATTAAAGTAAAAAAGAAACAATCCAAAGAATAATAGAGGAGCAATGTTTTGAATTATATGAATACTCCCTATTGCTCCGAAGCTCATGCGACATTTGCTCCATTTTAACATTGCATGTCATCGCAACAAGATCGGCAAAAGTAAATACGATAAAGGAATACGAGTTAGAAACGAATATACAAAAATGTTTGCTTGCTTCAAATGGAGCAAAACTGGAGTGCTCCTAACTACTCTTGAGAAATTAATATTTGAAAATGCAAGAAGAACACACTTTTCAAGCAGAGTTATTTACTTGAGGCTATAACTTCAACGGCATCCTACGTTATTACAGATTTTCACCAGTTTTTGTTAACATCCTCCAAAGGTCTTGAATTTTCAAAGTGAAATATAAATACAAAATATTATTTTCTGTATTTTGTTTGGCGAACAAAATTCTTTGGTAATTGTTGTTGGTGCAGTGCTCGAATTTTTATGTTTTT
The DNA here is from genome assembly GCA_949987695.1 of Merzomyia westermanni. Taxonomy (NCBI): domain Eukaryota; kingdom Metazoa; phylum Arthropoda; class Insecta; order Diptera; family Tephritidae; genus Merzomyia; species Merzomyia westermanni. The sequence goes on along the minus strand of OX465293.1, from coordinate 4,454,186 downwards.
GTTTGTTGATTGATATTAGAGAAAAATGCTAACGATATGCACAGCGATGGTATGGGATGACATGTTTCGAACCCTTCTCGGACACTGAGATACGAACCCAAGTGTCTGCACCAAAGCCGCTGTTTGCTTTATTCCTTTTATACATTCTTTGGTACATATATTTTATATGTCAACTCAAGGAAAGTGGAATATTTTTAGGCGTGGTCATAGAACAGTTTTGATACAGAAGGGCTTTTTTTGCATATCAACACTTCTTGTTTTTTATAATAATGACGAGACTTTCATGAGTGCTTCCGTGTGAAACTGACTCACTTAAACAGCTGCCAGCTTATTAGTTGTTGTATATTCCATTCGATTCAATTAACAGATCCGATATCGAGCCGATAAATGTCAATTATGTATCGAGAAATGGCAATAAAAAGTAGAAATGTTTGTTTGTTATCGTTATTGATTCCTGCAACTTCTTTATTTATAGTACGGACGTCACTTGTCATAACGGTAAAAGTGCTATTTATATGCGCTCATGCAAGTTTTAATTGGCGCCAAAACCCACCCGTTGCGTGAAAGTTGTTGTAATAAAAATAATCAAATAATTATTCCTTGCAGCGACTTATTGACCCCAAACATCAAACAGAACGGCAGATAGACAATCAATCGGTTACCTACTATAAATATATATATGTATATATATAGAGAGAGAAGCAGTTAACACATTCTATAAATATTGATAAGCGAAAGTACCTTGTTGTATTCTCTCGTGTGTTGAGTGTTGAAGTGCTTCTTAGCCACAATAACAAGCCGACTATAATAAGTTATGAAATAAAAATAAAATATTTGCTAATATCGGTACTTCATTAGTTAATACGATTGACAATATGCTTGATGTGTCTACATAAGCTAGAAATCGGATAGAGCGGAAACACGGTTCTTTTAATCAATCATTCAAGGGCTTAAAGCAATAATCAAATTTAAAGATATCAATATTCGGTTTCAAACCCAAAATATAAGTCGAAAGGTCACATAGAATAGTTTCGAAATCTTTTGAAAGATCCGAATAATTTCTCAAAAGTCTAGTTTTTTGGAAATGTCCAATGCTGATAAGCCACCATGCAAATAATTCTTATGTTTGTATTCCCCTTTAGAAAATTATTTCAAATATATACATTTTGGCAAGAAAATAAGTATCTGGCGATGGCCTATCCAGAAACTAAGTTATTTACAAAACTCTGTATTATTTTAACATTTTTTCTGTATGTGAATAAAGAAGAGTAGAAAGATTTATAACAAATTATTGTAGTATTTACGTCAATGCAAATATTTGCTTCTCCATAAAGTATGTACAAACACACATTACAATGGTTGTATACACATTTTCACAAACAAATTTTATTGAAACGCAAACAAAATCTGAACATGTGCAGGGTAAGATAGTGAGGAATTGCGAAGAAACTTGTATCAAAATCACATTATGCTGCAACGAGCAAACCTGGTCAGTGAACCAAATCCTTCTAACTACAAGTTGAAGTTATATATCCAGTTGAGTTTCCATTTCGCTATCGCTAAAAATGGATTATGACCCTCAAATAGAAAAGATGGCACAACACCGAAACCGGTGCTCCCTGTCGGAAATTTTAACAGTCAAAAAGAAAATTTAAACCTCAGAAAACACGGTTTTAGCAAACAGTTTGCGAAAAATCGAATTTTTGACCCTCTTTTATGATATCGTCGTGAGCGTAAAATCTTCTAACTCCATTCAAATTTTTGGTCGTGTTCTGCAGCGATTATCTTTCTACAACCGTAACATGTCTGGTTTCAAGTTTCGTCATCCTTTCTTAAATAGTTCTATTAAAAGTGAAAATTTTAAAACTTGTTCACTCATACTTATTCATAAGTAACACAGTCATTGTAACTGCCAAATTTCACCCACTAAGCTGCGAAGTTAGCGGGGCAGGCAATATTTTTTAAAATATGTTAAATTTTGCTTTTTTATACCAACAATTTTTGTTGATTTACGTTATGTTATATTTTTTGATAGGGCGTTTTGAAAAAATGTTTTGTGATAGGGACTTTTTGAAAAATCAGCTTAAAAATGACGATTTTATTTCACTGAGCAGACTTACAAGAATTGCAATGGTTTTTGATTCACTACTTTGACTACTGTACTCTCTCTACTCGTTACGTGATATTTGATTTAGAGAATAATTTGTTAGAATTTCCCACTGTGTCTCGCTTTTGTGGAGGGGCAGTCTCCACAAGAAGTGTATGTGTTTGTGGTATGCAAATTAAAAACGCTTTAAAAATACCTAAACAACTTGTTATCAATCCTATCTATTGCTATTGACTATAAAAAAGTTTTCTGTCTGTAATAAATAATCCAAATATGTACAATCAGCTCTGAAGCTCAGCATCGAGCACTGACAATGGCTCGACTGTGCAGGAATTGCTCTAGTTTTTATTTATTTTCTTTGCATTTTGAAATTTTTATGACGTTCATATGTATGTATGCATTGTTCAGAGCTAAGTGCTACACGTGTGCATTATTTAACTTTTTTTTTTAAAGAAATATTTAACAGAGCAAAACGAATAAAATAATTATGAACAATTTTAGAAATCAAATACATGCGTACTTTTATAGAACTTTTAATGCTATTATTTTATACACAGCACGACAGCTCAACTTACTCTCCTAGCTCTATAGTTCTTTTTAAATTTGCAGAAGTTCGAAGATTCTAGCCCTGAGCTTAGGACTCTCCTGAGAATGCCTAATTCCGTTTTACTTTATGTCTAAAGTAATCTTCCTAATTTTCGGAGATCAGTAACACCCTACTATGTACTCGTAAGCGTCTAACCTACTTTGTCAAATATTTATTTTTCTTCTTAACATCCAATTTTTGTTTATTCTAAGCATGTTTGTTTGTGTTACCTATTTATCGATATTTGTATTATGAATATTTGTTATCATTTTTCTACCCCACCTTGCATAATATAACAGCTGAGATCCTAATTTTTTTAATGATTTCTTTGCGTTTTAATAAGCGAATGCTACGAACGTGATAAAAATTTGATTTTCATAGGTAGAAGAGTATGTTCATATTAGTGTCCGATCGAAGCTGGAATTTCGGCCGAAACCGAATACTAAAGTAAAATTTTAAGATAAAAAATAAAAACACGACTTCGGTTTCTAAATTTTTATTTCATAAAAACTCCGTTTTGTTATTTCTAATATAAATGAAAGAACTTACAATAACAACATTAGTTCAGTTAAAAGCTTTATCTTATATGCCCAAAAAACGAGGTTTGTCAGATTTTATGCCCTCTAACCAGACTCGTAGAAAGCTCAGTATACACTTTTTGACAACCTTTTTAAATTATTTTCCACGGATAACCTCTTCTGAACATATTGACCCCTTTCCATTGAAAAACTTCTAAATAGCGTGCATTGAATTATTGTTACCTTTGTGTACTTCTGTCATATTAAGGCTGTTTACATTTTCAGAAGTGCTATTTGCAGCGAAGAATAAAATAAATTAATCGAGATATATTTCCGAGTTGGGCCGTCATTGGCCGTCATACCAATGGAAAGACATGATTTCCAATTTTTCTATGGAGGAATTCATTATCATTTCCATTTGATTTGAGGAAAATGTTTTTTCGAGTTCGGCAATAAAAAAATAGTTTTGGTTGTAAACGAGGCCATCACAAATTATCACTAAATTTGTTTGCAATTTTTTTTCATTCTCAATAAGTTTTTATTTTCTATCAGTTCCATCAGAGTTTTTTAATTTTGCAATTATTTGTGTCCATTGAACAAAATTCATTCAATCAGCCATTTCGTTATTCACTTATTTGAATTCTACTTTTTTTTTTTAATTTAAATAAATAAATGCTATTTATGCAAATTTCAAACCCAAAAACAAAGAACCTGTTTTTTCACTTTGTCTATTATTATAATTAAAGAATTGCCTCTCGCACTCCTCTGCCAATTAATCTGTTTTTTTTTCTCTTCAGATTGCAAGCAGGCATACTCTCGCGCGCGTGTATCCATCAAAACAAAACAATAACTTACATTTACATGTATATATATATAACATACAGCTGCGCTCAAAATAATAGATACTGATATTAGATTGGATATCGTTCAACGAAATTAGAAGAAGCTGTGTTTTTTTAATTTTTTATTGTAAAAATAGCGAACTCTATAACAGAATCCACATAAAAAAAATTTCTAGGTTTACACAAAGTTCAGTAAAGTTAATTAAGTTTCGGATATACAATGGTTAAAATCGGGCTCAGTCTATTATAAGTTCTGAGACGCAGCGAAGCGTGACTGGGTCTTCCAGTAATCTAAGTTGTGTAACGTTTAGCCCAACTCTTGCCCAAGCCTGTTGCATAGAAATGAAAACCGATTCACAACACTTGACCAACCAACGTAGCTGTGCAAATTTAAAAGCAACACATTTGCTGGTCATACTCAATGAATAAAAAATAACCATTGCCTTATTACGAAGTAATAGACTTTGAAAAACTCTAATTAAACATATGTATTTATAGAAATTGTGTAATAAATTAAGTTATATACATACATATGTGACACAGCTGGTTGGTAACGAATTTCGAAAGCAATCGAAATCGTCAAAATTGCCACTTGATACCCATCATTTTTGCTCAATCATTTTAGGACGATACTTTTAGAGATCGTTTAGACCCATTTTTTGCCTCTTTAGCCAGTCCAGTGAAGTGAAGTTCTGCTGCAGTAACTTATAAACCAAGATCAGTTTAAAGAAATCGTACGATAAGCTAAATTCTAGGGTCTGGCTAACATAATTCGCATACCATTAGAAATTTTGCACCAACCAACCATATTCAGATACATATAAGGATTACCAATCTGGTGTCGACTGCGCCTATATTTTCAAATCAACAAGAAGGTGGTGCAGTCGGGGTGTAATCCGTCGCACTCCGGTGATTTGTTGTTTTTAATTCGATATATTGTTATCCTCACCTCAGCAGAATTGGTTAGATTGTCAAAGGCAGCACAATAATATGAAATTCTGTAAATTTCATGGGAAATGGGAAATAAACAAAAATTTTGCATGTTGCTTTGTTGTTACGAATTCTAACAGATTCATAGCGCTCGTACCCACTTTGTCGTGAGTTTAATGCTGATTTCAAATACAGGGTGTTTTTTTACAGGTTTGTTTTTCGAATAGAGATAAAACTGGCATTTTGTGGTCAAATCTGGCAACTCTAATGTCATTTATGTTCAGTTTGGTTTGCCATTTCATCATGAACAGGTTGACAAAAGAACAACGCTTGCAAATCGTGCAAATTTATTTCGAAAATAATGGTTCAGTTCGCGAAGTTTACCGTGAGCTCCGTCCATTTTATGGTCGACATAATCGTCCATCAGAGCAATTAATTCGGTTAACCATGGATCGTTTTCGCACTACGTTTACTCTATGTGATAATACGCATCCGCAGAGACGTCGAACAGTGCGCACCGAAGAAACAATTGCCGCTGTAGAGCAAAGTGTTGAAGAGGACCCGAATGAATCGATTCGCCACCGTGCACAGCAATTGGAGCTTTGTCCATCAACTTTATGGAAGATTTTGCGCAAAGATCTTGGCTTGCGACCTTACAAGATCCAGCTTGTGCAAGAATTAAAGCCGCGAGACCATGCAATGCGTCGTGATTTTGGTGTATGGGCCGAAAATGAGATTGATTTCGATGCTGATTTTCATCGCAAAATTTTGTTCAGTGATGAGGCTCATTTTTGGTTGAATGGCTACGTCAACAAGCAAAATTGCCGCATTTGGAGTGAAGAGAATCCACATGAGACCCTTGAAACGCCATTACATCCACAAAAACTGACTGTTTGGTGTGCTCTATGGGCTGGTGGAGTCATTGGGCCATACTTCTTCCGCAATAATGCTGGAGAGGCAGCTACCGTTAATGGAGACCGGTATAGAGCCATGATAACCGACTATTTTGTTCCCGAATTGGATGGGATGAATGTGGATGAGTTATGGTTCCAACAAGACGGCGCTACATGCCACACAGCGCACGTCACAATCGATTTATTGAAGGAAACATTCGATGAGCGCATAATTTCGCGGAATGGACCTGTCAATTGGCCACCAAGGTCGTGTGATTTAAAACCATTGGATTATTTTCTTTGGGGATATGTGAAGTCGCTCGTCTACACCAACAAACCAGAAACGTTAGGGGAATTGGAAGCCAACATTCGTGGCGTTATTGCCGACATACGGCCCCATATGCTCGAAAAAGTGGTTGAAAATTGGACCTGTAGAATTGGCTTTATTCGAGCCAGCCGCGGCGGCCACATGCCCGAAATCATATTTAAACATTAATGGCATAAAATTATCCTTCCAATAAAGCCAAATTGATGGACCTTAAAACGATTTTCTTGTGTTTTATTTCAATTCGAAGTTCTATACCCCTAAAAAAACACCCTTTACATACAACATGTATAGAATATATATTTAAATGTAGGTATATGCATTCAAATATTTATAGCATACGTGAGAATGTTGTGCGGTTAAATTGGCCACAGACAATTTCTATCAGGCGTTAAACGCGTGCTATAAAATTTTTGTTTATCATATTTTTTGTGCTAAGATATACCGCAGTTGTATAGTGGGTGGTGTGTTTGCTTATCACACCGAAGAGCCACGGTTCAAGTTTCCGTGCAAGTAACATCGAACTAGCAAAAAATTTTTTTAAATCATGCTTGTTCTTCCAAAGTTGTCGGTAAGTTCTCCGAGTACATCTATTTGTAGGAAAACCTAAAAGAGTGGGACACAACAATTTGTTCGAAAAGCTCGGCCTAAATGCCCTATGGGTGTATCGTACCAAATTATTATACTATCATTAGGTATGCATATTAGACTGTGCAAAAAAAAATTTTTTTTTTGTTTGAAAATTATACTGCAAAAGTTACACATCTTAATATTAATTATTTAATTATCAGGTGATACTCTAGATTTAGTAGCACTGATCTCATTTGTAGTGCAAAACTGCCAAGCTTTGAAGCAAAAAATTAAGCTACATATAGTTTGGTAGGAAATTGAATTCTCCACCAAACATTTATGAATGGAAATTTTCCTCTGGTGGGACATTCCACAGTAATCGAGCTAAACGTGTCTATGGATTTCTGATTTTGATTTATTGTGGAAATTCGTCAAAAACTTCAAAAATTACTGTAAAATAAAAATAAGCACAATTTCTGAAACGAATTTGAATGCTGAATCCGAATCCGTTATCATAATTTATTATTAGGTTTATCCTCCTTTAAATGTGAAGAAACCAGTTGTATGGATATTGAGTTCAAAGATCAGCAATTTTCAACCCCCAATAGTCGCCTGGGAGGCTGAAGTATAAGTTCGTGATAATTGCTATGCAAAATCTAAGAACTTTGAATATGTAATCTTTTGGGTTCAAGCTTTTGAAATTTTGTTTACACCTTAAATTTACAGTGTAATCTGCATAAAAAACTGAGTTGCTCAATTCTAAACAAAAAAAATTCTCGAGTATCAATAAATAAAATTACCTTAAAAAATTTAAGTTACGCTTAATAGGGCCTTATATGCGATATATAAAAGGCTGACTCCGCGATAGTTGGGGCAGTTTGCAAGATCGCTCTTCTTGTGGATTGGGCAGCGAACACTTAGCTTCCAATCATCAGGCATGCATTCATGCGACCATATTCTGCATAGAAGCTGATGCATGATGCACCACAGCAGCTCCTCGCCGCGCACCTGTATGTAACAGTCAGCATAATTTTTTGTAGGCAATATGAGTCGCTTTAATAGTAAACACACTTAAGTATCGTCTGGTCAGCACAAATAGGCCTTGAAACAATTGATAATGAAAACGACCACAATTTGTCGTTCTGATATACATTAGACCGACCCAAGGAAACTATTTTTTTAAGAACATTATTTTGATATTATTTTTTAGAATGTAAAAGTTTTAAACCTTACTATTAATTTTTATTGTTATATCGTTGATTTAATTTTTTCTTCAAAACTGTCAAACCATTGAAGTAAAGAAATGTTGACTGCATACAGTTTTGTAGGAAACAAGAACGGAATAAAAATTTTCGTCAAATGAGCTGTGCCAGAGTAAGCAAATAAAAACGAGATGTAATGATTCTCAAAGAAAACTGAACTGCCGGATCCGCTATCACATTTTAATAAGAGTCAAGGTTTGGCCTTAACACCTATAAATTGGTCCGTGAAAAACAGGGCGAATATTTCGTTCGATTTTTGAGTATAGTGGTGATACCATCCAGAGTTTGGATAAATTTCACAAGATGGCGCACGGATCGAGCTACTAATAAAATTTGTTCAGAACAATTTCGATAAACAACTTAGTTCAGTACAATGTTTTCCATGGAATTGTAATTTATTTGTATAAAGAGTTTAATTTCTTCCATATAAATGTATTATATCTTCTTTTTGTATCTCTCCAGGCTATCGGTCCCATAACAGATCTAAACATCCATACGCTAAGTCAACGTGATTTGGTATATAGCATAACTTTAGATGTGCCAACTGGACAAGAGCAGCCACGCACCCATTCATGGCAACTGAGCATTTGCATCAATTGCAATAATGCGCTTTGTGCCAAGCGCTTACCTACGCCAGTACTAAATACATCTACTGTAGAGGGCGCTCCTGCCCCACTTACCATTAACCCACCGCAATTTCTTATAAATTGTTCACTACTAACAAACAACGAGGAATTGGCGTTACGACGCACAAACAAATCCTATTCGGATACATTCGGTTTACTGATAATGGATCATCCACAACTGCAAATGGAGCAGACGAGTATGCCAAATTTTACGGTGGGTTCACTAACGACTGGAACAATGCAACCCGTGGATATAAAACAACAACGTCTACGTCAATTACAGCAAAATTTGCAACAAAGACTCAAACGTGAAATAGCCGAAACAGACGAACGGATACAACGTTATACAGAACAACAATTTGCATTGCTGAAGAGCTTCCGTGAAAAATCCGAACAGGAATATGCGTTACTTGGACGTCTTATACAACATGTGCCTGAACAGCAGGCAAATGAATATTTAGATCGTGCACCACCAGCATTGGAAGTGATTGGTGGTGGTAGTTTTGCTACGCGTCGCCGTAATACGATCAGCAGCCGTCGTGAAATGATGTCATCCGTGACGACGCCCACTACACCTACAACATCAAACCCGCTTATTGGTTTGCATATGCTTTCATTACCTTTATCTACAACGGCATCTGTAACAACATCAACAACAACAATGACTAGTGCCATGGATGTAACAAATACTCAGGGAGGAGCTTCTGTTGGTAGTGTTGGCGGCGTGAACTCAGGATTGGGTACAACAATTGTTGGCAATAGCAGCATCAGTCGCCGTCTATCAAATTTTGATACACCACCAGCCACTCCGGAGGCAACACCGATGAGTGTGGGAAATAGTCCTACATTTAGACCACAGCAGCAGCAACTACAACAACATCCGACATCATTGACAAATCAACAATTTGTACGCATTGCGGCCAATTCATTTCAACAACAGTTCCCAACACCCACCGTTGAAGTGGCCGATGATTGTTTGTTCGAATTGGAAGGTATTGAGAATGGGAATTCAGGGAACTTGGCTGGTGGCAATGGGGCCAATATAAATGCACCATATAGTGGGTTCATATCAAATTTAGCACAAAAACTGCCATATCAACAACAACAACAGCAGCAACAACGATTAATAAATAATCACATGCATCCACATTATCATCAACAACAGCATCATTACAATGGCAGAGACATGAGTGACGTGGACGAAAGTGAAGATGATGCCGCCGAGGCTGAAAGTAAGATGAAATTCAAATTCAATTTTAAACTTCAAGTTACATTTTATTTGGACTATAAATCTGCCTGCCTAGAAGCTTGTAGTCAACTGCAAGATGAGCCTAGGGACCCACTTATTTTCAAAATTTCATTACAAGAAGTCAGACCACGAGAATTGTCTGTTTGTTACGTTTTTTTGGATAACAGATAAGCAAGATAGACACCAGGGTGTTAGAAATCATGTACATATATTAATAGAAGGATATGTAAAGATGGTCCAGCATTGGGTAGCCATCTTCATTTCAAGAAAAATCAGGTTCTTTTCTAGCTTACCACAGCGAATGCCCAGACAACTAGCAAAAGAAATTCTTAAGAAAACAGTTTTAGCAAATTCCGTGCGCAGTCGGCATAAGACATGTTCATAAGTAGGATTTAAGAGTATGTTGTTGTTGTTAACAGTGCTTCGACCTTCCTAAGGGGCAATATCTTTCTGAATTGTCCTTTGAGGACGTCAAGTGTAATTTGGTCATAACAAGCCGTGGAAGTAGAAATACAGCCCTTTGTTTAATCACTCCTCAATTATAAGAAAAGCTCGCGCTACATTATTATTATTATTTAACCTCTTTTTTTCAGTTGCACTGGATTTGGACAGCACAATGCCCATACCGATGAATTCACGCTCCATCGGCCTCAGGCAGCAACATAGACCGGGTGCAGCCACTGCAGCCGATATCATGAGCTTTGCCAAAAGTTTGCCCATTGAAATAGCAAATTCACCAATGACAGCTGGACGTTCCTATGTTAATGAACCGGATGAAGATGTAAGTTGGGTAATTTTTGTATGTGCATTAGGGTAAAAGCAAATGTTAAACTAAAAATGTTCGACAGCCATATCAACTTTAGCTGACCCCCAAAAGAATTAATACATAGGCCGCAATAGTGTTGCTTTAATCATTTTTCCTTGTTTAGTTTGTTTTTCCTTGTTTGTTTAATAAGATCGAAGTCCTTTATTTAATTCGCGCACATACTTTATTTTTAATTAGGTAAATTTCTTGCGTCACATCCTTCAAAATACACATAAAAGGTACCAGGATTATTTTTTGTTATCCTTACACTAGGTAGCGATGTATGCGAATATTTATTTATTTTCATACATACTTATTTGCTAAATTCGAAAAATCCTAGTACTATTTGCACTTAAACATATCCATTTGTATTGTATAATCAGACATGTTCTGCATTTGACTTTCACTAGGATTTGTCACTAGTGTCACTCCTAAGTGAATTGCAGAACATGCACTTCTATACCTTTCTGGACATTTTAAAGAAACTTGTTTTTTCCACCCTAATGTTAATAAAAATTTTATTTATATACTTTACATCTTTCATTATCAGGATTTGGACAACACCGTAGACATTGCAGCGAGCATAAAAGCTTTGGCTAAAAGCGTGCATGGCGAAGCTGTATTTGGCGATTTGCCGCGCCCACGTATGCGTTCACAAATTTAGGACACATACATAGTTATTTGTAATTCTGTATACAGGTATACAATATACATACATATGTATGTACATTAGAGCATATGGAAAAATCATCGTTGATGTGCACCACCGAATATGAACTATTTTTCAGGCCTGCATATAACGTTATTTTTATCAAAAAGCAAAATAAAATTGTGATTTTGTTGAAATAAATAGTATCGTGAAAGTTGTGTGTATAACAAAAATGAAATACTTTCTACAAATATCAAAAAAAAAAAAAAAATATTCAAAAGATTTGGTTTCGCTGCAGCAAAGAGTTTGATAACAAAATAATATTGGATTTTTTGTCAAATACATATGTACATATTTACTAAAGATGCCACCAATACTTATATGGCCGAAAATTTATAGGAAATATTTTTCGTTTTGGTATTTGGCAATATTTTTTTAATATATATAAAAAAAAAAAAACAATTTTTTGTTTGTTTATTTCGTTGTGCACCCCTGCTATTTTTGAAAGAAAGTTTCAGAAAAACAAAAAAAAATTGGGAAACTACCCAACAAACTCTGAAGTTAAATATCGATTAGATGTAAATTTGATAATCTTGAGAATTGAGAATTACGCTACTTATATGTGTCTTTTAAAGTTTTCCGTAATATTTCCTTCATTTCAGACCATCATTATTATCTCTTCTAGGGGTAGCATTTTTTAATATTTCCGCCATAGCATAGAGTGGGATTTGGTTCAAGAACGAAAATTCAATTCATTGGCATTTTTTCAATCAAATTGTGAAATAGGGCGTACTTCAAAAATATTTAGAAATAGGATGATTTTAAAGTATCTTACATTTATAACTTTTGCTTCAATTGTTAAATATATAAAAATATTTCATATTGGGGGTGTACGTTGAACTTTTGTGTTGTCCATACGCTCTTATTCATATGCATGTATTTCTCTAAACTATACTAGTTTGCTCAAAGTGAAAAACTGATGAAGATAAAGTTAAAATACTTCAATTGAAACATCGTTGTCTGCATACATACCCAAATAAAATACATTGATAAAAGCAGCGCATATTTTCATTATTACATTACATACATGTAAACCAAAAACTGTCACAACTCAAAATAAATTGTATAGCGCTCGACAAAAATATCACCGGCAAATGCATACAGTTTTTTTCTTAGTGGCTATCTTCACCTCAAAAATGACTATCATGCCTAGTTTTATAAAAATTAAGTTAATTTTCTGCTATCCAGACGCATTCAACTTAAAATTTCTTTGATTTTAAGTTGTGACGGTTTTTGATTTAAGGTGCGGTATGTACACGCTACAAACTTACTTAAAAAAATATTTAAGTACATTCAACAATACTATTTTATTAGATATGTATAAATAAATATCTTTATTATAAAGTGGCGTTACACATATATTTGTTTATCAATCAATGTAGTTTTTGGATAGAAATGTTACAAAATACAACCAGAAAAAAACTTACAACAAATTGATTTTAAATTCACTAATGTCTACCAATGGCGCACGTACCAGCGAATAAAACTAAACAAAATTACGAAATAATCGAAAGGTATTTGCTGCACAAAAAATCGTTTCAAGTTTCAACTCTGTCAAATGTTTCCCATTTGTTTATGTTTTATAAATACATATGTATGTATGTATGTTTTTACATATAAGCGCATTAAAAAGGCTCCTTCATTTTCTGGTTGGCTTTTTGCTACTGCCTCCAGTGGTAATTAAGGCTTGACAAAATCTGATATGTCGATTAAACGATTTAGTTTGATTCAATACTGAGTGCTTGAAAACCTGAAATCTAACGGGTTTCAATGGCCATGTGTGTACGTTTCCATTAATGCTAATGAAGACACATCTCTACTAAATATAAATCTGATGGGTTATAGAGGTTCATTAAAATTTTATTTTACTGCTATTGAAAGTGTAACTCCACTCAAAATCAACGTTGAATGATTATGAAAGAAAAACAATTTTCAGTTATAATGAAAATGAAAAACCTATTATCACTCAGCATTTGTTTTTAGTGGAATTTCACTTCATTCAGCTTTCAAACTTTTTCTCACTTTCATATAACTGTGTGAGAAAGTGAGAAAAACTCCCGAGATATTTATGTAGAAATTGGTATTAAAGCCAAACAAGTAATTTTTTATCAATCTAAATTTTTTATCTAGCGAGTCAATTTTTACAATATGTGTCAGTTCAAAATGTCTTCAATTTCCTAACTTTTCTAAAACTTAAATTTTCACCGTTTGCATGTCCGAACCAAAGGCGAAAAAATTTTAAGTGCTCCGAAAATGCAGCGTACAAAAAAAAATCGAAAAGTATAGGACTGCCTCATGTGCATACATTTTTTTATTTTGAGGGAGCAGCAAAAACACTCCCTGAAAGTTTTAGGGGCTGTTACAGATGTAAACAGACAAGAAAGGAATTTAGTGCCTACCTTTACTATACCCACTGCCGCAGGTGCGCGTCGTGGACCTAACCCGCTGGAGCTCATATATTTTGCGAATCGATTAATTCACTTGCTATCTTCAAATGTATTTCGATTGTCTTTTTTGTATGCACTTATATAGTACATATATATAAAAATTTAATAACTAAATTGTATTTTGTATCTTGACGCAATGCGTCATTACTAATACTATTATTATTATTACATTTAAACATAAGCATAATCACACATACTATATATAAATATATGTACTACCAAATAATGTTGCCAATCATGATGACGTTGAATTAAATTTTAATTTTAATTTTTTTTCTTCTAATTTGTAATAGCTTTAAGTTTATGATTTTTACATGCTTTTTGATGGAAAAAATAATGTGCATTAAGCGATTACAAAAATAAAACAAATAAAAAAAAACACCCAAAATTTAATGAATTCATTTTACTATAAAACTGCTGTTATATCTACATTACGGTCACATAAGTTGTAAATGGCGAAGTTGCTAGATCTTTGTTAAATGGCTTTTACATTTTGAAAAAAAATTTGGCTGGGTTCCCAAACACTAGGTGAGTTACTCTGTATCGCGATGCGAAAGCAAATGATATTCGAAAGCTGTCAAACTACATACATTCTTTTTCAAATGCGAAAGAAATTTCATTCGCATCGCGATACAGAGTAACCCTCCAGTTTGCAATGCAACTCTTCTATACGAAAACAGCATCAATGAATTTGATTCGCACCGATAATTGCGCCTAAATATATACAGCGAATTTGACGACTCTGCAGGAAGTTTGCATGGTCCAATTAACAGGTCGAGTCATTAGACCAGCTGATTTCTACTTTTTTATCGAATTTTGATGGTACGATTTTTACATTAAGCCCATCAGCTGATTGAATATTTTATTAGGTCTGTTCAATAACAAAAAATTATTACTGGAAGTTACGAATTCTTACTAACTTTTTATGTCAAATGGTGTTCTATTTTCCCTTTGCTATCCATCAATGTTAAAATTTTATTTATTTTTTGTGTTTACAATATATTTATTAATTTTATTTCAGTTTGAGTTTGACAGCGAATTCTTTGAGTTTACAAATTTTTACTAGCAAGAAATTTACCAGTAAAGATTAGTTAGTCTTTCAAACTCTTACGCTCTCAACTTGCTTTTCTCTTACAAATTTTTTGAGTTAATGAACACTTGACAGAAAAAGTTAGTAAGAATTCGTGGTAATTGTTTCCTTTAGGAGACAACTGCTAAAACACGTCCGAAATTATCGGGCAAGGTATCAAAAGACGCGTTTTGACCTCGGTAACAATAATCCGAAAGCGGAAATTCGATATTTTATGTCTGTTCAGAGATATTTGCAATCAAAGTTGAAAATTTTCTGTCATTTTCATGTGGTTGTTGTAATCACAGATTAGGGTGGACCGAAAAGTCCAAAAAGTGTGTTCCGCGCAGAAATACTGTGGACCGCGTAGCCGGTGTTGGACCGGCTAAGGGTTATTTTTTTGAACGCGGCCGAAGGCTGCCTACGCAGAAAAGTGTTCTGCACATAAATACCTTGGATCAAGCCCCCTATTTGGGATCGGACCTGGGTCATTTTTGGGTTTTTTGCGAATAACTTTTCACTGAAACAAAAAATTTAAAATCCGCTTCCGGATTGTTGATACCGAAGTCAAAAAGCGTTGTTTGATACCTCTCCCGATATTTTTGGACGTGTTTTAGCAGTTGTCTTAATTATTTAAAAAAAACCGAGCAGTAGTGTATAATTTTTGAAATGTCATTACAATGGTCAGTAGTGAGCGTTTTGTAATCAACACTGACAATGGTCAGCTATGATAATCTTAAGGTCAGCACGACAACAAATAGCACAGATAAAAGTTTAACAAGAGATCGGATGTTGTGAGAAATGGCTGTCAGTGTTTCTGTAGGGTGCATTTACCATGCGTATTTGGTGTTGAAAGCACATTTTCTTTCTATGCATTGGTGCATCAGGTAGACAGGGTTTGCTAATATTAATTTACATTGCATTAAAAAATTTCAGTCAAGCTTGCAGTATAGTCCTTATTACTGACAGTTTTTTGCAAGTTTTGTCGCCGAACACAGCTTTTGGCAGCACAATTTGACACCAAAAAAAAACCAACTGTCACTAAGCACAGCTTAGATACCAGTGGCAGCCCATTAATATAATTAAATCATGTGGCAGCCTAATAATCTTATTCTATGATTTTATCGGCGCGGTTAACCCAAGTTGGAAAATTTTGCAAGTTGCTATAAATATAAAATAATAACCTTCTATTCATAAAAATGCAGGCTTTTTTAAAAACGGGCAAGACAACGGCCTTTGACAAAAATCAGGCCAGTACAAGCGGTGGCACAGTCAGCAGTGGCGAACGGCGAAAGCCGCCAGCACCGTGGGTTGAGAAATAGTAGGTACCAAGTACATATATACACTGATTATTTTGAATTATATGTAATAATATAAATGTATGCATTTACAGCCGCCCCAAGAGTGTTGAAGATGTTGTTGAACAATCTGAAGTTGTTGCAGTTCTACGTAAATGTGTTGAGGGTGCTGATTTGCCAAATATGCTTTTATACGGACCACCTGGAACTGGGAAAACAAGCACAATTCTTGCTGCCGCACACCAAATTTTTGGTGATATTTATCGTGAACGTATTCTTGAATTAAATGCATCAGATGAACGCGGTATTGCTGTGGTACGTACAAAAGTCAAAAGTTTTGCACAATTAACCGCGAGCAATACACGCCCCGATGGTCGACCTTGTCCACCCTTTAAAATTATTATACTCGATGAAGCTGATTCCATGACACATGCTGCACAGGCTGCACTACGTCGCACTATGGAAAAAGAGAGTCGTAGTACACGATTTTGTTTGGTGTGTAATTATGTATCGCGCATCATTGAACCAATAACATCGCGTTGTACCAAATTTCGTTTCAAGGCATTAGGAGATGAGCAAATCATTACTCGGCTGCGTCATATTTGTGAATTGGAGAATGTTAAAATTGATGAGGATGCTTATAAGTCGATTGTACAAATATCTGGCGGTGATATGAGACGCGCCATAACTACACTTCAATCATGTTATCGCCTAAAGGGCACAACAAATACTATAAGCACTGATGATTTGTTGGAAATGTCTGGCATTGTGCCGGAGAATTATTTAGTTGAATTTTTAGACGTATGCCGATCGGGGGATTATTCAAAACTAGAAGATTTTGTACGACAGATAGGCTATGAAGCATACAGTATTGGACAGATGCTGGAGCAATTTAATGAGTATGTGTTGCGGTGCCCTTCACTAACCAATAAGCAAAAGGCTGTAATCTGCGATAAATTAGGTGTAAGTTGTAAAGAAACTTAAATCTAATTTTGTACTTAAAAAATAATATATCATGTTTCTTTGCAGGAATGCTCTTTTCGTTTACAAGATGGCGGTTCTGAATATCTACAAATTATGGATTTGGGGTGCGCAATCATACTGGCGCTTAAATAAATAATGAATAATAAACACAATAAAGGTAGAATGTAAGCAAAACCGTTTTTGACTTTAATTAGAAGGTATTGAAATAATAATTAACTGTATTAAGTTTAAATAATTTTTATTGCCTGTACTTAATCTACTGCACTACTTCGAATTCGTCATCTTCACGTTCGCGCTTTACACCACCAGAACTACCATCGCCACCGGTATTGCCACCGGCAAAACTACCAACTGCAGCTGATGCACTTGCATCCAAATCCACCTCCATTTTGACGTCGCCACTATCAGCACCTCCACTACTTGAATTTACGACTCCACCAACGCCCATAGACCCACTCAACGCTACAGGCTTGGTTGTAGTTGTAAACTTAATAACTGGCTTAGGTATAGTAACTACTTGTGTTTTTGGTGCAAGCACTGTTTGGCGCTTATTTACGCCCGCGCCACCACTGACATTTCCACCGTTGTTTTTCAGTTGCGTTTTAATAGTTGAACGGTTGTCCAATGCTGACTTTGTCATTTTTTTCGGTTGACTTGCAGCACGCAGCTTATAGTTACAGGCTGATAAACAATAACGGTCGGGGGGTAGACGCAAACCACAATGTGGCTTAATTGGTGGCAAAGGCATGGCATTTCGCACTTCTGCCAACTTTGCTAGAACCTAAAAAAATCCATAAACCACTTCATAACAAAACTTTGAAAATGAAATTCCTTGTGGGTACTTACATGTCGTGGCGGTGGACAAGTAAATGCTTTATCCAAAACAACTTCTGTAGCTAGTTTTACATCATCCAAATCAATTGTTTTTTTCCGCGCATGATTAGCAAAAACTTTCGCATCATCTAATATACAAGTCACGTAACCTGCAGTATTTAAACAGAATATTTATAAATTATAATTACAAAATTACCCAGTTTCTAAACTTACGATAAGTAAACTCCAGTAGCTGGTTGATTACTCGCGGTTCATAGTCCTGTATGTTAAGCTCTTTCAATATGGACATAATAACTTGTGCATCTTTGGGCACATGTTTAACTTGAGTATTTATTTTAGATTTCTCAATTTTTTCTTTTTCTGTGGCCATAATCTTGAAAATTGCTCTGGGAATATGTTGATAGACAAAAATCTCTTTTTTACATCAAGTTGCGGCTACAAATGTCAAATAAATTATAGTGATGCCAGACCAGAGTTTTGCACACTTATGCAATACTTATAGTCCAATTACCCACCGACGTGTGTAACGTACGTTTACGTATGCCTGTGGCGCCGAAGGAGAAATCAGCCATTTCTGTTGTTTACATTCAATACAATGTTGCCATTGATCAGTTTTCATGCATGCTAACGAAACGTGTACTTTTGAAACAATTATTTTTCATTTTATGAGTGCCCGAAATTAATATTAAATAATTATATCCAGTCAATTTATTTAAAAGCAACAACTTAATATCGTAATTTAAGGTTCTTTCAACATTTTTACGAAAATTTAAAAGGTATTTTGAGGTGTTTTTGTAAAGCAACCAGCATACACACGTATGAATAGGCAACACTGTCATATGAGAATGCAATCAGCTGACACGTTCTTACGGAAAAAATCAGAATTTCTTTGATTTCTACGGAACGTTCTACGTATACGGAAAAATTGAACGTCAGTGAGTGTTCGTTTACATGGCACTCTCATAAGACAGGTCGTGTCAGCTGACACGTACTACGTACGTGCGTCGGTGGGTAATTGGACTATTAGAAGCAAAGCCATAACTTCCTGCCGTTGCTAATTCTATACGACGGCACGTAACTACTAAAACAAGTACAAAAAGGTATCAAAAGACGCTTTTTGACATAGATAGCCATAACCCGAAAATGGAGACTTTATCTTATTTTTGTAGATTGATTTTCATAAGGTTGATCAGCTGTTCTTTATGGATATGACTACGTCACCAACAACGGAGTTTTGAGAGCGTGCAACCGACAGCCGGCATATCTAAGGAATTTTTATCAGTATAATGCAACCCTGCCATAATTAATTCTCTCTACGCCATTTTGATTAATCATTAATTGATTCAATCAATCTTGCAATTGATTAGGAATAATTTTTGGAAATAAGTTCAAATTTTAAAGAAATTAAATCATTTACAGTTTGCTTTGAAAACTGTATGCCTTTATAAAAAGCCAACAAAATTATAATAGCAAAGTGGTGTTGAAACTATTGATTTAATTACTTCCGAAAATCATAAATGAGGTGAGTGTAAGATGTTATTTTTCTTTAATTGAAGTTTTGATTTCATGTTTATTCCAGTGCAATATACAGAAAGAAATCGAACTTAAAGAGCATAATTGGACAAAATGAGCTCTTGGGTATAGGCTTAGAAACCAAATTAGTAGACAGTCATACATACACTCAGTAATAATACAAAAAAATGCAAATAAATTGACTATGGTTTTGTAAACAATATTAATTTTATAGATGGAACAGCCGCCGAACAACCGTGTAAAACTGGAAAAATATGATTCAGGAACTGAAGGCATCCTTACAAACGATATGTCAGCAATGCATAACAATCAATATGGACCTTATCCACCACCTAACTTCCTCGATAACAACAGTGGGCAATACATGGGTTATCAAACTTATATACACAACAATGCGGATGGTTCACACAACATGAATCACCATAGAAATATGCAGGCGGATGCTCATAATAACCAAATGGTATATACATCAAGTCTGGGTTTAGTCAGGATATGTAAAAGTTTAACCTGCTATAATATTGCATCTCTCTCGGAAGTTCGTGTTCCTGTTGTTGTTGTTAACAGTGCTTCACCCAGCCTAATGGGCTCGTTCACTCTAAATTGTCATCAGGCTCTTCTAACTGAAGTCGTGTTCCTCTGCAATGATAGTTATGCTTGGAGCTTACAGCGAGATTACCCAATCTGTGTGTATTCAGAATGATCGTGCCAAAGGGACATGGCGAATCGCTTCTCTCTAACACAAATTATACAGGGTTATACTGAAATAACAGCCCATGGCCGGGTAAAAAAAACCGGGTCCTTCCGGTGCAATAGAACTGGCTCTAACACCGAGCAGAGACTCTTGCGGGTTAGGGGTTCGTAAGAGGAGAATAAAATGCACAAAGGCAATGACGTACAACTCGATGGTTGATCTACGGATATGATGCCTCTCACCTCTCATTACCTATCTTCTCCTTCCTTAAGGAAGGCGGGGAAACATAACCTAAAAGGTTGCACTGGTTATACCAAATCACCACCACGACAGTCGGGCAGTACCTCAAGGGAGTCTAGGACGGTACCGGGTTCATATCCGGCCAAGGGTTGTCAATTCGACAAAACTCCCCAAAAACTTCGGGGAGTGTTTTTGTCGTTACAAATAACACCAAGCAGTACATTGTCATGCTTAGTGGGGGTATTTATTCATAGAACGAAACGTGACGGACAAAACAGGGTTATACTAATGTTGATAGTGCTTTACCAGCTTGACTGCCGTCGTAGCGAGCCAAAATATCTACTAATTTTTTCTTTAAAAAATACTTGTCTTTCCAGCAAGGATACAGTGGCGTTGTAAAATATGAAAATGAATGTAATACAACGCAACCATCAGAATATGAAGCAAATAATAGTGCACAATTTAGTTTTGTGGACGTTAGGTAAGTGAAGTCAAACATAATATAGCTGAAAAAACTAGACCCTTGTAAAATTAAATATTGATTAAGATATTTTACAATAACAGGGTTATCTAATCTATTTATTTATAAACAAATTGTTTTTTTTTTTAATAATGATATATTTTCTTTTAATCAAATAATTTCACAGCAATGAAGCAAACGCGTTAACAACAGATTCAGATGATATACCAGTTATAGTGAATGGAAAATATTTCAAAATTATAGAAGAGGTATTTTAAACTAACTTTCTTCGCTCATCTATACCTATTTGTTATTCATTCCGTTTATTTTAAAAGTAAAATATTTTGTTGTACTCAATATTAATATATATATCATAGCTCACTGCAACTGAACATCAGCGTGTAACTCGTGGTATTATTGCTGTATGCAAACATTGCCCACGGGGAAAAGCCCGATCAATACAAGGTTCCATGAGAATAACTTCGAATTTCGTGCGACATTTAAAGACTCTTCACCCTGCAAAATATGAAGAATTTATCATTGAAAGGCAGAACCAACAACGTACACCGCGATGCAAACGTGGACGAAAACGAAAAAGTTCTCAATTAGAGTGCCAGGGAAATAATGGAGGTAATTTAAAAGCAGATGGCTACACAGATGAGGATACTAATGCACAGAGTCCCGAGGGTACTGGGGCATACTTTGATGATACGCAACCATCTTCAGCGCATAATGCAGAGTAAGTTATCCATTCATATTACATTAATATAACGACGGATGAGTTGAAATAAGCCCTATTCCGGATCTTTCATGTGTTGTGAAAAATATTACAATGTATTCACTTTTTTTGAAATGTTACTAATGTAGGTGAATATTAGATAGAGAGCATGCATGTAGCCTTTTTTTCCAACAAGTTTATATTCTAACAAATTTAATTTTTTTAAGAAACGCTGACATGTATTCAGCTGAATCAAATGAAACACACGTATCATATGATGAAAGCATGGAGAAAAGTGAGATTCCCGGATCTAGTCAAATGCTATTCGATCAAAATGAAATACCTACAATCTTGAATGGAAAATATTTTAAAATTATTGAACATGTAAGAATTTATGAAGTTTGTGAATATTTCACTCATACAACTCGATCACTTGTGAATTACAGGATAGCAATCGCAGCGTTATAGCAGCTTGTCAACTTTGCGAAACTGATAAGATGGTAAAAGGTCCACTTAAAGTGTCCTCGAATTTTGTGCAACATTTACGTTTGCATCATTTTAAGGAATATAAAATGTATTTACAAGAAAAATCGAACGGCTCCAGATGTAGACGATATCTTAATAGGCAGCCAACACAATTGCCATTCATTGATAAAGTTATGAATTTCTTACTCGTATGTAATGTACCAATAACTGTGGTTGAAGAACCCTCATTCATTGAACTCTTTCGTAACACTGGTATTACCATGTGTTCCAGAGCACAATTACTTGTACGCCTGGATGAAATGAACGTTAGTTTTGTTGAAAATGTTAAACGTAGCCTACAGGAAGTGCCGTATTTGTGTGTCACTGCTGATATTTGGACTAGTCGAGGAAAACAGTATTTTGGTTACTGTGCTTTTTGGTTGGATAATAATTTAAAAAGGCAAATGGCTGTGCTGGCATGTGTTCGGTTAAGTAATACATCCAATTATAATGAAATAGAAACATTAATTGGACAAATTCATGCCAGATATGATTTGAGCGATGAAAAGATAACTTGTGTAATTATCGATGGTGTGCAAGATTTCGTTCACACATATCACAAATTCAGCATTAAAAGTGAGTACAAAATCTGAGATCACTCTGGTTAAATATAGGTTAAAATAAGGGTAACAATTTTCAGGAAGCCTATATCCACCTTGTTGGTGGTATTCAAAATTTTACAAAACTTTAATAGTATGCAGAAGTCAGTTTCGTTCTTTTGGCTGCCACAGTAGGCACGACTCCAACGGGTGGCATGGAGTGATTCCGAGGGGGCGGGGCGCTTGGTTTTTTCCTTTTATTTTTTTATACCACAAAGGCGGCAACCAACAAGAAAAACCAAAAAGTCCAGTTGTTGTTGTTGTGGTAACGAGATAGGCTTTTTGTAAAAGTTCTTTGGACCATCCCTTTTCTGTGTTTATCAAAGTCTACTATAGTAGAAGGAATGAAATGGTGAAAAAATTATGGAAAAAGTATTCAGAGCATGCTTTGAGGCCGGCGTGGTGTTGTGGTATTGTTGTAGCCCACCACACCAAAGGTCCCAGCTTCAAGTGACGTGGCAGGTAGTATCAAAAACGTTTTTTTCAAAAACACGGTCGCACCTCAGCAGTGGTGTGTTTCTGTCATGAAAAAGCTTCTGAGAAAGAATTCATCTGCATCAAAATATTAATAATAGTCTGGGGAGCCTTACTAAAAATCAGCATCTATTGATATATTCCTCGTTTTATTTTGTACACCATAGGCATTTCTGCTGCTTTATACGATGAAGACTTCAATTTCGCCTTGAGTAATAGCCAGCATTTACTTAGTCAGCTTCCAAAAACTTTCAAACGTGGCGAGGATAGTTTGCATTTATTGACAGTACTGGATTTCAGTAGCATACTTCAATCAAATGAAACGCTAGATCAGGTGCTGAAACGGTAATTACATTGATTTCAACAAAAAAAATTCCATATTATTAATATACTTAATTTTAGCTGCCTCAATATATTAAATAAATGCAAAGAGTTGGAAGATGATGAAATAGCAGGATTTATATTTGATGGTAATTTGGCGCCCAACGATACGCGTTGGCCTTCATGGTACACATCTGTAACACAACTGATTAAAAACAAACATAAAATAGATGAAATATGTGCATTCCTTAAATTAACGAAATTCACGTCAAACGAAATTGAATATCTTGAAGAATTTTGTATGCTACTTAAACCAATAGCTGATGCATTGGAATTCTTGCAACAGGATACATATTTATATTTTGGTTACTTCCTACCTACGCTCATTACCATTAAGGTGAAATTAAAAAAATTGCATGATTCCAGACGTATAAAGCATTTACATACTGCAGCACAACAAATGAGCGAAGCTCTATTCAATCGTTTACGTAAATATTTTGAAATGAAAAGCGAATGCAACGATGCTATAATTGCTGCTATAGTTTGTCCAGCCATAAAAATGCGTTTTGTAGAGGCTTTGCATGAAACGGCACCAAATGTTACAACTGAATATTTAATTCAATTATTTGTAGATTATGCACAAGAATTTTATGTAGATAATAATCAAACTGAGAATGTGAGTGAGCAGCGGCCACCTTCGGTTGATTCGTTTCTCTGCTTTAAACAAGATGATAATGAAGGTAAATTTGATACATTTTCTTCTTAGTATAATTGCGAATGAATATACACATACATATATATTTCTTTCTAGATCCACCAGCAGATAATAAACCAAATGTCAGCATTCGAAAAGAGTTCACTAATTACTTGCATGATGAGGATAAATCTCTAGCTTGCTTGAATCGTTATCAACTTGTGAAAAAAGTTTTTCACAAATATAATACATTGCCGCCAACATCAGTTGCATTAGAACATTTTTTCCATATTTGCTTAAATGTGAGTGACGGACAAAGAGGGCAGCAGCTAAGCGATGACCACTTTGAGCGGCTTGTGCTTATAAAAGCAAATAAAGTTTTTTGAAAAGTATTAATGTATATGCATGATTAAGTGTCATTTGGTTTAAGGTTTTACCCATCAATTCATACAGTTGAAATAGTAGATTTCTAAAACTATAGAAAGAAAAAAAAAACTATTTAAAATCGGATGAATTTGTGGGCAGGTGTATAAGCTGGTATTATGAGTATTAATTATCGAAGTATATGATAAATGGAAAATGTCTTGCAATACATATTTATATTTACATTTTAAGTTAGCATAAAACTGAAAATAAAAAAAAATGTGTATGTAATCAGTTTTATATATAATTTACATATAATAAAATTCTAGCAGGGCGATGTCTGTACATTGCATAAATTCAAGAAATATTTATAGGGATCATTATTAAGTCAATGGAAACGAAATCAACAGTTTTTAGAATTTTTGTTGGTCTGTCTGTATGTTTGGGCGCAATCACTCAAACACTGCTTAATAGAATTGCATTACTAGATGGCTAACTTAAAATGTAAGATATCCCTTATTGCGATAACCTTCGAGAGTGTATTTGTTGCTAAAACAACAACATTAAGGTCGAGCTTCTCTACCAATTTGTGGTATGCTGTTTTTAATTTTTCCTACAAATTAACGGAACCTGTATGTTTTATGCCGACTCCAAACTTGCTGAGAAGCTTTTTCATAGCAGAAATACACTGGGAGGGCAAGCAACACTACCACCACACCACGTCTATTAACAAACATTCTACACCTCAATATTCCACCGAATTTTTTTTTTTTTTTGAAGTCAGAATATTCTTACGATTAAACCTTGGACACTCAGCACATTTATACCTACTGAAAAACGAAAAATCATTACTACGACAACACAAGGCAAATATAATTTAACTTAACAGATATTTCTGAAATACTTTATACTCCTCACTAATCAAACATCGAAAATTAGATTTGAAAAAATGCAAAACGATAACAATGATTATTAGCCAATAGCATAACAAATACAACTAACAACTACTCACCTGTCGACCTGAAGATATACCATTTTCATTTCCATTAATTATTTTATTTGTTGAAAGACTAAAAATTTCATACTCTATCACTATAGAATGTTAATTAAAATTTATAAAATATTTTTTTTTTTTAATTTTTTTCTAAAAGCGAAACTCCAATGCAGGCACAGACGGTTTAAAATTAGCTTCGACTAACTACGCTGCAGTCATCTTAGGATGATTTGTCTACGACATGCAAATTAATTTCATAATCCACAGCTATTCCATCCAATCGGCATCATTATCATCCTCATCATCCGATTGTTTTTGTCTGGCTGGCGGTGGTATTAGGGCTGATAGGCGTGACATAACTGGATTACCCGCTGTTATTGCCTTAACATTTGTTTTTTCTATAATACTTTCAACAGAATTCGTGTTTTCCTTATCTTTCGCACCTGAAATACCCTTTCGACGCATTAATAATTTATTATGCAAATCTGCCATAAGATCACCACCTCCCGTTGAGCCCGTGCCTGTTTTCGATTTCGTATCGCTACTTTTGTTGCCTAAACGATTGTCAACTACATCAACGGGTGCTGCGGCCGCAGCACGCAAACGGCCACCACGTGCACCACCTGCCTTGCGTATTGCATCCATTAGCTCATTTCGTGATTTATCAGTGTTAGGTTGTGGTGCAGATGTATTTACTGACTTTGTATGTTCTATTGTTGATTTTGCCTTTGCAGAAGACGGCTTTACTAGTGCTGGTGGTGGCGGCGGTGGCGGCGGCGGCGGTGGTGTTAGTGTCACCACCCCTGCTACTTGCATGCTATTCAGGTTTTTTTTAATTGTTGGCGCTTTTGGCGTCAATGGTGGCGGTGGTGGTGGTGGTACATACTCAACTGCCTGATCACCGCTCGGTATGTTCTTAGCGTCCACTGAGCCTGCCTCCTCCAGTTCAGGTAAATCGGGCAAATTTTCTATGTATAATGATGGCGCTATTTGTTGTTGATCTTTGCCTTCGAAATGTATATCATCCGCTATACCGGGCAAATCTGGCAAATCAAGTGGTAAATCTATTTCGGGTGCTCCATGCAGGCGCGGTGTGTATCGTAAGCCACCAAAAGAGTTTATTTTCTGATTGCGATGCGCCAGTGAGTATGGAGCTGGTTCCAAGAGTTGCTTTTGTTCGCTACCGGTGGTGCTATTTTCTTGCCGTTGGCGTGATGATTTGAACAACTTTGCCCTCTTCAGATCCTTTTCGGTATCATTACCATATACCAATTCGTCCCTATTACAATGTAGTAAAGATGAGATTGAGCGCAAGTTTTCGGGTATAACACCCATGCCAATGCTCTTATTTACTTGCGCTTTATTAGCAGCCACGGTATGACCATGCATCGGTATATCTGTATCCTTGTATCGTACATGAAAAAATACTAACTTCTCTTGCTGCGATTGAGTAGCGAGTGCATCCACACGACCATGAACTTCATAAATTGAAATATTATCATAACCAAGATGCTCTTGTGTGCACTCAGTGAAAGTTTGTGGTATATCGTGGAAAGTTTGTGTTGATGGAAAACGTGCTGGAGAGTACATTTTTATTGCTTTTTTAGTACCAACCAAACTTCGTATCTTTGACTGTACCTTTTCGATGCGTGTGCTCAGCTCCTGCACTTTGGCATTATTGCGTTGTGTGCGATTGTCAATGCGGTCAAACACAGAATTTATGGTTTTCTGTAGACAATCAAGTGCTATGGCTGCTTGAATAATAGTTTCCTCATGACGTAAATCGGGTGGTATCACAGGCACTGTATACATTCCAACCAGTTAATTTTATAAACATCCAAATTTTTTTAGAATTTTAGGCAGATGCTTGAAAAATAGCAACAGAGCATAGAGATATGTAAGATTCGTTTAAATATCAGCTGTTTATTTAGGTTTTAAGAGCACTGTACATATTACCTGTGTTCGGTGAGGATAAAATTTTTACTGAAAAGTGTTCGGGACGCACAAGATTTTCAGGGAGAGAGCGCATTTTGCCATAGTAGTTGTTCTGTTCTTGTTGTTTATAAATGATATATCTACAATAATAAAATTTTCAAAAATGTTAATGTATGCCGACGACGTAAAGCTTTTCATGTCATTCGCGTCATTTGAAGATAGAAATAAGCTACAATCAAATCTAGATACACTAGTTACTTGGTGCGATTTAAATTATATGCCACTTAACCTTAAAAAATGTAAACACATGTGTTTTTCGCTTGGAATTTCTCAGCCGGCTTCCTATATAATTAAAAATTATAGTCTTAAGCAAGTGTATGATTTTGTTGACCTGGGGTTACTATGGACTAGAAACTCAGTTTCAACCGCCATATTAACACAACAGTCAATAAGGCTAGATGTGTCCTAGCATTCGTGAAACGATGGTCTAAAGAATTTAGCGTCCCTTATGTAACTAAAGCCCTCTTCACTACATTAGTCAGACCGATACTTGAATACGGTTCTATAATTTGGAACCCGCGTTACCAGGTTCATGTAGATCGCCTTGAATCAGTTCAAAAACAATTTTTACTATTTGCCTTCAGAGATTTTCATTGGGATCGGTTGTACAATCTGCCAACCTATACGAATCGCTTAAAATTCATTAATCTGCACACACTTTCTAGTAGGAGGGAAGTGCTTGGAATTATTTTTATGATTAAATTGCTAAATGGTTCACTATCCAGCCCGTTTCTTCTAAGTGAAATGAACTTCAATGTACCGTCTCGTCCTTCAAGGCATTTTAAACCTCTAGTCTTAAAACAGTGCCGAACCAATTTTCAGTTAAATGAGCGTTTTCGCTGTTTGCGTCAAGATTATAACTCTCTTGCTGGTAGATTTGATATTTCAGACTCGCTTTTCAGCATAAAAAAATCAATTCTTTCTATCCTAAATTCATAGCTACTAATTGTTTCTTATTCTTTGACTTCTATATTAACTTCTAACAATAATTTAATTCTGTTAACTAATTATTTCTTAATGTATAATCTATCTTATATCTACTTTACTTAGCTGATGAGGTTTTCTCTGTAGCTGAGCAATTTTAGATCTCGACGATTAACAAACCAAGGCCTTTCAACGACTCGGCACGAACGAATAATCCGCGAGTTATGCGGATGCGCCCCTCGGGTAATCCGTTTGGCAATTATTATAAACGTGTGTTTTTTATATGTATGGCTGTGCTACCAAGCAAAATAAGGGTTGGCTGTCAAAAAACTCTACTACTAAGAACTAAACGAACAGAACTTCTATACGGATTCGAATTTGATCCAGAAAAACAACAGGATCACAACATTGTTGTTGCATTTACAAGCAAAAGTGCTATTTGGATCTTGATCACTTCTGATTGGAACGCGCCTAGCATTGTTACCCCTACTAGTTTGGCATCTTCTTTTGCGAATCGGAGTGGAAAGCTGGTGGTACACACTCAATATTTACTGACGTGATCCCATGGTCCAATAATTTATATGGTCGTCGTAGAAGACATAGCGTCTTCTTCTTCCACATCCACACCTTATGTCAAACTATCATATCTTTGTTTTTTGTTTACATTCTTTGTTAACAGTTCTTGGAAAAGCTATTGAGTTCGCTTCGTGTTTTATTTAGTTTTAATTAAAAATTCGCTGTGAATTGATATTTAACGAGTGCTTTGTGATAACATTTTAAGGAAATGTGTGATTTATGTGTGTGTTATACGTGAAAAGCTTAGAAAATAAGCGAATCGTTTTTGCGCGTTCCCTCTCACATGTGCATTTTGACATAAGAATTAAACGACGTCAAACGGTAATTTCGTGTTGTTGGCCGATTGCGACGACCATATAAATTATTGGATCATGCGTGATCCATATTGAAAGTATTAACGAAATGTGTACAAAAGATTTGTTGCAATATACAGGGTTGCTGATGAATTTTGCTACATTAAGAAACTCAAATAATTTTTTTTTCAGTGTATGGAATTCATTTTTCTTTTATTCATGTTAAATCTCATTAAATTTTATTAAATATATCTTAATTAGTTTTAAAAATAATGGAATTTAAATGCCCCCCCTGCTCGTCGATGCATGTGCGGCATCTTACCAAAAAGTTGTTCATTACTGTTTGGAGAGTTGAGACAGGAATAGCCGCAATTGTTTCTCGAATGGATTGCCTTAGTTCATTCAAATTTGTTGGTTTTGCTTTGAAGACTTCCTGTTTGCAATAACCCCACAAGAAAAAGTCAGGTGCAGTAAGGTCAGGCGACCTGGGTGGCCAACGGAATGTGGAGTTTCTGGATATCAGCTTATTGGGAAATTTTCGTCGCAATTCTGTCATAACAGGTTGGGGTATATGAGGAGCTGCACCATCTTGCTGAAACCACACAGAGTTGAAAGAAATTCTCATTCGGCGTAATTCTGGATAGAAAAACTCTCTCAACATGCTCAAGTAACGGTCTCCAGTAACCGTAACGGTGTGACCGTTTTCTTCGAAGAAGTAGGGCCCGACAATGCAGCGTGATGAAACTGCACACCACACTGTGACACGAAGTGGATGCAATTCCGTCTCATGGAGTATCTGTGGGTTGGAAGCACTCCATATTCGACAATTTTGTTTGTTTATGTTGCCGTTTAAATCGAAATGGGCCTCGTCAGACATGAAAAGACAGTTCAACATGTTTCCATCCTCTTCCACCATTTGAAGCATCTTCTGGCAAAATTCCAAGCGAATCGGCAAGTCTGCAGCGTTCAGTTTGTTGGCCATTTGAATTTTATATGGGAATAAGTCCAAATCTTTGTGCATAATTGACTGTAATGACTGTCTGCTTACACCCATTTGAGCAGATAAGCTCCTTGTCGAAACACGTGGATTGTTTTGTATGGCAGCAGCTACAGCAGCGATTGTTTCCTCCGTTCGAACTGAAGGGTTTCGATGGTAAGGTCTTTTGTTGACTGTCCCATGCTCGGCAAAATTGTTTACAAGTCTTATTATGGTCCATCTGCTCGGAGGATTGCCGCCAAACGTGCGCCTATACTCTCTTTGAACCGAAACTACGGAGTCCAGTGCGTGATAGCGGCGGACAATCCAAATTCTTGTTTCAGTGTCCCAGTTATCCATTTTTGTTAAATGTAAAAGTCAATCTGCAAAATAAAAAAAAAATTAACCAGATTCATTAAATAGAAAAAAAGTTATTTAATTTTTTTTTGGTAGCGGCTTTCATTAGCCACTTCTATGGCGATCATCAAATCACTGTGATAAAAAGCACGTACACGAATATTCACCAGTTCTATAATGAAATATAACTCAACACTAATTATGCTGATTGTGTTATTCCTCTTTATTGTAGTTTCGCGCGTCAAGAAACTCTGCACAGCTGTATTTCTTGAGAATTGCTGAGTTTGGCATATTTTTACTTTGAGTTCGTTTATTTGTTTATGAAAATTTGTGAACATCACTGTAATTACAAAACAATAAAACGTGCAAAATAAAGGCAGGGTCATGGCCACATTGATTGAGCAAATGCTTTGCAAAATGGGATTGCGAGACGAACCAAACATGCAGAGGTCAGTATACAAAAAAAAGGAAAGCTTAAATGCAAACATTCTGTTTGCATATTAATGGGTTTATTATCATGATTTGTTCCAATCAGCAAAACTTTGGAATTGCTACGACTCTTGGAGTTACGTTCTGCTAATATGCCGCTGCAGTTAAACGAATATGCGAAGACTGTAATTTGCGCCGATATTGCAACAACACTAGTGGGCACCGCCTTTGATATGGTAAGACATTTGTAGATAAGTAAATATATACTATGTGTATAACAATGGCTTTTGTTTTATATGTAGGAACAAGCCATCAAGTTGTCGAATTTACGCAAATCTCATTATACACGGCATAAACGAATGATTGAAAAACTTCTCGACTTAAATAAGATCGTCGGTGTAAATGATATCTGTGTACAATTAAATTTGACTGAAGTTACACAAAAGGCGACTGAATTGTTGGAACTTTATAAAAACATTATAACAAAAGAAAGCGCTGGTGATGAAAGCGATCTGATACATCCACAATATGCAGCTATGGCGGTTTTTCAAGCCGCAAAAATGCTCAAACAAAAAGTATCCAAACCAAAAATATTGAGTTTTAGTAATTTACGGCCAACACAGTGGCAGCAACTCGAGTTGCGTTGGAGCAAACTTCTAAGCAAACATAAAGATGCAATAGATAAGAAAGTAATGACACGTGCAGAAGATTTAATTGAAAATGAAGGACGAGGTGCTGTGAACACAAATTCCGAAAGTGCTACAAAAAGTAAAAAACGTGCGGAAGCTTCTACGACAGAGGATTATGATAAATGGAAGAAAAGAATATTAAAAATGGCAGAGGACCAGTTAAAAGGGCAATTGGAGAAACCAAATGAAAATGAGTTAGATAAAGAGAATTTAATTTTGGGTTTGTAGAAAATGCAGTATACACCACGGTAGAGACAAAAAGGATCAAGGGATGTAAAATAGAATAAAGAAACAAATAGCTTCCCGAAATGCCTCAATATTCCTATAAACTAGAAATTAGCTATATAATTAACACGGTATATCCCATGTCAAATCCTAATTACTGAAGAACGATCTACTTAATTGGATAAACACACGTGTATAAATAGAGAGCGCGGAGTTACCCATTTTACCTTAAATAAAATTAAATGAAAAATGTTTCGTTCTCTTTTATAAAATCTTTTATAGTTACTATATACAGTTTTCTTTTAGATTATTTCTTACTTTTTTAGTTCGGGTTATATTACATAGTTATAATGGTTTGCATTACAGATTTATTCTAAATATATCGAGCCCTAACTATCACTTTAGTGTAACCTAGAAATGTTATTACATCATAATTGCCTTTGTATAATAATAAAACAGAATTATAGATATCTGTCAAAATACGGATTTTCAAAATTTTGTTGGTTGCGCCAAAATTGCGTTAAGGTTCGATATATATATATTTATATTATTATACATATATTTCCTTCTAAAATATATAATATAGTTAAGAAACGAGGTGATAATGTCTGAAAGGCCTGAGGCTAGTAATGGAGAGAATATAACTATTACTTAGGTAGTAATTGCAGGTTGTTAGACTTGCGATTAATTATTCGCAGTTCTATAACGAAGTAAACGTTACTTGAAATTCAAGTATACGATAATTCAGCAAACACCTAGGACTGTATACAATATCCGGTTAACGCTAACTGGGGTTTCATTGACGTAAATAGTTCGGGTAGCTGTCAAATAATCCCCGATGAGCGTTAGCCAGCTTTTATGAAGTTCTCTCTATCTCTATGGCGCGATATACAACAGGTATATCATCATAAACCTCCTAAGAGATTTTTGCGCCAAGCTTCTCTTCCAATTTGTGGTGTGCCGATTTGAATTTTCCCTACAAATTGGTGGGACCTACAGTTTTTTTTTGCCGACTCCGAACGGCATCTACAAAGGAGACGAATTTTTGCTGAGAAGCCTGTCATGGCAGAAATACACTCGGAGAGTTTGCCAAACCACTGCCGAGGGGCGACCCCGTTTTGAAAAACTTTTTTCAAATCACTTTTGATGTTACCTGTACCAGGGCTCGAACCATGGACCTTCGGTGTGGTAGGCCGGCAACACTACCTTCACACCACGGCGGCCGCGAAGTTACCTTAACAAAAAATTCAATATAAAGTTGCTGATTTCTGGAGTTGCAATTTTATTTTGCTAAAATTACCATAATTAGTTTCACAATAAACGATTACAGTAATCAAAATTAAATGAATTTGACCACCTCTCGAATATTTTATTGCCCTTTTTCGAGTGTGGCAACTTACGGCCGGATACGTATACGATTCTGTCCTGTTTTAAAGGCATAACTCCAGGATTGGCCTCTAGGTCTTTTAGGCGTTTTAGACTTCACTTTCCTAAAAATCGATGTGCAGTCTAAAACTTCTTATGACAAATGATCAGCTACTGCTGATAATTGCAATATTATGGAAGTAAGCAAACACCGCGATATGAATAAAAAAAATGTTTGCCAAAATATTTATATGACGATGGAAACAAATTCTAAGATAGGGCGTTCTTCAACTAAATTCAGCTATATGTTGTTCTGAACCTGCAGTTGATTGAGCATGTTAATCATATATTGATTCAATGCTTTCATTCCGATGAGTGTCTTTTGAATTTAACGACTCCTTAGATAACAATATATTTTTGAAATGATTGTATAACATCTCACCAATATCCTCTTTTTCGCCATTTGGCTTACAGTCTTGCATGAAATTATAAAAATGGTACTTTTATATAGGTGTCTATAAGCCTTTATCATACATACCATCATAGAAAATCAGTTTCGTTTCTTGCTCAGTTTCCGGCCAATTTTCAACCAGATTCTTCAAGTACTTATAAAATTTTAACAGAATTTCTCTCCTCATTTCGAGAATTGGTTCGGTACTCGTTGGTTGGAAGGTTAATGTTTCAAAAAATGTTAAAATTGGCGTTGCACCTTCTAGCGACATATAATAGAAACGATTGTTAATGGGTTTGGTAAAACGATATACATCATTTTGATATGGACGATGGACTCCTGCACGATTACGATATACTTTGGGAAGAGGCTAATGGTGTAAAAAGAAAATTTTAACAAACGCATTTTTAATAAATAATAATAACAATACATACCTCCGCCTTTTCTAAGAACGGACTCTCAAACTTGGACTTAATAAAGAGTTGACTTGGTACTATTATTATTAGTCGATCAGTTGCAAATTTCACACCATGTGTCTGCTCATACATATTAATGCGGTCTCTTATACCCGTATTATTGATTTCAGCCGGTAATGTGAGCTTTAAATAACCATGGAAATAATTAGCAGCCATACTTGAGGCTGAATCTAAGCCATGATTGCCACGTATAAACATGGCATAATCAAGTGTGCTGTGTTGAAAATTGGCGAAGCACCATAGCCAATAAAGTGGCATATACGCCAAATAATTGATAGGTGGTAATAAATGCAAGTCTCTATTAAAACTGGCACGTGTTATAGCAATACCTATGATAAAAACAAACACAACTACTGTGGAAACATCGAAGCTATACACTCGACACAATATGGCCCATAAACGATTTTCAGGCAAGTAATAGTGTTTGTACTTGAAATATTCGTTGAGTGCTTTATAAAATCGTACGCAGACTTCCGCTATGCAAGAAGTGACGGCAATGTTAACGCAATTATCTGAAAAAGAAAGGCGAACTAATGTATATACCTTAACTTACAACGGCGCTTTAAGTTATCACTTCTCTGGCTTGGATAAAGAAACGAAGAAGGTGGGTCTTACGGTGAACGAGGATAAGACTAGGTATTTGTTGTTGTTTTTAGCGACAACACACTATCCGAAGGCATACCTATCTCGGGCATATTCTAACCCTCTAAACCGTAGGGGTGAAGTAAAATGTTGAGTGAGCTAATTACAAGTATTAGTTGTCACCGGCGCACCTGCACCTTAGAAGCGACATACTGTTGATAGTTGCAAATTGTGAGTTGTTAGTTTGTCATACAAATTTATCAGCTTGCCTACTGGAAATGTTACAAACTAAGGGCCGCTTTCATGAAAGCCGAACAATTTAGGTCAATTAAAGGTCGGTTATCATTTACCGGAGATGGTGCAAACGGCCTTGAATCCCAAACACACACACCTTCGTAATGCGGTAAGTGACAACGTCACCATTAAGACGGTAGCTCTTAATTTCCCAGACTGCTGCACAGTAAACTAGCGCTTGTTAAAGCTAATGTTATGAATAAACAGACTTAAGCAAAAGAGTTCGAAAAGCAGTTAGTACAGCATTACTTTTCCAGAATTCCGGTGTGATCAGCTTACAATTTATATGAATAAACATTATCTTTTTTATAAATTTTTCTAGATAGACTTACAGTTTAATACCCACATACCTATGTAATTTAAAAATGCATTCATTTTTGTAGGTTTTGCATTCCAATTCGCCATTATCCTCCCCAAAACTTAATAGCATTATTCAAACTTAAAAGCATGCAGTATTAAACTAAGATCAATTCGGCAATACACTAATATAATACATAAGGATATTTAATAACACATTTGCTAAAATTCTTGGAAATGCATATGCGGATGTAACCCATTAGTGGCCGTTTTTTTCTTTAAAACTGAGTAATACCCATTGTTTACCCGTACTAGTTTGGCATCTTCTTTTGCGAATCGGAGTGGAAGGCAGTGGAGGAATGTACTCCGAGAGAGTGTAATGAAGGAAATCGCGTTCAGAGTTGTTTAAAGTAAAAACTGCAACTAAAAACTTCAATTTAAACTGAAATATACATTCGATAGTAACGGATAACGTGTTATAATTGCTTTATATTCAATAATTTGGAAGTTTTATGTCTTCCCGTTCAATATTGCAGTATTTAAATTTCATTTTTTTATTATTGCATACAACGCACTCTGTGTGGTTTGTGTGTGTGTGCACATTCGGAGTAAGTTGCGCTACTAGTAGACATATACTATGGTAATACCACTGTATGGTGGGGAGAATAGATGTATATATAATATACATATGAATTTCCACACTTTGTGTTATTGTAACTAGTTAAAAAAATATATTTATATAAAGCATACTTAGATTAATAGGTGAATTTTGTGGATAATTTCAATTTTGATACAATTTGCTATTCAGTAAGCTATCTCACATCTCTAGTCTCAAAAAAATGGTCACTAATTTGTCAGCTGGTTCTAGGCAGGTCACAAACAGTAAAATATTGGGTTAAAAATTAAAGAAATTAAAAAACTAATAAATTTGAAGTGTAGAAACATTTATATATTCCAAAAACTAATATTTAACTATAAAAAATAAAATAAGAAATAAATTGTCCGCGATCCTGGGCTCGAACCTCCGTCGCTCACTTTGTACTCGAGGCGCTATCGTGATATCTATACATACACTGTCAACTGCTGTACTTGAGATGTATGCAAGTGTGTTTTCACCACATATCTTTGGTGAACTTTTTGTGATTTTCTCTTACAGAATACCGAAATAATCTGAAGTCACAAAAATTGTCTCTAATGAAAAATCTCAAATTTAGTGACTTGAGATGAGACAGACTTACAGAATACAGCTATAACCTTAGTAAGATAACGCACGTCGAAATGACGTACTAATTTTTTTACCCTCTGAGACTCATTTATTTCCGGAGCAACTTCGCACGCTTAGTTTTCTCAGTCGGTTGCTGCAGCTTATTGGTGGTAGATGATTTTTGCGGTGAGTGTTTTTTTTTATCAGAGTTGTGATCACAGCGTATGTCGTTCCTACGTTATTATCTTTCCAGGGGTATATAATAGCGTTATCTTTCTAGAGTTAACTAATAAATATGATTAACACGTTCGAGATCATTATTCGTTGCGTTTGTGCAACACACGTTCAATGGGGATTAATAAAATAAAACGGAAGGTGCTCACAGTGGTACTCAAAGTAGGAAATCAGCTGTTTGCAGAGCTGTAGTCAGTGCTGCCGCGTTCTTCGAAAAAGGTGTATCAACTTAACAAAAATTATGTCAAACGAATAAATATCAACTATTTTTTTAATTTTTACTTATTTTGTTAATAATACCCGTTTTTATCGAAGTCCACGTTTATTTAAGTAAAATTTATTGAAATAATAGTTTTTCAATGGAAACATTTGACGATTTTTGTATACTTTGAAGCATAATGAAACCTTATCAGGTGGAAGCATTGATACAATCTTTATGACTGTATGTAAAAGGGTGTTTTTTTAGGGGTATAGAACTTCGAATTGAAATAAAACACAAGAAAATCGTTTTCAGGTCCATCAATTTGGCTTTATTGGAAGGATAATTTTATGCCATTAATGTTTAAATATGATTTCGGGCATGTGGCCGCCGGGGCTGGCTCGAATAAAGCCAATTCTACAGGTCCAATTTTCAACCACTTTTTCGAGCATATGGGGCCGTATGTCGGCAATAACGCCACAAATGTTGGCTTCCAATTCCCCTAACGTTTCTGGTTTGTTGGTGTAGACGAGCGACTTCACATATCCCCAAAGAAAATAATCCAATGGTGTCAAATCACACGACCTTGGTGGCCAATTGACAGGTCCATTCCGCGAAATTATGCGCTCATCGAATGTTTCCTTCAATAAATCGATTGTGACGTGCGCTGTGTGGCATGTAGCGCCGTCTTGTTGGAACCACAACTCATCCACATTCATGCCATCCAATTCGGGAACAAAATAGTCGGTTATCATGGCTCTATACCGGTCTCCATTAACGGTAGCTGCCTCTCCAGCATTATTGCGGAAGAAGTATGGCCCAATGACTCCACCAGCCCATAGAGCACACCAAACAGTCAGTTTTTGTGGATGTAATGGCGTTTCAAGGGTCTCATGTGGATTCTCTTCACTCCAAATGCGGCAATTTTGCTTGTTGACGTAGCCATTCAACCAAAAATGAGCCTCATCACTGAACAAAATTTTGCGATGAAAATCAGCATCGAAATCAATCTCATTTTCGGCCCATACACCAAAATCACGACGCATTGCATGGTCTCGCGGCTTTAATTCTTGCACAAGCTGGATCTTGTAAGGTCGCAAGCCAAGATCTTTGCGCAAAATCTTCCATAAAGTTGTTGGACAAAGCTCCAATTGCTGTGCACGGTGGCGAATCGATTCATTCGGGTCCTCTTCAACACTTTGCTCTACAGCGGCAATTGTTTCTTCGGTGCGCACTGTTCGACGTCTCTGCGGATGCGTATTATCACATAGAGTAAACGTAGTGCGAAAACCATCCATGGTTAACCGAATTAATTGCTCTGATGGACGATTATGTCGACCATAAAATGGACGGAGCTCACGGTTAACTTCGCGAACTGAACCTTTATTTTCGAAATAAATTTGCACGATTTGCAAGCGTTGTTCTTTTGTCAACCTGTTCATGATGAAATGGCAAACCAAAATGAACATAAATGACATTAGAGTTGCCAGATTTGACCACAAAATGCCAGTTTTATCTCTATTCGAAAAACAAACCTGTAAAAAAAACACCCTTTACATATGTCTAGCAGCCACCACCTGTCATTATTATTCCGCGATGCTACCAGCAATGTGTGCATTTTGTACAAGAGTTTTTTCGCTCATACGTAAAAGTTAAGACTTTACTTCGAAATGAGTGAAGATGAATACTGGAAATGTATAAAAATAGGGAATTCCATGATAAAAAGGGGTTGGGTTTACGAGAATGCGCCGCAAATACATAACACATTTTAATATCGAAGAGTAAAGGAGGTCGTACACATCACAAAGTAATAAACTAGAATTGACGGCGACTAATATTTTACAAAAATTTTGCATTTAAAGATGCGGATTTTTCCGAACAAAATGTGTAAATTTTAACCGATTTCTTTAACACTATACACACAAAACTTATTTATATGACACAAAACAAGCTTTCTCTCCCTCCCGTATTGTTTATTTCCCGAGTTTTGCGCGAAAACCCGATATAAACATAAATCGGGCAATTTTTTTATGAAAACCGATCATAAAATCAGAAAACCTTGCCAATAAGATACATTAATATCAATAAAGACAATTTTTCAGAAAAACTTGCTTCATGTTAAATATCCGTTAGATCAGAAAAGTCCTGTAAATAAGTTATATTAATATCAAAACGATTAATAATAAGTAAGGTTAGGTTTATCTTCCGATAGTTTTCTAAAACTCTCCAGCGATAAGCTGTGTCTGAGTCTTAACGGTATTCCTTCGGTGTCGGAAGGTGAAGCCGGATTAACCCAAAGATCGCCAAATTCTTAATCCCGTAACAGCAATCCCAAGTGGGTCACAATTGGCCTGCCCAAGTACCGCGCAAATATAGGTCCGAATTTTACACAATGTTGTAGGTCAGATAGAATTCAAATACATCGGTGCACAACTTTCTAGTTCTACGAATCTCTTCAATGCGAAGTCTGATATCCTCATCAAATTGGGAAACTTTACTTCGAATGTCTCTTACTCCTTCTGGCTTGGGACTAGATGACAGAACTGATATAAACACTTGGTTTGCTCAGTGCCTGGCATTTAATTTTTTAGTGGTTTGTTACGTAAATAGGGGCACCTCCGATGCCGAGTGGGAGCGTTATCGATGTGTAGTGATGAAACAAATCGTTCCCACAGCAGTTGGGCTTATTCATCAAATTGGTAAACTGCATCCATATCCGGGACTATGTTCTTCATGCCCGGCAAAGGGTCGTAATTCTCTCCCAAGCATAACACCTTGGCCGTTCTATATGTCAAACGGACGTAAGAGTTTGCTTGAAGATATTAAACACTTTTTTCCAGTTTAACGCTTCAATCATAAAAGCAGCCCTACGCTTTACGTAGAGTTTCCTGCTCTCGATACAAAAATCATGATTGCCACGCGCCTCTATCTCTCTTTTTCTACCTTTTACTTCATTTGCTTTGTTGAACAGTTTTGTGTAAATTTTTAACGTGACCGTTTGAAGTATTTTAATCGTACGCTATTTAGACAATTGAAAAGCCCATGTAGTCGGGGGGAAAAAAGTTTAAGTAAATAAAAGATAAGATAGCATAGAGGGCGTAATGTATTTTGTGACTTGTAATAAGTGTTCTATTGGTGTAGAAACGTTCATAGAATTGTGCAAGTGTTTTGTACCCAAAATAAGGGGATTGTAAAGGACGAAAAGGTAGAAGACTGGAAGAACAACACATTCATACAAATGTGTAACCAACGACGCATGTACAAGATATTCGTAGAATATACAAAAACTTTTAAATAACAGAATAAAATGTTAATAGGAAGCCGATAAATTAAACAATCAAATGTACAAGGTACAAGAAGAAAAAAAGCATCTCACTCAAAAGTCTTTCGTATACCAGCTGCATCGATACGACGACGTCGGGATTGCGCTGACGTCGGTATATGCAGACGGATTTGTGTACATAAAAGACAATGTAAAGGGCTTGCGTTGACATGGCACTTATCTCTGCTCTGCTTCGTTTTTGTTTTCGTTTCTTTTTTACTACTTGCATAAATTAATTTCATTGCTTTATTCTTATGTTGTGATAAACAAATACTTTAAGTACACTTATAACATATATTTAAAAACTTACTATTTGAAAGCAGCCAATTAGTTTTGCGCCGCCATCGTGACAGAGCATAGACTTTCTCCAAAGCAGAGCAGTCGCTCTTTCGTACATATGTTTTGATGCGCGTTTGGTTGGTAAAAAGTTTGTGTTTTTTACATTTTGCCGATTTTTTTTTTTGATCCACGTCTGCTTGTGATTGTGTTTTTGTTTTTAATTGTTGTCTTTTTGGATAGTGAAATTTTTTATCACGCGTAGTGCCATTTAATTAATGACAAAGTAAAAACAAATTTTAACCAAGAAAATTTTAATAAAAATTCGTACTATACATATACTTGAGTAAACAGAACCATAAAAAGCACAATTAATTAACTTAATTCGCTTATGATATTTGTGTATTTTGAGGCGTAAAAAATTAATAAAAAATGTACTCTGATTGAAAAAAAAAATTACCTACAGAAATATCTACAAATCCATTCCTTTTTAAAATTGTCTCCAAATTTACTGTGACGAATACCCTTGGAATACGAAAGATAAGGTTAGTATCAACATATCATTGTTACCATAGATATAGTGCGTTTCATAATTACAGCATTTTCAAAATTTAACTGTATAAAGACAAGAGATTGGCCAGTGGTTGAAATTCAACCACAAAACTTTAGTTAAATTTATTTATTTGTTGTTCCTTTTATTCGCAAAATATGTATGTTGTTGTAACGACGAAAACCCTCCC
Source organism: Merzomyia westermanni (assembly GCA_949987695.1). Classification (NCBI taxonomy): domain Eukaryota; kingdom Metazoa; phylum Arthropoda; class Insecta; order Diptera; family Tephritidae; genus Merzomyia; species Merzomyia westermanni. The sequence continues at coordinate 4,412,616 of OX465293.1, read as the reverse complement.
CGAGGGTAAAGTAAACTTAAAATAATTGAGTTGATTTGGTTTTGTGTTTTTTCGACAGGGTGGATACTGGATTTATATTGGAACGAATTTTCGTCATCCCTTGTCAATTTTGGTTTTGTAACAACCGGCGATCCGCCATCTTCAGTGATTGATTTCGTTCTCCTTAAAATAATTCTTTAAAAACCTTTCTGAAGTAAATATTAAGCTTACAAAATTCCCATTTTTCGTCTATAAAACGTTTGAAAAAAAAAGCGTTTTGTGATTAAAAGCTTAGTTATGTAAGCCTATAAACAATTTTCAAAAAAAGCTTTTTGTAAATGTTTTTTCTAAAACTTTATTCAAACGATATTTTTCATATTATTTAGCTGTTGCAATAAAATAAATAAAAAAGTTCTAATCGTACAATGAATGCTGGAACTTAAACCAATTATTAGCAGATTGCGGAAGTGGTTAAGATGCAGCCATCAATTTTGCTTTTGTGTCGTCATTCTCATGTAAAATCTTTTCTGGAAAGAATTAGAAATATTTTAAGTTCAAAAGAAAAATCTGACAAATAGTTTTTTCCGAATTTTTGGAAACATTTGCATTTCACTTTTAAAGTGAAATGTTGACGTTTATAAAAAGGTTTACTTTAAACTTTCAAATAAATGAAAACTGAAAAAGTTTACATATCGCTTGTTGTAGCAAGTTTACTTTAAATTATTTTTAAAAACATTTAGAGAAATGCTTGTTGGGTATTTTCATGAGCTCGTGAAACTTACAAATATGTATAAACACAAATTTAAAACAAAATTGATAAATAAGAAATTAAAAAAAAAAACGCGTGTAGAACCGTATTCGAAATCTTATTCAAAGATTTTTTAGGCATAAATACGGAGTAGTTTATCAGGATGTCTGTGGCAATACGTGGAAAAAAACCAGTAATTTTTTTGAATTTTTCTAAAGCGCTTTGAAAATTTAAATACATATGTAATTGTAGTGTAAATGTATGAAAAGGAGATATTTATTTTTTGTCTATGAAATCCACAATTTTTGACCAAAAACAATGAAAATTTGTGTGATGAGAGATTTGTGTACGGAGAATACAATGCTGGTAATCATCTCATTTTTGTCCTATCTTGAGTTTGGCTGTTTGTGCTTATTGCTACAGATATAAATATGCTCTTCAGTCAAATTATAACATTAGTATAAATGTCCCTAAAAGTAGTCTATATAAAATATGCGTTTGGATCTACCCATCGATTCTGTTCTCTTTACAAATTGTCAATATTGATAAATAGTTAATTATGAAAATTTAATTATGCAGCAAAATCAACAAAGAAGAAGAGTTCACAACACTTGATACAAATATTTTTTACTATTTATCCATACGGAGACTTTGTCATGACAGAATCGGGTGTTAATCTGCTATATTTTACCCTAAAAGGTGCCAATCCATTCCAAAAAACTTAAAATTCCATTCTCAATCAAAACTTCGTATCGCCGCCTTCACAAAATTCTAAAAAAAAAAATTGTTTTTAGTCGCATTTGAACAATTTCTTCCAAATTTGTTAGTATTTAAAATGTCCCTGGTCTTATCGAACTTTGCATTGTTTCAGCTTTTTACCAACACACCCAATGTACCTACTCCCACCTAAACCTTAAAGTTTACTCCCGTTTAATCGTTCAACTGGTTTTTATGCTTCTATGGATAAAGCATACTCGTACCATAAATCAATAAGAAGCAAAGCAATGTATTTACTACCGAGATTTGTGTGAGGGAATCGCAATGACGACGACGATGCATGCAAGTGTAAGGATACATTCTCATTTGCATTCTACAAGTGTAAGGATACATTCTCATTTGCATTCTACAAATTGGCCAGACGCCTACATACACAAATTCACACCTATGCACCAACATATCCTTTTATTCGTCCTTCGTGCTCCAACTATACTCTTGAGCAATTTATGTATACGCTGCAACAAATAAATCACTAGTTTCCTACTATGACTTCTCACACATGTTGCAGCCCCACTCAAACACTCGCTCGGTCTTACTCTCTCTGCGTCTCTATCTAACTCTCTCTTGAATTTTATCTTCTGTTTGTACAAGTTTTCCAATAAGTTGTGTGCCTAGTCCTGTTTGAACGAGTGGCGCCTCTCTGTAGTTAGCACCTAAATGCAAATGACTTCATGTCTTCGGTACTTTAATGGTGATGTCCAAAAAGTACTATTTTATTTTATTGTTAGGTGCCTGTCTTCACTAAGTTGGCTTTGTAGTTTATACAATTTTAATTGTGGTGTGAAAAAGATTGAGATATACATACTTATGTTTTGAGGAAAAGGAATGGCATTTACCTAATTTTTTGGGAAATTAACCAGTAATTTAGAAATATCGACGTACTATATAATACGTCTCTTAAACATTTATTTGACTGCGATATATTTTAAGAGTTGTCTAGACATTCAAAATAATGAAAAGTAAGGACAAACATCTCCGTCATTTTGTGGTGTGCTAAAAATTGGTTGTTGTTCGTCGTGGCAAAGCAAGTCCCTACGTTTTCAGATCTGTGCACAATCTTTTGACAGATGTGGATCCGATACGCTCTGTTGGTAGCACCTTTTGGTACGCCGTCGAACTTACGTCAAACATAAATTACAATAATGCTAAGCTCCCCAATTCGTTTGGGTAATATTTCCTAAACTATTTAAACAATTTTGGGAGTGTAAAACAAAACTATCGAACCATTTATTCTTTACGAAAACTGATTTTCAGTAATCCTTCCACCTACTTGCGATATTATGTTTGGTCCAAATGTTGGCTCCCCAATGTCGTATTTTATCCACTGCAGAGAAGGCGGGACTTACGCTGCAAATCTTTAATGAAATATGCTGTAAAAGAAAATTACAAAAAAAAAACATCGTCGTCCTCCAGCCAGAAACATCTGCTAAAATGAAAAAGTTGGTAAATCAAGTTTAAAAGCTTGTTGCTTTTAAAAATTAGTATATTTTGGCTTATTGAGGTAATTCAGATTGCTAAATATTGTGGTATTCCGCAGGGGTATCGGGATTTTTGCCATATGTAGAGCATTCAAAAACTGGTAAATCTACACATTCATACCTCTACCAAGAGAAGGACGACATAAAAAAAAAAAAAAATAAGTATAACCGTGTTTTGATGGCGCATAGGTGATAAACACTTTTTTACCAATCCGGTCCTTTTCGATAATTCTATTCTCTTTTAAATTCAAAACTCTCTTTTGTTTTGCCTTTCTTTGTACTTGATTATAATGTTTAGAAGCTCTTTACTTCTTTGGCTTTATGGAGCTTCCATTTCGTGCAGCAAAACTAGCTGTCATTGGATGTGTTGGTCAACAATATTCATTGAATACCGGTTTCGTGGATTCATTCCAACGAGAAACTTGCCCTCAACAAACAGCTTGTACTTCTCATCATTTTAGTTGCGATGTACGGGTACAAATATTCTTACTTTTTTGGCACAGTGGGCTGCCCAAAACATTTACAATTCCATCTTAATTAGTACAGTTAGTACTGGTAGGTGAATCTGTAGAAAGCGCGGCCGGGGAGAAATTAATCAAAAATATTTTCCTTAATATTTCAACAGCATATAAAACTTTTTTGAAATTATACAAGGCAGTTTTTAAACTAGAGCTCTCGTAGGGCGTAATACTTCGAATCAATACTTATTTGAAGTTGGGTGCCTTACAATGTAAGGGAGCTTAGATGAAACTAGTAAAGTCATTTTTAATTAACAGGCTCCATGCCACTTCGGAAGGGTTAAGTTACATCTTAAAAGCCAACTATTGATTCCAGGTATACAAGAAGGCACCTCTATGAGCAGAACGATGAAAATCAGTAATACATGAAGCGGCTATCAGGCGACATTCACAAGGGAACCCTGCTATTTGTTTGTCAAATGCCGGCCAGTGAATGTCGTAAAGCTTCGTTCCATGTACATATGTTGCTGCGACTTCAACCCATAAAATAAAAAAAAATAATAAGATAGAAGAGGAAAAGGAATTACGAAAATGGGAGTGAATGAAAGGAACTACAAAGAAATGAAACAATAAAATAAAAAAAATTGTGAGTGGAAAGGAAACGATAAAATAGAATAAAATAGAATAAAAAAAAATGCCAACAATAGTATTAAATAGGGTAAAAAGGAAATAAAAGAAAGAAAATAAAGAAAAGGAAAAAATATTAAAGAAAAACAATAGCAAAGAAAGTAGGAGAAATAGAGGCCAACACATGACGGCGCTGGTTGCTCCTTCTTAATTATCTTCAACGAAATTTCGCCAAATTTATAACACTGTATTCGCAAAACCCTGAATAACGCTACATACAAACACATTTCAACACATTTGGTCCATGATGCCGGTTACTAGCGAAACCTAAGCTTTCTGAAAACTACATATCAAAGGTAGGTAGAGAAAAAATCAACTCCAGGCTTGTACTTATAGTCAGCCGCCAACGTATTTTTATATTGCCTGGTCCTGCCCACATACACATACATAGGAATACATTGGATTGGACCTGCTTGAACTGGAAGTGAACACGCTCGCAATGGTTGTGCTTTCCAAGTGTGCGCGCGTTTTCTCACTGTGCTCTTTAGCTTTGGAGAGAGATGAGCTCTCTTATTTAGGCTCCACTATAAGCTCCTGCTGGATATGTAACCTGATTTGGCGAAGGCTAAAAATGCCTTTGTACTGAGTGCATTTTGGCAGCTGCTTCACTCTTTTTTTTTTTTTATTTATTTGTTTTTTGCTGTTTCTTTTTTGGTATCGTTGTACTTGAAGCGCTGGGATACCTACTCCAATGCACGAACCATTGATTTCACAGTTTCAGTTGAATGAAGTGCACTCGCACAATTCGGTACGAATTGCGGTTGGGGCAGCAGAAAATGTTTTATTAAAATTTAAGAAAAAAATTTAAGAAAAAAATTTTAATTGAAAAAAATACTCACTAAAATATCATACTAAAAGTGTTCGCCGAAAATTTAGCAGTGCTGTGGGTTGCTGTGGTTTGATTTATGTGCGCTCTGTGGAGTGTGTGGAATATAAGTAGTTTACTACAACAACGTTTGTATGCAGCGTATTACTAAAGAAAAAAGCTTCCTTGAAAAATCAATGCAAATTAAATTTCGTAGTTTAAATTGGTGAGTGTAGTGAAGAAAACGGAAATTGCAGTGTAGTTGGAGAAAGTGCAATAAGTGAGTTGGGGCTTATGATAATTAAGAAAAAAGTGATTTTTGCCAAAAGGATGCGAGTTGAGAAAATCTAATTTGCAGCATTATTTAGTAATTTCATCAAAGTAGCAGTAAAAGTCAACACTAACAATGGTAATTTTGTTTCTGCATTAAAAATTGAACCTTTTATATATTTTTTTCTGGACAAAAATTGTGTTTATCAGGCAGATAAATTTTAAAGTTCAGATGAGAAAGCGGCACTTGGTATATTTCGCTAAACATTTATGTTATTTTTTTTTGTAAGTTTTTCGGTATGTATGGATGTTTATATACATATATGCATGTTCTCCTGGTGTGTATTGGTATGCGTAATTGGAGTAGCTATACGCAAAAGTGCTTCGGCGGCATGTCTAAATCGCGTGCCACTATTACTATGCTCGTATTTTTTCCACAGTGGCATGAGTGGGCCGCTTGTTTGGCCAAAATAATAAAACAAAAAAAGAAGTTTGGTTGAATTTTCTCAATTATGCGAGTTTGTAGCTAAAATCACTGAAATTAACTAGAGGTATTGTGCTCCAGCGAATGTTCCTGATAAAATTTGCGATAGCTAAGTGATCATATCATAATCGATGGCAGAAATATGTAGTAAAGACATCCAGGACCGGCGTACTTTACGGCTGAATAAGTATCATTAACATGTTAATGGGTCTGTCTGGCGTGTGAAGCCCATCATCGAAAATCACATTGAACTTTATAAGGCGGCTATTCTACCTGGTAAATCTACCATCGAAAGGCCTTTAGGCCAATACGCTCAATACTGGAGAAGACTCACGATAAGAAAAACGACAGACACCATAACTTTGCCGATTTCTGAATTTGACTTACGTGCAAAACTTATACGGCAATGCTAAATGAAGTAGAGCAATACTGTGCTTTTTAGAGAAATTCCTTTCTCGAAAAACAAAGCTTACACTCTATAAGTGGAGGATGCATTGATATTTGCAATTGACCTGAGTTGCCGGTAAAAGGGGTGAATGGCATGCTTTGTTACGCAACCATACTTAATAATGTAGATACATACTCGAAATTAGTGTACCAAAGTTTTCCTCATTTCGTCCCAGTATGCAGAGTACGAAGAGGAAGCACCACACCGTTTAAACCACAAAATGTATGTAAAATGTGCCAAAAGCCATGCGGAATTGTGTACGCAACAGTAATTTCGGAAAGGAGGTGAGCTGCTGCTGCAGGCCGAATATGAAAGAAAAGAGTTGCTGCAATGAAGTTATTGCTTTCTGATGCTGGCAATAGCACTGTGTGGCTTACTGTGCGCAACCATTCTTAGAAGGATGAGGCAATTCATGTGCTATGATTATGGCGATGATGTTGGCTGCTGGTAATGTGGGACAACAACCAAGCCTATTGCGTGCCTTGAACCCTGTGAATACCAGCAGCGAGACTATAGCACATCACAACACACAATAAAGCGCCGACTCAAGATGTTTTGCGCTTCATTGGCGGAGACACGCATTCCAAAAGTCGATTATGGAGTTGCAGCGACGACTGTTTGTTGCAAGATACATTTATATTTTATATAAGCGTGCACTTCAATGATTTGTAACAATAGTAGCTTTCTGACGCAGTGCGGCTCTTACCATATGTAGCCTTTACTTGTGATGACTTCCTTTTAGGAGCATCCACGAGCTATTGCTGCTTACTCTTTAAAAACAACGACTATACACAGATTGCTCTACAGTTCTTTGCTGTTGTTTCTTATCTTCTGTGAGACGTGCCTTTATTCTTGTTTGCTTCTTCTTATTTCTTTTTGTTTTCCTAACTTTTTTCTTGTTAGTCTCTTGGTAGTTGAACAATTTTGTTGAACAATTTGTTGTTGCCACTTCGAATATATTTTGTGTTGTATCTGCTAAAATAAATACACGAACACATAAATTCACTACTTCGCACAACAAACTTTAGCCAGCCCAACATTTCAGAACAGAAGAAATTGGCAAAAAACCTCCTTTCCTTCCAGGTCTGACCACAACATATACAACGTTTCGGTACAAAAGGTCACAAATTGTGTATAGGTTCATATTTCTACTGGAAAACAACTTACATGAGTTGTTTGGGAGCACTCATTACAACGCTCCATCAACTCAGCAAAAGGCTTATTCAGTCTCGAAGACTGAATAGGTGGCTACAAAGAGTTTGACCTTAATAGGGAAGCTTTCCTTGCTTGGAAGTATGTGATACATACAAAATTTTAGGAACCTGATATATGTATATCTAGATCCTGTTTGAGCTGCCAGATTTGACAAGGGATGACGGAAAATCGTACCAAAATAAATAATTCCATTAAGATACTTATTAAAAAAGACGACAACAACAGATCAGAACGAAAATGGACACTGATGATGGCACAACGCCGAAACCGGTTTGTCTCAAAACCAAATTTGACAAGGGATGACGAAAAATCGTTCCAATATACATCAATTAAAAAAGAGTTAGATTCATTAAGTAATGGCGGCTGTTATAATAATATCACGCTAGGCCTCTAAAAGTTTTTGGGATTGCTTAGCTATTGACTGCTCCTCGTATAAAACTTTTTAAATCCTAAAAAGATCTCAACTTCTAAGTGTTAAAACAAACACATAGATCTACATAAGGTATTCGGCAGAAAAATAAAGCCCATTAGAAAAGTTCAAGAAACTCAAAACATTGAATAAAGTGTCGAGGTATATGTACATTGGTAATTGAAAAACGTATTTAACAAACAAAACAAGCAAAAGTATTTAACAAACAAAAAAAAAAAAAATAGCAGCATACAATTATTATCCAACACAAAAGTAAACAGTAAAGTATCATTAAATCATATAAGGAAAAATAATACACATAAATAATGGAACAACATATTATAAAATTTCAACCTTCCTATTTGGGATTGAGAATTCTAAATACATTAATATGTAATGTGGAACAGGACGAACGAACTAAGCGCATACAAGTCGTACACAAAATCAAAGTATTGAAGTATTAAGCAATGGAGCATTTGACAAGTGATTCCCGTTTATATTCATGAATTCGAAGCTTTTTACAAAAATGGTATAGAAATGAATAAAAGCAATGGTAAAATGTCAAAGCGACACGCCCAGCCAGAACCAAATTTGTAAAAGATTGACGTTGTATGAACAACAACTGACTACCAAAAACAAAAGTAATAATATTAATAATATACAATATTGTAATAACAACAACGATGACAAGAACGAATGCAACGCTTGGTAAGAGCATATAAACGGTACAGGTAAGCCACAGCTAAATGGTAAACAAGTCTGATCATATGGCATAAAGGTAAAGTATAGACAAGTTATAATTTACAGCCGAACAAACGAATCACCAAATGAACAATATGGCTGAGAGAAGAAAACGAAAAACATAAGAAAACCAATAAAAAGAAAATAAAAGGAATTAAAAAGAAAAAAGTGGACAACTAAATTTCCAAACCCAAAACAGCTCAGCGCCGCACTATAAACAAGAAACCCGTTTTCTGTGTCGTGAGTCTTCAACGTGCTTGTATTTAGCTGCGGATCTCCAACAGCGTATTGTTTACCGATCGCAGCATTGGATTGGTACGGCTTAGTTGGAACATGTCAAACAGTGCCTTTCCTGTGTGCTATAACAACCTAAGAAGGTACTGCTGCTCAAGCTGGCTGACGAACTGGTTTCTCGAATGAACTTACCTTAAAAGTTATGCTTACATATTTTATGTTATGGCCAAGCGAAGTTTCCTGTCTTTGTCCGACCGTTCTTGTAACCCTCCACCCCCGTGAGTTAACTAGTTAAAGACTGAATGTGGTGGTTGAGTGTCATGCCAGCAACTGTCATGATCAGACAAACCAAATCTTGTCAGCATACTCAACTGTGTAGTGCGCGCTGTAGGAGTGAGCACCAGACACACAAGCCCATTTAGAGTAGTGTAAAAATATTTGTGTTTAAGTATAGAGAAGATGGGCATGTTGGTATGTTGGTTGACTCGTTGCTGTCTTATGGTTAAAGCTTGACTTTGTATATCGTGGAAGTTTAAACTGCCACACCAACTTCAGCAACACGTCATTTCGTAGAAATTGTATGAGGGCAAACAAAGCGGGCATATAGATATTTTTTCTTTGATTTTATACATTTTGTTTAAGTGTAAATAACTATATAAAACTAACAGCAACAAGATGGTGTGAACTGGTTAATGGATAAGACAGTAAAGCGAAAATTGCATTGACCAGCGTGACCAGATGATCCTCTATTAATGGTGAGCTTTTGCAGGCCGCTAATTTTGTGCCAAAGAGAAACCTATCAAGGCAGGAGGGAGAATTGCGGACAAGTAATTAATACGTTAGTACATGGGAATACCTTAATTTCTAGTTTACACAACAAGTTTCTCAATTTCACGTAAAATGTCTTTCTATATTTGGTTTAGAAAGTTTTTTTTTTGTGACAAGGCTAACACATGTCATATGCCCAACAGGGACTACGTTAAAAGCCTTGCTATTGAAGAACCTGCGAAATTCTGGTAAATCCATATGTCCTATGTTTCAATATATATCGTCAGTAATACATCGGCGAAGAAACCACTCAATTCCATGCGCTAGCTATTTGCTGATGCGAGTACAAACATACGAGGTGTGTTCAAAAAGTATCGCGAATTTTGAATTTTCGCTGGTTACGTATATTCGAATTTCGAATTTTTTGTGGCGTTATGTTGGTACTCATGTCTCTCACTTATGCCGACAAGCTCGGCCATTTTGAATGTTCAGTTAATTGTTGACAGCTGCTTTGCTTGCACGTGTTTTGGATCGTCTTCGATTTTTACGCGAAATTCGTACCAAAATTGCTCAATTGTGACCAAAAACAGCATCGCATGAACATTGCTAATGAGATGTTAAACTCTGTCCGCGACGACCCAAATTTGCTCCAGAGGGTCATAACTGGTGACGAATCGTGGGTTTATGGTTATGACGTGGAAACCAAAGCTCAATCATCTCAATGGAAGCTGCCGCACGAACCAAGACCGAAAAAAGCGCGCCAAGTTCGGTCGAATGTGAAAGTTTTGCTGACAGTTTTCTTCGATTGCAGGGGCGTGGTGCATCATGAGTTCTTGCCACAGGGAAGAACGGTCAATAAGGAATATTACCTGCAAGTTATGCGCAATTTGCGCGAAGCAATCCGCAAGAAACGCCCGGATTTGTGGAAGAACAAAAATTGGCTTTTGCAACACGATAACGCCCCTGCTCACGCATCGTTGCTTGTGCGCGACTTTTTGGCCAAAAACAACACACTAAAGATGCCGCAGCCACCGTATGCCCCAGATCTGGCCCCCTGTGACTTTTTCTTGTTCCCTAAACTGAAGAGGCCGATGAAAGGACGACGTTACGCTTCTCTTGACGAGATAAAGACGGCATCGAAGGAGGAGCTGAACAAGATACAAAAAAATTATTTTTTGAAGTGCTTCGAAGATTGGAAAAACCGTTGGCACAAGTGTATAATATCTCATGGGGATTACTTTGAAGGGGACAAAATAGATATTCATGAATAAATAAATAATTTTTGAAAAAACACAAAATTCGCGATACTTTTTGAACACACCTTGTACATAAAAACAGAGAAACAGGCCGGCAGAAATTCAAAGAATTCTGGCTTCTGTTGATCTTATTAGACTGCCCATTTTCATTCTAAAGTTAATCTATAATGCACAGACATCGCGGCCTGTCCCCACTATATGTATGAAAATATTTTGAGCAAATTTGTGTAGCCATCATCGTACACAACTGGGATAAAATATTTCCTTGCAGTAAACTGTATTATCAGTTGAACATCAGAACTACATCGGTAAAAATGGCAATAAGTTTTATACAGCAGCTCGTTTGTATATTTCTTGAGTATCTATAATGCACAAGTAAGCCATGCCCGGCGGTCTGTCCTTCCGCCTGTCTGTTTGAGCTTTGGAAATATTTGATTAAAATTTGGTGTGGGGCCACTATTTTATCATGTATTATTTATTTTTCGGAACCAACAAAATCGGACCAATGTAACATATAGCTACCATACAATCGATTGCTCCGATAAACGAGATTTGGGCTATAACCCCTGGAATTAAATAGCGAGGAATGTAAAATTTTACAATTTTACAATTAATTAAGTAACGACGATGGTGAAAATCAGTAAGAATGGACCAATATAACAAATACTCTCATACAACCGATTTTTTTGATAACCGTGTTTTTAATTTACTGGGTAAGAACGTCAAAAAATTTTAATTATTTTATTTCATTTTTAATAAAACGGATTTTCCCAAAATGTCTACAAAAACACCTACATATCTCGCCTCGCCTCCTGTTACAGTTTTAATATAAATATAGAGATTTCTAGAACCTTGCAGATCTTCGAAAAAATAATATCCAAAAAGTGAATTCTATGTAATCATCGATTTTTGAATAGAAATGGCAGCAATATGGTGGTGGGTCATGGTTGATTTTAGTTACTCAGTTCAGTTATTCTGGTCTAAACCTATTATAATCATTATCTTGAAACGAACTTGTTCTCCTTTTTTCCAAGAGCTTTTGTTAGTTTAGACTTTTTCCGACTGAGCAAACAATCGAAATTGCAGAGTAGTCTTTTCGCTTTTGTAATGTGCCCGTTGTCAATTTCTTTTATACATAAATTTAAAACACTTAAGCAATTTCTTTTCAATTTAACCCATTAAGATGTCATACACTCGAATGTAGAACGCAAATAATTTAATCTAATTTATACTTGAAGCAAACACACAATTGGGTATAAGTACATCTGAAAGTACATATGTATAAATTTCCTATTAAAAGATATCAAAAATTCAGTACATTTTTATGTATCATATATGGGCATATTGCATTACGAATAGGGTACATTTTTTTTCTCCGTTTAAATGCGAGAGACCCCCGTAAGAGCCCCGTGCGCCACGACCCACATTAATCTAATGAGGTCAGAGCCATCGCTTATTATTGCAAGAATGCTCCTTATTGGCGCTTAACCGTTTTAACGGTTTTCATTAAGGTCATCTTTTGGTCTAAAGGAAATAGATGGTGGTAAAACACTAAGGCGGGTAAGGTAGCGATTACGGGGAGCTGGGATATAGTGATTAGTTTTGACGTAATTTCTATACCAAGCCCAGACTCAAACATTCCCGAATCTCTTTTGATGGCTCCAAAACTGATAGTGTGTCAAACGCTGCGGTCGTCGTTGAAGGCAATGGTGACGGAATACAATTTTCTCCTGAGGAGTATGCTTCAACCGTCCAAGCTAAGGTAATCGCAGTACTCAATGACATGGACTTTTTTGTGGAGAACAGGTGAAGAAGCAGGAGTTTGTGCGTCTGCAGTAAAATCCAAGTTGCACTAAAGGCTTTGGCTGGCCCGCTAACTATTTCAAATTGGTTAGCCACTGGAAGTTCCGGTTTAATTCGTTGGCCAGGGTGCAAACCGCGGTCAGAAACAGACTGGAGGGTGTAGTTGGGCAAAACTCACGATGTCATCAATTTGAGATAGATGTGTAAAATGCGGGTCTAATGTGCCTATCTATGGTTTCTACTACAGTGTATGTGTGTGTGTTTGTGTAGGTATACAATTGTTGATTTCAAAGAAAATGCAAAATAATTCAATTGAAGCTCATTCATTTGAATGTAGGATGGTTGAAGCACATGAGCTGGAAGGAGGTTAAGGCGCAAGCAGCTAGTAACTACAACGATATTAACAGGGGGAGAGAATAGGAACAGCAACAAAATAGAATTATTCATTGACTAGGGAGCTTCGGAGGAGGTGCGTTTCAGGAAGCATTTGTCAATGCTGATGTGGCTGATAATGTATTAGTTGTTTTTGCTTTTACTGTTGCTATTATTGTCAGCAATTTATTGTTATTAAATATTGTTTTTGCTGCTTTTGGTGTTGATGCGAGTGTGATGAATATTGTTGGTGTTGCCGTTACTGTTATTGTTACTGCTTCAACTTTGTTGTTCTTGTCTGCTCCATTATTGCTTTTGAAACACAAATAAAATTTTTTTTTTGCAATTTGTTTCATCGTTTTTTTTTTCTTTCTACACTGTCTTGTGTGCGCTATTTGATTAAATTGCGCCTTCAGAGCTTGTCATACTACTTCACTTCAAAAACTCTCTGATGATGATGTTGGCGTTGCTGATTGTTTCGATGATTTCAATGATGTGTGTAAATGATAATGCTGATAGCAGTGATGATTGTAATAATCGTAACAACACTTGAGATTCGACTGCCACTATTGCTGAGAAGTATTTTAACATACATACATAATTATAGTTACACCCCACTTGAAGGAGTATTAGGTATGTCTAAACGACTAAAGTGTCTGGCTTCTCGTTTCAACTACAATTCTTGGCATTTTATTCCGGCTGTCGGCCGTTGATTGAATATAGAGGTTCTCTATGTGCATCTTCCTTTAAAGAGTAGGACATTTTTTATTTCTTCGCCCTGCCTATTTTCGCTGTTGCTGATCGAACCAATGGAAACACCATCCTTCCCCTGCTTATTGAGTTTACGGTCTGACCAGTTGATAGCAATTATTCAATTAATATTGTGATACTGGCTATAGTTATAGTAAAAAAAATTAAAATTTTAAAAATATCTACTATCAATTGGTTTTGACCTCGTCAAACTTACAAAATTAATAAAATTATTTTCTAAACTTATTATACACTTCACTTGAAGTCGCATGTGTCGCACGCTCTTGTTGCTGACGTTGATTTGATTTAAAAATGAAACAAAAAAAAAAACAACAACAAATATACACAGTAGCTTACCACCACCCTATCAATTGTCTCCCCCACAAAGTTACAAAGTCGAAGCATGCTACAAAGGCACAGAACCGACTGACAACAATGACGACGGCAAATATGACGCTGATGACAACAACAATCAATAAGCGCATAACAATGTAATGTTCATCATCATCATTGCCAGGCAGTGCCCAGCAGCAGCAGAATGGTTGAGGTTGCTGGGTTGGGTAGCTTGTTTCATTAGTTTTGTTAGGTTCGGTTGAGCTACTGGTTCATATCCCTTTTTCGTTCTAATACCCAATCACATAATATATGTGTGTATGTATATGTGAATGTATGCATAAGTGTTGCTTTTATATAGAACTATGATTCGTTCTAAAAAACCGGCTGTAGGCAATATAAAAAATCAATTGAACGACGAGTTGTTGTGTTGCTCGTGCCGGTAGCTGTTGCTGCGATATATATGAGTGTGTGACTTTCAAAGAGCGTGTGTGTCAGTGTGAGTGTGCTGCACTGCTGATTGTATTTGATTATCCTTTTGGAGAATTTCATGCACAAGCCAACCAAATGTATGATGGGACCAATGAACGCTATGCTCAGGGCCGTAATAAGGCTTTGGCCGAGGGTGTTGTTTAGAAATTGCTGAACTATACCACTTGAAGTTCGTTTGGACGTAAAAGTAGGTCCGTTGTAGTACCACTTCTAAAACGACTGTGACACTAGGAAATGTCTGTCACAATGCTAACATAATCCTTCCACCATTTGAAAAAATGCTTATGGTAAGTGCTCAGTCGATATCAACCAGAACAATTTGTCATATCTCCACGACGCAAAATATATATCTCGCTTAGGGCCGTTTTCACCATCGACAGTTGGCTGGTAATTAAATTGATATACATAAATCGTTCGGCTATCTCTCAGATGAAGAGGCAGTTAGCGCTAAATGTGGATGGAGAAAACGCCCTTAAAGTTATAAATTCTAATATGTTAAGTTTTTGAATAATTCTTGCACTACCATTAGTCGTTTATAAAATTAGCCACATTTTAAATTCAATGAAAAAATTGTCCACAACGGGGCGACGTCCCCAAGTGTCATCCCTGTGTGCGCCGTCAACGGCGTTGTTGCGTATGTATGTGTAATAAATAATGAACTAGTAAATGGACTCGTTGAATAACTGCCTGTATCCGTGCTTTACCCTCGCTGCAGGGTTTCTGCCCGATCTAGGTTGACTGACGTTGCGCCACTCACACCACTTGTTTCTAATTTACTGCACAAACCGAAAAATTGGTCAGGAAACAATACACTATTTTGTTGATTACTCACCCGCTTTGAGAGCTTTGCCAGCGCTAGTCGGCCTGTATTTGCTTATCAGTGGAAGCTAAAAGCAGGCTGACTTCGTTTATTGTAATGTGTGCAAGTCACTGAGTCACACATGTGCAGGAACCACCCTCCTTGTATTAGTTTTTTTTTTTTTTTTTTTTTTTGCTTTTAAGAAACTTTACTTCAATTTAATTCACAACTCTTTAAAAACTGTCACGCGCAGCTGTACCTTCAACCATTTAAAGTACATACAAATCGAAGTTACAGATATCTTTCATTTTCGATAACCGACATTAGGAATCAAAAACAGTTATTAAGTCATTGGAGTAAGAACTCCTAAGAAAGTATGAATACTCTGAAAACGTCTACAGGGTCTGTGCTAGTATATTTATGTACATATATGCCCGGAAAACAAGGGTCTGCAGTGTTGAAGAGACCTCACATGTATTTCTCTTGCACAATGTTCTTTGAAACCTCCCATACTGGTGGTTAGATTAGGTTTTGCGAAGTTCCACTTACCGTTGGCAGCAACATTCTGGTATTTGTTGAGTTTTCAGTACTTTACAATACCCTAAAATCTTACAGAGCCAAAGGTAAACCTCTATTGAGAGGTGGAGGATTTATGTCGACTGTGAAAAACGCAAAATAGGTCTGCATGTATATAAATTTGTTATAAATTTACCGAAAGCTACTTTTTCTTCGGATCTTGGTATGGTATGTTTATGTTATCTACGCCTTCGAGTTTTGCTCACTCTTATATCTCCCCTACTAGATAACAGAACCCTGCAAACAGAAGAAAATCTAGGATATTCTTACGTTTTACTAATTAGTGAAGAAAAACCAATTTAACTATTGGCCCACTAAGTATGTTTTGTTTATAATCCTCCCACTTTCAATTAACTCACTAGCGATTAAATCCATTCAAAGCATACCCCACACTTTATTTCACACTTCCAATGCACAGTTAATAGCCTATCCATAAGTATATACCCTGCAAAAAATAGTGTGACTAGTCTCTAAAGAGAGTGACCCGTGATTAATCCCTTTAGCCTACAGTTGGCTGTAATTCAATGTAAGTCAATTTTAATTTGCGAAACTTAGTCACAGGGATAAAAATACATATTTAATTTTTGTAGCGTACTCATACAAGTTAAAAAACATCTCGAGC
Organism: Merzomyia westermanni; assembly: GCA_949987695.1. NCBI lineage: Eukaryota > Metazoa > Arthropoda > Insecta > Diptera > Tephritidae > Merzomyia > Merzomyia westermanni. Next base: position 4,396,112 of record OX465293.1, on the reverse strand, counting down.
TATACCCGTTTGGGTAGAAAGAGGATTAGTTCAAACGTATCCGTTCAGATATGTCATTTATATTCAGTTTGGTTTGCCATTTCATCATGAACAGGTTGACAAAAGAACAACGGTTGCAAATCGTGCAAATTTATTTCGAAAATAATGGTTCAGTTCGCGAAGTTTACCGTGAGCTCCGTCCATTTTATGGTCGACATAATCGTCCATCAGAGCAATTAATTCGGTTAACCATGGATCGTTTTCGCACTACGTTTACTCTATGTGATAATACGCATCCGCAGAGACGTCGAACAGTGCGCACCGAAGAAACAATTGCCGCTGTAGAGCAAAGTGTTGAAGAGGACCCGAATGAATCGATTCGCCACCGTGCACAGCAATTGGAGCTTTGTCCATCAACTTTATGGAAGATTTTGCGCAAAGATCTTGGCTTGCGACCTTACAAGATCCAGCTTGTGCAAGAATTAAAGCCGCGAGACCATGCAATGCGTCGTGATTTTGGTGTATGGGCCGAAAATGAGATTGATTTCGATGCTGATTTTCATCGCAAAATCTTGTTCAGTGATGAGGCTCATTTTTGGTTGAATGGCTACGTCAACAAGCAAAATTGCCGCATTTGGAGTGAAGAGAATCCACATGAGACCCTTGAAACGCCATTACATCCACAAAAACTGACTGTTTGGTGTGCTCTATGGGCTGGTGGAGTCATTGGGCCATACTTCTTCCGCAATAATGCTGGAGAGGCAGCTACCGTTAATGGAGACCGGTATAGAGCCATGATAACCGACTATTTTGTTCCCGAATTGGATGGCATGAATGTGGATGAGTTGTGGTTCCAACAAGACGGCGCTATATGCCACACAGCGCACGTCACAATCGATTTATTGAAGGAAACATTCGATGAGCGCATAATTTCGCGGAATGGACCTGTCAATTGGCCACCAAGGTCGTGTGATTTGACACCATTGGATTATTTTCTTTGGGGATATGTGAAGTCGCTCGTCTACACCAACAAACCAGAAACGTTAGGGGAATTGGAAGCCAACATTCGTGGCGTTATTGCCGACATACGGCCCCATATGCTCGAAAAAGTGGTTGTAAATTGGACCTGTAGAATTGGCTTTATTCGAGCCAGCCGCGGCGGCCACATGCCCGAAATCATATTTAAACATTAATGGCATAAAATTATCCTTCCAATAAAGCCAAATTGATGGACCTTAAAACGATTTTCTTGTGTTTTATTTCAATTCGAAGTTCTATACCCCTAAAAAAAACACCCTTTACATGCTGGGTACATGGCTATAATACATATGTATATACATACAGATGGCCTATATTAACAGCTATAAATGTATCTATGTTTAACGAGGACACAAAAAATGTTATTGACAGGCAGTTCTTAAGGAACAGTGAAGCTTTGATAAGTCTTTAATTGATTACCATTCGTGGTACATACTCTACATATATAAGATAGGTGGCGCTGTGACAGAAGTATAGCTAACCCCTAGAGGTTGGGGACTTAGCATATTCCCGCGTTGGGCATACCTGTTGCAAGTGGCGAGTAAAATGTACAAAGGTAATGACCTGCAACTTGATGTCCTCTGCACCTGACATGACCTATAAGGTTGCACTGGCCATACCTTATCGCTCCCTCGGCAGTCGGACATGTATCGCAAGGGGGTACCGGAGCGTACCGGGCTCATATCAGGAAAAGTACTGCCACTTTCGACAATACTCTCCAAAACCTTCGGAGAGGGCTTTGTCGTTAAAAACAACAAACAACAACAAGAGAAGCAGAGTAGGATGGGATCACAAATAATATAATAAGTAGAGATAATAGGATGGTAAAAAAATATGGAGAAGAAGATGAAGAATGAAGTAAGAAAGAGTGGGACAAAGACTTGCATAGTAGAAAGAGAGGTAAATTGAGCGAGAGAGAGGAAAGACAGAAAGTGAACCATATTTCGGGAAGAACATCGTCTACCTGCTTCTTATTATAATCGCTTACACAATTTTTTGTTGGGTTAATGTACCTATTAGGATCTGTACTTGGTTTGTTTGTGTATAAAACTCATTAACCATTGCTGACATCAGCATTTGTACTGCAATTTAATGCAGTGTTGGCCAACAACAAAACAAACAACAACAACAAAAGAGAATAAAAAAAGGAGAAAACATAAATTTCAACTCAAATGAAAAATATTCCATTTTGATGTTTCTTTAAATTCATATGTTTATGTAGAAGAATGCTTTTGTCATCGAGTTGCAAAAAATCAATAGGTAGTATACAGAAATGCATATAAAACAACAACAGCAACTCAAGTTGATTAAATTTTTGAGAGAAAATTACAGCGGGTGGACAAACAGACAACAGCTTCTATCATAGTCATTGAAGTAAAATGCTTTCTGCAAAAGAGTAATAAAAGCCAAAACAGCAGATTTTAGAATTTTTGTATGTTTGTCTGAATGTTTGTTCGCACATAATTCCAAAGCCGCTTTATAGAATTGGATGCAATATTTACCGATGTATTGCTAGATGCCCAACTTAAAGATTAGAACCCATTTTACCGTAAGGAAAAATTTTATTCTCACTGTATACAGTTGTGGCAATAAAAGTTGACACAAAACATTCACCGATGAGTTGCTTGTGGTCTATCTTGAAATATAGGACAGATTTTTCCGTTTTCCTGGTAAATATTGTTTTTAATTCGGAAATCTAATACTCAAATAGATGTGTTAAAAATAAAATTATTTCCCGACTCGTTCAGCTTTTGAAACTTGATTGTAACAAGAATTCGACTTACATATGGGCGAGTGCTTCATCATCATCATGATTTTCTTATTTTGCCAAGTGTCAAGCACAAAAGCCGGTTCAACAACATTATAACTCATATTTTTATTTTTAGTTGTAGATACACCCCTCAAATGTTAATGTGTATGTATGTTTGTAGATATGTTGTTGAAATTTTCTATACTCATAGTTACTAAGTAAATGTTGTACATACTAATAAACATATGAGCAATATTTGTTTGTAAGCTAAATGCATTTCTGTTTGCAAATGTGAGTAATGCCGGCGGCAACAAAAACAAAAGCAAGAACTCATTCTTCCTCCCATCTAACACCATCCATCGACTATCTCTACCACCCACCATTACCAACAACACCCAAAAACATTTTCCCGGCATCAACCGCTAAACTATTTTATATGATACAGAATACAAAACTGGTACTGCAATACTCCATAACTCACCAACTCACCCCATCCCCATTTTTTCTACCAACATGTGGACGCTGGAGAAGACTACATAAATATGTATACATGCACGCAGCATGTATTTAGTAAAAATTTTACATATATAGTATTTGTTGTTGTAAACTGAACTACGAACTCCTCTTTTCTACTTTGCTTGGGGTCAAAGTGTCTTGGTATTATACGGCATTTCCATGTGTATGAATAATTATAGCGGTGGGCAAAGATATTGGCGCTAAGTAAGGATCAGTTTTCTCTACAAATATTTTTCTCTAAAAAGACCCAAAGTACCAGTAGTTTTTTATTTTCCCTTTCTAAACCTTGTGTGACTTTTATGAATTCATCAATGACTGTTAGTCCCTGACATATATTTTTTTAAGTCCTATTTTATGTCCGATAAACCGAAACAGGAACTTGGACTAAAGCCACAGCCAAAACCAATTTCAAAACTAGAATGAAACGGAATCTAAATCGGAACTGGGACCGAAACCAAGCCCGGAATCGGAAGCGAAACCAAGCTATTTATTTAACTTAGAGCGTAAACCACATACGAAATCGGAACTGAAACTGTAGTCGAAACTGGAAAGTCGTAAACTACAAAGGAAATCAAAACCGTATCTGGAATCGGAACTTTACTGTCCAGTCGAAACTGAACCGGAGTCGAAACAGGAATCGAAGCGGTGGCCGATACTGAAATCGGACAGGAATCGTATCGAGAAGCGAAACTGGAACCGGACTGTTGTCGAAATTGATATCGAAACGGGAACTGAAACTAAAATCGGGCTAGAATCCAAACGGAAACCGAAGCTGTAACCTTACTGGAGTCCAATCTGAATGTGGATTAGGGTCGACACGGGAATAGAAACTGTCTCTGAAAGTTGCACATAAAAACCATAATCAAAAATTTAAGCGGAACCCAAACCAGAACAAAAACGATACTTGAACCGTGATCGAAATCGAATTTTGATAATGATTTTAATAGTGGAATTAACAAATAATAGTAAACTAATCTGATGAATCTCATTCAATCGGATAACATGGCTCAGCCAACATGGCCCCTGTGTTTTAACTCCTGAAAAATATTGATGTTTGCGTGAATCGCATACAACTCATCATTAAATCTTATTCCTCTATATCTTTCTAGAACTTTTCTTCTAAATACTCTCAGAACCGTATGCTACTGATTTTGTTTTGCAGAGAGAGTACTTCACTGCTCAATTGCATTCCTATTTCGAAGTGGAATTTGTTGCCAAAAATAATTTTTCATTGTTTTCCAAGTAAACGAATTCCTTTGTTCAATATTTTTTTCGCTACTGTAAATGTAAATAGGCCATTTGCTGACTCAGTCGTATGTTCCTTAGCTTGCTCTATATCTAACAGTTGCAGACCATTGTATACAATGATACGTTTGTACGTAGCTTCGTTAAAGCCAGTTCCTGCTATGAGCTATAGTTGCTTACTTTATTCCGACAACAATAACTACTTCTTATTGTAGACACTTCTTTGTATTGTTACGCTTATTTTGTTGTTATTGTCGAAGTGTAATTTCTTATTGTTAGTCTGCGGAAACTTTTCTACTGCTCTATCAGTTGTGGTTGCTTAATTTTGTGCAACACTGGACATCATTGTTGTTGTTGATATTACTTCCGAGTCCTATTTTGGCAGAGAGAAAAAATGTTTCATGTTTGGCTTTGTTGCTCGGTTTTGCTTTGCTCTGTTATTACAATACACATCGGTAATTGCCTTTGCGTTTCTATTTTCAATGCAATGTTCTAGTGTGGGATCGTTGCCTTTTTTGCAGTAAAATAATTTTTATAGTACGTTTATAAGGTCTTGTAAACCTCTATTAGTTGCTTACATACCATTAAGCATCCGCTGAAAAGCTACAAAAAATTGGATAGTTACAAGGTAAGAGGTGTAATATTGTAATGCAATTTACCATCTAACTTTTGAAACGCTTGCTAGAGAATGTACTGCAGTCTTCTTTACATATAATAAAATTGTATAGTGTAATTTGCATTTTTCTAGGTTGCCATATAATCTAGTTTGTTGTAAATACTCATCAGTAAAACATTCTGGTCGTTTTTATATATAGTTTTACCAAGCGTGTGTATTAATTAATTCGTTAAGTTTTCGCGATAAAGGCGATATCGAAAATATAAAGGGTGTTTTTTTTAGGGGTATAGAACTTCGAATTGAAATAAAACACAAGAAAATCGTTTTAAGGTCCATCAATTTGGCTTTATTGGAAGGATAATTTTATGCCATTAATGTTTAAATATGATTTCGGGCATGTGGCCTCCGCGGCTGGCTCGAATAAAGCCAGTTCTACAGGTCCAATTTTCAACCACTTTTTCGAGCATATGGGGCCGTATGTCGGCAATAACGCCACGAATGTTGGCTTCCAATTCCCCTAACGTTTCTGGTTTGTTGGTGTAGACGAGCGACTTCACATATCCCCAAAGAAAATAATCCAATGGTGTCAAATCACACGACCTTGGTGGCCAATTGACAGGTCCATTCCGCGAAATTATGCGCTCATCGAATGTTTCCTTCAATAAATCGATTGTGACGTGCGCTGTGTGGCATGTAGCGCCGTCTTGTTGGAACCACAACTCATCCACATTCATGCCACCCAATTCGGGAACAAAATAGTCGGTTATCATGGCTCTATACCGGTCTCCATTAACGGTAGCTGCCTCTCCAGCATTATTGCGGAAGAAGTATGGCCCAATGACTCCACCAGCCCATAGAGCACACCAAACAGTCAGTTTTTGTGGATGTAATGGCGTTTCAAGGGTCTCATGTGGATTCTCTTCACTCCAAATGCGGCAATTTTGCTTGTTGACGTAGCCATTCAACCAAAAATGAGCCTCATCACTGAACAAAATTTTGCGATGAAAATCAGCATCGAAATCAATCTCATTTTCGGCCCATACACCAAAATCACGACGCATTGCATGGTCTCGCGGCTTTAATTCTTGCACAAGCTGGATCTTGTAAGGTCGCAAGCCAAGATCTTTGCGCAAAATCTTCCATAAAGTTGATGGACAAAGCTCCAATTGCTGTGCACGGTGGCGAATCGATTCATTCGGGTCCTCTTCAACACTTTGCTCTACAGCGGCAATTGTTTCTTCGGTGCGCACTGTTCGACGTCTCTGCGGATGCGTATTATCACATAGAGTAAACGTAGTGCGAAAACGATCCATGGTTAACCGAATTAATTGCTCTGATGGACGATTATGTCGACCATAAAATGGACGGAGCTCACGGTAAACTTCGCGAACTGAACCATTATTTTCGAATTAAATTTGCACGATTTGCAAGCGTTGTTCTTTTGTCAACCTGTTCATGATGAAATGGCAAACCAAACTGAACATAAATGACATTAGAGTTGCCAGATTTGACCACAAAATGCCAGTTTTATCTCTATTCGAAAAACAAACCTGTAAAAAAAACACCCTGTATTTGTTATACATAACCATAGGTGGTAGAAATACTTTTGTTGCAATCGACGTAAGATAGGTGGCAACTCGGTGTTAAGAAGTTTTCGAGATAATAGCGGATATGCCAAAAAATAAATATAAGGTAATAGGTGACCAGCCTAGAGATAAGCCTACTTGGAAATGCGAAATACTTTTCGTTTGGTTTATCTCACTTAATTAAATAAATCCACGAAAATCTTCAGTGGCAACGCAAGATAGTAGTGGATATACAAATATATAAGTAATAACAACATATTTGATTTTTCGTAAGCACTTATCGACCGATGAATAAAATAACAAAAAGAAATTTTTTTTTTTAAATTCGAAGTTTTCTTTGAAAATCAAATATGAACGTGTTTGCAACCGAAATTGTAGGTGCTTAAACATTTTTCTGCTTGCTTATTTTGTTGTTGCTTTCAATTAAAAAATTCGTCGAGAGAGAACTTTAGTTTTGCATTGCTCAGTCCGGGGGGCATTTATTTGCTTGAGTAATTTTTCCTTGGATTTCTAGGCTGACATTTTTTATGATGTGAATGCTGGTTCCTTGGTAAACGAAGCACTTTACTACTGATGTGGTTGCCAAGACGTTTTCTGTTTCTTTTCTATTTTAGAGTAGGCAGAAATTATGGCGCCGTTATTGAGGTACGATGTCGTTATAAACAAGCCCTTTATAGCTGTCATGCAGACCGAACAACTTCCACATTTGGCGAACCATATTCACTTTCAGGTTGGAGTTCATACCTAGATATTTCTCGCACAGTTGCCAACAGTCGGCAAGTCCTTTAGTGTGGCTTGGCTGTCACTGTGTGTTCTGTTTGGTGTCTCTTTACCTACTTTTGACCGGCTGACGTTACTTTCCTCGATACTTTGGTAGCTGCTTACTACTATTATTTCTTTGGATTTCATACATACTAATATCCTTCTACTATTCCAATACCATTATCCTTTTTTCTGCCACTTACTATTTTCTTTCATACTTTAGCATGTGTTTTTGTTATGAATTTCCGTTGTTTTCCAATCCTTTCTACTATTATTATAGCTCTTCTACTTTGCTTCATTGCAGTGCACTTTATGTTCTCGTTGTGTCTTCCTTGCAGCATTTCCCGTTCTATGTTGCTTATGTGGTACTGCTCGTTTCTTTTGTTACACTCATTTTTTTTGGTTCCTGTGCCGTCCATTACACTCGTCTTTTGTCCGTTCGTTAGCTTATTCGTCTTAGTTTTCATTCTTGTTGCTTGTGGTTTTCCACTTCTCCTCTCTTATTTGTTTGTTGCATTCATTCATTGTATCTTACTTTGCTGTTGTTTCTTTTAATTTTTGTTTTTGCATTTTTTAAAACTTCATCATCATCATTATCATCACGTCGTTCTGTCTGCGACCAGGTGCTTCAGTTATTTTCCGTCCACCTGTCGCTCTCACTTCCTTTGCTTGATTGCATGTAGGTATTCGTAAAGGGAATCCATCATGTCAGGTTTGTACTGCTTTAAAACCAAAATGTTGACTTCTTACAGTTTTGTATTTAAAATTTAATTTTTTAAGTTGAGGGTGTGTGTCTTTCTCAACTGATCTCGCTGAAATTTTCAAAGTAAGTTCATTTGGGCGCTAGGTAATGATAGCTCATTTTAGTTGTCTCTTACGACAGGCACACCTATCTCTAAGTCCATATAGGGTTCAAATTAATACTATTCAGTGGGGAGTGCAGCGACTTCTAGGAAAAAATTAAAGTGGACTACACAATTCACAATCTTAAATTTTCAGGACAACCTGTATGTGGTTAAGAATCTTTGTAGACGGAGGTGAAAATATGTCATGGTTTTTAGTCCGTTTAAACACACTTTAAATTAAAAATATCTTTTTATTAAATTTCTTAATATGTTAGTAATACATATTCCAAATAATGCGTTTTTTCTCAATATATCGCACCAGCACCACCTAGCGAGTTAATTTTTTTGAGACAAATTCTTTAGCAGTCAGTAATATATGTTTTAAATCAAACCATTAATGCGATTTTTGCCCCCTATCGGGGGTTTCCCGTTTATATTACACTGTCATCGCTACCTGAACTATAGTGTAAACTTCAAGACCCTAGCTCAACGAGAAGTTGGTTTTAAATCGAATGCAAAAATCCGCGGACAGATACCACGACTCAAATATCGTTTATTGAATGTCCTTGCTCTTTTCTGTTGATTTTCAAAAATAGTATTCTCCGACAGCTTTCATACCAGTGCTTCCAATGTTTAATTTAAAGTTTACTCTGAAACAATTGGCAACACTAACGTTAACCCTTCACACTACTACAGTATGAAGGGAAAATAAAATGAGACAAGGGCAACTTATTTAAGGAAATAGTTAATTGTCAAAACTTTCATATTTCAGGTTTCCGGTACTAAAAACACCATTACTACATTTTCAAATAGCATTGTTTCGTAATTATTAACTCTGTTACATTTTAAAAAATAATTGCAGTTATAATTAATTTTCTCGTTTAATTAGTGTTAAACCTTCCTTACTTTCTACGAAATATTTCCAACATTTTTTTTCAATTAACATGCCGCCCCTGTTATTTTGTTAAATCAAAAAACATGCCATTTATTAGTTTTAACAGTTGTTTTCTTTTAACTTTCCCTTCCTTTTATTCTCATTTGGTGAATTTGTCATTAAATTACAGACGTTCGACAATACCTAATTCTTTTAGAATAGCATTGCTTTGTTTTTATTTTTTTATCTTAACTTTACAGATGCATATGTATTACATTTCACATACATGCACACTCATATAGTTTTTGTAGAAAATTGTTGCTGACGCATCCATCATGCAGCATAAAATCCGTTGATTGAAATTTGTAGCAGTCGATTAGTGTTTGGTATCGTAAAAACCGGTACAATTTGTTGTGTATACATACCAACTGATGTTAATGAGCGGTTATTTGAGCTTTTTATGAACTATATTATAACTGGTTCTTTCTCTCTCTTATTCGGTAGCACGCTTGCGCTTCTCTCCATGCGTTTTACACCGTATTCACTCTAGTATCTTAAGCTTTTTAAATAATACTTCATCCCTCCCCAGTCCCGCTCTGTTTTCTTTACCACATATTTTTTGACAGTAGTATATGTGTGTATAATTCTTGCATGCACGCCCCGCACGCTGTCACATCACCCACGTTTTCAATGCTGATGCTCGGTGTTGGATTTGCCGCATTTTTTAATTTTCAAAGCTGAATATATGATTTGTTTTTCTTCTTTTTTTTGTGATAACACACGTACGTATGCCGCCAACGTGCTCTATTGAGTAAATTAAGGCAAGACACGTTTTGAACCAGGAGTCGTTGTCGCCGGTGCACTGTGGTAAAAGTGGCTTTTGGTATGGTCATCAAAATACGCCACGCACGGTTGCAGTTGGGGATACAAATTTTGAGAAGCAACTGAGCCGATCTCCTATTTTTATGGACACTTGCTACCACTTTACAAAATAAAGAGGCAGAAAAGTTCAAAATGTCGCCAATAAAAGCAAGTTTATGGACGCCGATGTTGAAACAGCGTCGAGATAGACATCGATGTATCGGTGATTCGATACTGAGTAATTTTTTTAACTATGGGCGGCCGCCGGGGTATGGTGGTAATGTTGCTAGCCTACCACACCGAAGGACCCAGGTTCAAATGGCGGGACAGGTAAAATCAACAAAAAAAAGTGCAATAAAACTAATCTTCAGGCCCACAGTTCGCTGTTGTCGCCTAATAACGTAATTATGCATTCAAAAGTTAGTCTCATACGCGTACTCACGCGAGACGAGCTACATATCGTGCCACACGTTCTTAGCATTCGTTTACAATGCAATATTAATTTTGGGTGCAGCGTTTCGATGGTACGTGGTTTTACTCTCAACCCTTTTTAACTGCAGCATGCTCACCAAGTCGTGTGCCTGTGTAATAATCCGGCAAAAGGCTGTAGTAAATTTGTTCCAGCTGTTCTCAGTCCTAATAGATTGTTGTATGCATGTATTGCAATAGAATTTGCTCCAGTTTATTTATTTTTACTGGTTTCCATTGAAATTCCATTAGGAATGAGCGTTTAACTGTAAACACACAAATTAAAGCGCACTGGTAGGAAAGAATTCAGTTCATACCGTTTTGCTCCTTCGCCCACTTCAACCGAATTTCATGCGCACTGCACAAAAATGTATACTTACCTACATATTTGTACTACATGTGTCAATCGGCTTGCGGCATCATAGGTCGGGTGGTCACAAGTCGGCGTTATTCGTGTTCGCAATATAATAACCGACTTTTGTTTGTGTTTCTGTGAATGAAATCGTAATATGACCTTTTACAATTTTATTAATACACCCACGCATGCATGTACATGCAGAGCATAAGACCACCTGATATCCGGAAATCTGACTTTTTTCATATCAGATACTCGTCAGCGTCAACGTCATAATCATTATGCGTTCTATGTACATTTACATTCGACGTTATTCCTAGCGATTTTAATTACGTACAACTGAGTGTATTGACATTTACATTTCTCGCTGTAATTGTAGTAGTACATACGCGCACTAGTTGTTAAAATGCACTTCCAAGCCTACAAGCAAAAGAAAAAAAACTTACTCGACAACTCAAATGCATGCAAGCAAAAAATTCTTTCTTCAACTATTTCGGTTTTTATTATTGTTACAGGCGAGATATCATGTTTCAGGAATACTCATTTTCACTCCTTTGTATGTTTTTTAATAAATGTGCGGGCAGTAAATTTTGTTGTAAAAGTTTTCGTGTTTTTTCTTGTTTTGCTTCTTTGAACACGTTAAACTCAATAAATGGATGTTCCACCGCTTTGTTTTGCTGCTTGTACTACACAATGCAGAAATGTTTTCGAACCGGGCGGGTTCAGACAAATGCGAAGGAGTCTTTGGGTTTGCTACTTGTGGACTTGTATTAAAGAATAATCAATTCCAAACAGCATAGCGTGATGGGAACTAGCCATCTAAAATTAGCTTAAATTACTTTAACAAAAATATCAACAAATAGGTCTACAAAAAAAAAAACCAGTCAGACTAACGGCTGTAATTTTGAGAAAAAACTGGAATAGCCGGAGAAACCACTATACTTTCGTGGAGTTTGGAGGAGAGTCATACTACCCACTATACTATTGAAGAAAGCGGCAAAATTAATACACTATATTACTACAAGGCGGCCGCCGTGGTGTGAAGGTAGTATTGCCGGCCTACCACACCGAAGGTCCATGGTTCGAGCCCTGGTACAGGTAACATCAAAAGTGATTTGAAAAAAGTTTTTCAAAACGGGGTCGCCCCTCGGCAGTGGTTTGGCAAACTCTCCGAGTGTATTTCTGCCATGACAGGCTTCTCAGCAAAAATTCGTCTCCTGTGTAGATGCCGTTCGGAGTCGGCAAAAAACTGTAGGTCCCACCAATTTGTAGGGAAAATTCAAATCGGCACACCACAAATTGGAAGAGAAGCTTGGCGCAAAAATCTCTTAGGAGGTTTATGATGATATACCTGTTGTATATCGCGCCATAGAGATAGAGAGATAGATATTACTACAAGACTTTACTTCCATTGGCGCTATTTTCGGCTTTTAACAACCTGTTTTTAAATGGCCGAATTTGGGCAATTAAAAACATACAATTTAAAAATTTCTTCCGAAAAATTATATTATAATTTAGACATCAATCGGAATTTAACCTTTTCATCTGAAATCGGTCCTAAATGTTTGTTAATAAACACTCAGGTGCTTCGAAATGCTGAGCTGGCCTTGCTCGAAGTTCAGTTTAACTATACCGATAGTAAGAAAACATCGATAGACACAAAAATTATCGATATTATGGTTGTCTAGCTCTAGAACTGTACCATGAAGTATAGCAGCGACTTTAATCAAAGAAAGCAACGAAAAATGAAGCCTATTTGAAACGCCATGAGAGGGCAGTCTCTTAGCTCTCTTTATCATAGGTAACAGGGATGTTAAGATTTCTAGATAGTGGGAGATGGGCAAAAACCGGGTCTGGGTACCGGAATGACTAAGTGGAAGGAGAAGGGAAGGGGGTGGTAATAAGAAATTTAAAGGAAAATGGGAGGAAATGAGCAGTCGAAATAAAGTGGCGGAGAATATGAGGAAGAAACAAAACAAGTAAAATAGATAGAGAGAGGTAGGTGCTCTCTCTATGGCGCGATATACAACAGGTATATCATCATAAACCTCCTAAGAGATTTTTGCGCCAAGCTTCTCTTCCAATTTGTGGTGTGCCGATTTGAATTTTCCCTACAAATTGGTGGGACCTACAGTTTTTTGCCGACTCCGAACGGCATCTACAAAGGAGACGAATTTTTGCTGAGAAGCCTGTCATGGCAGAAATACACTCGGAGAGTTTGCCAAACCACTGCCGAGGGGCGACCCCGTTTTGAAAAACTTTTTTCAAATCACTTTTGATGTTACCTGTACCAGGGCTCGAACCATGGACCTTCGGTGTGGTAGGCCGGCAACACTACCTTCACACCACGGCGGCCGCCGTTGTTCAGAATGATAAAAAAGAATTAGCAGAGCATGTGGATGGGAAAAGGAAAAATATTTCAAGCATGTACCAACCGAATTTCGAATGGGTAAATGTAGAGGGATAATAACAAGGTGAATGTCTAGAGGCTGAGTTTGAGAAAGAAAACGATACGGAGTTGAGGATGGACAGTTTTCCAAAAATGCGAAAGAGGAGGATTGAATGATGGTAGTAATCTGTTAAGTATACTTGCATGTGTCTTTTTGTACCCTCATTGCAAATATCGTTGGGTCACGTGTTCCTATTTCGTCATTTTGGAGTACTTTTAAAGATCACTCCATCTCTTGCTTTGCTTGTGAGTACTCCGTAGAGTAATTTTTCTAGTAGTTTTTGTAAAGTATTCACCCGTTGGTGTACCCATGGAGTACTCAGAAGCAAAGGTATTGAGTACTGCGAGATGGAGTAGGTGATCCTCTCACATTATGAAAGAAGATTACTTTTAGAGTACTTTTATACTCCTTAAAGAGTATTCTTTACATGATAGAAAGGAGTAGTCTCGTTTTTTGCAGGGGCTGCCCGCACGTCATATTGAAATTCCGGTTTCGATAAATCAAATATGGGACACGGGATTCCGTTTCCTTAAGAGATACCACAAACTTTTAAGTAATAAGCCATTAAACTAATAAACACATTATTGTTTACAAAATTCAATTACCAATAGCTTTTTTCCAAAAAATATCTAGTAATTGGCTTGGTACCAATAGTATAACACCATTTCAAACAGTAGTTTTAAAACTTTTTATTAAGCACTTTGAAAAATAGAAAAGAAGCATCAGCGATTCCATATTCAAGACACTCAATTCATTCCATTTCTTTTTTTCTTTACAGAATCAACAACAGTCAACTACGCGCGTACGCAATATAACCGCCACCTGGTACCAGCAGTACGCCGTTGTACAAAATCGTCAGTGTTGTTGTTGCAATGCATCGATCATTGAAACCACACGCACAAGCTAAGAAGGTACCACCACCTGCGTTACCCGGTGATCCAGTACCACAACAACAACAAATACCATTATATCGTTTAGGTGGCAGCATTTCAAGCGCAGCTGGTAAGCAGCTGAATGATGGCATCATAATGAGTAGCATGGTATCGTCACCATCATTGGAGGAGGGCGGTTTTAATTTGCCACGTGAGCCATCGGTTGCATTGCGTATGAAAGGTACATATGTATTTAACATTTTCTCTACAAATTCTCTACAATTTTTTCTTTTCATTTCTTTTTGCAGATGAAATAAGCGAATACGTCACAGCCATGTCAACATCAGGCACATCACAATCATCAGCGTCTTCAGCCAGTGCTGCTGCAAAGCAACAACAAACGGTTAATCCAGTTGCCACAGCTGGCGCTCCACTCTTATCCACCGCAAATAATTCGCTGCTCAGCGGTTGTCCACCCACAATAGTGCCATGCCCACCGCCAGTTTTTTGTGCTACACTACGTGAACCACTTACACATAAAGCAGCCGTTTACTATCATCAACAATTGGCATTGCAAGAAGATCAAGGTATCGATTTGACACAATCGCCAGGACGCGATTCACCAGGTTCGTCGTCGGGTTCAGCTGGTTCTGGGTCACGACATTCCACCGCTAGTTTAGATTCGGGTCGTGCCTCATCTTATTTAACTGGTGTATCTGGAGCATCGATACGTGGCAGTGCGGGTGGTGCGCTCTCATCGCCACGTTGCAGTTCGGTGAGTTCATGTTCGATTGGTAGTGTGGATCGTCAACGTAACGATGAACTTATCATCGATTGGCTAATGGAAATGAAGTATGAAGAGTATGCACAATTGTTTATAGCCGCCGGCTACGATTTACCGACCATAGCGCGTATGACTCCCGAAGATTTAACGGCCATCGGTATAAAAAATCCACATCATCGTGAGCGTATAAAACAACGTATCGATAAGCTGCAAGTATTGGATAACTTGCCACACTTTGTGCCGGTAAGTCCAGTTTTGTAATTTAGCATGTATGCAAAAGTTTAAATTGATGCGCAGGCGGGCAGTGGAGATTGGTGGTGGGGAGTAGAAATATGTGTAAAGTTTCTAGCAGGTTTTTATCACGCTTTTCACATTTTTGTGTAGGTGTTTGATCGAACGACCGGTCTGCTGGGTTGAAGCATGCTAACATAGCGCAGTGCATTAAAAATGGCAAATGATTTAATTTGAAACCACGTAGATAAATCAACATAGAAATATAATATGCTGCTAGGCTAAGCTGTAAATGCGACTGGATATTGCGCGCTGGATGTGGGATTATTTTGATTGCAAACCGGTTTAGTAAATGTGGGTGGCAATGAGTTTCACACGTTATTAATATTAAATATTGTACGGGGTTGAGGCGATTGTTGACTGAAAGATCTCTTATTTATTATTAAACTCAACACAAGTGGGGTGAAAATTGTGGCGTACGTTGACGATGTGATATTTCTAATCTCGTCTCCTTTTCCTTCCGGGAGTGTTTTTATCTATAAAAACAACAACAACAACAACGCAGTGTTACTACTATCCTTCCAAGTAGGAATTGTTAGATATTTCTTCGTGATTTAGCTTGAACTAAATCCTTTGATGGGCTATTTAAAAGGTGAAATAGAAATTCCAAATATATAGTGAAATTAAGTAAAATAAAATGAAAAAACTAAATAAAAGAAAATCATATAAAATATACCCTATACTATCGAGGAATCAAAAATAATACTGACAACTTCGTGGTAATAAATCCTGAAGGGAATCAAATTTTGTAAAGACTTGAAAAAAAAAACATATTTAACGCTTTTAAAATGTTTAATAAAATGTCTGCTACACGAACCTGCTCTTATAATTGACACATTTTTTCGTATCCCACACTCAAACTCGCGTATAGACCACATAATAACGTCATTACAGGAATGCAAAGTAACATGGAATATTTCAAGAGTTAACGGCTTCTGACTTGAAAAAATAAAAATAAATCACTACAAATGAATTGAGCGAACGAATGGCGAGATCTGCATGTGTGGGTTTATTTGTTTATTTTTCTCCCCTAGCCAAAGTTTATAAACAAAGTTCTACAAGCAAACACACTTGTTTTTTCGCACACACTGGGCTTACGTGACTTTCATTGCAATTGCACTTTTGTGCGCCATACTTGCTTACATTTAGTCATAGCATATAGTTTTCAAGCGTTTTGTTAGTATTCAGCGATTCAGCAAGTGTTCGATTGAGTTATTTCCTCCAGTTGCCATAATACACATACACACAAAGACATATGGAAAGCTACTGTGTCATTTATTCACCTAATTTGAGCACGATAACAGCCGATATAATGCTTAATAACATTGTAATAATAATCAACCGATTGTACGTTGCGTCTCAACCCCCTCTTTTCAACTGTTGTGCAGTTTACATACTTATACCTATATATGTATATAGTAAAATTTGCAACAAAAGATATGCAACGAAGGATGCCATGTCAACACTTTTGACAAATGGGCTCACATTCCTATGTTCGTATGTACCACCTTCCTACACACACTTCCAACCAGCCATACGAGAATGGATCCACAATATTTATTTTTGTTAATCATTGATGTTTTATTTACTAGCTACATTTTTTTGCTGCTTATAGCTATACTGCTTGGCTGAGCGTTGAAGTTGAGTTGTTGTTTTTCATAATTTTTTTTATTCTTTTTTTAATTTTTCTTCTTTTTGTTTTTTATTTTACTTTTTCTTTTATTGCAATCGTCATAAAAACACCTTTTTACACGCATACAAACCCTCAGACACTTGTGTTGTTGTAAAGTTGTTATGTCGTTGATTTTAGTTTATCTTTTATTATGTTTTAAGCTTGTTGATTTTACTTTTGTCGTTATCCGGTGTTTATTTTATTTTTCCCTCATTATTTTTATTTTTCCCTCATTTTTGCAAAAAAAAAAAAAGTTTACTTGTTGCTCTATTGGCCTTTAGATATGCACACACACACATATACCGGTGAAACCTTTAACACTTTGGCTACCAATGTATCACCGCTGAACACGCTTAGACCCCTCAAAACAAGAATAACTCTTTCAAACAGTTAATGCTCACCAGTGATCACACCATAAAAACACCAAACGAGTACCGAGCACGACTTTTATTCCTTGGTAAAAAAAATTCCTCTGCAACTACGAGCGGAACATCTACTTGTGTCCTCGGCACCTGGTGGTAGTTTTTTGTCGTGATCACCGGTGGTACATTGGCAGCCAACGTGTTAAAACAAAAGTAATTTCATTATCTTCGTGATACGCCGCGTTAGTCATACCAATTGCTTTTCATCGGTTTTCAGAGTTCATAGCCAATAACAGACGCGCATACCGATCTCTTTGAGTATATACATAATTGCATACATGTGTATGTTGTAGCCATATATTTTCAGATAAAGGGTGAGAAAATATTCTAACGATTCTAATTATCACATCAAGAATCCCGCTCGCCGCTATACAAACTATAAAAAAAACTGTTGGACCGACCAAAATACTTAAAAGGATGTTAGAGTAGCGACTATCGAGGAATCAAGATTTATTTTGGCTTTTTATATTCGAGAAATTAATCAATGCTTTTCTAAGAACTCAAACCACTATACTATCAGCTCACCAAGAAAGGTATTGATCGTCATGTTATAGAGGAATCAAGATCTATCCTGAATTTATACTCTCAAGGAATTCGAATCGATTAGTAATGAAGAAATGAAGAGGGATACAGACTTTTTTTTTCGGGAACTAATCAACAATTCTCGTGCAATATGAAGCCATACTGACCACTGTCCTATAGAGTCACTTAGAATGATGTTGATATCGAGGAATCAAGAATGATACTGGCTTTATTATATCGCTTAATTTGTAATACTGACTGCTAGACGCTCTAGGAATTCACAGGACTAATGGCTGCTACACTAATCAAAATACTTAAAAAATGATAATGGCTGAAGGGATTAAAAATAACATTGGCTGTCGAAGAGTAAATTATGATACTATACTATGATACATCGATAGTTCTGCTGACTATACTCTCGAGGAATTCATATCGATAATGACTACACTACTATCGAGTAATTAAGAATTAAAGTGGCAGCTATTCTATCGTGAAATTGGTGATAATACTTAGCTCTTCATATCAAGAAATTTAGAATATTGATTATTATGGTATAAGGAATTTAGAATGATATTGTGTAGTATGTTATCAAGGAATTAAGATATTTGTACATCAGTATACGACTGAGAAAAACAGGTGTAGGGTTCTAGAATGATACTATACGCCATAGTATCGAGAAATCAGGAGCTAAAATGACTTAATGCTAGCCAATTTTTTCTCGTGAGGACTTACGTAAAATAACAAAATGATATTTTTTTTTTTAATTAAAAATTTTCTTCGAAAAAATCAGATGTGAACTTCTCGCTTGCAAGATAGCAACCAAAATTGTGAGCGCTTATAATTTCTTGTTGCTTTTATTTATAAAATTTTTGTTAGGCAAGCAGAAAAAAATTATCTAGCATCGAAAAGACAAATAAAAAATAGCCACTGTAGATTATTTGAGACTGATACTGAGATACAGAGTACTATACTCTCGCTGAATTCGAAATACTGACAGCTATCGAGGAATTTTAAGCGGTACTGAGAATTATACTACATACTAATTATGATACTGACCACTCTACTATCGAGGACTTTAAAATGATTCTGTCTAGGCTTTTGTAAACGTATGGAACGGGATAACAGGTATGTAGTTAGACTGTCTTTCTTGGAGACTGGTTAACAATTTTACTGCAGGGTTCCTATTGCAGATTACACCAACTTCTAGGCTATATAACTCACCGTATATAAAACAAAGTAAGCAATCATAAGCTGCTATTTCAATGCTATATCTAATTATAAGCAATGGCAGCTGTAATTGTTTTAATAGTCAATTAAGTTATTGCAATTTTTTGATCACAGTATTCCAATCGGATGCTTAAGTGAATAAGCCAGTTTTTGTAGCATTCACAAGGCTTGTCTGAAATGGTTTGTAACTGTGCGCAAAGTTATTTTAATTGGCCTTTAAATACAGGTTGCTTAGCTGCATTTTGCCGCTTACATTGAGAGTTGAAGATGGTTTTTAAAGTGCGCACCTTAACTAATGATTTGTTAGATAAGGAAACTGATATTCTAAACCTTAAAAAATCTTTACCGCTACACTCTTAATTTAGTAGGTCAATAGGCCCTTTATGGAAATTATTGAGGTTTCTTGATTTGAGATAGGTATTGAAAATATGTATCTCATAATCGAACACCAATGTGTAAAGCTTGTTAGAGTTTTACATCCGTTTATGGAAGAACTCGGCCGCTTCATCTGAAAGCTTTAAATTGGGAAATACTTATCGCTACATGCTCATTAATGTTCATAGACATGAGATATGATTTATTACTTCATTTATTTAACTTATTTAGATCATCTTTATAATCATTGAGCGATTTAAAAGAATTATTTCATAGTCATATAAATAAAGCAATTAAATTTGAAAAACCGAAACCATTCGAGCTAAAATTAGTTTGTATCTAATGCGGTGAACTCCCATTATTTCCACCCGAAATTAAAAATAAGCCAAATAAATATTCATGTTTTTACTTATACGAAATTAAAACATTTCTACCTATTGAGCCGGCAAAAACCACTCAGAAAGCGGCAACACATTACATTTATTCGAGAATACCACATATGTATGTACATACAGTCATATTGATGTATATGCGCATAACTAAAAGCCAAGTCAGCGATTTGGCTTAAAACTTGAAACTCATGCGCAATCGCAGCACCACTGGTGAGGTCATTCCTCATAAACTACATACATATATGTTTGTATTTGCCCAGCAAAAAATTATGTAAACAATTAAGCGTATAGGGAACTTGGAACGAGTGGAACTGGAGAACGAATCAGTAAACATAGCGTTAGAACAGAAACCTACCCTGCAGTAAAATTGCGAATCAGTTTAAAAAAAACACTCTTGAGCTATACACTTCGTGAATAGTTCAGTACCAATTACAAAAGTGATATTTAATAGACTCTTTGGAATATCGGATATCGATAATCACTCATTTCATGATTTCACTGCTGCCGAATGTGAGATCAATACTATTGCATATCAAATCACGCCAATCATCCTACTCTGCTTGCGAAAAGCTCGTACAGCTTATAGTCGCATTTTTTTCGATACTCGCCGTTGGGATTACGGAAAGGATAAAAAATCTTCCAGAAAACTTATCCCTCGAACACTCCAAGGGTAATCTCAGATATCATTAGAGACTTATAGATCGTTATTTTTATTCGTCGAGAGGACTTTACTTCTAAACGGCCTGCTAAGTCCAAAGGGGCACTGTTGAATTTGTCGGCTGATATTATGTTCTGTGTTAACGCAGGTTCCCAAATAGACGGAGTCCCTCACAGTTTCAAATTTGAAACTATCAAAAATGGCTTAGCTGCCAACAAATTCTTCGTCTTCTTCGCTTCCGGGCTTGGTAAGGTCAACAATATCAATATCATCTGCATACGCCAGCAATTGCTCGTTTTTGTAATAGATTGTGACAGTGTGGTTTAGCTCTGCTGCTCTAAGGGAAATTCTTCCACGATCGATGGCTTTTCTACCTTGTACAGAACACCATAAGGTCCAAAACATTGAACAATTTTTAGATGAAAGTTCACAATGATTTTGTTGCAAAAGCCTCATGGCTACAATGCTGCTTAACCCTAGAAACTCAACCCCTATAAAACCTATCCATTCGTCGATTCGGCGAACATTCTTTAAAATACTTATTTCTAATATAGTTATTTAATTTTTGGTTTGATTTATTGTATGCATATGTGTACCATTTGTTAATCCTCGAAATAAAACATTTTTTTTTAATATTTTGGAACAATTCAGATATATTTTTTTAAGTCTTTTAGAAACACAGTTTTAGAAAGAGAAATAAAATTTGCAATAGCGTATTCGTCGAATTGACGAAGGTTACGTGTCTAGGGTTAAATATCTCAACCCTACACGGTGTAAGCACTGTGGTCAAATAAAATAAGCCCCATCTAAGGCGAGTTTTTGTTGGGAACATACTCGTTCATACGTTGCCTACATATTTATTTGTGGCTTGTATGAGCACATTGTTGCTTAATTACCACTGCTTAAGATTTGCGATATTGTTGTTGCTTGAACGAATAGTTGTTGGCAAATTTTTCTATGTACCCTGTGAAGGTTGTTTGCAAACAATAAATTGACTTTTGACTTCGCATACGATTTGTTAGCTGCCTGCCTTACAATTTCATTAGAAATCTTTGCACCAAATTCATGATTGTCTTTATTTTTGCGAGCTCACGTGCCACTGACCTTAAACTTGCCCAAACAATACATTCGCTTGGATTTGGGTGTCAAATATTGAATGGATTGGTTATGATGTGAAAGAGGTTAAAATTAACCATCAAACTCTCTGGCGCTTTGAATTAACTTTATGTTTTAAAAAACTTAATACTATGATGAATTAAGGTGGAGACTTATATTGTGACTCGAACGGCCTAGATATTTTGGTCCGGCTCGAAATACATATTTCTCAGTCGCGTATGCTTTTGTTACATCTCTGCAACATTTTTATTGTTCTTCGCCGGTTTTGGTTTTTTTTTTTGCAACAACGAAGTCAAGTCTACCTTTCGTTGATCTTTCCAAAGCAGTGTACAATAGAGCTTATCACGATGTAAGGAGAAAAAAAAAGTTGAAAATGTCCCGTACTATTTTGAGTACTTACGTTATGAGGTGTTCAAAAAAAGAAAAAATGTCGTTGTTTTTGCAAGGTGCTGAAAAACACATTTAACCCGAACTACCAAAATCCTGCCTTCCCTCACGTCACCTTGCACTGTTAAATCTAAACATCTTTTGGTGAGTCGACCTTGATGTTCGAGGGGTCAAACAGATTCAAGAAGTTAACTGCTGCAAAATTACAGTGGTGTAAAGCCCACAATATCGAGAACATAATTTATTTCTATAGATGTATGACGGACGCAGTCAGCTGACCTGGGTGTAACTTTCTTTTTACCTCGATTGATTGTGGCAGCGCAACCATATTTAAATTTGTAGTTTTTCTGCACTTTTTTCACGACACACGAACTTAACTTTTCAAAATCATAAAAAGTTCAATGCAATTCAAACATTGCAAACGATTCATTCATTAATGGCTCCATCGCGACTCAAAGAAAGTCGTAAACATCTTCACACCTCGTAACCATATACATGCAGATATTTTTATGTAAATAAAATATTCGTTTTATCGTAACCGTATACATATATGCCGCTCGCCCTCCTACTTACTTACTTAATTCACCAGATCTTTACGAAAATCTCTTATGAACTTCCTCTTCGACACATTAATCTGGCTGCGTCTACGCCATACGTTTATCGCTCCCATAATCTCCCACACCAGCTGCGCATGCGAAATCGATATTCGTAGACGCTTTCGATGCATACTGCGAGTTTGTGTTACTTTGAAATTTTATGTTTGTATTTCTTGCCTTTCATTTCATCAACACTATATTTTATTGATTCGTTGAATCGTGTTTAGGTTTATTTTATGAGCGCGCATAATTTTTGGCAACATTGTGGTTATATTTAGTGCCATCATGATGATTTGAAAAACGTTGAAAAAAATCGAATTTAACTAGCGAATTCATGTAATTCAATGCTTAGTTCCTCTCTTTGTGTATGTACACGTGACACCGACATGTCCAGGAATCTGCTCTGAAAGCTTTGTGAGGTAAAATAGGTGTTTTTGTAGATGTGCTGGAAAGCAAATAAATGACAGAGCACATAAATGATAGAACTAGAAACTGTTTAAGTATTTAAGGTAGTTAATAAAATTATTTCAGTCTTACCTTTCTTTTTACATATTTTCAACCATGCTTCACGTTGCGAATTTTCTTCATTTTAAAGATATTTTTCTTTATCGGTTGTAAGACTTTTGGAAAACGTAAAACTAAACTATTCATTATCTTTTCAACCGAAGTTCATGCAAAGAACATGTTATTTCAAAAAAGTTTATATTATCCGAGTTTATCCGGAACGGATTTTTCATATTTTGCGTTTTGCAAACATTTTTGTATAAGCTAATGTATACATTAAAACAGTTATCCACGTTTATCCGAAATTCATTGTGCCTTATCCGAGCTTATCCCTTGGCGATTTTTTATGTCATTATGTATAACATTATGAAAAGAAAGTTTGAACTTACTGGTTATTTGTTTCATAACTAAATCCTTAAAGTTTAGCTTTATTTAGAGTTTTGTATGTATTCCAATAACATCAATGAGTAACCTTTAACAATGTTTGCTATAGCATGTTTATGCATGTTAAGTACTTAAAAACGTGTTAAACTATTTACAATAACTATTTAAATACATTTTGATATTTACACCGCCAACGGTTAATTATTTTTTAGTTTTTTGTTTAGCTGCCAATTTGTTAAATGTGCATAAACAAAAAATAAAAAAAATTCACAATGAAAATGCTCGTAAATAATGATTTTGTCGATTTTAAAACCGCAAATATGGGCAAAATGTCACATTAACAAATGCGCATGCTTAGGGTAGTCAATTAACTATAATTGGAAATCATAATCACGACATTAACAAGTACTACGAAGATGAAATGTGTATGTACCCAAAGCACGCATATATACGACGCGCATATTATTGATGAACTCAAGTGTAATGATATGGAAAAAAATAGTTTCATATTGTGTGGAGTTATAAAAAGTCAATCACGAAAACAAACAAAATTATTTCGCTCTTCACAACCAACATCCAGATAAAGCAGTGCGTAGATATATTTTCCACAGCTTAATATGCCCATGAACTACTTTGTTATAACACTAGTTTAATAAACTGAAAGATATGATAGCACGTATAAGTGCGAGTACTCTAGTTTAAATTGGTTAGGACGTTAGTTAAAATGTGTGATGTGTGCTTTGCACTGTGGAGCCTTTAAACTATTTTCGTGGCAGAAATTTAAGCTTTGCAGAGTTATTCCACGGCAACGAAAGTGGTAGGCAACTTTTACACCAGGTTCGAAAAGTGGCATCTGATTACGTTCCCTGGCCACTTTACTTAGCTTCTATAAACTCATAAATATTTGCAACGTATTTTTCGACAAATGCGCCAGAGTATGTCGTTGTTCAGGCTGTCGAATGGCTGAAATGCTCAGACATTTGAGGCCACCGGTGGGTAAATACAAGTACTCCACTCGTCCATATAGTTGGCGGCACATGCATATTGTGCTATGTAAAAATATATGGATGCACATATGTTAATATGTGTGTTTTTGATAGAGTACGCCGAAATTCGATTCCATTTAACGCTATCACACTGACAAGCGGGAACGTTGTTTAGTTGGATTTTTTCCCATTTTTTGCTTCTTTGCTTTATTGCGTCGCAGTACATGGACGTTGAATGAAATTGTAAACGCGTAATTTGGTGAACTAAAAATGTCAGCCATAATCTGAAAATAAGCTATCAAAATACAAAAAAGAAAGAAAACGATTCCAAACACACATACGAGCACTACATACATATGTACTTTTATAGAAATCTGTTAAGCTTCTAGGGAAAACTTTATGTGAAGTGATTAGAAGCATAACGTTTACGACAAAGCATTAATTTCCAGTAAGTACGTCGTACTGCACTATGGATTGCTTTAAAATTTATACGAATACGAGTATATGAACTTAGTACATACACTCGACAGAATAAGTCTGCGTACAGGTATATTTTTGCAATTTTCACCCATTTTTGCTTTAATAAAATTATTTTTACTAACTTTCTATAAAATAATGGGCCAAAATCGAATACAAAAACTGTAAATTATGTTTTAAAAATGTATGCGAAATTCGCCAAAATTCGGAAAAATTTCTTTTTTCTGAACTTTTTTGAGTATTTTATAGCCCATTCAATTTTACTATCATAAAGTTTTTGGCAATTTTTTTTCTTGCGGACTAGTGGTTTTTCTTCCATACAAATTTATGAACGTGATGTATATATCGTATATGTATATGAAAGAAAATACTTAAGCTAGGCAGGAAAAAAATTGCCAAAAATTAGAAAAATGTGTTACAGACAAAAAATATACCTGTACGCAGACTTATTCTGCCGAGTGTATGTATTAGTCATATCCTTAGTACATATTGACAGAATTGAATATGGGATTTTCTTCCCATTTGGATCCCGCTTATTTATTTTTACTTTTTTATGCGCAGTATTTTTAACGGTAAACGCCGGATAACAATATGTTGACACACTTCTTTTCAATTTGAAGTTAACATATTTAGCTGGACTTCTTTATTGCGCATCATTCGGATAACGGCGTATTGTATTATCATTTTATATAAATCTCTAAAAAGTTTACATAAGAAAACTGTCCTTAAGCGCATCAAAGATAGTCTCGCATAAGTCTCAGATATTCTCTTTTAATTAATGTAAATGCTTTTTTATATGCTGAGTGTTTGAATTTTGTTTTAGTCAAGGGTGGATAATTATTTTATGTAACTAATTATATTGAATAGTTTAAACTGATAATGTTTTTAGTTAAACATTTCATCGATTGTGGATATGTTGGCGGCGGTTTCAATTTAAATCGATTCAAGTGGCTTCTAATATAATATATATGATATTACCAGCGTGGCGAAGCCTCCCACCACCACGAGCATCTAGTAAATATATCAATTCGAATTTGTGTTAAGTATCTTTTATCTTATGCCAAGTACAGTTTTCGCCGCGACCCAAACTATTTTCGTAGCTATTGGCATTTTGTTTTTATCTTTTTTTTCGAGGCTTCGTCTTCCGCTGTTGCAAATCCCACAGCGATTATTTTGAAAATTGAATAATTGAAGCATTTGAAATTCAATGCAAATTAACAAATTTTACACGTTTACCATGCGCTTTTAAGTCACGTTCGACAATCGCTCGACTTTTGCCATACAAATTACACAACCATTAACAAACGACAAGCGTTGAAATGCTGAGTATTTTTCTTTTCCTTTTTGCCAGTAGCAGATAATGTTTTTAGTGCTTATTTTGCCGCCGAAATTGTTGCTGCTTTTTTATTGCCTTTTATTTCACATTTAACAATAAAAGAAGCGAAAAACATGTGAGGCACAACAGCCAGCGGGTTGATACCTTCTAGAAAAAAAAAATTAAAAAAAAAACAGTGTAAAGCCGCTAGTTTAAGTTAGCCATTTGAAGCTTAGAGCCATAACCCTCGCTCGTCTTGTCTATTCGTTTGCTTGGCAGCGCTACAAGCGTGTGCTTACAGGTAGCTAGCTAATGGCGTGATACGCTGTTCACTCTCTTGATCGAATGTACAAATAGCAAATTTACCGACATTTTATTTATGTTATTTTGTTGTTTTTTTTTCGTTATTCTTATGTTATTATGTTTATTCTTCTTCGTACTCTAGAAGTTTGCTAAAAACCAGTTTTGTGATATTTCTAAGTAATTCTCAACTTTTATTTTTTAGCTATTTTTTTCAATTTCCTTTTTTAATATTTTTTAACTTTATCCGCAATTTGTTTTTCTGTATTTCGTTTTATTGCATATCTTCATTAGTTGCCGCTTCAACATTAGTTTTACTAATTCATTTTAGCGTCGCGCTTCAAGGTCGATGGTTTACCTTAACTGGTGTCTTGTTTCGCACAGTGGTCCTAAGTGTGCAAAAAAAGATACAAACTAAATATGCCAAGTTACAGCAATCAAAGGAAAAAACCATTATTTTTTTCTATATTTTATTATTAGTTTTCAAGGTCTGGCAGTTGATAATGATTGTTATTCCATTTTATCAGCGCTTTACCCCTAGGTGTCTCTGTCATATACCAAGAATTTCATTGCTCATATTGAGATATTCCTTATCCATTTGCTGGCACCGACGGGTGTCGATAAAAATAACTTATAACTATACACACTTTACCAACTTTGAGCTTTTATGCTAAATTATCTCGGTGTGTAACCCGTAAATTCCTGGTGCTGTGTGGCGGGATATTGCTATTCGGCTGTGGAGTATAAAGTTCACCTTCTCTTTTGGTATCTCAAAATGCAGAGTAAAGTTAAGCATTTGACTCAATTTAGAAACCTACTGACAATATTCATATAAGCCTGCAACTCTTTTTTTGAACAAAATTGTGTTCGCGCATAAACCACGGTCCGTCTGCCTGCTCGTTGAATTCTAAGTTTTAAAGCAACTAGTTTGTTGTCTACCTGTTTTGCTTTTAACCCTCAATTTTCAAATGCCCAAAGCTTGTATTCTCGCCATTTATCTCGTTTTATTTTTGATCTCATTCGTTTTTTTTTGCTTTTATTTACCGACATTTTTTATCTACGATAGATTCCTAGTATTATTGGTTGACGACTTTTTAAATTTATTTATAGAGTGCCAACAACTCTCACACGGCTCCCAATGCTTGACTGGCGCTCGTTCATCAATCAAATAAGAAAAAATCAATTTCTAATGTGTATGTTGTTGGTTTCTCGAATATTTATGCAAATGAATGTTATGTTCAATGAATATCTGTCGTATAAATTGAATTGTATAAAATAAAAAATAGCTTAAAAATAAACTACTTACAGATATTACAAAAACAAAGAAACCTAATCTATCTTCGTTTTGAATTTAAAGTTTTCTCTTAATCGTTTCATGCAAATCAATACTAATTTTAGACATTGATTAACAACACTGATTTTTATACCTTTCATGAATATGAAATTGTATAATACCCAACAAGCATTTCTGTAAATGTTTTTAAAAATTAATTAAAGTAAACTTGCTTGTTGACCAACTTTGGTAAAATGTTTGTAGGTATATTTTAAGTTGAAAAGAAAAAACTGACAAATAGTCGTTCTGAATTTTTGTAAACATTTGCATTTCATTTTGATTTGTTGTTTTTCCGACAGGGTGAATAATTGATGTATATTGGAACGATTTTTCGTCATCCCTTGTCAAATTTGGCTTTGAGACAATCGACACTGATGATGGCACAACGCCGAAACCGGTTTGTCTCAAAGCCAAATTTGCATTTCACTTTAAAAGTGAAATGATTTATAACCGCTTGTTCTTGAAGTTTATAAAAAATTTGCTATACACTTCCAAATAAAAGTTTACTTTAAATTAATTTTAAAAACATTTACAAAAATGCTTGTTGGGCATGAGTACAGTGATATAGTGATGAATACAAATTATGAATGGTATAAAGCATTTAATACAGCTGAAGATAGCGCTCTCCTCACTTATTTCTTTTTTTATCCCATGATCAAATCATGACCAAATAAATATTTATGGTTTTTCAGTCTTTGTTTTTACCTAAACTATGCAGACAAACAAGCAAAAAATTAATAGGGAAAAATTGCGTGGGCACGCTTTTCAACTTTAAGAAATTTTAGTGTTTTTATTCTATTTTATTCATTTGCTTTTACCCGTGGGGAGCCGATAAAAATACCTTGTTGGTCGGAATATCTTAATTCATGCGCATAACATGGTATATCGCGAAGTACGATAAATCTTCCTGGAAACTGTATTTCCAGCAGCGGCGGAGTTAATCAACCTAACCCCGTAATATCGTGGATATTGAATTTTCTAATTGTAGTACCAATTACTTCTTCCTTGACCACCCTAGCACCTAGATTTTGCAGTCATGTTAGTTTATCATAGAAGAACACGTTGGTGCGGATCGCGGAGAGACGCGCGCGGATGGGTGTGAAAGACAGTACTTAGCGGCGCAGTTCATTACCCAACACAAAGTCAACAACACGCCTTCGCTTTTTTTTTCCTTGTGTGGTCACTCCAGTAAACTAGCAAAGTCCGATTAGTTTAATGCCTGTAGGACGGTGATGCTCGCCTTTGCCTTAACGAGGACATAACCAGTTTTATCTTACTTGAAACGAGTCGGATATTCCAGGTTCATGCCCTAATATCATAGCCGCTTAGACGTTTAACATTGTCATCATCAGTAAATCTAGTTGAGCTAGATAAGCTCAATTAACCTAAGCCCGTTTACTCTCTTATTACTACTTTGTTGTAATCGTATAATACGTAATCACATATACTTTCATACAATATAGTTTAAAAGTTCGTAAAACTAAATCATTTATTTCGGATAAGATCACACTATTTGTCAGTCACTTTATCTGCTTGGAGATTTTAAATAATAATTATACTTGAAAAGTTGGTAATAGAGAAATAAATTTGAAAAATGTGTATTACTTACTAGTAACGGCATATACTCTCATATATCCAATTAGCAATTTCTCTGCTTCGGATAATAACGGATAAGTATTTTATATGAAAATCATCTTGTTATTTTTTATTTGACACTCTCGGATAATATGTTAAGACACATTTAATATTTTCATTCATTCAAATAAGGTTTTGTCTGTTTTTAGAAATCTTATATTTATCTTCTTTTTTATGGTTGCTTTTGGCCAGTGTTGTACAATATATTCCACTGCCGAATGAAGAAATTTAGTTTCGGACAGTAACGGATAAGGGTTTTTTTCCATAAAGTTTTCGAATGTTTCACTATTTGTTAAAAAAATCTACATTCCACTGCCGTAGAAACGCATCTTTAGTAGTTCGTTTAGTGTTAAACTATTGACATGCATATATCATTTTCAAACATAAATTTTTGTTTATATACGGTTTACAGGGCTCTATTGAAGAATGGTTACAATTATTACGTCTTGAAGAATATATTCAACCGTTGCTCGACCAAAACTATAAAACTGTACGCGACGTGACACAAGTCACTTGGGAAGATTTGGAAGATATTGGTATTGTTAAATTGGGACATCAAAAGAAAATTCTATTGGCCATAAAACGCGTAAAAGATATAATCAGCGGAAAATGGAATCCAGGAGGTATCAATGCATATCAACAGCAGGTGAGTGCAACCAGACGTTAAATTAATAACTGAGTACATAGGTAGAAGACAAAATTTGAAAGGTGACCTCATTATAATTTTAAATTTTTTTATTCAGTTTAATAGGTTTTTGTGCAATTAACTTTGTGTGAATAAAATTTCTGAAATAAATTTCATATGTGCCAATTACATAACTTTAGTTTTATTTGAAAACATTTTAATTTTGATTGCATTCTAATTTTTTCTTTATTTTGTTTCTATTTCATTTCATTAATTTTGTGGCTTTATGTTGCTGCATGGCATTTTCCTTTTTAAATCGTCGCTACCAATTTAAATCTAAAGGATTATCGCAACAAGATTTGGCCCACAGCTGTGCCGCTACCCACCACACCAACATATTTGCCAACCACGCGCGTCTCGTGGGACGATTCAAAGATTTATGCTACACCCGGTGTCGATACGGTATACTTTTGCCCTGGCACCCATCATGAGTGCTGCAATAGTAGTGTTAACAACAACAATAATAACAACAACGATGTGGTGCCCATTAAGGTGAGCACACAAATGTGTACCCAGCTGGCTGGCTGGCGAGCTTGCACAAATTGTACAAGTGTGGGCTCCGCTAAATGGCAAAGTTATAAATAAATTTTAGTTTTGAATTAAGTTTCAATATTTAAATTCTTTATAACATCATTTGTATTTATTTCTGTTTTATATATTTTCCCCCTCTTTTGCACATCCTTATTATGTTGTATCTCTCTCTCTCTCACGCTTTCTCGCCCTCCTTCATACGCCTATACTCTCTTTAATATTTCATTCAGGTACGCCAGCCACGCGGCAAAAGCTTGGAATCACTTGAAGATATTCATGATAATAGCACACGCAGCCATTTGACCTTTAGCCATTATACAGCCACTGATTATGGACATTTTGCTCATCCAACGCCTGCAATGCAACAACAACATCATCAACAAGCTCTACAGCATCAGCAGCAACAACAACATCAACAAGCAATGCATCAACATCAGGCAGCATTGATGGGTGGCACCAGCGGTGTTGTGGGCGGACCAGGTGGTCCTGTTGGTGGTGCACGTTTGCTTAGCAATCCAGCCGCTATGGTGAGTTCAAACCTGTTTTTACCCTGCAAAAAATGCAGAACTTCATTTTTGGTTTGTTGAAAGCATCAATTGAAGGGGAGAAATAACGTTCTAAATTAAAATTTTTTCAAAACCGTCTTTTTGCATAACACAGTTAATGTTACTCTCTTACATTACTCAATCACCAAACCGATTAAAATGATTAGTTTTTGTTTTGCTCTCCTGGAAAATTAAGATTTTGTATTAATTGTTAACTACATTCAAACACAGAAGAAGCTTAGCGTAATTTTCTACTTTCAAAACTTCATTATATTTCTTTCCGGATAAACTCGGATAGTAGTTAATAGGCCCGGATAAGTTTGGAATATCGTTTAATGCATTTATTGACCACGAATAGCCCTTTTCTAACGCCGGATAATAGTTTAATAGCGATCGCTCTTGCCGTCGAGAGCTATTTTGGACTGAGTAGGGAATTGAGATGTTAATCATTTCAAATTGATTTATTTTTAAAATGTTTGGCAAGTTTTGTCAGCCAGGTAGCCCTGTAAGTCTATTTGAGGTGAGCGTCATAACCGGATAATACTGCATTGGTCTCTATCTGGATGTGGATTTAGGTACAATTTCTAATTACGCGATTCAATATTTAACCTGAGGATAACTCCTTTTCACTGTTGTCTTTTGTACGATATATTTATCTCCTGATAGTGGTTGTTTTAATATTACAAATCTTCTTTTCCTCTTTCAGTCTTGGCGCCGTTCCTATGACGATGGAGATATCACACCCACCAACGATGCTACACGCGAACTTATGTATGAGGAGGGTGGCGGCACCTTACCACGTCAGCAGCGTGGCATTTTGCAGCGAGCAGTATTGAATAGCATGCCACCGCTAGAACATCACTATATGAATGCAGCTGCAGCGGCAGAATATGTTTGTCATGCTGGGGGATTAGGTGTTGGCGGCGGCGTTGTGCCAGGTGCAGCAACACACGTGGGATCAACTGGTCCTGGTGCTGTGAGCACAACAGGTTGTGTGCTAGATAATGCCGCTCTGAATGCAGTAAGTTGTTTTGTAGTCGTATATATATAAATAACGTGTTTCCAACACTTCGCTTCTTTCAATTTCCAACTAAATTAGTCCTACCTGAGCAGCAGTCCAATGAGTAGTAAGAAAATCGCTCCAGAACCACCACGTCGCCATTGCAGTATACGAAATTCACGTACGTTAAACACGGACAATGTACAGCAGCAACAGCAACAAATGGCCTTGCATACGGGTGCAACACCCGGTCTTTACTATAACAGCGCTGCCGGTATGCATCATGGTGGTATGTATATGACACATGCGCAACAGCAGGCGGCGGCTGCAGCCACAGCAAATCAACCGATCTATGCAAATTATGCAACCATACAACAGACCACAGCAGAAATACACTGTGAAAAATTCCATGACAATAAGGTGAGAGCAGACTTGACAGCATTTCTCTGAATTCTTTTTAGTTTACAGTTGTTTTTTCTTATCCTACAGTCAAATTCCAGCATTGATTCCATTGATACCATACCATTTGCAAACGAGAATACTGGCACAATTAAGCAGCGCCTACTTAATCGCCAAGATATTGGTGGTGGTGTCGGAGGTCAGCAACAGCCATTGCATTCGAGTACCACTTCGCATCTACATTCCTCCTCATCGTCGTCATCTTCATCGTCGACCAATACCATAGCCAATATAGCGCATTCATTCCATTCGCTTAAGACATCTGCCTCACTGCATGACGCCTCGCTGATACGTAGCGATAGTATTGGCAGTAATACCAGCGGTGGCAGTGCCGGAGCCTGTTCTGGTGGTGGCAGTAGTTTATTACTTCTACGCTCACCCACACTACAATATCCACCACCGACTGACGCAACAAATACCACCGGCGGTACTGCAACAACAACAATCACCACCACCGCAGATTTGCATACGCCGAGTGGTGGCGAAGCTGCTGCAGATGCAAAAGGTGAAAGCGCGCCAACAGGAGCCAGCCTGGAAAGTGCGGAAGCAGGTACTGCGTCTTCCAGTGGTGTTAATACAATTACCATGCCAATACCTGGCCAAAAAGTGTCTGTGAATGTGCTCAACGACATTGGTAACATGCTGGCCAATTTAACGGATGAACTAGATGCCATGTTAGAGGAAGAGAAACGCATTGGACTAAATATTGATAGTGAATAAACATGAAAACGGGGAAAGGGACAATCCTTGAGGAAGTTCGCAAGTATATCCAAACATACCATACGCCTTGAGTCTTGTGGTTATTAACTAAATGTTAGCAAAGACGTGTATAAAATGTTAGTGAGAGGCAAGAGCGCGTTAATGAGCTTCAATTCAAGCAATAAGCAAATGTTTTTGCAAATTTTACTGCACTAATATACTACGCATGAATTTATAGAATTAATTTCTGCATCCGATATGCTAAGTAATGCTTATGCTCTTTTCAAGTCACGAAGAAGACTAAAAAACAATATATATTGACCGTGGCTTCGATCAGTTATTTATCGTTATTTTTTAGTTTTAGCACTTTAACTTTTTCTTATCAGAAATTGCTCTGGATAGTTATTTGATTTACTGACATTATGTTGAACAGTTTTCACTCATGAAAACTGCTCCGGAAAACTCCGTCTACGTTCAATAATATAATATTTTCTTTAATGGAAGCATTCTTAACTGGTATCAAACATTAAAACAGGTCTACAAGACGCTGGATAAAGTTTTAAAAATGATTTTAGTTTGTTCATTGTTTTAGTGGCATACATAAGAAGGTATGAGTTGCATTTATAATCTCATAAAGGTTTTCCAATAGATTTGGGTTTGGTCTAGACTTTAAGGTATTAAAATAACATTCCATTGATTTGAAGCTCAACAGCGTGCTCTCATAGTTACGATCAACACTTTAGTGGCTTAGTTGTTAGTTTTCTGTTTAGTGTTTACGTAGAATCTACGATTTTTCTACAAAAGTATAATAAGTTTTAAATGTTTTTTGTTTTTATTTTGAAAGTACTTAGTGTAGCTATTAAATGTGAATGTTTATTGTTTAGTAGTTAAACAAATGAAAATTATATCTTAAATATCAATGTAGTAGTGGGTGGAACCATTTCACAGACACTTTTTGGGTACTGCTGTTTTTGAGCTGATGTTAATATACATTTTAATATATGTATAATGTTGGAAAGTTTAACCTATGTTTTATGAATTGTTTATATGCTCTGTCTTATAGTTCAAAAGGGATATAAGTAATGTTAACGGATTCTCTTCAATATGTCCTTTAGCACTTTTTAAAATAAGAATAATTTTAGCTTCTAAATTATTCTTCAAAATGCTAACTCGGAGGAGATTACTCCTTTTCCCAGCCTCATATAATTTGTTTTTAATACCCATTGATGTTGTACTAAAAACTTGTATTATAAGGGTAAAAGATATTGAAAGTAAATTTGAAAGAGCTGAATGAGTGAATGTTCGTAACCACTTGTCCCGAATAATTGATTTCCATGTTCATTGTAAAGGAAAAGGATAACAGCTCAAGGCTGAATGCCTGATTACATTCGTGTTGGATAACTTATTTGTACGTCAGAATAAACAATACGAGTACAGCACGAAAATTTTAACTTTTTTTCATCGACCTGCTGTCGCAGAGGATTCCCTAGCAGCACATCACCATTTTTTGTCAATATTTCAAAAGATTGTGAAGATATCAACGAAAATGTGTTTGTTAAGACACCTCTGTTCACAAACTGTAAAATGTATTTCAGAATGAATCAATGTATTCGAGAGGACTACAATTACTCCGCATTACAGGAGTTCAGTGTCTTACATATATTGTGTTTGCAATTTTTTAATGTATGGTTCAACCACCATATTCCTAAAAAATAAAATTGGTTCATAAGATTTTTAAAATCCATATAAATTTTTAATTATAAGAGCTTTACAAACCTTTTTTTATTTGCTATGAATACGGGGGTAAGGGTTTTGAGGAAATTTGGAAAAGGTGTAGTTTTTCAAAGCAAAAAAAACTTCTAAAAGGAAATTTTAGGTCATGCAAAAAAAGATGAGCTGTTTATTGTGCATACTCCAAATAAATGTAAAAACTCAAACCTTTTAACATTAATTTAAATTGCTTCACGTGCTTACATTTATTTGTAGGTGAGACACAGCTAATTAAAACCAATTTTTAATACTTTAATGTCATAAAACAGCAGTGTTCGAAATAGTTCAACACACTCACTATCAAAAACATATGCAATTTTTTACTAAATCAAGCATAGATCAAGTTACAGACAAATAACAACTGGAAAAAACAAAAGCAAGCGTCAACATATTTAGACCTAAATATTATAAAACATAAAACTAAAAGTTGAAAAAAGCTTTTAATACAAAAAGTATACTTTTGTACTATTTAAAATACACTAAAACGATAATTAAAAATTTATATACATCTAAACTTAGTATATATCAAATTAAATTCAAATAAGTGTTAAACATTATATAGAGCAAGTAAATGAAGTAAAAAAGGTGCATAAATTTATTTAATGAAAAAACAATTAAGAAATAGAATAACAAAAAAGCATCAAAGGATAAATCCACTAAATATCACTACAATCGCAAAGAATTTCACACACACAGGCAAACTGAGAATTAAAATCATAAGCAAAACAAAAGAATTCCGTATCACGAAATAACATTTTCGATAAACGTAAGTTTAATCCCTTCTATTAGTATAATCTGAAAAATTTCCATAAACACAAATTTAATAAAAAAAAATATTTCTATAAATACATACATACATAAATATAGGACATTGTATATATACATATTAAATTTAAAACAGCATAGAAAAACAAAAAGTAAACAGCAAACACATTTGAATAAAACAAAAAAATTGTCAAAATCTTTAACTGCAAATAATACAGTGACTTGTAAAATCTAACAACAACAACTAACTAAAAATTAATATAGAATTAAAAAAAGTAGGTAAAAACAAAAAGGGACATTAGTAAAAAGTGACGAAAAAAATTGCAAACAGATTTCGCATTTTTAGCTTGATTTTAAAAGTGACATTTTTTTATTTATAATTGTAATATTTTATGCAACAACAATTCAATGACATGAAAGCCTTATAAAAATACTTACATTCCATTTTCAATCTATTTTTTTCTTGTTTTATATAAATAGTACTTATATTATTTTGAGGAAGTTTCAGCAAACGCTCAGTGTAAAATACTTTTTTTATCTTAACCCTTATTTGTATCAATTTAATTTATTTTTAAGGCACATGCATATATGCAAGGCTAATTCGGGAAATAATTATATGGTGATGGCAGTTTGACAGCTTAGCAAATTATCGTAATTTAGGATATCAATAAAACGGAATAACGCATATTTACTTTTGCTATGAGTCTGAACTCGCTTTGCTATCACTTTGCATAGATTTGCCTTGCATACATGTTTTTTTGAATAATCAAGTAAATTCTAATTAAAATTAATTGTATTATTTTTTAAGATGAATGGGTCAACTTGAACCACAACTTGAATCAAAATGATTATGTAAGTGTTATTTCGATATAAATAAATGTATACATATACAATTATATATAATAATATAGCAAAAATAAATATTTACTATAAAACTAAATATGAAACAAACGGACAACAAAAATATATATAAAATTATTAAAACATATAACAACTGTCTTTTTATTATTATATGCTAAAGTAATTGATAGATTGGTTGACATGAGATAAAAATTATAAAACGTAGAATTTTGAGTCGCACACATTGTCGTGCCCGTAATCGCATCACTTGCCACTCCTTGTTGATGAAGTGTATGAATGCATCAGCAACACTAAAATTCTAGATATTCCCTTTTCAGTCACACACATTGCAGTGCGCGTTGTTGTTGTTGTTGTTGTTAACAGTGCTTCGCCCTGCCCCAGATTGGACAGGGTTACACTGAAATAACAGCCCTTGGCCGGGTGAAAAAACCCGGGTCATTCCGGTGCGATAGAACCGGCTGTTGTGCAGTGCGCGTCATTTGGGGCATCACTTCACAAATCTATAAAACAAAATTGAAATAAAAATAGAAGGAATTACTTTTTTAACTTTAATTTATGGCCGTGTCGGACGATCAAAATCGGTGACAGTGGGAACGTAGCCTATTTCTAACGTCATTAACCGAGCTATAGCTGCAATCACGTGTAATAATCGACGGGTGTAATAATCGATAATATTGTGTCATATGTTTCGATTAATATTTGTTCAATCAATTGTGGCAAACATTCTCAAGTATTAACCATCCCTAACTCAACACAACTTCTAAGTAACACAACAGAGATAGCAATGACTACACTCATTCATGCAAGCAGGGGAGAAAGAAATAACACAAGGGCTTACGAATACGAGGCAAATGCTAAATCGTGATAAATAACCAGTGTTCTAGAATGCAAGTGCTTTTGTCGTTACAAAACAAACAAATGCAAGAACAAGAATACTCCAGCAAAGTAGAGACACTTCTAGGTGATGAAGCTGGCGCTTGGCCAGACTATAAAAGGCAGCTTACAAGCAAAGGAAGGCTGATCACTTTATTATAATATATAATAAAACTAGCATTTAAAAAAAGATTTTGACTTTATAGTGATCAAATTAGTCACAATATTTTAGAAAGAACCATGGTACAATAACAAGGTAAAGTCAACTCTGCAGCAACAACATACTGGCGAAAAGATCGGATTGAGTTGACAAACTGGCTGGGGTAAGCGAATGAAGCGAAGAGAAACTAGAGAAATATTTATTTGTGAGAAATTATATGGTGCAAGCATGGTTGAAAAGTGATTATTATTGAATAATATCGCCATATTTGCAATTGTTTTTAGCAGGAGCATTAGAAAAAGCACAAAATTTCGAATGCAAATCACGCTTGTTTCCGTTTTGCTCCTAACATTCTGCTCTTTGCATCTCCTGACAATTTAAACGCAAGTGTGATCAAAGAGATTGAATCAGCTGATGAAATAACGCAACCTTATAATTGAACCAAGAGAAAGAACAATCGATGGTCTTCGATAGTTTCTAATAAAATAAACATCGATAGTTTTGCAGTTCTAGTTCATTGTTGTGCTTCAAGTGCATCACAAATTTGGAAAATTAAAAATGTAATTGAAAATATATTTAACATAATTGTGTTTAATTGAAATGTATGTATATAATATCCTCGTCCATCATTTATTTAGGGAAAAGAAACGAAGAAGATTGAAAACAAATAAAGATCAATATGCGAAAATGGTAGAGCTGGCTAAATTAAAGCCAGACATTGGACAAGGATTACCGCTACGACCAACGGATGAAATTGAAGAATTTTGGGAGAACTTGGCACAAGAATGCAATATGTTAGGACCACCAATAAAAGACGCATTTGAGTGGAAAAAGGTATTTATTTAAATCAATTTGGGTATATGTAAAATATAACAAATATGCTTACTCAATCAGATATGGATTTTGTGGAAAGTCTTTGTGAAGCGTAAATTAACAAAATGCGTAAAGAAACAAACCAAGCGTCGCATGACGCATTTAGAAGTAGAAGTTGTAAAAATGATAAAAAATCCTGGTAATGAGATACCTCCTGATAGCATGCCGATCTTAAGACCACCAAAACAAGGAAAATGCGGCATGAATAACGAGTATTTAGATGAAGCTGAAGACAGCAATATAGACCAGGAGTTTCTAACGGATAGTGATGATGATGACACCCCCAGCAATACTCTCCCAAAGCAACAATCTGAAGATCCCCTTTCAACATCATTTCAGTATAATGATGATGGCGAAGAAGACAGTGAAAAGACATTGTTACAACAACAAATTGATATACAAAAGAATTTGTATAAGGAAACTCAAGAATTTCAAATGAATACAAGTGCTGCATTGCAAGATATAGCCCTGACATTGAATACCTTAAGGGGAGGTATTAAAGGAATAGAAGATATGAGTGCGCAAAGCCTAAGAGAAGAAATGCGGCTTAATCGCAAAACTGAAGATCTTCTTCAAAAACTAGTTGAGCGTGATTTTATTAAGGGAAACAGAAAAAAGTAAAGTTTATACACCAGTCGATTGCAAATAAATATACAGATATCCCTTATCCGCTGCTGACACAAAAAAAAAATCATAGTAAGAATAACATTAGACAAAAACAACACGAAGAAGAAAAACATGCCGAAATTCAGGTCAAATCATTGGTAATCCATACTCATCGAAAGACTCGTTCGGCCAGCAAACTTAAAAAAATGAGAACGGTTTTCCGTAACAACATACTATTGTATACACATAATCGTCGACTAAATGGTAAAAGTGGCAAGAGTTAAATTTGAATTATAGCTTAAACCAGTTCTTAAAAACTAGATATGAACAAAATTTTCGAGTGGCTGCATTTTTTTACTTTACAAGTTACATTTTATTTATAAATTTTAGTTGTTCAATACATAAATAGGTATGTATGCAAACATACTTTTTTTTTGCAACATTGAAATAAATCTATATATTACTTAATGACATGGCAATGAAAAAATTTGTTGTGCAATTCTACTTTAATTTTCTTCTTAATTTCTCTCTGCATACGCACCTAACTTACAAATGGTCCTAGTGATGAGTGGGCAATATAAACCCCAACTTGGAACCAAAGCAGTGTGCTATATTTTAAAGGATCAATAAAAGTATATAGAAATACAAATATGAAACAAAAGGGCAAAAAGATATTAAAACAATCCTTTTGTATCTTTATAAGTACTGGTAAAAGATCAAGGATAAATTGTTGGTTTTTGCTTTTGTAACAGACTACCTGAACCGGCACAAGATATCCTTTCTGAAAATTGTCCCTACTAATGAAAAAATCCACTCGCTATCTCCACTATTTTCCTGTACCCCCTTATTTTATTACAATTCTTATCCCTTCACCTACTTTGCACACAAATCTAAATACTTTTAATTTCAAAGAAACAAACTCGAAGTTATAACGTATAAAGCTTTGTTTTTAAACCGACATCCGAGATAGGTTCAACCTCAAATCAGCCGACGAAATATAGTTGAAAACTGTTGGCTCTTAGCAAAGGGTAAATTGCGATTCTCATGTGAAACTAAAGCAATTGTCGTGCTTTCGGCTAATACACAACTTGGTAACAAATTTATATTTCAAAAGTTAAGGATCAGCAAAAATTGTAGTCCATTTTAAAGCGAAGTTTATCAATGTAGTTTCCCGATAACATAATCAATAAGACAACAGAAGTTGTGGTTGGTCCTTTTTGCTGGGAAGCGACAATTATTAAGTGAAAATGTAATATGGACTATAATCTGTAGCACATCATGAAAATTTGACAATATAAGACATCTTCAAATGATAAAAGCTGTGTTTTTGATAAATTTCAATCTAAATTTATTTCTTCCAGTTTTCCATACTCATTTCGCGATCAGTTAGTTTCTGAAGCAACTCTTCAATTTTCCGATTATGCCGTACATGTTCTTTTAATCTTCTCACGTTCACATCTTCAATTGTTTCTACGCTTCCCCTTATGAGATTCAGTGTCAGCGATATATCTTGCAAAGTAGAAGTTGTATTAACTTGAAACTCCTTTGTTTCCTTATATAAATTTTTTTGTATATCAATTTGCTGCTGTAACAATTTTATCTCATTCAATTCTTCTTCCTCTTCTTCTCCTTCTTCATTATAATGTGCTGATGTTGTGGAAATAGGATCGTCATGTGGTTGCAACTGCGGAGATATCCGGCGAAGCTTTCCTGGGGGACTGCCGGGTTGACAGTCGATGGGCGGATGTTGATCCTGGTCGTTTAGATCGATTGATGGTAACATCGTGCGCGTGACATCATCGTCATCACTTTCGTATAAAAATTCCTCTTTAATAACTTCACCTTCAGATAGAATCTCGATATCCACGCTGTTGTTTCCTTTTCTTGATTGTGGTGTTGGTGCTGTGGTAGTCGGCTCGAATACGTCCTCATCAGGGACGAAAATATACTTGGGCTTAACTGAGGAAACGTTCTCAAAATCACAAATTTTTATCACTTCTCTCTCCAAGTTTGTTAAATAGTGCATTGTATTCATCTTTTTGCATTTGTCCAATTTTAATTTCATATTTTGTTTATAATCGTACCATGTCTGTAAATGGATATCTTTTTGTATACTTTGTACATACATAAATTGAATAATGAAAAAATACCCTTTTCCACAGATCTGGCTTTTTTAATGGCGGTCCCAGAAGATTACATTCCTCTGCTAATTTTAACCAAAATTCATCAAGCTCAGCCCTTCCTCGTCGAAGTGACCCTTGTCCAATATCTGGTTTATCTCTCAATAGCTCCACCATTTTCCAGTATTGCGGCAATTTTGTCATGTATCTTCGTTGTCTCTTCCTAAAAGAAAGCATATTAAATATTTTTCCATGAAAGATATATATTCTCTTCACTTACATTTTCAGTATATAATTTGTAATTAGCTTCGGTTGCTTGCAGAATTAGATATCGTAA
Organism: Merzomyia westermanni; assembly: GCA_949987695.1. Classification (NCBI taxonomy): domain Eukaryota; kingdom Metazoa; phylum Arthropoda; class Insecta; order Diptera; family Tephritidae; genus Merzomyia; species Merzomyia westermanni. The sequence goes on along the minus strand of OX465293.1, from coordinate 4,354,235 downwards.
AACGCGATGCAATATAAACGACGATTATATAAATATCGATAATTTTTGCGCATTGATGCTGTTGAGCAGCCTTGCCAAAGCTTTTCTGTCCGATCGGCTATATTGTACAGCATAAAGCACCTATAAATCACTTCACATAAAGCATGATTTAACAATTATTTGGTTACCGCGGTTGACATATTATCATCTTCTTACTGCTTAACAGCTCAACCATATATAAACGCACAGAAGTCTATACGCAATTATTTGAATAACCGAAATAAAAGCCCCTGTGCTGCTTTTGTTGGTCGAAAGATGAATGGTTTTATTGTATATAGAAGTTGAAATTTACATTTGCAACATTTGGTGCACATTTTAAATAAATATATTTGTGTAAAACAATTCGTTAAAATAACAAAAATTATCAAACAACAATTCGTAAAATTAACATAACCTTAAATCTAAACGTCGTGCAAAACGAATTTCGGATTTTGAGTTAGCTTTAAGTGCACGCAATTCTATTTCGGTTGCTCTCATACAAGTTGTATGGGCATAAGACAATTTTGACAGAAAATTCACGCTGTGCGTTAATATTAGGTTGAGCTGTTACAGCTTATGCCAAATTATCATATCTTTGTTTTTTGTTTACATTTTTTGTTTACAGTTCTTGAATTGATATTTCATGAGTACGTTGTGACACAATTTAAAGAAAATGTGGGATTTATGTGTGTGATATATGTGGGAAGCTTAGAAAATAGGTGGATGGTTTCGCCAGTTACCTCTAACACGTGCCTTTTGACAAATGTAAATTATTGTAAAATATGTTATACTATTAGTATTTCTGCATTATTAAATTTTAGGTAAGTGATTAATAGAATAGAGATAACGTTAGATTTTAGCATCGTTCTAAAAAATCTAACGCTTTATGTCTGCATGTTTTATAATGCGCTATATGATATATCCTATCACTAGAATGCTTAATGACTTTAACTCACTATATTATAAGGGTATTGATGTTAATTTATTTTTTAGTTTTTCTGTATTTAAGAGATCTCCGTCTCTTACATTTTATTAGTGATTCTTAATTTTAATTTTATTCTCTACTTAAATTGTTGCCTGTACCCCAATTCTGTAACTTTTAACCACGCGCCTAGCGTTAAGCTTATTGCCAAATTTTGGCGTTTGTTCTTAACGAAAATGCGATTCTGTAACTCTCCTTTAACGCCGCTAAACAGCTGACTCTTGATGGTGATAAAATATGGCAATACTTCTCTTTTCGCCGTATTTTGCACTAAATTACATGCAAAAAACTCAAAACAAATTTTTTTACTTTTTCCAAACACTAAAACACTTGCAAATATATTAACGCTATTGTTAACACCTCGAAAATAATTCGCGACAGCTAACCACATAAAAAATGTTAGCTAACACTTTTCGTGTGGTTAAAAGTTAGTGAATAGGGAAAAGCGTTAAAAATGGTGCTAAGTGAAGTTAACGCTAACACCTGGCGTTAAAATAGTTACAGAATCGACCTACTGGTCTGTAAGGTTTATAACACCATAAACTGACTAGTTGTCTTCTGGTTCGAAAAGTACAATGATTTTTTAGTAATGTTACATCAATAACGTAAAGCTACACGATCATTGGCAACATGAGATTCAAGTTACCAAAAGCACATGATATCGTCAGCGCACGGATCGTTCGCTAATCGTGTTCTTGGCCAAAGGGAATGAGGCTGTCAATCTAGCCATAAATACGTATCTTTCGTCTACTCGATTTTAAGCCTAATTTTCGGTGGGTCCCTTAAACTGCACCCGTAGTGAATCTCGATGGTTGATCTGCGGATATGATGATGCTTTCACCTCTCATTACCCATCTTCTCCTCCCTTAAGGAAGGAGGGATGACATACCCTAGAAGGTTGCACTGGTCATACCAAATAGCTACCACGACAGTCGGGCACTACCAGAAGGCACTACCGGAGCGTAGCGGGTTCATATCCGGTAATGTGCTGTTCATGCTGAGCCTGCATTTTGCATTCACCTTGCATTTAAGCATTTAGCCCAAAATTCAGCATTTATTTTCGCACTTACCATATAAATTTTGACACCTAAATGCAACTTTATTTTGGCATTAGCATTATAAATGCTGAAATCAACCCTGCAATCTTCGAAGAAAATCACGATTCGAATTCAAAAGAGTGGCAATATTGGCATTTTTTTGGCATTCTGTCATACGTAACATTCAGGAAATTTATACTGCTTTTCAATTTGTAATTTAGCACGCGTGTTGTGTGTGGCTGTTAAAATAAAACCATCTACAAGTTGATCAGATTTTTGCGAATGGAATTAATCGAAAGATTTAAAAAAAATGTGTATATTTGTGCACACGTTTTTCAAATTTTCATAACCTCAATAAATGTTTGTAAACAAAAAACATATGACTAGAAGATACTAAATGTGCATTTACTAAATACGCCACCATGAACGATTTTTCGAAACCAATATCCGAAAATGCAAAATGCTGCATTTAAAATTCAGCATGAACAGCACATTGGGACTCAATCCGACAACACTCCCCTTCGGGGAGTTTCGTTACACACAACAACATCCGGCAGCTCTCGGCTATGTATCGAAAATTTAGTGTTGCTAATAAAAATAAAAGGTCTTTATCGATAGCTCCTAGCTGTCATCATATCCCTTTTAGCCTGACATTCGAGCTAGCACCATTCGCTGCCAGAGTCAACGCTATAGTTGTCATATTTCGTGTATCGTTGTTGTGCTGCGAACAAGTTTTTGGCGTTATCGCAGAATTAAAATAAACCAATTGTAAAATAAAATTTAGCAAAACACAGCGGCGGGCAGATGCTGAAAAATATTTAAAGGTATACTGACTTAAATAAAAGTAGTAAAATGCCTTCGATTGATTAGAATATTGCAGAATAGTGCTAAAAGTAAAAGAAGAAAACTTGTGTGATATGTGTTGTGCTGTTGAAAGCCAAGTGAAGTTAGAAAATATTTGGAGTCTAAAGTGCAAAAATATTGATAAATTTGATACAAAATTGTAAAAGTAAATGGTGTATATGCACAGATTCGCTAAAAAAGTTATATAAGTGTCACGGTAAATAGATGTAAATGTGAATATTCCCTTCAGGTGGTTTGTTAGTGGCTTAGCGAAATTTGCGAAAACATTTGGTAACTGTGTAGGCAGAGCATCACAAAGTTTGGAATGTTTTATTGAAATCATTTTACTTTCTGCATGTGGAAACAGCCTACCATTAAATTACATTTTCTTAAGTGAAAATATCGATTGTGCACAAAAGTACAAATATCTGCCTGCACCCAAAACGAAGGTCCATCGCTTAGAAGCGTTCAAACAATAAATCAAAGGTGACGTACTGGCATCAAGTTGGATTGTGTTGTGTCCTCGTACATACATATCACATTGCCTGCCTCCAATTCTAAAGCACATTGCTCTCAATAAATTTCTTGCGTTGGCTATGCATTGCAGTTCTTGGCCTTTACTTTGATATTTTCCTTTAATATACATATTAACTCAACACTTTATTACTGCTTGGTTCTATTGTGCTCCTTGCAACTCAGATATATATAAATATTGAGTAAAGAAAAGTGAAAGTGGAAATATTTACAAATAAAGGAAATAAAATGGCTGCAGCGGCAGAGTGCAGTGAATTGGATCCTCGAATTAAGGTGAGTTTGTGTGTAGTAATTGCTGGGCCAGGGACAACCCTGTATATTCTGTTAATATTCATCAGTGAAGAACTTACATACATACATACATACGTTCTTATTTAGTATGATACAAAAGAAAAGCACTTGGGTATTTATAAAAAAGTAATACGGTTGTAGAATATGTAAAATTGTAAGCAAACAGTTCAGTACGTGCCATTCCACATTATGAAAATTGCTCTATTCTTTATAATAACATTCAAGCTACATTCAGTGTAACCCTGGCTAGGCACCACTTTCCTTACTAAGCTTTGTCAGCAACATCTTCTAACGGGAGCCTCCCACAACAGGGTATTATCCCATGCAGGGCTGTTATTTAGATGTAACCCACTAAACACTGCCAAGTCGCTCAGAGAAGGAGGATATTGGAAGCAGATATTAGTCACACATTAGTAAGCACTAACAGTATAGCGGGGCAAGTCCCTGATGGTGCTTTTAGGATTAATATCCTGATAAAGGACTATCATTTAGGCAATACTACAAAATCTGGCTAGTACAAAGTTAAGTAAAGTTTTTCAAGCTCAGCATACCGCAGTTGGTTGCTCAATTTCCTCTTGTTACGGGCTGGTATTGAACCCAACTCCGTACCAAGAAACTGGATGTTGTTGTTGTGGTAACGACAAAAACACTCCCCGAAGGTTTTGGGAAGTGTTGTCGAATTAACAGTCCTTGGCCGGATTTGAACCCGGTACGCTCCGGTACTCCCTTGCGGTACTGCCCGACTGTCGTGGTAGCGATTTATTACCAGTGAAACCTTCTAGGTAATTTCACCCCTCCTTCCGTAAGGAAGGATAAGATGGGTAATGAGAGGTGAGAGGCATCATACCCGTAGATCAACCATCGAGTTGCACGTCATTACCTTTGTGCATATTAGTCGCCTCTTACGACCAGCATGCCTACCTCGGCCATATTCTAAACCCCCAACCCGCAGGGGGTAAGAGACTGGATCTGCCGCGTTTGCTGGGATAAAATTTATGTAAAATTTATATCAGCGCTCCTATCGAAATTAAAAACTTTTAAGATTTCTTTTTCGCTATTTTTTGTTGATTTTATTATTTAATATAAGTGGCCGTTTATTATGCCATCGTCGAAAATCTAAAAATTCTTTTAACGAATGCTTGTGGAATTTTTAATTATCTATTATGCTTCACCATCGCTACTCCTCAGCTAGACACATATGTATGTATATATTAATATTTACTATTTTTAAATATTAAAACTAATTGATACGTGTGCAGCAATCAGAAAAGTACACAGATCTTCGCACGTTTTCGTTTTTGGAATGACGTGTGATGTGTTTAACTTTTGTTTTATTAGCATTAAGTCCACATTACTTTGAATTCATATGCTGCCCTTTTACGTTCCAACTGCCAAGTACACACGTTTGATTAATACTTGAATTCAATTTGTATGCTTTCTCTTTGCCATTTGGTCACGATAGGAATCCCCATCGACAGCGCACATTTGTCATTGACTAGTTATGCCCTCATTAACCTAAATATGGAAATTGAAATACAAGGTTCTTCAATAGGAACGTGAAAAACTAATATCTGATGTTTAAATTGATGCCTAATCTATTTCGACAATTAAAACTCATCATAATCTTTTATACTGAGGGATTTGTTTGATATGGATTTTAATGCCGAATGGCTCCTTACCTAGTATTGTTGGAAGTCCTAGGAAACTTGCAGTTCTAATTTAGTTGTTCGACTTATGCTTCTTAAGGCTTCATTTAACAAATTTACCATAAAGGAACGATACGAGTAGAGCATAAAACCCGTTACCATGCCTCAAAGAAGTAAGCCTTAATTACTAGAAAATATTTTTAATTTTTAAACCTCATTCAATTGAAGGTCGTAAGTTGTTTCAATCAATGAAGTTTTTAAACCTCATTCAATTGAAGGTTGTAAGTTGTTTCAATCTTTTTGGGAATTATACGTTACATTGTGGATTCACCAAAAATAAAAATAAGTTACTTAAACAAAATGCTTTCTCTATTTGTGGTTTCTTGGTCTCGTTTCCTTTAATGGAAGTCCTTTGTTGCTCTATAAATATTATGAGCAAATATTTTGTCTTAACGCAAGTTTTTTCTGTCAATTACGCCAAATACTGATCTCAAACAATAGTTCGTTAAAAAAATTTGTTTACTAATTAAAAATAAACATTTTTTTTAAAAGCCCGGTATCATGATCAGCGCTTAAGCTTAGTGTGATTTACAAGCTCTTTTGTTGCTTTATGAGGTTAAGACGTGTTTTTGTTAACAAATTATTCAACGTGTTTTTCGCATGATAATAAACGGTTGAGGAGCTATCGTTCGTAAAATTCACACGTGCTGAATATTGTTTGAGCATGAGTTGTGATCGCTGTTTAAGAATTTTATCATGTTTTAGGAGTACTTGCCAGTTCAAGTAGTAGCTTCTATAGAAGTTTACCCTGAAGTATCCAGGCAGAAGTTTCCCACCACAACCGTGAAGGACTCGGGTTTCATCCGACCAAGGGTTGTTAAGTATTTCAGTATAACCCTGTCAAATTCGAATATTGTCATTTCCCAATTTGGTTTCCATATTTTTCATTCTTTTCATATTGCTTCATGTCATCTTATATTCATATTCACCTTATATTCTTATTCATATTTATAGTTTTTAAACACGGATGTTGTGTAATGCCGATTGGCGTATATATATTTATTTAATAAATAAATAATAATATCAAATCCTTATAAAGCAATTTTATTTTCAAAAACGTTAAAATTTTTTTCTCTCAAACTATGCATGTATATGTATGTATGTACTATGCATGTCTATACATACATAAATGACATTCAGCGCTTCCTAGAGCGTACTCAGCCACACTGAATTATATTATGGCGCATAAAGCAAACAACTGAAATGCAATAACCTTTGACGCTAGATTGATTATTCGCATAAATGCTGTAATTTCCGTGAGATAAAATAATGCGAGTATAAGCTAGAAAATTTATATTTTTTAGATTTTTACCTTGTTTACACACATTCAGTAAGTACTTACTCTTAGTTCATCGCTATTTACATTAAATAAATTTAAGCACACACTTACAATATCTTTTTTTTTTAATGCATGTTCATGACCTTCCCCTTTCAATGCTTTTCCCTTGACATAGATTTTTGTTTACTTACACGCCACAACATAAATGATTACACTTTAAAATAAAGATAAAGACATACATGCACTTCTAATAGATTCTAATTGACAAATACACTTTTAGTATTTATGAGCCCATTCAAAGTCATGTATCTAATCGGACACATGACCTTCACTCTCAGCAAGAACAATTTTTTGTAAGATTAGACCTGTTAAATTTGATTAGTAATTAATAATCAATTAATAAGACGGCCTTTTTAATTCGTAATGATTATTTTAATTGTTTTTCAAAAGGAAATTATTAATTGATTAAGTTTAGAAAAAAAAAGAAAAGAATAAAAAATAATCAAAAAAAGTTGGTTTGACTACTTTTGATTATTTATTGATTATTTTGGATTTTTTCCACATCAATTGTTTTTTTATGTGCTTCTACAACAAAACTGAAAAAAAATCAAAAATTGAAAAAAATCAAAAATAATCAAAGTAATAAAAACCACTTTTTTTAAATTTTGCTATGATTTTTTTTGATTATTTTTTTTAATTAATTGGAAAATAACCATTAAAAAATTAAAGTAATGGTAATCAATCATTAAATGGATTCTCAAGTAAATATTTCATCAAACCGGTAATCATTACGATAGTAATCATTATTTAACAGGTCTGTTTAAGATTCAGATTTTCACATTTATTTGTTTATTTACTTAATAATTAGATTTTATAACATACTAATGGAAAGTGATTTAACTGAATGGTGTTTGGCGCGCTGAACTCATAGGATAAGCAGCATTCAAAATAATAAAAGATCGTAACACAACCTTGGATCTGAAAATCGTTTGTTCAGCTGCGCTGAATTTATCGTAGTGACTGACAGATATTTTCCTTCCGTATTTTAAAGAACTGTAGCTGTGCTGAATAAATATTGAGAGCGCTGAATACGTTTTACTTATGAATCTTGACCTTTTTATATTATATATAATCCGTTTTGTTTTATTGGCCTTATATCAAGAACATGGAGTTTCATTACCCAATGTTCCTAAAAGGTCTCTCAAAATTGGCTCGCTAAACCTAGCTGCGGAATTAAAGAGCTATCTCATTTACCAGTCTGGCTGAATTGACATTGACGGCACTGGATAGGTTTTTCAGATTTGGTCCCAATATACTTATTAATTAGTCGGCATTCAAATTCTTTATTGATCTCACAATTTTTCAATGAAAAAGGTCTAATGAATTGTTACTAAACGCACTAATTTTGTAAGAAAATTTTAATAAAATGAGTTTTTCTTAAACTCTAGCATCTAGAAAGAAGTCAGCGGAAATCAGATGTTTATTAGCTTGGAATCTATAGTCATATCTAATTGATTCAACAATGTCAAAACATGCAAAGACGCATATTTTTATTTTGCTTTTTATTTTCCGTTGTTATACTCGCTATGTCCTAACTCTTTTCTTGTTTTTCAACCTGTTCTAGCAGGTTTTTTTCGATTGCTTTATATGTTATAATTTCTTCTAGAATTCATAAATAAAAAAGTAAAACCAAGTGAAAATTGTTGTGCTACAAGCAATGATGCTATAAAATGTGATTCGTACAATTAGGCGATGACTAAATTCAACAAATGTCTGGTTCTATATAAGGTGTTGGCCTGGGAAGTGGATGTGACTAGATACAAATCAACTTTTGCCTTCGAAAATTGTAGTTTCTCCTTTAGATGTTAAAATTTGGGTAAGTCTTACCTGTACGGGTTACTGTTATTAATTTGTAATTTCCTAGAGCACTCACAGAACAACTGTTTTTGAAACGTGCTCAAGATTGAACACTGGTTCGATTACCTGCATATTTTCTTGTCTCAAGTATTCGCTTAGTATTTGTTAATCGATTTGTATGTACACGGCTAAAAATTTGAGCCAAAATTTTAAACCATTCGTCGGTTTAAGCAATTTTTTACACGTTTTTGTAATAAATTACAAACCGTTAAATAATCTACACCCATTTTGAATTTATTGAGAATTAGATTTGAAACTGAACTGAAAAAAAACGTGTAAAATTTTTTAAATTTCTTTTCATTTATTTCTGAAAGCTTTTTCAAGTCATTGAATTTTTTTCATTACAGTTTTGTGAGCGCAGTGGGTAGAGCAGACGACTCTGGTGCGGGAGCGTCGGTTCGAGTCCTGCCAACTGACACAAATACTTTTCATGTTTTTTTAATTGCTCTGTTCTTCACGGTAATTTTCTCGAAAACTGTCACACTTTAAATTCGAATCCAAGTTTGGTTTGGACATATATGTAGCCCAGAAAAGTTTAAAATTTAGTTGAAAATTTTTAACCGTGTACTTGTCAATAAACCTACAACTACTTAAAAACAAATGTTGCCCTCCATCTCATGCCGTATTGGCTTGTTAATTTCTACGCTTCCCCTACTCAACAAATAGTTGAATTCCCTTGAAACTGTTTGTACTACGATGTCATCTATTGCAACCACAACAGCGTGACGCAAAACTGCTATTTTTACCAGCCCGTTTATTCCATAGTAGTAGCATACGCTGGCTACAAAACGTGTGAAGCTTCCATTTTTATGTCTGTTTGTGGGGTCTCTCAAATGTTAATATAATCAATTGCTTACACAAAAAGAAAATGCTTCATTGTAAAGCAATAATATTATAATATTGTGATGCTTTACTTAAATTAATTCACTTGCTTTAGGAATTTTTATTTAGCACTCTGCTTAGAGAATTCAGCGGAGTTGAATTTTTATTAATACTCGCTATAAAGTGTGTGCAAAAATTCTCTCTGTTTTTAGCTTTTCAGCTTACATACATACCACTTAATTTTTTTTAGTTTTGTGTTTATTCAACATATTTGAATTGTTACAAACACAAAAAAATTTTTTGCGCACACTTCATAGCAAGTCTCAATCTAAACTCAGCTGCGCTGAATTCGCTTAGAGAGTGCTGAATTGCTTGAAAGGAGTCCAAGCCCTAGTCTATCTCGGTTCAATAATTTTTAAGTATTTACAAGCTAAAGCCATTCAGCTAATAAGATGTATATAAATGTTTATAAGCCATAATATTTTATGAGTTATAAACTATTTGTTTTTTTTTTTAACTTTTTACTTACACTTAAATACATAATGGCGAATTAAATTTACTTAAGTGTGACTTTATAGTTATTTTTGGATATCGACACTCATGCAATTCTTTAACGGGGATAACTTGCTAGGGCTACTCTCTAATTGTTTTCAACTGAGTTACTAACAGTAAAAAAACACAATTGGATATTTATGTATGATTCATATTGTTGGGGAAGGTAAGTAGGTATGGCGTTGGTAGTATTGACATTTTTAGTGAAGGTCAACATCGTATTTGGTTTCTTATTCTAATTTGAACTGTTTACACTTTTCTAAACTAAATTAAACTATTTAGCTTAGCTGAATTCATGTCTGCTTCTAGAATTTTCGGTTAAGCTTAGAATCGCTGTTGAATTGTAGGTATTTTATAAAATATTTAACTTATGACGCACTCTAACTTTAATTTTTTATCAATTCGCTTAATTGAACTTAAACATATTGAGCTGTGTCATATGAAATATTTAGCCAACTGTTTAAAATACGATTTCTCTTCGATATTCCTAATTCAGAACAACTATTCATTTCAAAAAAACGTCAATTCAGCTGAGCGGAGTTACTGGATTGAGATACGAAATCGCATTTGAAGCGTTTGACTCATACAAAATAATGACAAGAGAAGGAAAAAAGGGTTATTTGCTGAATCACCATACAAATCTGAATCTACAACTTCCTGTTGTTTTTATGCAATTGCAAAGCATCTGTTTTTTGCATTTACACATTACAGAGATATATTTATTTAAATTTTTTGAAGCTTAATGTTTATTATTCTCGAGGGAACTTGTTACTGGTTTTTGTTAAAAATTCTTTTTTATCTCTTGTGTACCGCATCATAATTTTTTTTTTTAAATGTTTGTCCATGCCTTGGATATTGTTGGTATTGTTGAATTTTTATCAATTTTACTCTTGTCAACTAAATTTTTTATCAATTTACATATTTAATCTGTCGACACGTCAACGCACTATGCGTTTATATCGAACTACGCCTCCCAATTTTTTTCTGAAAATTGATAAAATATCTGACAAGGGATGACGAAAAATCGTTCCAATATACATCAATCATTCACCCTGTCGGAAAACAACAAAACAAAATAAAACAGATAAAATATCTCATATTGTGGTGTAAGGCATGCCATGTCAGAGTAGCTTTTAGTTGCCACTCACAAAACCTACAGCAGTATTTTGGTAGCATTCGCTAAAATCAAAAAAAAAAAAAAACAATCAAATTAAACATCACCGCTGAATGTCTTGAAAATCATTTAAATAATATTTTGATCGACTTAAAAAACGTTTGGCGTTTGCTTTTATTTATTATTTCTAATATAGCTGATGTCAGAGAGTACCCCGTATATACTAGACGTTATTAAATACAAATAATATGCACTTCAATCAAATTCAGCTGTAATGAACATCATAAAATGCAATAAACTACCATAGAACATTCTACCAGCTGTCCTTTTAGAGGCTTATCACTAGCTAAATTTTGCATTGCGCGTGTATACATTGCATTAGGATGCTTTTTACCCATTCAGCACTTACACGTATTATGTTAATCGATAAATATTTAGTTAACAATACATTCAGCTCTGCTGAATAGCATAAAATGGTATATTTCCCTCAACAAATACTTTTTTTGGTAGTTTGGCAATCATTATTCCCTACTAAATTAGATGAAAACGTGTTTATAATGTATAAGGTTCAATCTAATTCTCAAAAACTTTTACATTGTTTATGCTTCACGCTGCATTTCAGTAGTGGCCCATACCGACATTGCTATAATTCACTTATTTACCTACGTAAATTGTTTACAACTTATTTAGTGCTGTCGTCATGAAAACCAATGATGCATAACTCGTTTTGTAACATTTTGTAAAATTAATGCAATAAATTTGCTAATGATTATTTAAATTTGTTACCTATAAATTTTATTCATATACTTGCTCACAACTTAATCATTACTGATTATCTGCTGGAAATGTTGTCACTTAGCTAAAAACGGCCTTTCCTAAACGGACGTTTTTTAGTAATTAAAATTTATAGAAACTAAACCCAGCATGCGCTTTATTCAGAAGTTTAAACTCAATTTAACTAAATCGTGAACTAATTCAGCACTGCTTTACACGATTGTAAATGTAGGTCCTTTAAGCTGGATTGTCTCCTGACGAAGCTTTGCATTTTTTCCCTTTTACGATTTGGTCTCATGTAAAGCTTTTCATGCCGAATGTAGCTGAATTCACTTTTCAAAATTTATGTTCAGTTCGGTTTTCGTTTATTCAACACACGCTGACTTGCCCATATTTTATAAAATTATGTACATATATTATGTGATCAGATCGCCACCATTCCCTCCTCCACTCAGCTTGCAATAATAAATTCAATATCTGTTTGGTTAAAAGTGCCTCGATATAATCATTTGAGTACATTGACTGATGCAAAGTGGTATCAAATGGACATATTTTTGGTTTGCCCATCTCCTTGTTCGTAAAATGCCTATACCCCTTTGCATAGACAGAAAGAACTACATGTCTCAAGTTACTTTCTTTGATCAAAAATGTTGTAACTTAACTTACGTATCATTGAATATTATTTTGTTTACCATCTCGGTGTTTATTGTTGTCGTTGACATTGTTTGTATTTTTGGTTTATTCCTTTTTAACTTTCTTTGTTGTCTTTAATATTTGCTTATCGCATATCGTTTACATGCTGGTGAAATGTGGTTTTGCTATTGAGGTGAACACATATGGGCCGTGTTTCTGCAATGCAATACCATATCCGCATTACACGTTTGTCGCATCACCATCGAAATTGCTTACAAGTGCTTAACGCTCTTTTGCTTTGTGCTTTATGTGCTCAGATTGAGATTAGCTGGCTGTGAGCAAAACAATGGTTTAACTCACTTCTGGTAGACTGCGTTTTTTACTGTAGTATGCCACATTAAACTAAAATTATTCTCTCCACTTTATTTACTTTTTCTTAGGCCCGGTTTTTCAGTCCTTGGTTAAGCTCAGTTTAAACTAAGTTTGCTTAAACTCGGCATAAATTTAAACTCCAGTTAAACTGAAGAGCGGTTTTTCAGTGCGAGTTTGAGGCCGCTTTTAATATTTGCTTTTTATACGGCAACATTGGATTTTTCTTTATCTAGATACGGCAACAGATAATATTTGTATACATATTCAACGCCATTGCCTCTCCTCAGTATTGTAATAGTTAGCATTTCGCCAATTTCTGCATCACTATAATCACTTTCGTCAGATGATATATCCAGTATTTAATTAAATATAAAAATATCGTCCTTTCTTAATTGCGTTCAGCTTATTGTTTCACAACCAAAACCATCAAATATGCAAAACAGCTGACAGGTTAACTAGAGTTTAACCCTGCCGAATTGACCGCTTAAACTCCGTTTAAACTTCGTTTAAAGTTGACTGAAAAACTGCGTAACAAGTTTAAGCTTAGTTTAACTGACAAATTGAGTTAACTTGTACTGAAAAACCGGGCCTTAATGACATAATCTTTCAGTACTCAATGCGCCGGTCGTCATGGTAAGCTGAACCAGAGTTGTCTAATATATTTTTTGCCTTGTAGCTTAACTTAACTTATTAACTATATTTGATTTAAATTTTGTTTGCTATTCATTTTTATTTTCCAGCTTCTCCACTTCTTCGGGTTTTTACACTTTCGTAGTCGCAGTAGCATTTTTTGCGGTCAATAACGTTTTAATTGGTTTAAAACGTGCCAATATTATGTTTACCCAAGCTGTGGTGTGAAGTAAAAAAAAATGTGCATTAATGACGCGAATTGCTCATGTGTGCTTAGTGTAGGTTACAATGTGGTCATTAGAAAAATAATAACCAAGTTCTTCAGCAGGATTATATAGGTGTTAGCAAATATTGCACCTTTCAGTCCTTTGTTTAGTAAAGATACTTATAAAATGTATTGCTTTAATTCAGCTCAACTGGATTGCTTGATAAGCTCACTTTGTTAGCAGAAATTGTGAGAGAACATGTAAAATAGTCATCCAACTTAGTTATATGTAATAAAATATTGTAAATTTCGGTATTTCTTTGAATACGATACTTGTTAAATGTATTGACTACGGTCTTACATTAATTTAGCTGTAAGATGTGTAGCTCTTTATCTTGCTGGAATTCACTTTAGCTTAATTGCTTAGTACAAATTTTTTTTTACGAAAAAATGGACTATTGCAATACCATATTCAAACATTCTCTTACGGCAAAGCGATCCAATGTCACAGTAATAACCATAATAACAAAAGCGGGCGCAAAAGTCATCCTTGATAAATTAACATATGCCCAAAGGCATAAACATACTTCAGCACGCACGACCTCATGCTTTTACTCGCAATTTCAGCCACTTGTCACACCTAAAAATGTCACCTCAGATTGATATCAACATTTTCTAACATTTTCACTCGTGACTTTCCCTATTTCATAACAAAAAGAACTTAAGAGAAAGAAAATGAAATGGCTACATCTGCTCCCTTACCTCACCCTTTCTGCACATAAAATCTTACCACCACAGTTTACATTATACTAATAGGAATTAAAGAGAACAGACGTTAAGCATCATGAATGTCAGCTAGCTGGCTTGTGGCCTTAAAATTTGCAACATTTAACTTCTTTTAGGACCCCGAAATGTTTTGAAACTATTCATATTTGAATAAGCAAGCAGAAAGCAGAAATTTCCCATTAGAGTTTCAAAGGAAATTACAAATTTTGAAAAAAAAATTTTTCATTTTGTTTTTTATTTATAAGTCGCTAAGCTTACGAAAACATCGGCTAAAGATTTTACTAAATAAATAAGTTTCATTTTTACAGAAGTTCGCCCCGGGCTTTCGGACACTTTTTTTCTCGGCTGGCTTTAACTCTTCGCCCTCATACTTGTTTGCCTGTTTTTGCGCTTCCTTCCTTACATTCGAACCCAACCTGGCCATGTAGACCGGCTCCTTTCTTTCCGTTGCAACGTGGTACTTGTGCATGCATTCCGGTGGGGTGCACATCAGAGCAGGTGTAAGAGACTAGCTGGGAAATTATTGGCGGCCTGTTGCGGTTGCAGTATTCAGCTTTCCTTGCGTTTCTTGATGCACCTGGATCAGAAGATATGCGTTTATGTTTAAAATGAATTGCGTTATTATGTGTCATGTTGTATCCACTAAATACATTCACATGACTTTGTATCCTTCCATGTTTTTCATCTCATTCAGTTTGTACATATATTTAATTACACACCTTAAAATTAGCGTCGTACAGAGTTTCTTGCTGCACTTCTACGAACAGCCACTCAATATTTAACCAACCCATTTAATTTTCCATATTTGTTGCACAATCTTCTTATGCAAGTTGCTTCACATGAATTTCATCCTTTGACAGTAAATACGTAAGCATTCAGCTTAGCTCATAAATATAT
Organism: Merzomyia westermanni; assembly: GCA_949987695.1. Taxonomy (NCBI): domain Eukaryota; kingdom Metazoa; phylum Arthropoda; class Insecta; order Diptera; family Tephritidae; genus Merzomyia; species Merzomyia westermanni. Next base: position 4,338,843 of record OX465293.1, on the reverse strand, counting down.
AAGCGTCTGTGCGCAATCCACTGCAATTGTACAGACATCATAGCTCCCCACCCCCAAAGTTTCTTGACGTAAGATTAAGGGTGCTCGCCGAAAGGGAAACTTTCCTGCAACCTGAAATGGGATTATTTTCTTCTAGATGAAGCAATATGTATCATATTTGTAGCCGTGTAGGCGGTTTTTAAATAACTGCTTCCTCTTTACATTTTGTTATCCTTTCAAGTGCAGATTCTGTTTGGAAACATTTTCCAACTTTATTAATTTTTTCTCGGTCATCTTATATATAAATAGACAAGATGAATGCAATGTAGAACCGTTTGCTGCTAAGCTATAATTCTAAGGTATACAAATTATATATGTATAGATAGGAAATTTTGAGGTGTACTTTTATCCGTAAATAAAAAAAATTTTAAAAATCATTTTAATATAAAAAATTTAACATAAAAGTTACACCACTACACATTTACTTATTCACACTATAGACACGCTGTGTGTGTGTGTACTTGCTTTTTGTGTACTATGCTGAATCGTGAGCATGGCCGAGGAGTTGCTTTGTAGGAAAAAATTAAGAGCCGTAGTAGTGTGAGTAGACTTGCCATGCATGTTTTTGTGTTATTCGTGTGGTCGGCTCTCACTGTGAGTGCGAAGAGTTGGTAGTGGACCAATGAAAAATAAGTATTCGCACTATAGATACTCTGTTGCGTCATGCATTTTTGCTTTAGTTGTTGTTATTGTATTGATTACTGGCTACGATGCCCAGTGTCAGCTGCTCTCCTGAGAGCACGAAAAGTTGCTTTGTTGGATACATTAAACAAGCAATGTATGAGCAAATATGTAAAATTCATTGCTGATACCTACAAACAGGGTTTACAAAAATAAATGATTACTCATAAAGAGTACTAAACACCGAAGAAAATTAAAGGAAAATAGAGGAAAGGAAAAGAATTGAAAGGAAGGAAAATTAAAGGAAAGAATAGGAAAAGGGAAGGAAAGGGAATGGAAAGGATAGGAAAGGAAGGAAAATTAAAGGAAAGAAAGGAATGGTAAGGAAATGAAAGGAAGGGAAGGGAAAGGGAATTAAAGAAAAGGTAAGAAAACGAATTGGAAAGAAAGAAAATAAAAGGAAAGGAAGGGAAAGGAAAAGAAGTTTGAGGAAAGTAAAAAATAAAATAAGAGAGTAAAAAAAGAAATCAAGGAAAATAAAAATATGTTAGAGGAAAGGAGCGATATAGAAGGGAAGAAAAAAAGGCGGATAAAACAACCCTACAGCAAAAAAATAAAATAAAATAAAGTTTATTGGTTGAATTTCAACCACTGGGCGAACTCTAGTACTGTGTAATTTTACAATATGTTGTTGGTTTGTGTACCTAAGGTGCTGAAGTCTTTTATATTTACTTTCTTTGTCGTTACGTACTTGAGCTTCTTTAATGTGTTTGGATTTGTTGTTGTACTCATTCATCTTTTTTCTTTCAATCGACACTATTGTTGCGTGCTTGTCCCTGTTCGGTTGGTTCAGTTACATTTACTTAGAATTTTATTTAATAAATTTAATGAATTTAAAAAACTATAAATTTTCTATTTCTGTTTTCTAATTCAACATGAACTTGTTGGAAACGTCAGATTTAATATAAATAACAAAGCAACATTACATTTATAAACACTCAGCACAACTGCTTTGAAGAAATTTTTGAATTATTTTGTATGGATTTGAAGGTGAGAACAATGCTAGCTTTTAGTTTAGTTTCAACTGAGCTGTGTGAATTTTAAAGCTATGCTTAATACTATTCAGCTCTGCAGATAGTTTGGAAATTAAAATTAATTGAGTTATGATATATTTTATAAGATTTTATAAATAAATAATAGTCAAAATTTAAATAAAACATCGGCTAAATTGGATTTTAGAAAGCTGTACTCTCTGTTGAATTTTTTAATAATAAACTATTTTTTTGCGTACAAATTAATAAGTTTCATTTTCAATTGAGCGAAGCTGAACTACTTGCCAAATAAAAACAGCAAAACATGTCGTACGCAGCAAAGTCTCGATTTTATATTATTCATTATTTTCGATGATTTACGGTACACTGAATCCTCCTAGTCTATCATTGCTTTCAAAATAAATTTAACCTATTTCCTTTACAATTCCTCTTACACTTGACCTTGTATTTCCAATGTAGTAGTGTATACGTTTTGAGTTAAACTAAGTGCGGATGGCAACGCTTAAGCCGTGGTTTCATCGAAAGCGGTGCCGTTATATAGCGGCCGTCATATAACGGTAGAGTAAGTTGTCAAAAACATTGCAATGTAAAAGTAATTACGTGTAAACTACGAAGACGGTGAAGTTCACCGTAACGTAATATAACGGCAAGCATAAAATATTACCGCCGTCATGACAGTGGCAAATCTTTCGTCAACGTTTTTTTCCACCGTCATATTTAAAACGGTGAGAATTCAATAAAATATTTTCACACAAGACAACAGTTGTGACATTCCTGTTGTTTTGAAATATATAAGAAATCAATAAAAATAAAAAACTCATAAACAGGAAGCAAAATAATGTAAATAAAATCGGCCAAATTGACCGCAACGCTCATCGAACTTTACAGGAAAGCGGCACCGCTAATGACGGTAGGCATAGCGACCGCTATATAGCGAACGTTACATTGCGGAAACCAAAGCTTTAGTGGTTGTGTAGAATATAACTACTACTTGTAAGCACTAATTTAAGAAACCATTTTGTACAAAGAAGAGAAAAGAATAAAGTAAAACGAATTTGACCAACAAACCGTCGTGTTTAATAATTCCGTCGCATATTTCACCCGCAGCATATTTTTATTCTCACAAAATCGTCTCTCAAAATAATCTGTTCAGCAACAAGAACCTGAAATTTCATAAATCAGTGCATGGGATTCCTAACATGCAATTCAGCGCTGAATTGTTACAAATGATATTCAGCGCTGAATAACTTCTAAATTGCATAGACAACTTCTTATAATCTCGAACAACAAACTATTCAGCAACAGTAAAATCGCGCAGAATGAAAATAATTTACACATGCTTACATTATATTTAATAAATCCGCTGTATACAAAACCAAGCGAAAATTTTACTCTTCACACATGATGCTACCGATCTTTATCTCTCACATCAAATTTTATTCCATTCATTCATTTAAATTGAATGTAATTGCACTCACGCCAACTACTTTTTCCTGTGTTTTGTGTACGTAAAAGGAAAAAATTTGAATTGCTGCCAACTTAATTTATGTATGTGAACAGCGCCAAACTCACACACACTCTTCAAGTCATTGTTAACGCCCACAATTGATTCAATATTTTCCATACATAACTAAAATTGGGTTTGCATATAAATTTACATATGTAAGTAATTATTATGCTTACATTGAAAATTCCCCAAATGCCAAAGCTACCACACACAATAGAAATTACTCAATTCAAGGGCCCCAAAATATTTTTTTTTTTTTTTCGTTAAACGGTTTTGAAGCTATTTAAAGTTTAACAGTTAGGAAAGTTATTCATAATTACTGGAATTCCAATAGTTTGACGTCATGATGTATGTAAATTTAGAATTATTTTACATTTTTCGTTTGTGTAAATCGCTTTTTAATTACACTGAAACGTATAGTTTTTTATGAAATGTAATGACTAGTAAAATAATTCTTTGGAGCTTTTCGAGAGTGTGTTCATATGTGTTTGCACAACTTTCACAAAACCTCTGCGTAAGTGAGATTTCTTATAAATAATTATTACGCCTGCTTTCACTAAATTATCTAAAAATAAGCTTTTTAAGTGCTTAAGCTAAAAAAAATGTATGTAAAAGAAATTGAATAGTTGCATTGACAAATTTGTGTTTGACTTTAGCTATATAAAAACTAGCTTAATAAGTTTAAAATGCAAAATTGTGTATTTATTTTAGGTACTTAAACTGAATTCTTGAATTTTTTAAATGCGCTGAATTGCTTTATAAGATTAATAATTCTATATACAAAAGTAATGAAATTAATTGAAAAAAAAAAAACTTTCTTTATATTGTGAAATTCGTGCGCCATTTAGAGAAACCATTTGACTTGATGTTCCTCAATGAAAGTATTTGAGTGACTTTAATCGTATAAATGTACAACTTACAAGCTTTTAACTCTTTAGTTTCGTGGAAAAAATTCAAGCTTATACCGAAAACATCAACAAGACTTCTATGGTCTATGAAGATAAGCCACTAAGGCCCGGTTTTTCAGTCCTTGGTTAAGCTCAGTTTAAACTAAGTTTGCTTAAACTCGGCATAAATTTAAACTCCAGTTAAACTGCAGAGCGGTTTTTCAGTGTGAGTTTAAGGCCGCTTTTAATATTTGCTTTTTATACGGCAACATTGGTTTTTTCTTTATCTAGATACGGCAACAGATAATATTTGTATACATATTCAACGCCATTGCTTCTCCTCAGTATTGTAATAGTTAGCATTTCGTCAATTTCTGCATCACTATAATCACTTTCGTCAGATGATATATTCAGTATTTAATTAAATATAAAAATATCGTCCTTTCTTAATTGCGTTCAGCTTATTGTTTCACAACCAAAACCATCAAATATGCAAAACAGCTGACAGGTTAACTAGAGTTTAACCCTGCCGAATTGACCGCTTAAACTACGTTTAAACTTCGTTTAAAGTTGACTGAAAAACTGCGCAACAAGTTTAAGCTTAGTTTAACTGACAAATTGAGTTAAACTTGTACTGAAAAACCGGGCCTAAAAGAATAAACTGATTCAGCGCTGTTTTGGTGCGCTCTGATGGCAGCAATGAATTCCAAGAAAATTCAAAACAAGTATACATCAATATGAAAGGGAAGCAAAAAAAAAAACGCACACAAAAAAAAAAGAAATCAAAAAAGGCAAAAGAAAGCAAAAAAAAATCAAACACAACACAACTCGACAATGGCTTGAGCTATTCCCTGCAAAAAACGGAAATACTCCGTTTCATACTCCATAGAATACTCCTATAGGAGTATCAGAGTACTCCAACACATATCCTCATTCATATAAAAAAGGTGGTCCAATTTACATGGCAATGTCCGGTGATTGGATCACCTAATCCATCTCGGAGTACTCCGTTTCTTTGCTTTTGAATACTCTATAGACCACCTACATGAGAGTACTCTCAAAATACTCCCATGGGATTACTCTATAGAGTATTCAACAGCAAAGCGAGAGCGGGAGTAGGTGGTCCTCAGAAGAACACATACTCCCATTCTCGCTTTTGTCTAGAGTACTCTATAGAGTAATCTTTTGGCAGCATTTTCAAAGTACTCCAACGTAGGTGCTCTATAGACTATTCAGAAGCAAAGTAAATGGTACTCCGAATAGGATTAGGTGATCCAATCACCGGACATCGCTATGTAAATTGGACCACCTTTTTTATATGAATGAGGATAAGTGTTGGAGTACTCTGATGCTCCAACGTTTTTTACAGGGATTGGTACTCGGCGTGACGTGGTACGGAGCTGTGCCGTATCAACGCCGCCACCATAAAAATGCATGCATGTATGAGGGTAGATCGAAAAAAAAACTTTTATACGTAGGCAAAGTACCGTACATGACCGATTCATCTCGCTTACGGTTTCAAGCTTACACTTCATAATAAAATTATTATCCTGCACAACCTTGAATATTGCGAATACTTGCGCTTTGAGTTCTTTCGTATAATCCTCAAGAAACAAGTTGAAGTTACTATACGTTTTTGAGCTATTAGTAAACGTGAAATAGAGCTAAAGCATTTGAAGGCGGTTTAGTTCTCTCTATACTCAAGCAATGCTTTTATCTCTTTATCCACTGTTACATGGTTTGTCACTTGCAACTCGATCTCAGCTGGTTGTATTTTCAAGCCATAATGCCCATAACTAAAAGGTGTCTTATAACTATCGTCTTATATCATCTTTATGCTCCTCAGCTCTCCTAATACAATAGCTCTACCTTGAAATTGTCATTTCTCATTACCGTCTTAACACTATGGCGCGACATACAATTTTCCTTGATGGAGCGGACAAACCCTTAAGTGAATCCAGTGTTACTGTTTTGGCCGAAACCTACTCTAGTATTCATATATGTATATGCAATTACATATTCCAACTGATATGCTGTAAAAATCCGTAACAGCGGTGAAGTAAGCAGGTATATGAGGGAAATAACAAATGTTCGCTTTGATCAGAAAATATTGTTTTCGCGTACTTTTTGTCTAGTTTTTTTTTTTTGTTTTCCTATTAATTAAAATGCACCCACTTTTTAAAGAAGTCTTCAAAATATTTGCTTTGAAGTTTCGAACTTATGATTTGCGAACAAGTTGATGATTTGTGGAAAAGTATTAAATAACGTTTTGAAGCAAAGCTCAAGTCGGCATTGCGCTTTACTTCACAGACGCATAAATATTCTAAGTGGTGAGGAAAAAATGATCAATTTTTTTGAATGTAAGCTGGCTTTTTATGAGTCTCTAATTAAGCGAACTTTTATTAGTTACCCCAAATAAGCATGTCCACAAATTACCTGGATGCACATTGCAGGGGATAAGCTAAGTGCCCAAACAAAAGTATACAAGCTCTTCTGCCAGACAACTATTCTGTATTCGTGTTGTTGTAAGCTTGTTTGTGTGTTAACCAAGATATGTCGGAAAAGGTAAACAATAAACCGGTTAGCAAGACGCAGTGCTTGAGAGAAAAGTTTCTTAAGCTTGGTACTCAAACATAATACTTAAGCAGTGCAAGCTTTAATTATAATTTTTTTATGCTTGTTCACTATGCTGACTTATTGAAACGCGTCCCTATCAAATGAGAGAACTGCAAATGAAATGCAAACAAGTTTAAATAGTCACAAACTCTGGGGTTGGCAAGAAATTGTATATTCAAGAGCAAAGATACCAGTTTTTCGTTAATTTGTTTTTGTTGCATTGCCAATGTGGCTCAGTTCAGTTGCCTGTTAAGCGGGTAGTATCGACAGTAAAACAAAATATTAATAAACCGTATACCTACGCCATTATTTCAATTATGCGCCGTTAATCATTAACTCCTTTAAAATTGATACAAGCCACTCTAAAACATTGTAGAGGGAAATATTTTATGGCTATCATTTTCACTTTAATGCAATAATTAAGTAGATCAAACGGATGGTTAATTACAGTTTTTCAGAAAAAGAACCTTTTATCTATCTTCAACCCATAATCAAAAGGATATATATCCAAAGGTCCTTTAGGGTATCAGTTGGCACAAGAGAGGTATGAATCGTGCGTTTTGTCGAACTCTGCCAAAATCGCCTAGACGGATAAGTTTTTAATAAGAAATGTAGGAACAAACAAAAAATGTTTATTTACTTCCTTTTTTAATAACTTCGAAAACATTTACTTCAGGAGGAAATCGAATTCAGATTATTATTTTTTGGTTATAAATTGTTGAATTACAGTGGTTTTGCCATAACTGAATATTATGTTTTCTTTAATACCGACTGAAATTCTCCGCCGTTTTTATGGATATAAGTATTCTAACTGCTTCCCAAGTCGATTTGGATGCCCATAAATTTCCGAAACTTTTTACACAGAATATCGTTGTAAACATCGTGAGCAGCAAAATAAATTTGATTCAATTGAATTGAATGCCATTACTCAAGAGTAGTTGATATTCCTGCTGCTGCTGCACAATGCAATCTTTATTTACTTTCGAATTCCAGTTTCACAATTTCCTTTTTTTGCGAAATGCAATACCGAAAAGTTTGATAGCTAATGGTAACCGCTTGCAGTATGTACTTAACTCAATTGGAGTTTTGTGATCTTTTTTAGTCTTTATGCACTGGCATTTCTACAGCGTTCCGCTGCTCCCTATTACTTGTTTCGCTTCCAGTCTTTGTAACGTTGTTGCAATAGCAAAATTGCAAAAATTTTTCCAACAACTTCAGCTGCCTTTGTCGCTTTTTGAATTCTGCTTTTGTTTAAAGTTCATTGGCCTTTCAGACCTGTACTCTGGATGGTGTGCTTATAGTAAGTGAGTATTGGATGCACAATATATCCAGCACATTCAATATTTGGAATTTTGTATATAGAAAAGTCCAAATACTTTAAAGCTAAGAGTGAAAGCAAAATATCGTTTATAGTGCTTTGATCTTGGGTCGCTGCGCCACTTATGTACGTTCTGTAATCGAAAAACGTTTTTGGAGTCATAAGAAATATTCTAACAGGCCTGTATATTTAAAACAAAATCATACGCCGAGTCTTTAAAGTAAGTGTTTTATCAACTTAAACATGATTCTATAATAAACATCATTTCATGTCTGTCATAGTAAACTTAAAATACATTTCATGTCTAAGACGGTGTTTTAGTTTTAAAATGACGAAAATGTCATTTTAACATTTTGTGTCTACGGTTGTGCTTGTGACAGCGCTTACTCCAAACTTGAGTTTGGCCTTTTTCGGTTGTTGCTGCAGATATGCTATGGTTGTGAATTAAATAGCTGACAAAGGGTGACCTTGCCAAACATAAAAAATTTCTTCATACCACCCACCAAATAAATTTCTTTTCATAAGGGGACCCTGTTACATTTCATTTTAGCTAATAGTTGCGTTCCAATCAGCTATCCAGGGCCTTTACTCTGTAGTTCTATTCGAAAGGCTATTCTACTCGAAAGCAAAAAGCGATTCTAATACACATAGGCACTCTGTAGTTCGTTAGAATTTACTTTAGAAAATATTCCATAATAGTAGGCATCACTGTTTCACAAATTTCAAGTGCAAAGCAAAATACAAAAACACTGCATAAATCTCAAGTGCAGTATTAGGCAGCGCAGTTTAACATGTCGCAGTAGCGCAGGTGATAAGAATTTCGACTACCACGCGTGCGGTTGCAGGTTCGAAAGTAATTACTTGCACAAGTAATTTTAATTCTTTTATGTTATTTTTATTAAATAAAATTTAATTTTTTTAAATATGTAAATACTTCTTATCTGCAAAAATTTTGTTTTCTTGAATTTTTCCAATTTTTTACATAGAATTCGTCAATTATTTTCTGTCAACAGCGATTGCTTACCTCTTTCTGCTAAAAAAATTACTTCTTGATGAAAAAAATACTAATTGTTTTATTATAATCATAAGAAAATACATTTTTGTGGATTTCCGTTTGCTAAATTGTTTTCGAATAGAATTTTCTAACTTTCGACCATTGTGGCATATGTTTTCGAAGTAGTGAGTACCAAATTTTCTACAATAGAAAGGGGGATAAATCAAATCCGAATGGAACAGAATGGAACTCGAACAACGAATGCGTTCTACTCGAAAATTTCTTACAGAGTTCAAATCACTCGAAAGCGAACAAATTTTGTTTCGAATAGAACTACAGAGTGAGGGCCCAGATCAGTATCACGATCAAAATCTCACGGGAACGATACGGATCAGTTGTATGAGAGTTGTTTGTGTATATATGTGTGTCTGTGCTACCAAGCAAATAAGGGTTGGCTGTCAAAAAGTCTACTACAAAAAGCTAAACGAACAGAGCTTCCATAAGGATCCAAAATGGATCCAGATAAATATCAAGATCACAACGTTGTTGTTGCATTCACATGCAAAATTTCTATCTGGATCTGATTGAAACACGCCTAATATATTTGTCTAATATGACTATGTTGACCAACATTTTAAATGTCTTTTAATGTTAAGTAAAAATTTTAATTAAAATGCGTGTTAAGCAACGACTATGATTATGGGCCAATGGTTTTTAGAATTTTGGCCTGTTTGCCCATATGTATTTTCACTGAAAATTCACTGTTTATGTGCACTACGAAGCTACTTTGGTGAAGTGAAAAAATAAACCTAAGAGAAAGATGAGAAAAACCAAAAGAGTAAAGAGGAAAACAAAACAAAATAAAAAAGAGTAACACTTTTTCTAGAACGAGTGTATTCTTTAAAAATCACCTACTCCCTCTTTCGATCTGCTTAAAATATCCAAATGCCCTAAAATATAAAAAACTCGAGGACTGAAGCCCAAAACTTGTATTGTATCTAGCGATATAATACGGCTATAGTTAGTTTTTATTATCACAAAATTTTTGTTGTGAACTAAATTAGGCAGATATCCACACAAATATAATACATACACTGTGGCTCACCCTTTACACTCGCACACAGTTCACAATCGACTATTAAAATAAAAAGCAAAATATCATTGCGAACACATAACAAAGCAAACACACAAACCTATCAAATGTTTCATCTGGCACTGGTACAACAACTGCTTCAGTGGCTGAGCGCACTTAAATGCCAATACTGTTATTTGGTTCTACTGTGCAGGCGTTGGTTCGAATCTTACTGAAAGTTTGAGTTTCTAAACGCAATTTTATATATGTCTACGAGCATATTGCCCTATTAATGTCCAATGGAGATTTGCTTATTAATTGCGTTTTCCCTGGCACGACGGGGCTATAGAAAATAATCTTATATCACTCCACGGGTTCCTAGCGGCGATACAAAGCTTGTTGAACCTACTTACCCGGGATTAACAACTTCTTTTTTTAATTTTAAATAAATTCAAAGTTTTTTGATTGTTTTTTAAAATACAATGGGAAATCAATCATTAATATGATTTTCCGAAACAATCGGTAATCAAACCGGTAATCATTATGATTATCAATCATAATCAGTTCTGTTATGCCGGAATAGAAAAATCGAGATAGACATACAAATTCCATGTATCAAAGTTCTTAGAATGAGTAGATGATAAGCGATTACGTCATGTTCGTAGGCTGTGCACAAGATAACTTGGTAAAAATTTCTCTGAAATTGAATTTATAATTACATAAAAATGCTTCAATTAAAAAATGCTAGGCTGTCCCCGACTGTAATAAATAAAACTACAATAATAACATGAATAAAACCTGTTTTAAGTGAACTGCACAAGTGAATACACTTCATACAAAGTAAACGAAAAATTTTCGTTCGGTATGTATATCAGTATAAATATGAGAACGTAGGAGAAGTGGGTATTGAAAATGGGAAGTCGGATGATAATAGAAAATTCGAAAAACAATAAAATGAGATAACTCTGTGAATAATGAAGATAAAATGGTGAAATTTGCTATTGATTTGGCCATCTTTGGACTTTCTTACCTTTTAAATTTTGTCAAGATCCCCAAACTTTTGGGACTTCGGGAAGTAAATAAATTAAATAAGAGTAAGAATAGAAAAATGTAAAAATCTGAAATTAAATTCTGCCTCAGACCGTGAACCGAACACAGGTATTCTTAAACGCTAGGAAATTTACCTGTACGGCAGACTTACTCAGGATCTCGCATCTACCGGACTTTTTTTGTGCAAACAAGTTCAGATTCTGAATTGTAAAGTTGTGGCGACGATATTCACAAACACAAAGTGTGAAAAATTGTTATTGTTTTGCCTAAAAATTTTTGAGGAATTTAGCTCACATGAAATTCATGAAAGACCTTAAATTGGGTTGTGCACACAAACATAATTCATGTCTCTGTGGCGCACCCTTTACATCTGTACATTCACAGTTCACAATCAACTATTGAAATGAAAAGTAAAATGTGTATAATTGTGAACTGAGGCAGATAGCTACAACACAGTTCATCAGTCATTAGTATCCCAAATGCTTGAATAGCCGAGTGCATTTAAATGATACATGTTTGGTTTTGTTCTACACGGTCGTTGGTTCGAGTCGCGGTTAAAAAGTAGTTTTGGGGTATTATTAAAATAGAATCTTTTATTATTATTTGCGTAGCTTGCCCGTGCTACTGTCCAATGGAGATAGCTTATGATTTGCTTTCTCCCTGACATGAAGTGGCTATAGAAAATAATGTATGAACCGATTTCTGCTATGAGGTCCTAGCCTAATACAAAGCTATAGTTGAGCCTTCTTTCCACGGAGCAACAATTTTTTTTATACAACGAAGAAAATCCGCTCCCTCAGGTAATCCGCAAAGACGTGCGGACTCACATACTCACCTACAATTCTTGAAAAAAAAATCCTAAAATCAATTGAAGGTAACCAATAACAGTTTTTTTTGATATTTGATTAAAATAATATTATGCTATGTTAGCGTGCCGAAAATGCATTTCTTGTTGCGTGGTCTTTTCTTCACAGTTTAAGATTGAGCAGCTTATCATTTCAGGACCAAATGAAAAAAAAAACAATAGTAATAAGCATCAACGAAACCATAATTTTTAAAACAAAATAAAATCCATGTAAAATCTAGTCTTGGGAGTTCCTTTATGCTCAGACTTCGGACCACTCTGTAATTCGTTAATTCTGATGTATACAGACACTGTTTGATGGTATTGCATTCTTTTTTAAATAAAAATTCAATGAGAATGAACTATTAAGAACTACCAAACGAATTTTATTTATTTTACAATATTTTATTTAATTTTTGTTATTTTGTTTTATGTAATTAAAGATTATTTTTTGCAATCGTTTAAGTATTTGCACTTTTTTTTCATAATCAGGCACGTTCTGTAATTTACTTTCTAGTGATATTGTATGTTAAGCCTGTATATGCTGGTTAAAGCAAGCGAATCGAGTGAAAGTGAAATGCAGAACATGCCTGAATATCTACCAGTTTATTGCTCGATTTCGTTAATTTTAATGAAAACGCGCTTTTAAGTACACATAAATAGTACATACATTCGTGACGGTAAACATGTGACTTGCTTTTAATATTTAACTTATATTACTATATAATAATAATAAACACAAATATTAAAAAATTAATGTATCTATTAAATAAGAAAAATGTTCACGACAGTGACTGGATAACGGTGATTAGTGTTTATGGTATTTGTTTACTATCGTATTCTAACTTCAACGCTATAGCCAGCTGCGTTCTGTCAATTCTAGCTAGATTTCTGTGAGTGTATCACTCAACTTAAACAAATTCATAGCCAATACCAAATTGGAAACCATTTACTATTCTATCGCTAGAATATTTTAGCACAGGTATGCAATAGTTTAACTCAATGCGTGCACGATCCTGTAGTTTAATAGCTAGTCCAACACCGACAGCGCTGCGCATGTTTTCTATTCGGAAAAATAAAAAAAAAAGAAGCAAATGCTTGTATTACGATCACAAATATTTTTAGTAAGGAACCCACCTGTAGAAAAGGAATTGAAACCACCGCAATTATAGAACAAATGCGTTCGAAAGTTGTTGGCTAAACCCTTAAAAACATGATTAAACGGCAGTGGTCCCCATAAGTGAAAGCCGGTTGACCAGTGTATCTGAAAAGAAGATAGCTTATAATTAAATAATGTTTGAAAAGCAAAATTGATTACTTCTGTTTACATACCTTCGCACCAATTGATGTACCTTCCACCACCGGTCCAGCACCGCCAAATTTAAATCCACGTAGCGTTAATGGTCCACCACAATAAAATAGACTACTAATTGGCAGTACTGTTGTATTTTTTGTCTCTTTTATAATACCAACACGCCCACAAATTTGCGCTACCAGACCAGCAAATAAAGGCACATTTAGCTCACCATGCGTTGTAGTGCTCATATAAGCTACATTGCCACCCAAACCACAATATTCATTAATTGATTTTATCATAGTGCCGTGGGTGGGAAATATAGGATTATCACGTTGATCATATATAACTGAATACCGTAGCAGTGAAGCCAATTTGGGTCCACAATGTTCCCGTATAGCAAATGGCACTTGTTTTGCGAGTTGTGAAAGTTCTCGTATTGAAGCCTCATACTGTATAGAGTGCGTGAGCTATAGAAGAGAAAAAGTCGGACATATTATGCGAATCTTACATTTCAGGGCAAGTGTTTAACTTACCTCAATAGGTGAGAGTGAATTCACTGAGAAATCTGCTAGGACACCCAAATTAGAATTCTGAAATAAACTAATATCCATGCGATCAACATGACGAAACAGCGAAAAGGAGACTCTGTGAAAAAAAGAAAATTCAAAAGATGTATATAAGCAATGAAACTTTTAGAGGCAACACCCACATTTCAATGTAACAAATATTTCCATACTTACTCTGGTCGGTATCGCACGAAACGTGTATGAAAAAATGATTTCCAAAATTTTAATTGCAATTCATTGGCACGCGTTGTTGCATAAGAACCATGTAGCGAAATACTTTCACCACGACCCAACAAATTGGGTATGCTCAATTCGGTGCGTAGAGAGCCCTCATTATGCCCAACCTCAGTGCCAACAGAGCCGACAAGTCGCGACAGTTCTTGTCCCTTTAATGTCACTTCATAGCCATTGGGTGATGCACCATCGCCTTTGCTTACATCAATACGTACTCGAACATCCTTAAAAATACCCAATTCGTGTAGATAGGATTTGGCGCTGTTAGAAAAGAAAGGAGTGTTGATCATGTATATTTTAGTAACTGGTGAACCTTTTATTCTTTTCTAATTCTTTTACTTCATTGATTCAATCATTATATCCTGAAAGTTTGTAGCTTTAAAAAGACCCTCGGCAGCTTTCATCACATAGTCATTGTGTGTGCGCAATAAACCGCTTACATTTACCCGATCAACTTGTGCCTAAAGAAAATATATAGGTAGTTGAAAATTGTATGTGCATATGTAGGCCAACTTTTAGCTCACCGGTATTTTGGACAAGTCCACTTTCGCTTGCTCCCTCACTGTGCGCGTTGTTTTCGGCATTTTGCTGCTTTTTCCTTTACAGTTTGTGAGGAAACTTTCCCTCCGAATGCAAAGCGCGTTGCGTCAAAGCTGCAAGAGTTCACATTTTATTTTAAATCATTAACATAGAGATTTACAAAATATTTGGGAAATTGCCTTCGACATTTGTAGGCAAATTATGGGGCACAATTACATATATCGACGCAATCTCCTATTTTTTATGGTGTTCAGGATACATTTATAATCACCAGGTGATGCCTAACACAGTCTACAGTAGCCTAACACAGTCTCCACTAGCATGAATACTGCCTACAAGTGAGTTCCTCTGTCGCTCCGTCCCAACGATACTTAGCGTACCGTCCTGTTTACCACGACCTTAATAGAGGAGAGCAATGTCTTGCGTCATCCCCCACGCCCCAAGCGCACTGAGAAGGTCCAAGCAGATCGTTTGTAGTGCGCTTCAGTAGTTTATTATTTATAGTATATTTAGCTTATAAGATTTTGGATGCTTAAATAAACATAGTATATTATAAAAATTATTTACAAATATTTTTTTTTAATTTTTCTTGCAGATTGAATTGGAGAATCTCAATAGTGCGACAGATGAGATAAATAAACTCGAAATCGAATTAGAGGTAAGAAGTAAGCTGAATTGAAAATATACAAAGTACGAAGTTTTAAAGGGTTCATAAATTTACTGACCATAAATTCAAAACTTTTCTCTCCTTAAATTATGCTAAACCGTCTTAACGAAATGCAAATGGGAATATTACCTGTTTGAATCTCGTGATAGGTATGCATACTTGTTAAGTAATGATTAATAATAATTGATTATCCATTTTTTTTGATTATTATAATAAGAAAAATCAAAAACAATCAACAAACTTGTTTTTATTGCTTTTGATTATTTTCGATTGCTTGATTACTTTTCAATATCAATTCACCTTTTGAACCACACAGTTACCAATCAATATCAATTAAAATTTGTAGCATGAAGTACATATCCAAATTTTTTAAATTATTTTATTTTCTCCAATTTGTCTTCATCATTACAGGAAGCAAACTCAACCTTCCGCATACTTTTAAATGAATCCACGCGACGCTTGAAATTATCATCAAAAAAATTAGGAAGCTGTATTGAAAAGGCGCGACCTTACTATGAAGCGCTAGAGAAAGCACGAGAGGCACAAATTGAATGTCAAAAGGCTGCGGTTAAATTTCAACGTGCCAATGGTGAGGAAATCAAAAAATTTTTTTTCAAAAATTTATAAAATTTAATTTGTTTAACCTTTCAAGAAATACACACCGCTGCCAAAGAAACAGTAGCCTTAGCCGAGCAACGTTTCATGTCCAATTCTCATGAATGGCAGTTCGACAATGCATGGCAGGAAATGTTGAATCATGCCACACAAAAGGTTATGGATGCAGAAAAGCAAAAGGCCGAATGCCATGCGGAACATCAGCGACGCACTACTATTTTTAACTCAGCTGAACAAAAGGTAATACGACAACATTATTTATCGTAAATTTTATAAACAAAACTAAATTGTGTGATATCTCCAAAACGGGATATCTCCAAAGGAAGGATTGAAAATCACCTCATTAAAAAATAAAAATATGTATTTCAATTTAAAATATTGCTTTTTTATACACTACTGATTTATGATCATACTACTAACTGCCAAATGGCGGAAGTGGTTCATTCATATGGTAAAGAAGAATAGAAATAGGAATTAGATGACATCAAAACCAGCGTATTGTTAGCTTAATGGTTAGCAATGCGTTTCAAAATTTCTCTTATAAAGAAGCTTAGCAGCTTCCGAAATGGATCTATTAGAAAAACTATGGCGGTTGTCTCTAAACATTTTTCCTACTCTATTCAATTAAAAAACCTTTAATAATTAATTAAATGATTATTAAAAAATAGAAAACAATAATAATTTTCATAAAAATTCAAAAAGTGAAAAATTATTATTCTTGGCCTTGAGCTCGTTTCATAAATACATAAATTTAAAATTTTTTTCAGGTACAACAACTCGAGGAACGCTTTCGTCGCAGCATCACTAAATCACGGCCCTACTTCGAGGAAAAACAAATTTGCCAAGATCAATTACAAACTCAAAAGAATCGCATACAAGAACTCCAGCAGCAAGTACAAGCAGCAAAAAATACCTATTCAACAGCGTTACGCAACCTGGAACGCATCAGTGACGATATACATAGACAACGTGGTGATTATCCGCAAATGAGCGCACCTCCACCAGGTCCACGCGAGCCTGGCGTTGGTGCTGAATTAAATTCCCCTACAACGACAACGCTGCCCGATTTTCAATTAGAATTGGAAAAATGTGATTATCCCTCGATTGCAGGTAGTCAGATCTCACTTGGCGGCAATTCCCAACGTTCCAGCGATTTAGCCAGCATCAGCATACAATCTGCGTCAATTAGCCGTAGTAATGCTGGTGGTGATGAATCTGAACTTGAGGAATGTGCAGCCGATTATGCGGATAGCTTAGAATTGAATGGTGTTGTAGATGAACGTGATCTCGAAGAGTTAAGACAAAAAGTGAAAATACTCGCAGTCCGCCCAATTGAGGGTGGGGATGGTCAGCAACAGCGCAATGATATGTGGGAACATGAATTGACAGCGACTGTTAATAAGTTGGATCAATTAATGCTAATGAATGAATGTGCGTTGAAACAACAAAAACAATTAAAAATGAAACAACAACAGCAGTTGCATGAACGGCAATTACCAGGTGCGGGTACACGTCCCGATTCTTTAGGTGCTGAAGCACCAGCACAAATACATGATATTGTGCACCCTAAGAACCCAGTGGTCGCCGAGGTGTTGGGAGACGACGAAGATGATGTTGATGTGGTCGTGGTTACGGGCAAGGCAGGACCGCTTGTGCAAATCACACATGCCATCCAACAGGAACATGATGCTGGTGTCCGCAGCTACCCAGCTACACCTGAACATGCTGTACACCCGCTTAAGAAGTTACAGCAAAAATTAGGACCTTTGCCAACGGTAAATGTTTCAATGCGGGAATTACCGATGCTGGCGCGAATCTCCAACGAAATACTCGATCGTACAAGCGGTTTTAACAAGAATCATCAATTACGCAGACGTTCGCTGGATTAAAAATGACGATAAGGCGTACGCGTTCGCTGAAGTGCAGCTGACTAGCTGAAGTTAATAATTTTAAAAGTGCATACGATAATGTTAAGTGCTAAGCGCAGCATACATTTATTTTGCTTAAATTAGTGATT
Source organism: Merzomyia westermanni (assembly GCA_949987695.1). NCBI lineage: Eukaryota > Metazoa > Arthropoda > Insecta > Diptera > Tephritidae > Merzomyia > Merzomyia westermanni. The sequence goes on along the minus strand of OX465293.1, from coordinate 4,320,907 downwards.
TAAAAACAACACACGAATATATTTTTAAGTACATATAAAAAATTATAAAGATATATTTTTAAAAAATATTTATTTTTGTGCACTAAAAATAAAAAAATATAGAAGATGCAATGAACAGAGAGGGTTCGTTCGCAGTTAAAATGATTTACCATGTAAAAATATGCATTTTCCTTTTGCAAAATCAATTGTGACTTTTATTTGAGAAATTGTAAAAGTAAATCAACTTTAAATAATTGTAATATTAATTGTTAATGTATTTAAGTTAAAATATTGAAACTAGAATAAAACTGCAAAATTCAGATTAGAAATAAAATTAAAAATGGAAATAAAGAAATTCAAAATGCTATGGCTATCATAATAGATCGTTCTCTTAAAACTAAATAATTATAAACAATTCCTAGTTTTTGTCCACTGGTATACTTGCAGACCCGGCAGCCCGTGTGTGGTACCGGGGATCAAACTGCTGAGTGATGTTATGTGGATATCACGGAGATGACGCCTTATAACCCTGGGCGGCGGATCTTTGCAACCAGCAGTTGTCTGTGGCAGTTAAGTAAAAACTGTCTGCCCCCTTTCCGGGGTCAACGAAATCGCTAAAAGTCAGTCCTGGTTCCGTAAGGTGCTTGAACCGGATTCATATTTGGAAAGGGACTGTCAATATCAGTATAACCATGTTTGGTTTGTGATGTCCGAAGAACTTGTGGTTAAGGGGTTTGAATATGCCCGAGGTAGGTATGCCGGTCGTAAGAGGCAACTAAAATCCACAAGGGGGAATGACGTGCAACTTGATGGTTGATCTACGGATATGATGTGTCCCACCTCTGATTACCAACCTTATTCTTCTATACGGAAGGAGGAGGTTATGGAGTACCGGAATGTACCGGCATCATATCTGGCAAAGAACTGTCACTTTCAAAATCAACAAGAGTATCCTCGACAACATCCACGCGTTTTTACCTCGGTATCAATAATCTGAAAGCGGAGATTCGATATTTTCTGTCATTTTCATGTGGTTGTTGTAGCCACAGATATGGGGTGTGCCGAAAAGTCCAGAAGTGTGTTCTGCGCAGAAATGCTGTGTTGGACCGGCTAAGGGTTATTTTTTTGAATCGGGGCCGAAGGCCGCCTATACAGAAAGGTGGTCTGCACATAAATACCTTGGATCACGCCCCCTATTTGGGATCTGACCTGGGTAATTTTTTGGTTTTTAGCCAATAACTTTTTACTGAAAAACAAAATATGGTAATACTTTACATCCAACGTCAACTGTAAAAACTGCACTAAAAATGTCGATATCGGTACCCAAAGACGCGTTTCGTTCCCATGAACCCTAATTGTTGTTGTCTCCTAAAGGAAACAATTACCAAAAATTCTATTGCAGCCGAAGCCAAAGCCCTCCGTGACACATCAAGTGGTTTCTCCGCACTTACACGGACGTATATGCATAGCTGCATTCGGATTAGTATATGTTGTAAAAATACAGTTATCTCGTCTATTTCTAAATTAATTTCCAATTCATATAACTAGTAGAAATCAATCATTTTCGCTAGAAAAATGTCCCACTTGAAATTTCCAAAATCTTATATAACCTTAATTTTTACAATGCTGGAATTCACCTTAGAAAATTCGCACGCCAACTGCTTGCCACACGCACTAAGCAACAATTTTAATGGTTTTCACACTTTTGTTTATTTATTGCAAACAAATTTCCTTTTAATTTATTAAATTGTTTCTCTCGAATTACAGCAAAGTTATGCCGAAATCGCACGCGTATAAATGCACATCAAAGAAAAACAATTCCACTAACGATGAAATGTCAACAGCTGTCAAAGTAGACATACAACCATTGTTTACCCATATTACCCCATACAGCTCAACCATATATAAACGCACAGTGTTTGCCAACGCAAATACGCGGAAAAGAAATATTATTGGTAATTCTTTACATCCAACGTCAACTCATGATTTAATGATTTATATGGTTGGCGCGAACGGCCAACAACACGAAATTACCGTTTGACGTCGGTGAATTCTTATGTCAAAATGCACATGTGAGAGGGAACGCGCAAAAACGATTCGCCTGTTTTCTAAGCTAAGATTCCTTATTAAATATTTTATACATTTTTTTACGACGCACTAACATTTCACTCACAATACCAAAGAAGAAGATACACAAAGAAAAAAAAAACTTGACAGAAGGCTTTGTGTGTGTTAGTAATTTACAATTTTCGCTTGCATGTATAAGTGAGTGTTGTTAGGTCCGTCTAGTAGGGTATACATTATTTGATCATGCGTCAACTGTAAAAACTGCCCTAAAATGTCGATATTGGTACCCAGAGACACGTTTCGGTCCCGGGAACCCTAATCCGGTGGGGGCAACCCATTATCTTTAGTAATTTAAAAGTTATTGGCAAAAAACCAAAAAATTACCTAGGTTCGATCCCAAAGGGGGAGGGCCTGTTCCATAGTATTTATTTATGGGCAGAACACCTTTCTGCGTAGCCGGCCTTCGACCGCGCTTCAAAAAAATAACAATTAGCCGGTCCAACACCAGAACACCGTGTATCTTTGTCTACAACAACCACATGAAGTGACAGAAAGTTGTTAACTTTGCTTGCAAATGTCTTGCAAACTACTGAAAATATTTGATTTCTGGGTTCTTGGGACGGAAACGCGTCTCTGGGTATCAATATCGACAATTTTAGTTCAGTTTTTACAGTTGACGTTGGATGTAAAGTATTACCGTTAAAAAATATATACCCCTTGCACAAAAATGTTTTATTGGAAAAAAAAGTTTTGAAAATAGATTTCTCTGAATTTGTAGTACAAGGTGGCACAAAAGTAAGCTTCCGATGTTCAGCATATCGGTTGTGGCACGTGCAGTGTGTGCTGTTGCACCGTCTTGTTGGAACCACATATTTTCCAATCCCAATTTATCAAGTTGCGGCAAAAAGAACTCGTTGATCATTGCTCTGTAGCGCTCACCATTCACAGTAACCGTTTGGCCCCGACCGATTATTGGTCAAATAAATAGTCAGCAATATTCCGCGTTCTGGAGCAGTGTAGCGTAACATTGTTTATTAACGTGTATTTCGCATGTGTTTACTACACAAATGTCAAAACAGAACTGACTTTAGGGGCCAATCGCAAAATTTCTAGCATTTTCTGATAGGAGGATTACTTTTGCGCAGTAACCGTTTTTCACCGATCGAAATAAATAGTCAGCAATATTCCGCGTTCTGGAGCAGTGTAGCGTAACATTGTTTATTAACGTGTATTTCGCATGTGTTTACTACACAAATGTCAAAACAGAACTGACTTTAGGGGCCAATCGCAAAATGTATAGCATTTTCTGATAGGAGGATGACTTTTGCGCCACCCTGTAAAAATTTTGTACTATCGAAAAATATATAAGTTATAATTTTTACCCCCTGGGTGTTGAGAAACAATTAGGGGCCTATTAATATTCGAGAGACCGTTACGAATTATTGTTGTTTTAACGACAAAAACACCCCTCGAAAATTTTTGTGAGTGGAGTCTAAAGTGACAGTCCTTTGCCAGATATGGACCAGGTATGTTCCGGTACTCTCATGCAGTACATTTTGACATTTATCGCGGCGATTAGGCAAGGACCCAAACTCATGGGGCTAGGAATAATCTCCCTGAAACAAAAAATCGAAAATCCGCTTTCGGATTGTTGATACCTCTCCCGACATTTTTGGACGTTTTTAACAGTTGGCTCCCAAAGGAACCAATTACCTTTTTTCCATTTTCAGAAGGACTACTAATTATGCTCCACCTATTTTTAGATGGTACCATGGCATAGTAAAACAGGTAACAGCACGGCGGCCATATTGGAAATCACTTCTCTAAAACGTGAGAACAGCACAGCACATGTTAAAATGTAAACAAAGCGATTGCAAGCAAGTTTGACAGTTTAGAGAAAATTGAAATGAAAAAAATCCAATCAGCTGTTGCGATGATATTACCTGTATAAGAATGCCATGGATGGTACAAAGCAAAGTGCTGCGGTCTGGGTAATAGTGGCAGCATTCACAGAACAAAAACAATAAGCATCTGATCATGAAGAAAACAGCTGTCAGAAACTACTTCATTGGTGCACCGGCTACGTAATCGGTATTGTATTCCTAATAAATGGCACTTTCACACGCTCGAAAGGAAGATATACCCAAAGATGCAGTTGTTATTGATGCGGAGGAGGCCTTGACTTATCAATGGAAAATCATTTCGGAATGGGAAAGTCGCTGGGAGGTGTGGAGTTTGCGTTATGGACCCGGCATACTTGGTGCCTTGGCAGGGATTTCTGGTGTTTACATAAACAGTCATTATCGGCACAAACTTAAACTCAGAAACTACGGAAAATTATCCTCATATTTGCCAATCGTTGTTATACCTTCTATGTTTTCATTGATTTCGCATAAATTCCTCGTGCAGCGATCTCTATTATTGGCTGACAGTAACGATTGTCCGCTTTGCTTACAGGTACGTGCAAGTGCAATTCAAGGTGCTTTTAGTGTTTGTTATCCAACGATATTGGCACCATTTGCTGCTTTTATGTTTGCCACACGGCATTTCACATATCGACTGCCATCGGTAACAGAAGAACCCTTAGAGGTACTTAAATTATGGCGCAAGATGACGCGTCCAATATTTCCAGTGTTAGGTGCTGTATTAGTGGGACAAGGAGTAATTGCTATGTATATTACATATAAGGAACAAATGCAAAATTGGCATTTGAACATGAAATTGAAACATATGGAACAAGTCGCAGAACTAAAATTGGAGGAAGACAAGTTATTGGAGGTCGCAAAGAATTTTTGAAATAACAATGTAATGTGTGTATTTATTTTTAAATACAAAGTAATGTATGATGGAGTGGTGAGATAGAAGAAATGTGGTCAAGTAATAAAAAAAATTATTGTAATTATTTAAAATGCCTGTTTTGGGAATGGCTCCTTAATCCTTCTTATCGTTACTGTGACAACAAAACCTAAGTATTCAGAGATTTGGAGTGTGTGCCTGTGCTCTGTACATAGTGAATATACTCGCCGGTCGATCTGTAAGAATTTTAAACATTGCTGTTTTAAAGTTTCATAAACGTAGGAGCCAACGTTCGACCCTGCAATTTAGGGGTTTAGAATATGCCCGAGGTAGGCGTACCGGTCGTGAGAGGCGACTAAAATACACAAAGGTAATGACGTGTAAGTCTATGGAGTGTTCTTGTCGTTAAACGTGACGCTGTCACCAAACTTACAAAACAAACAAACAAAGGAGCCAATGCCAGTATAACCAGCCCCATGGTCGTAGAAAGATGGTTGGTTAAGTGTTCACAGTCGTTCACTTAACGATCGGTTCGACACTCGCGATTACTCGATGATCGCTAATTAGTAGTCGATTATCCAGGCTTGTTCGACACTCACAATAGGGGCGACTAAATGTACAATAAAAATCCGTAGCTGGATTAATTTGTGACAGGTCAAAATACGATATTTCCAATATAAATTGGATAACCGAAAATATTGCCAAAAATTCGAGCAAACTTATATTCGAATCAAGATTGGAACAAGGTTATGTTATAATTCCGTTAAAGAATAACCCCCATATTTATGAAAATTAAATAGCTCTTATAATTCAAAATGTTTAATGACATTTTAAAAAGCTTTATAACCCAATTTTATTTTTTTATGAATATTCCCGTAAGTGTGGTTTGAACTCTGATTTTTTTTATTCAACTTGTTGTGTGCCACCTAGAGTGGCCAAGAGAAAACTTTGTCATCAATATTGACCATATGAAACGTATTCGAATATAATCTTTGAAAATGTAAAATACGAATTTAAAATGAAAAAAAAACAACAAATATTAATACTGTTAATTTTTATATATGATACTTTTGTATATCTGTATAATATTTTAGTACATATGTAATTGCATAACTATTATAGACTTTATTCATATATAACATGTGTGTGTATGTATGTGAAATATGGATATACCCTTATGTATATTCTGTGGATTAGAAGGGAATAAGATTGTAAATCGGAACAACTTTGTGTTTAATTCACTGAGTATGTATGTGTGTTGCATTGACATACATTTTATTATATATAAGAGTTATACATATGAATGAGAACGAGGTATTTATAATTCCTATGCTTACTAAGTATGCATGTATGTATACTTATATATATACACATACATATTTATATTTAGTAATTAGGTAAATGTATAACTATAAATTCCTGAAACACACATTGATTACGTCAGCATTATATGTAGAAGATATATACATTAAATAGTTTTAATAAGTTTGAATTCATTATGTTAATTACTTTAAAACTCTAAGGGTACAATGTGACTGAAAAAATGTTTATTTTGCCGATATAGGTTCAAAAATTTCGCTTATCGTATCAAAAATCGCAGTGCTGTAATATTAAGATTTTTTAGAGCAGCGCGTAAAAAAAGCTAACACAATACCGGTCAGATTGGCGTGCTTTTTAAATTTTCGGTCTTTTGGTCCCTATTTGTAGTCTTTTTAAGGTTTTATAGATGCATTGATCCCTAGGGTAATCAGAAACAATTTTACTCCATTGTTAAATAGGACGAAAAAGAATTAAACACTTTGTTGTCCCAGGGATCATCGTCTCTATATTCATCTCCTTATAAAGGGCTACCGAGTCGGATGCTATTCTAAACATACATTTTTTTCTGCTGACCTGAAAAGACATTTCTGATCTTCACATAATCGCTTGGTGTGTACGCTGCACTTTTATTTTCTAATACGATACGGTCTAAAGTATATGTACATAAATATTGCAATTTCCAACGTCTGTTTCATGTGTTGAAAGTATATATTGAATAAATTCATCTCTCAGCATTAACCCTCTTTGCTACTTATTTTAGTTTAGTTCTGTCTATACATCTACAATTTTTAGGAAGCGAAATTGATAAAAAAAAAAAAACAATTATATAATAAATAAAGAACAGTATCTGTGTATATTAAACAACAATTAACTAGTGTAACATTTGTTAATACATACAACACACCGATAAGGTTAATAATATAAAGTAAATTGTTTCACTATAAACAACATTAAGGGCTTATCTTATATATTGTTGTTGTTATAAGTTTCAACAAAACTAAAAAAACAGCATAACATTTTTTTTTGCAATAAACTAGCAAATCCAATTCATGGCAACACCATCTTTCATCGCCCGTTTCCAGACATTATATTTCTTGCACTCAGTCGAATGCCAATGGTATTGAGGTAAATGGAAGTACAGGACATGACGGTTCCAATTGCAGCGCAGTTGCCATACAATCCGCAGAGGCAGTATAATCGCCCAAGGTTTCCATAACTTTGCCCAAACTGAACCTAAACAAGCAAAAATGTGATATTTTATTTTATTTAGAAGCATTTACAATGATGGTTGCTTCAAAGGGAAACTCACCATATCTTTGGACAGCTAGGGTCTAAACGCGCTGCATCCTTTAACATTTTCTCTGCCAGCCGTGGCTCGCCAAGTACATGATGTGTTTCGCCGAGCGCACGCAGTGCCTCTGTATGGTTTGGATTAGCTGCAACCGCGTTTAGAAAACATTGTTTAGCATCATTCCATTGCTCCAGATATAAGTAAATTTGGCCGCGCTGCGAGAGAAAAATAAGTAATTATTTGAAAAATGGAATAGACCAGTTTCGCGATTAACTCAAAAATTAATTTCTAACGAAGAAGGATTAGGTCGTGGTCATAATAGTATTCCGTAACGGTGAATTCAGGAAAACCAACGTAGTTAAAAACATCAACAACAACGAGGTGTAGAGAAATCTGTTCAGGTTCAAATACTTCTTTTACCCTTGTGTTTAGAATTCAATGATTCACCTACCATGAACATAATTTGATGTGAGAGCGGGTAGATTTGTGATGCCTCTTGTATGCAATTCAGTGCCTCATGAGGCTGCTCGATATTCAGGTAGACATCGGCGAGTAGTAGCCAAATCTGTGAAGAAAAATATACACTTTAAACTTTAAAACAACATGTTATTGCACTCACCTTAATCTGAATCATCCATGGACGTTGCGGACCTGGTCGCGGCGTAAAAGAGCTTAACGAGCTGGCTGCCTCACTTAGGGCTTGCTCGACCCGAGAGACTGCAGCCAAGGAAGCAGCGTAGACAGAATCTGTGGACGATATAACATTTAATTACACAATCAAAAACGAAATAGGAGTAAGCAAATAGGCTTGAGTGAAAGCTGAGGGCGATGTGAGGCGAATATTAGACTAGCAATAAGTTTTAATTTTGTGCATAGCATTTGAAACTTATTTGAGATTGTAAAATTGGTTGGATTTGAAAATGTGTGAGTCTTTTGCAAGCTATGCCAAACTTTCTAAAATACAGAAGTAAGAAAAATATGTAGACTTACAAGTTGAAGTACATTGATGCGTAACAGTTAAAAATATTGTTAAACAAAAAAATTATATAAAAATTGGTATAAGGTATAGTAGTTGTAGAAATTTCTAAAATTGTTATAATAATACATACGGAAATATTTGATATTAAAGATATGAGATTGGTTAAATAACTTTGGAAAATAACTCAGGATCCAACAGATGTTAGGTCCCATTTTCGTAGGCAAAGAAACAGCCTAAAAAACAAAGCAGACGCCCATATCGGTGCTAGCGGTTAGGACTTGCCCACGGATTGCCGGGAAAGGTAATGCCAAAGGTTATTTCTACGAAAAATGTTGCCGGCGCTCAACTGCAGAGGCCTGGTAAAGGCCTGCTTTTATCGAAAGTGCAGTGAAGAAAAGGCGAGTTTCAAGATTTAGTAATTGGAATTTGTGTTAGAGGCTACTTGCAAGATATCATTAATAGAAACTAATCAAGAGAAACAACAGTATATTCCCATTTTTCATCTTGTTTTGTACTATCAAACCTTTAATAATTTGATAATTCTAGCCAAACCCATATTTCCTTGCCTGCATGGAAACTTGATCTTAAAATACTGGATACAAACTCTCGTAAAAAGTGCATAATATATAATTTTTCTCCCCTGCTAAATTCATCCTGTCGTTTTGTACTTACTTGAATCCTTGTCTGACATTTGTGAAGAGACACATGTCTGATTTACATGTACCACAATACTCTTCGTATCGGAATGCTTTTCATCCTCCGGATTCACCTGTCCTTCATATAATTCACGCCAAACCGCCAACATTTTTTGCACCGAGACTAATGATAATTCGGCGTCTTGTAAATGCAGTTGCAGGTGGGCTTTAACATGCAATAAATTCAAATTGTCCGGAAATTCATCGACTGCATCCTCAACAACAGCCAATGCTTCACGTGGCCGACGCGACGCCGTCAATAGTAAAGCGAATAAATGCAAACTGGGAGCATGTTCGGTACGTAGAGCCAATGCAAAACGTACATGCGTAAGAGCTTCGGAAATATTTCCAAGTAAAGCATATTGCAGCGAAAGATAATAATCGCAAAGATGATCGTTGCCATCATTTTGTACCGCCTTTTCAAGTGCTTCTAATGCCTGTTTATTGTAAGCGTCACGTTCTGATTTGAGCGTGGTGAGTATGGCCAACTGTTGATAACCAATGCCAACAAAAAGTTGGCTGCGTGATGGACGTAGAGCTGCAAATGAATATTGGCTTGCATATTAGTATTGATTGATGTTTGTTTTGCAATTTTAAGCAACTCACCTTTTCCTTCTCGCTTAAGTGCTTGTTGTGAAAAGTCTAGACCTTCCTTAATTTGAGCCAACGATTCATAGCATAAACGTGCCGCTAGCAAACATGGCAGCGGATCACTTGGCGTTAGATTTATGGATTCTTGCAGTACGCGTAGGGCATGTGCATGCTTGCCGCATGCCATTAAACTGATACCATATTGACGCCACACATGCTGTTCGCCAAAAGAAAATTTAAGCGCTTTCTCGAAAGATTCCTGAAGCATGTTCACTAATCCCCAACGAACTGTTGCGAGCGTAAGTAAATCATATACTGCCGATGCATTACCCATAGCATGTTGACGTGCTACACGAAATTCTGGGCTCTGTGAGAGTACTGTGTCGCGCACTGCTAAGGCTTCTGATATGAGTAACAACAGCAGCGTTTCTTCATGATTATTACGTGGTGTAAATTGATTTCGGGCAGCATATTTACGCGGTTTCCACAAACGTTTTGTTGCTGTTGAGCGGAGAGCCTGCCCTGTTGGCTTCTTTGTGAAGGGAGCTGTATAAATAGTGCCAGAAACACCACGCAATAATACCTCAGCCAATTGACGTGCCAATGTTAGCCGTAATGATTGCGTAGTTTTGGTTTCGATTGCGTTTAACATAGCGCGATAGCGCTCTATAGCCTCTAGCAATTTTCCAGCTTTGATTAGCACAATTGGAGCACGTTGCAGCGCTGTTTCTAGTATAGCACCCATGCGACGATTAAGTTCTAGGGGATTGGCAGGTATGGTGGTTGAAATAGTTAAGCTACTGCCGCCTAGGGTGGATTGTAAGCCACTCATATTGCCTGTAGTATTTATGGCCAGCATAGATCCTGCATTGGATGCGCTATTCGTTGAAGAGGAATATGCAGCGATATCTTGTTCTTGCAAATACAACAGACCCAAATCCGTGGCACGTTCAAAGCAAGTGATCTGAGAATATAATAGAATATGCAATTATATAAAAGGTAAAGTACTTAGATCAATTACCATTTCTCCTTCCTTTTCCGCCTTTTTGAATTTTGAAGACGGTTTACTGATTTGATTTTCCAAGCATAAACCCTTTATGGCATACGATTCTGCTAGGATTTTTAAGCTACGCCTGGAACATTTTAAATTAAATGTATATAGTTTGTAATAATAATAATTACTTTTTTTCATATTTAAATGATCTTACAGCGTCAATTCCTTTTCCGCTAATGTATTCAGTTCAGCTTTAACAAAGTTTTCCAAACTTTTTTCATATTCCCCACAGGCATAACAGAGTTTAGCTAGCAGTAGATATGCATCCAACGCAATACCGGCTTTTTGGCCATTTTCACCGGTAACCAATTGTAAGCAGCGTCGTGCTTCTTGTAGGCCAGCTTTGGCTTTGGCAAAATTAATTTCGATGGGTGCATTTTCTTCAAGGTAGTTCTCGAGCTTCGCCTCGCCAATTAGGAAATTCGCTAGACATTCTGGATTAAGAATAAACGCGTAAATACAAATTCTTTCAGTAAATTCCAATATTCATAATAAAGACTTCTATGAAAGGTAGATTCAGTGAAACTTAGTTAAAGAACTATCGAATACATTAATAGCGCAGGCGAAGATGTGACAAATCTTCTGAACATTTTTTTTAAATGAACTACTAAAAATCGACTAGCAGTATTCGAATAGTCTACCGATGACGACTACTCGATTAACCTCACACTTTACACTATTCAATCATATGCATAGGATAAACTCTTATTTATTAATATTAAACCCCCACATTCCAGATGTATGCCCAACTACATAATTTTTTCAACACCAATACTTCCACTAATATTTACAGCAATGGAAAATTTTCGACCGGCCTCAATTGAAGTTGCAGGAATAAAATGATAGCGCTTAGCCACGTTGGAAAAACCTAGATAAATTTCCCTACGGGTTTTGCAGGAATTTCGAAAATTAATTTTTCAAGATTATAATTGTTAATTACTTTCTCATTGAATTATTTTCTTATTGCGGCTATGGTATTACAATTCGCATCATATTTGTATATCTACCAAGATATGTGGATACATGGTGGTGACGAGGTGATGACAACATATGTTCGCTGTTGCGGAAGCATTCACAAACACAATGCGAGCTTATTTTCTTGTTGCTTTCAGCTGTTGGATGACATAATAGTTTGGTCATTTACAATTCATTTGCTTCATACATTTTGCATTTTAATTAGCGCACTTTAACTTATTGATTACAAGTATAAATGTTGTTGCCCTTTTCTCCCCTATTATATAAAGTAGCTGCTACCTTTATCTAAGGCCATACATGTAAGTATGTACATAATAGAAACAATGATTAACTTGCTCGAGTGCTAGAGTACTAGAAATTCATACTATTATCCAACTTACCATTATTGGGCGATCCTGTTTTGAGTTCATCCGTCAATTCAATGACTCGTTGCCATTTTCCTTCGCTGCGACAGCTTTCAATAAGTGCTTCAACTTTTGTTGTATTACGCATTCTGCCCGTCATAACTGTTTAACTCTACTCCACTCTTTTATTTAAATAAATTGCACATATGTACTATTACTTTTATTTATGCTTAGTTTTATGTGAATGCAAATAGCCAGTTGAATCATACATTGGAATGTCACTATCGCTATATTGGACTTCTGTCGCCTCCTCCCCGATTGGTGGTAGTAAACTTTGTCGCCTTTCGTGCCTACCGCAGGTATATTTCTATGCTTAAGTACTTTGCTTTCACTTATTTGCCTCCGAGGCTTGTGAAATTGTTTATATTTAATTATTGGTTATATTTTATTTGGCAAATGCATTTTAATAATTATTTCTAATAAATCTTCACATGTGTCAACTTTTTTCCAACTTCTGTTGTTGTTTTGCAAATGTCATCTGTTTTCTTTTTGTGTCAGCCTTGTGTTCCACAGCACGCAGCTTTGTGTGAGGAACTGGTCAATTCAGGTTGCAGTGATGTTGAAATTTTTTTTTGTACCTATTACTTATACGCCGGAACCAAGTTAAGCATACCTACATTTAACAAGGTATTTAAACAGTCCTATAAGCAATTCTGAGTGAACAGAAATCGGCAAATATTAGTATTTTCACAGTTAGTACAGCCATCTGCACATTATAGAGTTCAAACTTTATAGAAGATAATTTATTATTAATGTTTTTAGTATTTTTTTTTTTGATAAATGTATGCGTTCATTGCGGCTAAGGACCGTTTTCACCATTCACAGCTAACGCTTAATGGCAGTTAAATTTACCGAAATCGTTCGGCAGGTGAAATGCTAGTTAGCGCTAACTGGAGATGATGAAAACGGCTCTTAAACAGTAAAAATTACAGTTTTATCAAAGAACGTATAACCAAAAGAAGGTTCAACGCGATGAATAGTGGAAAAAAGTTATTAATCAATTGGCGGGTAGGCAATTCAGCATTGGAGAAATTTGCGTTTAAATCGCTAGTTTTAAAGCTATGTGCACACTTATTTTTTAGGCAATTTTCACAACTAAATGTTTTCGTAACAAGGTACAGTGGTGAATTGCCTATTATAGATTTGATAGCGGCCACTTGATTTCGCTGTTGGACCTTCTTATTGTTCTATGTTCGTTGGTTTTATAATTTTTTTGTTTTGGTTTTTCCTGCATTCAAATTAGATGCCAAATACACCGCACAAATTTACTTGCGCCAATGACTGATTTGCACAAGGGCTTACGTGGTGTATGTCGTGGTTGTGCTATTTGCGCAGAGAACTGTGCTAAAATCAAAAGAATGTAGATTTTTACGCATGCCCGCATGCTTTTTCTTCGTGTGTGGTGATTATTACTCAGTTCACCTGTATTTGCTGAGAATGAAACATTGCTTTCGGTATCATAAACTTGTGTGGGGAAGCGGTATCATCTCTTATTTAAAAAAAAAAAAAAAAAAAGTAAAGCCGCACTTACTTTTTTAATACAATTAGAGCACATGTTTCTTTTCCTGCGCTAGCTCAGAAATAAATTTTGTGCAGTCTTTTTGTGTTGTGTATGTCAAAATTCTGATTTGCGCCAATTTATAACTTGGGGACATGTGCAAGGATTTTGTGTGTTGTATTTGGCGCTTTAGGTGAAAATCGGCCACTTGGTATGAGTGATACCCAATACACATTTTTTATATTCAAAGACGTTTTAAGCAAAATAAATAAACTTTCCAAAATTTCGGACAATTATTCTCTGAAAATCAATTCGATGAAAAAAATGCAAAGACAAATTTTAAAAATTTTGTTCAGAGGGAAATTTCATCTCAGAAATAAAATTGTGGAGACCACGAATCTGCGATCAGAACATCCAGAATGCTCTCGAATCATTATTAGTGATTAGCTTTGAATTCCGTTATTTATTTAGAAACAACCTTTGAGTTCATAACCTTAACACACAGAATTTTCCGTAACAACAGCAACGCTAGAACGATCATTCAAGAAGACTTATCTCAGAAACACTATGGTACAAGATCGTCTAAATGAACTTGCTTTTTTCAGCAATCACCATCGAATTGATTTAACTATCCACGAAATTCTCCAACCTTTTTTAAAATCCCTTCGGAAATTGTATTTTATATAAACATATTTGTTGGTATAATTGACTTGAACTTCGCGTGCACAAAATAAACTATGGAAAATTTGAAATTACAAAACGATCTCAAAAAAGTGCATTTCAATTAGAAGTTTTTTTCGCAAAAATATTAAAACAATTTCAGAACCCGCCTTGGCAAAATGCTGGATCCGCTTCTGCATTAGGGCCTTCTTCAACCAAAATTTAGCAGCGGATTTGATGTAGGCACTTTGGTTCGCCTCCAGTGTCCGAGAAGGGGTCTGATAGGAAGTGAGGGACTTCGAAACCTGTAAACCCCTGCCCTCACTGTACAAATCGTTGTAATTTTGCTCTAATATCAATTAAGACAATAATACTTTCTCAGTTTTAGAAGTAATTTTTTTGACTTTCGTAATGGAATCAAACATTTATTTTAATTTTATTTTATAAAAGCTTACATAATAATACAAATTATTATACAAACTAAATCGAATAGATTTAAATATGTTTAAAGATAAATCACATTTGCTCAGGAAAGCTCGAACACATATTACGATATATTCTCAATAATCCATGGTACATATTGTATGAGATTGGCGTATGCTGCCGATTTTGTATTCTCATCACCGCAACCAGTCAAACCGAATGAAACAATACCGTATTGCACAATGCGTTTGAAAGTAACATTATTAACTTTCTTAAACGGTACACCGGCAAAAAGAGGTCCACCTGAGTCACCTTTACAGGTATCGATTTGAAACTCGCCACCAGCACAAATGTGATCGTCAGTAATGTCAACGCCACGGGGACCAAAAATGCGCTGACAAATAGCACGCTCTTGATGCGGAACTTTTGCATGCTGTAAGACTTGAGTGTTCCTGGCTAAAAAAATGAAGAGATAGGGAGAAGTAAGTGGTAATTTATCAGAGAAAATATTATCCAACTCACAATGTTCGGTATGGCCCCAGCCAGCAATTGTGTAGTACTTGGGCAAATTACTGTACTCATATACTAGCGGTGTTATGGGCATACAAATTGGTTTGATATGCACTAGAAAAAATTTCAAATTTACTAATATTTCTAATATACACAATTTCACCACCAACCTTTGAATTCCACTTCACGGTCCAATTTCAGTAAAGCAACATCATGCGTCCATTTAGGTTTATTATAGCTCGGATGCGGAATTTTTTGTTCGATTACGAAATCTTCTGGTGGTGGTAAACAAAGCGTGTCCCCAACACAATCGACGTCTGTTGAGAGATCATGTTCACCCAAACGTACACCAATCCTTAAATAATGGAAGGGATATAAAATTAAATAACAAATGGAGTGGACAAATCTGCCAATTCAAATGAGTTCCGATTGTGGTTTACTGGTAAACGTGTGGTCAGTTATTTAATCTCAACTTTCGTAAACCCTATTGAATGTCGGTGACTGGTTGGAAGATTACCCTAATGCACTAAATGAGATGGTCTCCCCATGAGCTATACTTACAAATCCGATCTTATACAATGCGCTGCCGTTAGCACAAATCGAGTTGTTATTAGTGTGCCTCCACACAGGAACTGCCGTCCCGATACGTTATACCGTAGCAATGCCATAAATGGATATTCACCTAATAATGCATTTTCACCATTGGCCACACGATCACTACGTGCGCGCACACAAGGCATTGAATTGAGTATGGCCAAACCTTGTGGGTTTAAATGTGACAAATGATCGGGGTCGCTGAAGTAGGGGCTGGTGTGATTACAGCAAACGTGAATTTTCTGGAATTGAATAAAGATTCTATATATTTGCTCTTGTCTACACATCGCTATAATAAGAAAAAATAACAGTTTAACTATGTATCTCTGGAACTGGAAATTCCGCCTAAGATAGCTTTTCTTATATGGCATATGTGGATGTTAAACGCAACTTGAAAATTATCTTACGAATAAAAAAACAGTATGATTTTTTTTTTAAATTTGAAATTTGAAAGTTTAGTGAGAACTTGTCGCTTGCAAGATAGCAACACAAATTGTGAGCCCGTATATTTATTCCTCCTTATTTATTAAAATGTTTTTCTTGTTGTTACTTCCAGTTCAATTATTTTTTTAGGCAAGCAAAAAAAATTGTATACAACATCGAACCGACGAATAAAAAACGTCTTATAAGCACCTTTACTACTTTAACATTTAATTGCATAATAAAAAGTCAAATCATTCTTTATGACAGCGCTTGAGCGGAAAGAAGGCACCCTTTCCTATCAAGGACCGAACTCAATTAGCGGTTGGTTGCCGTCTGGGCCATGAGAGGCTTGATAAGAAGACATAGCGGCGCTAGATAAGCTCGTTTGACTGCGTATCATGCGAAGATTCTCAGGTTACGGGGTAATGATTTCAACATCCGGGTCCATAAGTATGATTGTCTGCGGAATGGAAACTTTTGTTGTGATGTCTCAATATAAGAATTAGTTGAGCCATAAGTGATGTTCAGGAGACATCAAAGGGCTTCGAGTGATGGGGTATCACGGCTTTGGCTTGGTTCACCTCGTCCGTCCGAGCAATCGAAAATCTTGTTATTGTTCATTTGATGTTTAGTTACGGTTTGAGACAGTTTAGTTTAGATGGCAAGCACTATGATCAAAGATTGGGTTGAGAAAAGTGATGAACTTCTTGGATTTAAAATCAGAAATAAAAAACTGCTTCTTTTGATAACTGGAGATATACTAGCTTCTGCTATGAAAATCTTCTGAACGAAAGTTCATATGCCTTAACAGATCACGCAAACCACCAAACGGACTTAATCTCTGATATATGAATAGTAGAGATTCCGGAATGCGAAAATCGAAAAAATCGGCATCCCTATTTACAACGCTTCATCCTACTTACGTCCGTTTTGCAAAGCATTTTCTCCACATCCTTCGAGTTTCGTAGCTTATTTTGATCTCGCCAAAGTGTTAAGTTGTCGCACTCTGTATAAACCAAACAATAGCCTCTCGCGCCATTCGGTGCTATGCAGGGTTCCGATGTCGTTTGGCCTTTGGCAAACTGGAATTCTAATATTTGTAAGCACACGGCAAGCGATAACCTGTAAAACAAATAAAATTAAAATTTGTTTCATTCGTTGATGTTAACTTGCCAAAACAATTTCAACTTTTGACTTCGCATCACAACTGGATTATAGTGCGACTGTGTACTCTAAATTAAACCGCTTAGATCGATTTCACAAAGTGCAATGAGATTAAACCGAACTAGAAAATGTATACAAATAAAAAGATATTTCGCGCAAAATACGCTCCAAGCTTTCTTAGTGATGCTAACACAGTCAAGTTTGACAAGACAGTTACCTACGGAGTGACCGGCTTATACATAACTTTGGAAACATTTTTTTCCAGAGCTCCCAATTTCAAAACAAGCGAAAATATAAACAGATACTTTACTCGTCCGTATAAAAAAACTTGAAAGATATCACAAACTGGAACTAACATGTCTAGACCACTCGGGATAGACGAAAAATCAATGCATTGATAGTTCTCGATCTAGAGCTCTTTTTTTATGAAGTTTTTGGCATTTTTGACCATTTTTTGATGGGGTGGGGGGGGGGGGGGGGGGAATTGCACTTTAAATGGGCGCACCAATGTAAGCTCTGCATATTTTTCTTACTAGTAGTAGATTTCGAGTTTTCATCCGGAAATAAGAAAAACGATAAACCGTGCACTAAGTCTGAGTCCCTTTAAACACAACCCCTTCAATTCAACTTCACGATATGTACAACACCTCCATGATTCATTCAAAATATCAATCTGTTGCGAAACCGGTAATTTTTTTTTTACATACTCGTACATCACTAGTCCAGTGCTCTTGCTTATCGCTAGAGGCGGCGGGCTTAACGATTAAATTCGTGGATGCGATTTAATGGGAAACAACGCAGGTTGATCATTAAGAAATCATTCTGTAGTTCCCCATAACAAGCATAAGTAGTACATACATATGTACATATGGGGGTAAATTGTATTGTAACTGCACATACAAACACACTTACGTTGTATATTTATTGGAGGTGCCAAGAATATTCAGAAACTATTCGGTATTCGATTGAATCGCCCAAACCCGATGTTTACGGTCAGTATCGGTAAACGTGACTTATAATAAAACCTGCTAAAAAACCTTTGTTTTTGCCTCAAAACGGATCGTTCAAAAAGCTCGAGAAACCACAAAACCTGCTAAGTCCAAAAAATCTATGAAAAGCTGCTAAATTCACTGAATTGAGTTTTTTTTGTTCTACTGAACAATTTTGTTGAAGGGAGTTAGTAGCCTTTTCTCATAAACTAGCACACCCGGCAGACGTTATCTCGCCCAAAGGCAGACCTGCGCGAATTTGAAGGCATCTACCCATCTCCCTCCACATTTTAGAAGATATTTCCAAAACCAGTTGAGATATTGAAATTAATCACATCTATTGTTGTAACACTCATTAGCACCTTTCGTTTGATACCCAAATTTTACTAACACATTTTGGGTCACCCCTGGTCCACAGTTTGGCCGATAACTCCGAAACCGGTCGAGTTATAAAAATAAGGGATATCTTAAATTTTAAGTTATTCAGCTGTTAATTCCTATGAGTTTTTTTAAATATATGCAATATACTCGTACGGTTCTCGGTCTGTTACAATTTTATTATATGCAGAGATGTCGAGCTGTAACTTGTAACCCGTGAAAAGTACTAAGTGCTGCCAAATATTCGGCTACCGAATATTATGCGCCTCTGCCCAGAGTCTCGCTGAATATTCGTTATTCGGCCAAATAACTATTCGTGGCATGTATTTTGTAACAAAACCAAATTTGACAAGGGATGACGGAAAATCGTTCCAATATACATCAACTTTCCACCCTGTCGGAAAATCAACAAAAGAAAATAATTCGTGGCATCTCTAATATTTACATACAAATATCTGCACCGATTTACTCACGAGTAAAGTGATTCATAAATTCAGCTATTTATATATTAGGGATTACCATTTTTGTGCTTTAAGATTCCATTCTGTAGGTAAAATCTGTGGCAATAAGCGACAAAAGCCAAACTCAAGATAGGACGAAAATAAGACATTACTAGCATTGTGTACTCCGAAAAAAATATATTCTTACACAAAATTTCACTGCTTTTGCTCAAAAATTCTGGATTTTAAGGGCAAAACTATTTAGTCGGATTATCTAAAAAGCGGCTTAAGTGGCCTGTTCATGAGAGCTGTAGAGGGATAAAATCTTCCATCCAATGATTCCTCGTAAAATCTTACTTATGTCCCCAGCAACCTATTTCCCTTCGATATGAGTTTTAACAACTTTTCCCACTTATTTTTAGAACACTCAGGATAATAATTTCAAATGGCATTACCAAAAACATTTGATCTGAGAATGTACAACAATTTAGAAGCAGTAATAGTTTTCACAAGACTACTCTGAAGTATACAAGATAAAAGTTATCCAGAAAGTCCAATGCCTTCCTTTGTTAGCTGGATGAAGGCGTTTTGGTGCGGAAGGTATTCATTTCCACATTTGCCCTTTGTCTGCAAAGCAAAGGGAAAGCCCAAAAAATGAGTTTTGGGATCAAACGGTGGACCATATATCTTCATAAGAACTTTTCATTCTCTAATGATAAGGACAACCCCAATAACCATATGTACTCTTAGTTTAGCGTTTTAAGATGATTAGAATATGGTTATATATATTATTAAAATTATTACTAAAATTCTTATCTCACAGGGGAAAACAATTTTTCCGAAATAAACAACTGTACATAACTATGCGATTCTTGTTGAAAATGATAGAAATTATGATTAAAATGATCATCACGTGAGAAAATTATCACGAACCAACTATGAGAGAGAGTGAGGGCATGAATGACCACTTTCTTAGTTGCAGTGCAATGGCTCTAAGCCATTTAATCCAACCGCTGCAGGTTAGTACCGCAGGGTGCTAGTAATGAAACGTGGCAGGCTCATATCCGACAAAGGACTGCCACATCGGCAACACCCCCAAGGAACCTCGGGGAGTGTTTTTGTCGCTACTCAAATAAACAAATCCATTTAATCTATGCAAAGTGTTGTGATGTGCAATATATAGACGTCGGCACGCAGCAAAAGTAAAAGTTCGAGTTTAATTTCAGTAGGTTCATTAGTTCCTTCATAGATTTAGGAAGACATCGAATACCGTGCAACATAAAATCTCAGTAGCTCGAACAATTAGTGAGAAATAAGAGAAAACCAAAAAAGTTAGGTTTTCCCTTTTCTGTATAGGAAACATCAATTATGTTGGTTGGGTCAAATTCATTCTCTGGGGCGCCGACATGTTCTAATGAAAGAACTTACTGTTCCAGCGAATATCTGCCAAACTCTGCCTTGCCCCATAACCTCAATCATTTAAGACATTTGTATTCATACTCACTCCAGCCTTAATTTTCTTATGCCCCTCCTTCAATAATAAGTACTAGACTATGAATACTAAACCAGCGTGAGTTGCGTGTTTTCAAATGATAATTGCTGCTGTTTTAATTTTTTTTTTGGTCGTCGCATATATTTCTTTCACTGCTTAGCCCCTGCAGGTTGCCCAAAATGCCTATTGTCTTGTATTGTATTTAAGTAGATTTTTTTTTTGTTTTCACTAGTATTTCAGCTGATTTTTGTTTTTAGTATGGTTTTAGCCACGTCCAACAGTTTGTTTTGAAATTAAGCCAGTGGAAGAGAGCTTTTGACTAGCACAAATAAAAGTGTTGTTTTATTTACGCAGGTTGCTTGTGTGCGCATGAGTGGTGAGTATACACAAGCCAGGGTAGAGGTAGTTTAAGTTTGAAGGGGTGAAGGGTGAGTTACTAATGGACAGTGTGTGATTGCGATTTTCTTCTAGAGTAAGCGCTTGAATGTCGTGAAGGTTTATGAGAGTATCACCCATGTGGAAAGTCTTTAAATGGGTTCGGTACACCTTTAGGGTACTGAGCCGAATGCTCTGGTGCGATTTGTGTAACCCCGTAGATCATTCTTATCACCTTATCTCAATCTTCTTCTCACTCAGGTCAGCAAAGATGGAATCGAACTTGGTTGGCCAATGCAGCTAGAGTGGACTATGAACCTGGCAATTCGACTTATCGTTTCTCTAATTTGGGTGCCGGTA
Source organism: Merzomyia westermanni (assembly GCA_949987695.1). Taxonomy (NCBI): domain Eukaryota; kingdom Metazoa; phylum Arthropoda; class Insecta; order Diptera; family Tephritidae; genus Merzomyia; species Merzomyia westermanni. Next base: position 4,299,450 of record OX465293.1, on the reverse strand, counting down.
CATTGTAGCATATAGGAAAATTAGTAGCACGATCATTAACCATTCTCAAGATATATAGAAAAGCTATTGAATAACGGGAATATTGGGCGCATGCGGCACGGATATATCTGCAACATTATACCTGTTGGGAGAAACTGTGGAACTGTGAAATTGCCCAGCGCGCAGCCGTCGCAGAATGAAATTTCTAGTAAAATCCTTCTGCGGAACCATGTCAGAAGTCAGGATCATTAAGCTCGGGAAGCTTGTTAAACTTCTAAATTAAATGGCATGGATTCAATGGGACAAAAATCCAATCATGGCGCTTGAGTAGTTGTCAGTTTTCTTATAATATCTCTCATTCATAACAGCGGATCGGTGCTAATAGGAGTCAAAACGGACTCGCCCTCCAACCGAGGCGTCTCCTTTCCTTTTCGCGTTCTACTAATGCTGACATCACCATGCGTTTTGATCGAGCGCAGCGTTCTTACTTTTCGAAGAGACGCCACATTAACCAACTTTAATTTCGGCAGAGTGCAATTAAAAATTTTGCATTCATCTTCATGCATCGCAACATTCAAATTTCAACTTACTCGTCATCACTGAACTACAAATGTTGCTGCAACAAGTTGCCATACAACCAATTCTTACTACTTATAACCATGGCCAATACTCAATTTCATTCATGTTTTCCTCAAACTTTTTTTTCTATTTTTATACATATCTACATATGTCGCTCTCAATATGACCCAGGAAAATATTCTTTAGCTCACATTCACACACACGCGCGCTTCATTTACCACTTTTCATGGGGTCGCTCTCTTCATATAGTCTCAGGCTATATTGCTATTGCTGTGGTGAATTGAGTATCAGCCAACAACATTGTTAGCCAATGCACCATACAAATCTGTCAGGAATTTTCAAGCAAAAACCCTGTTACGAGCCATAAACTAAACAGTCTGCAAAGGATTCTCAAAGCAAACGTTTCAAATAGCTTAAATGCGAATAGCGACGCGCTTTTGAAACAAATTTGTATAAAGAAATCTTTATTTGCAAAAGTGGAGGAAATTTCAAACAAAACAAATACAATAAAAAAGGATTATATTGTGAAACATCACAACTTATGGTTTGCATTAGCAAAAAATTTAGTAAATTCAAAAAAGCCATTAAGTCGTAAATTTCGGTTAGCACTCAAATATAGTTTGTGAAACTACTCAATACAAATTTAACTGCAATTATTTGCGAGTGAATGTGAGCTAAACTTTCGATTGGATTCTTGTACTAAAAGCGGAATAGCTGAAGTGTCTGCCAAACAGCCGAATAGTTCAATAGGAAATACGACAACTGTTTTCCAATTCAACGGTACATTTATTTAACTTTATTGCAATTTTCTTTTTTGTCTATTCATTTAAGTACTTTACCCTCTATATTTACAAATGTTTATCGGGGGTTTGTATACTTTCATAGGCTTTACGTGTTAGCGAGTATTTTTAAAGTATTCCTAATTATCTGTACTTTTATATACAGCTATACTATTAAATAGAGTATTATAACTTTGTCCGTCTAAGGGCATAATTGAATTGATTTATAAATTAAATTATATTTTGGTAATTCGATATCGAAAATTTTGACAAACATATAAAAGGAGAAAATTATTTGTCCATCAGTTAAATGGTAAAATTTAGTAGCTATGTCGAAAATGGGCAAAGTCGGATGATAACCACGCCCTGTTTTGCGATATTGAATGTTTGTAATAACACATCTAATGAGATAATTTGTTGAATGATTCAGCCTGAACTGGTAAAATCTGGTAGTTATATATTGAGAATGGGCGAAGTCGGATGATAACCATGCCGCCTTTTTTCGATATCGAAAATTTCGAAAATACTAAAAAAGAGTGGTGTAGATAAAATGGTGAAATTTTGCAGCCTTATTGAAAATGTAATAACAGAGCTATTGTTTACAATATCGAAATTAAAAAAAAAAAAAACATATCGACGGCTGATTTAACTCAGAAATTGTTTGATAGCAACCGTTCTCACCGACTATTTCAACAATTCCCTACTTCAGAATGAATTTCAAAGACGCCCAAGAAAAAATTCAATACATTTTCAGCCGTGACAGGGCGTTTTTAAAAAAAATATATAATATCGCTGAAAAAAATTTATGAAATAAGGTGTTCTTCAATCAAGTTCTGACATAGGTAGTTTTTGGAAAACACTCTGCAACAACGTGTTCTTAAAAAACACTTAGTAGTGGGGTGATCTTCAACCGTCAATTAATGTAATTCATTAACTTAGACAGTTCAAATGGTAACATTTGGTGTCTCTATCGACTTAGCCATAATTTTAATGATTTTTGCAAAATTGTGAAAAATTTGCTGGCACGGCCCACACAAGACTGTATTTTTTTTTTAAATCCAGCGTATTTTTCAATTTTAGTATTCTTTAAAAATAATCGGATTTTTCAAGGCCCTTGTAATAGCCGTTTGGTTCAGTAATAACACCTTCCTTCGACCCAAATCTCTTAGGTGTGCGGCCGTGCATTGTCATGATTAAACCAATATCGGATCTATTTAAAAGCTCTGAATAATATTCGCCGGCGAATACGCCAGTCCAAAGACGTATGCCCATAACTTTGTTAGCGGATATACCCAATATGGCCTTCTTTGGCGTACATTTAGCCGGAGACACTTAATGCCTTTATTGTTCCTTAGTTTCGGGTGTGGTGTTATGGATCCATGATTCTTCTACGGTAACAAAACGGGGCAAAAATTCGTTCGGACTGCTGCCAAACACTCTTTTGAAGTTGCCACACGGTTATGCTTTAGTGAAATACCACCCGAACTTAGGCTTTCTTACTTGCTTTTGTTGACTTGAATTGTTTATTATTGTTGCTGGGGGCCTACTCTGTGTCGCGATGTGAAAGGAAATGCGATGAAGCTGTCAATATGACAGGTCGTATGAGTAACTTAATGTTTTGCTAGTAAGAAAGTCTAGGTTCGGGTGAAACAGATACAATACTCGTATATATGCAAAAAGTGTTAGGCAGTCCCTTCACTACTGGATTTTTCGCTCGTTTTACAAGATATCAATTATTTTTTCGAAATTGGAGCAAGGTCAAAAGCTTTGATATTTTAAGGCGATGTAAAGTACGCTTATCTCGAAGTTCATTTCATCAACGTTTGAGGTTTTGAATTGCAAATAAATCAATATAAATCCGTGGAAGATTTTATTATTTTAGATAGATATATCTCCGGGGAGGTTAATGGTGAGCATTTCCGGGGAAGCTAGTTTTAAATTTTCCACCAATTCGGTGGGACCTAAATGTTTTATGTCCACTCCCTACAGCATCTTTTGATCATGCCACTACTTATCTCCTTCCCTAAGGAACTTGGGCTTCGAGATTCGTATATATTCATATTTGTAAAAGGACTTATACCATCAACCTACTATCCAAGTTTTTTCAAAGATGTAACAAAGCTTAAACTGGCTCATCTAATTACCCAAAATGCTTCTTATAAAACCAGTCGCAGTCACGAGCTTCCTGAGTATCACTTCAAACTGAGTCGAAATATCGACATTTTATAGTAAAGGAAATATATTTTATAACATAATATAAATTTAGCGAATTTTTATTATATACATACATACATGGGTGGCCTTGAGCTTCATAATTATGCCAACAACTATTCAAAGGTCAAATAATATAAATAAAAGAATTCTTATTTAATACATTTTTAGAACTTTAGGCTAAGTCAAAATAGGAAGTCCATTTTCTATTTATTATTTAGAGCAAAAAAAAAAAAAATATGAACATAACAGCGTATTTCTTATAATTTTCTACATATATACATTCATTATCTAAACAACGAGAATATTAAAAAATGAAAATAAAAAGTAACGGAAACGAATTTGAGGAAACAAAATTAATAAAGAAACATTTCACAGGAAAAAACAACAACTAAAAATCAGAATTCTATTATTCCAAACAAATGATATAAACAGGCACACATAGAAAATTTCTAAACATATGAACATTTTGAAAACAATTAGCAGAACTTAATTGAGTCATAAGAGAAAACGAAATAAACTGGAAACGCTGTAAGCAGCAGAAAAATAAAAAAAGGTTAAAACCACGAAAGATTAAAAAAAGCAAGTAATAATGAATACAAAGTAATAGCACGAATACAAATACGAGTATTTATGTACTACGAGCATATACTAGGGATGAACATTTTTGTGGATTTTCAAGATCTGAGTTTACAATCCCGGAATCCTGTGACTAGTGCCGTCATTTGAAAATTCGTTTTTTCCAAAGGTTGAAAAAAGTGAATCAATTGTTGGAGAAACTATTTAATCGTAAAATGTATAATAAATAATTACGAGACCTAATTTATCTCGTCGGTGACATTAGATGCAGGAAGTGCGGGCTGCCGGAGAAGAGGGTTGAGCATGTTTTGTGTTTCTGTCCTGCGCACGCTAGATTTCGATACCGATTATTAGGAGCTCCACAACTCTCAGATCTCGAAGCAACAAGTAGGATGAGATCTAGAAAGTTTCTAGTTTTTGCCAAAAGTTTGGACTTATTCTTTAACGTGGATGACGGTTCTTAATAGGGTCTTCGTTTCTGGGCAAAAAAACTTCTGGTAGCACTATTGATATTTTTAGTCTTTGTGGGGTCTTGACAGGCCAACTCAACCTAACCTAACAAAAAAATTTTCATAAATAAATCGCAAGTATTTAGCTTTTATAGCTTATCCCGAAGTTTTTGGGATTAAAAAAGCGTAGGATCCTGGGATTGGTATCTCTAGTATACATGTTTGACTAGCGATTAATAGACATGTAATATACAAGTATAATAGCCAAAGTTGAAGACGAAAGGCACATCTGGAAATGCTCGCTTTTTCATAGTTCACTTTCAATATAATTCTTGGGCGCTAACTGGCTAGTTCATTTTGGTTATTGCGTGACAGAACACGCCATTATTGCTAAGACGCGGGAATCGGAAATATTAGCAGATGCCAAGCCAACCTCCATCTCTGTTTTCCAACTCAGGAGGCCCCCTTCATGTGCTCCCAAAATCGGGTGTCAATGGGAATCCCTACTTTGCTGGTGCATAATATGATTTAGCCAGCCAAGTTGGTGGGCTTTAACTCGCCGCACTATGACCATATCTGCGTAAAGCTCACATGCCTCGTCAATAAATGTCTCTCGATTGGCACCACTGGAAGGACAATAAATCTTCCGAAGAATAATTTTACTGGCCTTAATGCATTGCACCTTTTCAAGACCAATGACATAATACCAAATGGCACAACTCTTGAACCCAATGCACTTAATTTTTAATTAAAACAAATTTATTATTTGAAAAAATTCAATAGATCTGTATGTGATTATTCACAAACACTCTCAAAAATTTCAAAAAGTTTATTCCAAAAATGTTGAAGTGTTAATTATAGAGCAATAAAAACTGAAATGAATAGCTGCCCTCTCTTTCTGGTTGGGTCAACAGGAAACTGGAGTCTCTGTGCCTGCCGCGATGGTGATAAATATTTGGCTTTGAATACGTAAATCAACACTGGATGTACATACGTACATACATTAACAAAAAAGTATGTGAATGTATAGATGTATGTGTGTTCATGTGAAACCCTTTGAAGCTCTCAGCGCTTTTTATGGCCAATTTATGAAATTCTTTGAATGGAATTAAAAAGGTATGAAAGAGAGAAAATATGAAAAAATAATTGAGTGAAAGTTATGAGCTGGAATTAAAACTTTTCATGTTATAGTCTTAAACTTTCACATTCCAATGAGCGATCTGTCATAAAATGTATAATGAGTGTAATTATTTCCGAAATATGGAATCTAGAGATCGATTGAAGCACATAAGTCACAAATCATTAATTTGGTGAAAAGTTTTGACATGTGGAATTGGTCGAAATACTTTTTTTAAATCAGTAAGTTTTGTCACGTAGTGCTTACAGTATTGAATGCTGGGACAAAGTAGCGGGAATTTTTTTAATTTGAGCTTTTTAATAAAATTGATCCAAACTGGCCGAATTATTTTTGAAGGCAAAAGGGAGAGTTTAAATACAATTAACTGAGCTCAGTTGAAGATGGTAATTTAAAAAAATTACACGAATTTTAAAAGAGAGTGGTCGACTTATTTTTTAGATCTAGAAATGTAATGTTGCTTGAAGGTTTTGAACACAAAGCATTGCATACGAACAAAAGTAGTTTGAAGTAATAGTAGATTCATAAGTAACAAAACTTGTAAAGAAAAAAAATCAAAGGAAAAGTGGAAGACCTATATTTAGCGAAAAATAAACAAAAAAACAGAAAAAAATAAACTAAAAATGTTCTAAAATTTTCAAGAAAATTTATTAGTAGAATGAAGCCACCTGAATTTAAAAAAGTATGAAAAAAATCATACCGATATTATTGCGAAAAACTAATAATTTAAAGCTACATAGCCCAAACCCCATTTATCGGAACAATCGATTGTATGGGAGCTATATGTTATGTAGTTCCGATCTGGTTGATTTTCCCTACACACATTACATATATAATAAGTACCAAACCTGCAAAATTTTACGTTCCTAGCTTTTTAATTGCAAAATTTATAGCTCAAAACCCATTTATCGAAACTATCGATTTTATGGGAGCTATGCGTTGTATTGCTCCGATCTTGCTGATTCCGAAAACTGATTAATCTCATGCAAAATGGCAGCTCCATACCAAATTTCATCAAGATATCTCAAAAACTGAGGGACTAGATTGCGTACAAATAGACAGACGGACATGACTAAATCGACTCAGCTCATCGCACTGATCATTTCCGTATGCTTATTGGTGGGTCTATCTCTTCTTCTCTCATACTTACAAACATCGGATCAAAGTTAGAATACTATTTCATGTTCATGAAAGGTATAATACGCATTAAAAATTAAAAAACGTTTAAAGAAAGACGGATAAAAATTGGTCGAGATTATACCAGCTCTAAGTAAGCATAGAAATGGTAGTCGTTGCTGATCAAAATATAAGAAGAAGCAGGAAAAGGATAATAATGGAATGAGTTACTAAAAAGTTAAGCCTGCAATGTAAAGCTTCCGACACTTTGTTCATTTTTAGTGACAGAACTGAAAAACGACCGAATTGTCATTAGTTTGCTTACACAAACATTTCTCTCATTTTCAGTCTTTATGCATTTTGGCACGTCCTCTAAGCATTTATCCTCATATTGTATGCCTTTTTTGCGACCCCTAAGGTACAATTGTGGCTTTGAAAATAAAAAAAAATTAAAAAAAATCAATGTCAGCATTCACGCATAAAATACATAAACACTCTTAAGCTGAACCTCATCCAGGTATGTTCATATGTATGCTAGTGAAGACGCCTCAAAGGCTGTCTGTCATGCTATTGTTGCATGCCACTGCTACTTGCCGACAGGCATTGGAATGCAAAAACATTATGCGACATGAGAAGTACTTCTTACTTGCTTTCCCACCACCTGAAAATGAAAGTGTAATTGTGACTGAGAAAACAATCCCTTTGGTCTTCACTTATGCCTTGATGTATGCAGACACCTTTGAACGGCGACTAGTTTGTTGTTGGTGCAATTTTCCACACTTTGTTTTTATGAAAGGCGCAAATTTTAGGTCGCATAGGCTCAAGTAGAAACCTTGGCCTTAACTTGAGACACAAGCTAGTGGGAGGGAGGATGGAGCAAAAGGTTATATTCAAGCTTATTTAAGCAGAGGCTTAGACACACTTCGACACAAAAGGAAGCGAATGAATATTAAAATCTTATAAATATGTACAGTTTTTGTAAAAGCTTCTCAGATACTTCTCCTGAGTCAAAGCCTTTTTGTCCATTAGCATAAAATAAAGCGAAGTAATTGGGCTTAAATTTCAGGCACTGTGCACAGAAAGGACCATACTTATCTATTTTTTCCACTACCCATGATCCCGAAGACTTATCCTTGTCTTTCTTTGTCGAGAGATGACTTCACACATGCACATCTCACTAAGTCTAGAGTAACACTTGGACGACCTTATTCCTATCAGCCAGCATCGCAAGCTCCACAAAGTCTCGCGTTTCAACCTCATGCTCTTTTGTTCAAAATATACGTCTCTTTTCTTTCCTCGCTCACTATAAAGATAACTCACATCCTGGGTTTCACCCGTCCACAAAGTAGCCATAAAGGGAGCGTTCTACTTTTTGATGGGGATCAAACTCTAGAAAGCAGGTGCGAGGGATAAGTGGAGAAATTGTCAGCTTCCTGTATCATTCCCAGGCTAGCTATTATTCGATATCATCGTTAAATTTCTTGTACCCTGTTTCGATTACCGATTGCTTTTAGCATAGAGCAAATTTAATAAATATGATTCCGAATCCGGTAAACTCACTTCCGAAATATTCCTGTTCACATTCGGCTAGAGTTTTGACTGTGTGTAGAGTGAGGCCCCAGCCCACTACACCATCATCTGTACTTCCATGTTTGTTTGTAACTACGTAGCTATGCTTAAAACTCTTATTTATATCTCAAACGCATATTTTGCACACCGATTCTCATAAATCTACTACATATGTGTGTGCGTAGGTAGTGGTGAGTTTCGCCTTTCAGCACAGAGAATTTATATGCAAGATTGCTCATGTGCTCAGAGCCATGTTTCGTATACAAATTTCCTTTCTTTTTTATCTATTTTGGTCATTCATAAATTATCTTTGAAGCTGAACCCAGGTGTCCGCTATTGCTGCGTGTGACAGTTGACTTGGCGGTATAATGAGCGCAGACGTTGCATAACAACCCAATTCTACGAAATTTCAGTAGAAAATTTTAAATTAGAGCAATTGATGCAGAATGTGGTAAAATAATTTATAGTTTTCTGACGTAAATGAGACAGCGTGATAATACGGCTGAAGCCTGTTGATGAAAACCCAAAAATTGTATGCACATTTGTTGCGTGGCTGGCTGGCTTCCAAGGCAAACAGCACAATGACTCCACCATGAAACTGGATACTTTATATTTCCACGCAACTCATGATTGCATTTTCCCCCCATAGATATTTGTCATCTTTAATCCAACAAGCAGACCGTGGGAAGTGTTTTTGATCAAATGAGTAATCCAGTTTTATTATAGATGTTGTTTTGACATATTAACTTAGGCACCCTGCAAGTAAGTTCCCTTTCCGAGTTGGCATTTATCTGCACAGTGCGGGTCTATCCAAATCAGCGCTTGCTTGAGGGTACACCTTGCTATAGATTTCTTGTAAGTTAGGCAAAGTTTTTTGGAAACTTTTAAGTAAACTTTCGATGAAATAACTACGGGCACAAAACTAAGTTAAGATGTCTGAAAATAATTTTTAGTTAACTGAACTCCCGCTAGTTATGAAATATTTTACAATTGGTCGAAAATTTAGTCGGAATATGTATAGTTTAAATTTGCTCAGGTCCTTGGTGTTATAAACATTTTGTCATTCCCACAACAGCCGGTTCTATCGCACCGGAATGACCCGGGTTTTTTCACCCGGCCAAGGGCTGTTATTTCAGTGTAACCCTGCCCAATCTGGGGCAGGGCGAAGCACTGTTAACAACAACAACAACAACATAAACATTTTGTGAAAGGAGCTTTAAAACTACGTTTCCAAACTGGTCGAAAATTTTGTCGAAAAATAATCTAAAAATCAATACATTCATTTGCGATTTTTTTGGCTAAGAATTATAACCAAATGTAAGACCACTTTTTCTATAAATATGCGCCACCACATCATAAAAAAAAATTGGTTTATAAAGCTTTATGACTAGAAATCCATATGAAATCGTTTTTTTACAAAGCTTTGTAATTTTATTTTTTATGATTTTGGAGTCTTTTTTACTAATTTGAAGCTTATCTTCATATTCATAAGAAATAAAAGAGGTTTATAAAGCTCTTATAATTCAAAATTTGTATGGAAATGTCATTTTAAAAAGCTTTGTAACGCAATTTCAATTTTTATGAATATGGGGGGGAATTTATAAAACATTATTTAAACTGATGGAAAAATTATTCTAAAACTTTGTATTTTATTATTGTTTTAAATATTCTGAATTCGAAATAAATTTAGCAAATAAACGTTAACATTAATTACTATCGAAATTTGTCAAATTGGTCGAATGTGAGAACAAAAAAAAAAAAATGAATTTCAGTGATTTATGGCTTAAAATTATTAATGAATGATATGCATAAATACTCTATATTAATGTACTACATATTTCACAATTAATAACATTTATGAAACTGGTCGAAAATTTTGTAAATAAATTGCCGTCACTTGTAAAAGTTTAAGTGTAGACATGAACAAAAATAGACGAATTTCAGCTATTTCCAGAGAACAAACAAAATTTTGTGTCCTTATAGCTTGAATTATTGTTAAAATAAATTAAAAAAACATGTGGTAAATTTGGCCTAACACAATTTTTTGGATAATTTTAAGAATTCGTTCTCTAAGTTTCAAAAACTAGTTGAATTTTTTAGGTGTATATGTGACCATGCATGCTATTTTAATAAAAATTTATTATTCCTTAAAAAGCGGAGAGAATTAATGCTTAAATCCAACCACTGCTCTAAAAAGTGGTAAAAAATCTGGTCGAATTTTTTTTGATGGGACAATTTTTTTGGTGTATTCTATTTGCCCAAAAAATTAACAAAAAGTTGTAACCACACGCCCTAATTTTATGATTCACCATCAATTAAGCTCCTTTTAAAAAGTGGTAAAAAATCTGGTCGAATTTTTTTTGATGGGAAAATTTTTTGGTGTATTCTATTTGCCCAAAAAATTAACAAAAAGTTGTAACCACACGCCCTAATTTTATGATTCACCATCAATTAAGCTCCTTTTAAAAAGTGGTAAAAAATCTGGTCGAATTTTTTTTGAGGGGACAATTTGTTTGGTGTATTCTATTTGCCCAAAAAATTAACAAAAAGTTTTAACCGCACGCCCTAATTTTATGATTCACCATCAATTAAGCTCCTTAAAATAGTGTTCATGCTACAGCAAACACATACAAAACAGAAAACTAATACTAAAGTCCTTAAAGTGTACACTCTTTAGGACAAAAGTAAAATTTAATTTAATTTATTTCTATTTCCACTTTTTATGTTTCTATATTATACATATATCAAGCTTACAAGAAAGTTTATTCATTTCTCAGAAGATTTACGACCAATTGAGACACATTTTCTTTAAATTGCATAAGTTAACTTTTGATAAATTTTTACTTAATGCTTATTTTAGTAAGCATGTTTTAAAAATAGTTTAACAAATCACTTATTCAACAATTGTACTTATATCACATTCATAGAAAGCGGCGTGGTACCACAAAAAATTGCAATGCTTTGCGGATTTGCATATTTTCACCGCCAATCATACGCGCGCTGAAAGAGGAAGCATGCCATGCGGGTAAATGGAAATTCAATGTGCTGCCCAATCTCGGCAAACATATATTTGTTAGTATAATTTTTTTTTGACATAAATGTAAGCCAATTTCATTTATTTTTTTTATTACAAACAAAATTTGGCAACGTTTACTCCTTTCGCCAAACTCATTCATGTTGTCGTCACGCCTACGATTATTTCGTGCTTAATGGTGACTAAATTTTGACATAAGCAGAAATCTAATCAATTCAGTTTTTGGGAATGTATGAAAAAAAAACAATTTGATCTATTATTGTCATTTTTTTATTGCAAGGATATTAGATAGTAGCGAGAAAACAAAAATGTGTCATGATTTGTTAGTAAAAAAATCAAGTCAGTTTCGAAAAAAACAACATTTGGTCACCTTAATGGTTTACTTTTTGCCTTAATATTTTTTCTACTTTTTTTTAGCTAAAATTGTCTGCTTTCGCGTAAAAAAATGTTAGCATAAAAAATTAAGATCACACTAAAAATGAAGAAAATATGATAAAAAATAAAAAAAAGGCAACTCTATCGTGACCACACCTTATTTTTAATTCTAGAAACGATATAATTTGAAAAAATTGTTGAATTTCTTGTAGTCAAGGTTTTTTTCTTTAATACAGTCAAATGTGAGTATGTTTTAACCTTTTATACTTCAGTGTGAGCGTAAATCAATTTAGTGCCAAGCGCTGAAAAAGCCTATACTTTATACCAATTTTTACTTCTATGCTGAAAATAATGTTATTGTACATAAAAAATGATCTAAATATAAATTTATTGGCGACACCAATATTATAACTTTATGAATAGCTACCTTTCACAAATTTCGAGTTTAGCTATTTTGCTCGAATTTATTGCGGTCGTTGTTAGACATGCAAGCCTACAATGTGAAAAAGGGAATGGAGAAACAATGTAAGGGTCGATGAAAAATAAAAAAGTATGCCAAGAGATACTTCAGTTTTCTAATTCAAGTTATACCAAATGAATATGAAACGCAAAAAAAAAAAAATTTTATCGAGCGCAAAAAACTTGCAAAGATTTTGTTGGTTGAACTTTTTTTACAAGAAGGCTCTAGATTTTCTTAGTTTGAAACAAAAATTTTGTTGAAGAATCTGTCAAAATTTAGTCGAAAATATATTGACCACAGAAAGGAAAGAATTTTCTTAAGTAAATAGAAATTTGATTGCTAAAATAAAAGCTTGGATTTTTTTGTATGTAAACATGGTTTCTTACGAAAGCCTGTTGGCAACTTTTCTTACTGAACTTAAAAGCTAAGAATATACGTGTTTTCTTTTTGAGCGCAAAAACTGGATGTGGTTATATATGTATTCATGTGTGTACGTAAATGTGTATGTGTAACCTTTTCTTATCGATTTGACTTGACATTACTTCAAAGATAAAAGACTCAACATTTCACCAAGCTTTCCAACTAAATGACTTTATATTTTACCTTACCATTAGGCTCGTTAGAACGTTTGACTTTGACTGCCTGCAACTAAGAATGGGATTTTGTGTTTAGGTTGTAATTAATTGTAAATTCTACATACATCTGTACTCGTATATATAAACATATGGGAATGTATTAATATGCATAAAACAAAAACTGAGCTCAAAGTTATTCTCCTTAGGGGGGTATTAGAAGCGCGATTATGTGCGGCACTGTTTCAGCTCTTTGGCGACAGACACACATATGTAAAACAAGGGAATGGCAGGGATTTTTTGTATTTGTATTTGGATTTATTTAACAATTTTCCTAGCACAAAAATTTGGAAAAATATTTTAGTGTGCTAGTCAGGAATAACATTAAGTAATACTAATTTAAATAGATAGTTTAGAATTTACAGTGATGTTTAACCTTACGAATAAATTTGATAATGATTGCATGAAGTTTGGAAGTAGTTACAGTATACGTATATACATGTGAATGTTTATTAAAACTGCAAAAGCTGACAAGCTGACATCAGCACAGTAAACGTGAGGAGAAATTCAACAAGTCCTACCGTTCAAAAGTATATTTAAAGATCCCGCATTTTAACTGCAGACGACTGAGTCGCAAAAAGCTGAAATTTCTCACTAAAATGTTGCACCTTTAACAAAATATCCCGACGTATAACTATGCAGAATGTTTTTATGTTTATAGTGACACACCTACAAGGTCATTTGAGTTTTTCATTTTTTCATTTCTTTATCTACTTTTCATTAATTTTCTCATACTTCTATAAGCTTGTTTATTCATAATATTCGCTGTTTCGCACGCTCATTAATCATTCTCCTTATATTCAACACTTTTTTCCAATAACACTTGTCTTCGCAAATACTAATTTGAATTTTATTGCTTTGAGCTTTCGTTGTTCCCCAACAAGCTGTCGCAAACTTTGCCACCATTTTTTTGCCTTCCGTTTTTTAAGGCAAAGTGAAAGTGTTTTTGTGTGATAGAAGAAGAAAAGTTCCGGCTATATTAACAATGCCCTGCTTTTTTGTATGTCAGCATTTTGTCTTTTTTGTTGACAGAAAAAGCGAAAAGTTCATTTGTTGGTAGAGCGGTTTGTTTGCTGCCGCTTCCTTTTCTACTACACTTCCTCCCGAGTGGCTCACACTTCACTTTTTCTTTTTTCAACCCACATCATTGTAGGCTTCCTAGACTTTCAATCATTTGTTGTCGCGTTGCTTTCATCGATTATGGATTTCAATCGTGTTTTTTTTTTGTGTTTGCTTTTAATATGTGCTTGTACTTATCTAAGTATTTGTTATTGCTTAGCGATTGTTGCGCTCGTTTCGACTAGCAGCTTGCCGTTTTTGGTTTGTTGTTTTTCAATTTTTTCCTTTTCTTATTACGTTTTGTTTGTGTTTATTCCCTTCATTTGCTTTTCATTAATAATGTTTTGCTCGCTCTTGTTGACTTTTCTGCTTTTGCTTTCAACTTTATTGCACTGCGGCTATGTTATTGTTTTCATTAGTAACCCACTGACGGAATCGAAATCAATTTTCTATGTCAATTTGCGCGATTGCAATCAATACCCTGTTCTTCGTGTTGGTAAACAGTGATTGCTGCATTTTTTATTATTCGTTTAAAGAAAGGAAAAATCGGAAATTAACTGTTGTAGCATTAATGTGAAATACAAAAAGATAACTGAAAAGTTTAACTTAAGCCCTTACATATTTCCGCAGATAATACGAGTATAATGTCGAACATGTAGTACGAGTAACTTTCGGGTGAATATTAACTAGATGGTCTCACCCTTACTCCGTTAGTGATATTTTATGAGAAACCACACCGTAATATACTGAAAGGTGAAGAACAATCGATTTCAATAAATACAAAGGTCACAGGGCATTAAGGCCAAATAATTTAAACTTAAAAGCACAACAGCTTGTATGATAGCTGTCGCGGTTGTCTTTCACATTGGTTAACTATTAATGTGTAAAATCCATAGAATTATACACAAATTAAAGGACTATAGTCAGCTGACGCCAAACTCATTATTATGTGTTTATCCAAATAAATAATGTATGAAATCGTAACAGCCAATTAGATTTAAAGCAGAAAGATATAGAGAAGAGAGACGAGGGAGTAGGTGAAGTAGTTGAATAACACAGGTGGTCAGCTAGCATTAACAGTAGCTTCCTTTTAAAAAAAATTTATTAAATTGAATTCCACTAAAAATGCTAAGTGATTATGCTGTTTTCTATTTTCATTATTTACTGTTGATTTTGAGTGGAGTTTCAGTTTTATTTGCACTAAAATTTAGTTTAATTTAATTTTATTTTGTTTAATTTTATGTAATTTTATTTTATTTTATTTCATGTTTTTCTTGTTTTTTTTTATTTTATTTAATTTTACTACATCTTATTTTATTTTTTATCACACACAGTTTAATAACAAAAACAAACCAAACAAACCTATCTCATGTGTTTAGTGTTTTCAGCTTTAATAAATTGAACATCGCAAGTTTTGTTTTACTCAATAACAGACAGCGAAATGTTAACAATTCATTGAAAAATTCATTAAAACTACGAAATCCTACAGCTTTAACGCATATCACCCAACGGCAGTACCCACAAACTTCTAAGGCGGCCAGCCAGCCCAATTGTCAGAATCAAACATGTAATCTCACGTGGTGTATTTAAAATTTTATGCCACCACAAACAAGTTAACAAAGTCAATGCTTGTGGACAACAAAATGAGCGATACGTGACGACGTAGAAAACACCATTCACAACAACGCTACAACTAAAAAAAAAAATTTAAAAATTTAAAAAAACTACTTCTATACGAGTTAAGTAAAAACGAAAAACTTTTCAATGTGCTAACGGATTATGGTTTTAGTTTACCAACTTTGTGTCCAAATAGGAAAAAATTAACAATATCCAAATGGGTTGTAATAAAAGTCAGGAAAAGTAGCCAAATAACAAAAAGGAACAAAATGGTAAAAGTGGAAATGTGAAAGGAAGCATAGTTTTAGGCGTTTTACGATGTTTACTACAATTTTGGCTTTCCCACGATTCACTTCCGTTAGTTTATAACACGTTGTTGTGGTTCTGTTGTAGAATATTTATGTTTGTTTACCTTGCTTTTCCAGTTAGACGATAAGCCCTGACCAGAGGAGAAGAGGGGCGAATTATATAACTATTGCTATTTGCATAAATATTTATGATAAAGTCACGCTGAGATTTTTGTATGGCTTTCAGAACTCAAATACTTGTAAACTGAGATGCTACTGCAAATACCTCGTTTCTAGTCCCAGGCTGACTCAAATATATTGAGAGAAAACGAAAATAGTAGCTTTGTACTACGGCAAAGAGACCATTCTAATGGTTCGTGCAGTTGTTTTTTTTGGGCTAAAGTAGCTTAAAAATCGATCGGAAATTCTTAATTTTTCCACTCAAATTGGCGCACAAGCTAGGTAGTAATATAATTTTTGAATTTTGATATCCTTCTGGGCCTGCATAACCGTTGTATTTCATGCCAGCAAAAACATTCATTCGCACCTTTTTCTAGCCCATAATCATCTCAGGTAAAACTTTTAGCGCTATTTATTGTACAAGAAACGCCTAAAAGCAGAAACTTGAAAACTTGTCATAAATATTACTATGAGCTGTTACATAGACCGCCTACAGACGAGACAATCCGACAAATTTACATGTTCACACATTTCTTTCGGATTTATTGTAATTGACCTTGGCTGGTGTGGTGTATGGCATGGCGAAACTTGCTAACCATGACATAAACTGCTGTCGTGCATTGCTGCAGAGCGCTGGTGAATGACTGGTTTGATAGAATGATGGAATGAATATAAGGCAACAATGAATGAATGGCTTTATGTGTGTATGTCAAGTCTATGACTTTCATAGTGATTTTTATTCCAATTCTTACTTTTGTTTCACATTTTGTTGGGCTTTGTTTTACGAGTTTACAAGTCAAAGCGCCTGGAAGGGCTGCATGCAACCTGTCGAGCAAAATTGAAAATCTATGTTAAAAGCTGTGAAAATTGCTGTGTAACATGCATAAGTAAGCTATAAAACAACAATAATATGTGTACATATCATGCTCATAAATATACATATATATGAGTATGTATGTTGAAGGTTTTAGGGGCAATTTAAATGCCAAAAGTTTTAGGACGGCAACAGAATTCAGACTTTGAATGAAGCCAGGGGAATTGTGGAATGTGATTTTTTAATCCTCTTTTATTCTATACGAAAGAAAGTGCATTTAATTTTGTAGATTACAGATATAAACTAGAATTTTTTCCACACATCTCACTTTCCATTCGAAAGGTTCTGAAATACCCTAAGCCAATTTTTTTATTGAGTAGAGTACCCAGGCATAGCAAAAAAAAATTGTTTTTCAACACAACTGGTGTGAATTTTGCAAAGATTCGAATTTTATGCATTTTTTTGTTTGCTTAAAATTTTTAAGTAAACTTGCTGATACTTCTTGTGAACCCTGTTGACTGACATATTTATGTATTCGCAACACACACAAGTACACATTTCATGATGACTGGGGTAAAAACTCACCACCTGCTACTCAAACCCTACCCTTGGCTTAGCATAAACTCTGTGAAACTTGCTGCTTAATTGAAAGTTTAGATTTAATTATGATAACAAAATTCGCTTAATGCAACTAACACTTGCAATTAAGTAGTTTTTCAATGTTTTTAGCATTTACACAGATAACGCAAGTAATTAGTAGTTAAAATATTGAAGGTAATTGATTTTGTGGAAACGTAAATCAAGTGTAATATATATATTCTCATAAATATATGGACAAAGCTTTTGGCATTTTTATGGTTATCTAAAGACCCTGCCAACCACCTGTGGGTAAAAATCTGGATAAACAGTTAGTCGCGCGAACCAAAAAATTAGTAAGAATGGGGGTAATTTTGTTTCGGAGTGGTTCACATCTTAACCACTAAACTTGAATGGCTGTATACTTTTAGGCACTTGCTGTTTTCCAATAAATTCTCATAAATATGCGTTGGTCCAATAAAGTGCAGCCTGGAATTTGTGGAAGCGAAGCAAGAAATGGAAGGAATTACTCTAGTACCTTACTTACTGTCTAGGGTATTGATCTCCTTCAGGCAGAGATGCATATAATTTAGCAAGGATTTGACAGTGACCCAGTCTCTTAAAACGGCAATCTTAGATCTGTGCATTTTGTATCTAGCTCGATCTCAGTTGAAATACACCTTTAAGTATCGGCTGAGGAACAGATACGAGAAATTAAATGTAAGGCGAAGAGCAAAAAGAATAGTCTGACTGAGGTGAAGGCGCGCATGAAGAGCAACCGAGTGGCATGAGGATAGGGAGTAACAAGCGTACAGTGGGTTAAGAGCAGAGAACATACTCGCAGTGAGGAATGCCTGTAGCCAGAGCCGCCTAAAATCCCAGACTGGAAGTTACAAAGGTCATATACATTTCCCGCGCCAGTCGGGCTAATATCAGAAGGTTATCGTACGGGAGCAAACCGAATTCATTCTGTCAAAAGATTTGCCGATATCCGTACACTCTGCGAACCTTCGGGAAGTGTTTTTGCGGGTACAACAACAACAGATGTAGTACAGGTTTTCAAACCGTCTGAATAGTCCGATAATTACAAGATTTATGACAGCCCAGTATTGCTCTAATATCACTACCAAAAAACCAGTATTTGTACTTGTTTTGCAACCAATATGATTGCATAATCTTTGGAATCAGCTATGAGGCTTATCTGCTGTTCCGGTTGAGAGAGTATATTCTCTAGAGTGTAGTGTATAAACTATAAACGAGTCATATCGCGGTCGTATGCATTCTATTTGCAGATTTTACTTAGCTTCTTTAACTTTCAAAATTTAAATTATCCGAATCTATTTCGTTCTCCAATAACTGTAAAGCACTTACTATTAATTTTAACCGAAAGAAATTCAAGCAAGATATAAGGTTGCCATTTTTGTGGCAATGACACAGGTAAAATGAAGGCGAAGTAAGCTTACTCATCTTTCACACCACTTAGTGTGATGAATGAATAAGAAGAAGAAGAAAAAAAAAACTATTAAAAATCAAGGTTCTCATTCACTATGCGACGCCACCAATATTAGCCGGGGCTTCTGGATGTGCGTGTTCTCTAATTCCATTAGGCAATTGCCAGTGATACCTAAATGAAATGGAAAGAACGATGCTATCACACATTGATAGCTTTTCCCTTTCTTCTTCTTCTTATACTTTTCATACGCTTGCAGTTTAGCTAACGATTGTGGGATTATGTATTTCCGTTTTTTTTCTTTATATATCTCCATACGTTTTTGATTTCAAAGTTTTTTGCTTTAAATACGCATTTTGCGATTTTTGCTTGTTTCCAACATTTCGCCCACCCAATTTCGGCACTGTCATCCCTTTCTCGTTCAATGGTTTTGGCAAGTGACAGCAAACAAATGATAATAACCACTCACCACAATGACTGTGCTGATGGTGGTGTTGTTCTGTAAATAATTGGAGTAAGAAGTTATGACATGCGAAGAGCAAAAGTTACAATTTTTTGACAGACAGCGTAAACAGTTCTGTAGAATATTGCATTTCCATTTCTGACACTTTGCGTTTCCACTTAGAATATTAAATTTCAATTTTTTTTATTTCCCTCTCTCTTTGCAGTTTTCTACAACTTGCTCCTCTAAAAATACGCACTTAACTTTTATTGCGTGTGTTTTTGTTGTTGTTGCAGTAGCGTCAAGTATTTTCGTCGATTTAGATATGGAATCGCCCAGTGCTACAACCGCCGCTGCCGCTGCAGCTGCCGCCAAACGCGTACAAATTGAAAAGGCGCAAAATTTTATGCGTCAATATCGTGATCCAGAATCGCGTGAGCTGAAGAAATTATCAGCTAATCAATTTATGGATGTGTGGGCACATTATGATAAGGATGGTAAGTAGGATTTTGTGTTCAAAGTAGTTGAGCTTACTTCTTAAAATAACTCGTTTTGAATCGTCTTTCTTAATGTCATCCTGAAGTAAACTTTTGAAAGCTCTTTCATTTAACCATTTGAAAAGCTCCAGTAACTTAACAGACTTAACGATTTTGAATTTTGCTTATCAAATAACTCCAGTCCCTTTGTATTTATAACTGATGCAAATTGAAAACACCAAGTTAGGTCAATTCATCTTCCACCTGGTTTTTCTATCTCAGTTAACCTTTATATCAATCTGCTTTAGGTGACTTTTGGACATTGAGATTTCTGAATATCTGAAAAATGTGTGTATGGGACTTCGATCCAAAAAAGTTATAACGCGAATAAAGTTTGGGTCGCCTTTTTGCTAGTATTTGTATCATAGAAACTCGCCTTAGCATTGAAATCTACGATCATCCTACAGCCACACCTTTCGGCCACAATTTCTGTTCCCCTCCTAAGAAAGTGTGCCCTGTAGACAGATGTTTATTTAGCGAGGCTACTAGTAATTACCCATGGTACGAATTGTTCTTCCATGCTCGCTGGTGGAGCTTTTAGTTCTGAAACATGGTGAACTCTGTCCAAATACTGCCTGTCGCCTCTTCGTGTTTGAGAATAGCAAACTGTTACGGATCGCTCAGCCAGAGACGTTGTCGAAGATATTTTCCTATCATAAATCTAACGCTTAGACTCTTTTCTCACGGGCCACTATAGTAGACGACACATCGCAGGGCTGCACAAGAACATCAACCGGCCGGTCAGCAGTACCTTCCCTAAATAGGATGTAGAAAATAAACAGTAAGTGTACCTTATTTTGCAGTTGAACTTGGGTTTTATCCACATAAATTTTGCAAAAACCAATTGAAGTCACAAGGTCGCTAGTTCTCTTACTGCCCAGAGCCGAAAATGAATAAAAATTAAAATTAAAAAAGTTGGTTGGCGATTGAAATTCTGTTGGTCTGTTTTCATCTTAAATAAATATTAGCACTCCGCATACTTATTTAGACACACAGATTATTAACCTAATTTTCGTTCTAATTTATGTTTCCTTTCAGGTAATGGTTATATTGAAGGCACAGAATTGGATGGTTTTCTGCGTGAATTCGTTTCGAGTGCAAATGCCACAGATATCAGTCCAGAAGTAAGTATGTAAATTAAAAATCTAATGATTAAACCATGACATCATCGAGCGACTCCTCCTGTTATTTCCAACTCTGTGCGGGCTCTCAACTCCTCCTTCGGGGCCGGAAACGTTTTGAACATAAGTTGGCTGCTTCTTTTTATGGTATTGAAGGCAGCTTCAAAGCCGAAAAAGAGTTTATATTTCTTAATTCTTTATTCTATTTATCACATCCGAAGTCGCACCTTTGAGTACGGCCTTATCTCTGTGGACTTGCTCGCTTTCTCTATATCCTCTACTTTGACATCTTCTGAGACTCGTAAAATTTTAAGAGAATCAAAATATGAAAAACTGAAGGATCGCGGCATTTAAATTATTTTTCCAAAAACTGGCAGTAGTCTTCATACTTGTCTAAGCTCAAGTTGCAGTTATAAATTGTATACCTAATTTGCATACAAACTAATAAAATTGTCAATCAATTGGATTATATTTTTAACCAAAATCACACTGAGTTACTTGAACATAAAGTGCTAGCCAAATGTTTTTCCAACGAAAATTGTATCCAACATGAATATACAAAAAGGGATTCAAATCTAAAGCTGACTTGAAAAATTTCAGTCCCTCCCAAATCAAAAAAAAAAAAAAAAAAAAAAAAAAAAATTAAGTCATTCATAAAGATTCCGCATTATCATGCCAATTCATCGTGCAAAAGCCAATGGTTTCATTGCGTTGCTTAACGGTTTTCCACTTTATCATCCTTTAAGACCGCATTGATTTCTTTGGCTTTCAGCGTTGTGCACACATTTTCAAATACCTTTTCTTGCATTAGCTACTTATATAAACACTTTTTTGGCTTCATAATAATCCTTTTGCTTTCGCGTATGCGATTTCCTTCTTGCATTTTTTAGGCTGTCACTGACACAATGCTTGAGGAGCTAAAATCTTGTTTCATGGAAGCTTACGATGATAATCAAGACGGCAAAATTGACATAAGAGAGGTAAGTGATGGGTGTGTTAGAGCAAGAGAGTGGAGTATTGAGTGATAATGATGATGCCTAACCAGAAACGAAAGGACACGCAGCGTTCAAATTTCCAAGAAAATGGAAGGTTTGCAAAGTTTTTAAAGTGAAAAGACAAACTCAGCTTCGAATCGCCGCGTTTCGTGCTCTACACGTGCGAGCCCTTTCCTTCAAGTTTTTCCTTGCCAGTTTTTCATTTTATCGAAACACATTCAATATCTTTGATTCATAGTTTTTTTCGTATTGGGCCCAAACGCTTTGCGGACGTATGCAAATTGGTTCTGTGGAATTTATTCCACTTCTTGTGCATAAATTTAATTTTGCGTTTTGGCAATGAATTGAACTTATTTGAATATGTAAGCGCACAATAAATTGATTTAAAGATATTGGAAAATCTTCTTATGAACATTTAGATAAACCGTTATTATGCTTGTGTGAGTTGTTACTAACAGCGAGTATCTAAGGAAGGGTAAAAGATGTCTTAATAAAGAAGTTCATCTTACATAAGAGCTTTTATTTACTAAACTGAGTGAAGCAAAGTATTACGGGGACTTACATAACTAGTACCTTAACTTGTGTATAGATTCCTGATTAGAAGATCCACTTTGAAAGTAAAGAATTTACCTTCTTTCTTTGCCTAGAGGACGATTCATTAAATATTTTAGTTCGCATAAATGTATTAAGAAGAAAAGTTAATCTTCTCAAAATAAACATAGCAGATCAGTCAAAAACTAAATTAAAATGATATACACCTTATTAGACACTTCTAGCCTTTGTCATACACACACACACACCCAACATACATCATCTTTCACTGCCTCATTAATTAGTTGTGACTCGTGCGATGTATCAAAGGCACATGTGGCATTTGCGGTGCAACAACCACAACCGCAGCAGCAAGCGTGGCCAACTGAGTGCAAGGGTAATGAAATGAAAAAAGAAACAGAAACCCTAAGGCAACAAACACAAGCTGCTTAGTAATGAATGGCACTCAATAGTCAAAGGAAAATCAAAGAGCAGCGCACCTCCCAGCAACTTCAAGCTAGTACGAATTCACAACAGGATATAAGGACAAACATGAATTTGTGGAACGGAACGAAATGCGAAATTAAATGTATAAAAAAAATAAAACGAAACGAAACTCTTTGCAATTCCCAAGAAAAATTGAAAATCAAAGGTGGTTTAGAAAGACTTTACAGAACAGAAACGAATATTGCATTAATAAAATAAATGTTGAAGAACAAAATCTAAACCGAAATGGAAACACTTTCCGTAATTGAAATAAGTTTTATAAAAATTTGTGTCTGTGTGTGAAATGCTTTGCAGAACGATTTCGATACTAACCGAAAACGGTTTCGAAATGAGTTTCACAGAACGAAATCTAAACAAGAATCGAAACACCTTGGAAGCGTTCCACTTCTTCTTTATAAACACGAAATTCTCTTTGCTGACCTCTAAACTTATACTCTCACGCCTTCTCTTTCTGTGTAGTCCACAATTTTTTGACATAAGCAACATTTTTAGGGGGGTGGGGTTACTATAGTAAAATACATACATACATATATGAGTAAATGCAGAATTAAGCAGCATTAAGTAATCTCTGCACACAAAATTTACAATAAAAGGGTCCAAAAAAACTGTGATTCATTTTATCACTTTCCCATCACCCTTCCACTGCCCTTTGAATGACTGCAGACTATGCTATTTATGTTTATTATTTCTTTGTTCAGCTTCGGCCAGCTTGACAGTGAACACAATGAATGAATGCAATTTCTGTGCAGCTGTCACTTTGACGTCTTGTTCGCGCAACACTTTTTTGGCACTTTGTATGCGTGCAGATTCTTGCTAAATCAGAAATGTTATAGTTGTTGTTGATTTTAATGTGTCGCTATTTTGATTTAATGCAATTTGGTGTTAGCATTGTCCAATGTGCCAGGCAGTCAGCAGTCTAGGCGCCCTTTGATTAAATTGGCTGCGTGTACAAGTCAAATATTTATTTTGACATTTCATGGTCATGTTTATGTTTTTTTTTTTTTTTTTTTTTTTGTCATTGATGCCTGAAATATTACATTGCAGCTAAATAATTTTTTATCGTAGGACGGAATGTTGGTAGTACGTACTATGTGTATTGATATGAAGCACAGATCGGATAGGGATTTGACGAAAGAGGAATTTGTTTCTTGTTCGATGGCCGCATAAATCTTTTAAATTCTCAGTTCATGTGAAGTCATTGAAATTTTAGTTGCGAAGTTTTATAAACTTATTTTGCTATTTCATCGTTTCACAATAAAAAACATGTGACTGTGTAACCCGTATTAGGTGTAGCCTTCTTTGCCACCGTAGACAATATCTAATCTATGGGAACAGTTGTGAATCGCAAGGCACAAGTCCCGAAACCCAGGTGGCGAACTCCTCTAAATATGACGAGGAGATTAATGAATACTAATTTTGGCTGGTAGTACCGTTTTCAGAGCTCCAACCCAGTCCTAATATCTTGCATAAATTTTTAACCATTCGTCGATTCAAGCAATTTTTTTGAACTTTTTTGTAATAAATCCCAAACCCATCAATTACCTACTTTCAACTTATTGCGGTTTAGATTTAAGACTTTGTTTCTATTTATTTCTGAAAATTTGTTTAAGGTGTAGCTAGTCGATGGAGCTTACGACTCTGATGTGGACCCTTTCGGTTCAAATCCGCCTGATTCCTGATATGAATATATATTGTTTTTAATTGTGAAGACATTTCTGGTTTAAAATTGAAACATTTTTTCACTACGCCATGATTTAAATTCTAAACAAAATTCGGTTGGGACCTACAAGGTGGCGCAAAAGTAAGCTTCCGATGTTCAGCATATCGGTTGTGGCACGTGCAGTGTGTGCTGTTGCACCGTCTTGTTGGAACCACATGTTTTCCAATCCCAATTTATCAAGTTGCGGCAAAAAGAACTCGTTGATCATTGCTCTGTAGCGCTCACCATTCACAGTAACCGTTTGGCCCCGACCGATTATTGGTCACATAAATAGTCAGCAATATTCCGCGTTCTGGAGCAGTGTAGCTTAACATTGTTTATTAACGTGTATTTCGCATGTGTTTACTATACAAATGTCAAAACAGAACTGACTTTAGGGGCCAATCGCAAAATTTATAGCATTTTCTGATAGGAGGATGACTTTTGCGCCACCCTGTATATGTAGACCAAACCAGTTTTTAGTTTAGGCTGAAATTTTTAGCCGTGTAGTCTTTGTATTACTACAAAAATTTTATCACAAATCATCTTTAAAATGGCCAAAAAGGGATCTTAACATAGATTCCTGAAATCGCTGTTGCCAAAACTTGACCAGTAAAGATCTCGGGATAATATTAAATGCGCCTGGTTGACCTAAATTCCTGTAAAAATAATCGACCGATTCTGACAATACTGACTGCAGTGCAGCAAATACATAACTAGCCGTTGCCTACGTTTAGGCGCCCTTGATATTCCTCAGGAGTTTGTGACGATCGTGTTAGTGTAGCACACAGCTGGGTATAAAATCTTCAGTTTTTTTATCGTATTTCTGGAAGCACAGTTTCCAGTTGTTTTTTTTTTCCTCGAAATAATAAAGTGGCAGCAAACTGTGAAAATATTAAGCCACTCTGTGCCGAAAGCTACATAAACTTGCACTAATGTGGCAGAAAACAATTTTGCGCCAACTTTTTCGAAATTATTTTTTTTGTGTTGTTGATAAGCCACGTATCAGCAAATATTTTTACACTTTTGGCAATTACGCTAGTGAACTTTTTGAAAATATGTTTTTTCCTATTTTGATTGAAGTATTTTTTAATACTCAGTATGCATTTGCCGATGCTCTTGGACTACTACATGTACCAAGCGAGAAAAGCTAAGTTTAAGTGAAAGCGAACATTGTATACCTAGTTGTGGTATGCATGAAAGACGGAGTCTTAGGTTTAAAAACAAAAATTAAAAAAATTCGAATGGTTACGCGTTCCGGGTGAATAGGGTGGACTGGCGAAGCAACGATTCTTCTTCTTCTTTAAATGGTCATCTAACCGCCTGGCGAAGCAACGATTGTTTTACTAAAATTATGCTTTTTTAAATTTTACGCAAAATTGCAACTACGTTCAATGCAGTAATTTACTTAGCCGTTCCTACGAATAATAACTCGTTGGAATATGTGAAAGAATAAAATGTGGTGGCTATATAGATAATGAGCGAAATCGGATGATTATTTTCGATTTCGAAAATTTCAAAAAACATATAAAGTGAGATAGTTCATTGGCTCTTGCAGATAAAAAGATAAAATTCAGAAGTTACATCGAAAATGGGTAAAATTGGATGATAAGTATGTCCCTATTTTCGATATTGAAAATTTCGAAAAACTCTTAAAATTAGACAATCAGTTATGTGATGCAGCTAAAATGATAAATTTCTGAACTCGCTTGGTCATGTTTATTTATATACGATTGAAAAAATTTCAAAATTTCATATTCCAAAAACTTCAGAGCCATTTATGATAGAATGATGAAACTTGGTATGTAGCATATAAGATTTATGTAGAATACAGCCATTGAGAATGAGCCAAATTGCTAGGGTGCTTACTAAAAAATTGTTTAGCTTATTAATTTCTATAGATGTAAATATATTATTTACAATAAATGGAGTTTCTGTGCCCGTTTCTGCAAATATAGCTGGATGGCCTTAACAACCGCGCCGTAACTTCTGCTTACTCCAAATTAGAAAAAGAAGCGGAGAAAATTGGATTGGTGGTGAACGAGGGCAAAACGAAGTACCTTCTGTCATAATGCAAAGAGTCAGCGCATTCGCGAAATAGTAAAGGACTTCGTTTACCTGGGAACCAGCATTAACACCAACAATAATGTTAGCTTAGAAATCCGACGAAGAATTACTCTTGCAAACAAATGCTACTTCGGAATGAGTAGGCAATTGAAAAGTAAAGTCCTCTCTCGACGAACGAAAATAACACTCTACAAGTCACTCATCGCACCCGTCCTGCTATATGGTGCAGAAGCGTGGACACTAACAACATCTGATGAGGCGGCTTTGGGAGTATTCGAGAGAAAGGTTCTTCGAAAGATTTGTGGACCTCTACGCGTTGGCGACGGCGAGTATCGAAGAAGATTTAATGGTGAGCTGTATGAACTTTACGCAGACGCCGACATAGTTCAGCGAATTAAAACACAGCGGCTTCGCTGGCTAGGCCACGTAGTGCGAATGAGCGAAGATGCTCCAGCCCAGAAGGTATTCTTATCGGCACCCGCCGGTGGAAGCAGAGGAAGAGGGAGACCACCACTCCGATGGAAGGACCAAGTGGAGACCGATTTGCGATCCCGCGGTGTTTCCAATTGGCGCCAGTTGGCGCAACGAAGAAACGACTGGCGAGCTATGTTGGACGGTCAAAATCGCCCAGGCGGTTAGATGACCATTTAAAGAAGAAAAGCTGGATGGTAATTGTGTTACGCACGAACTTTCTTACTCGTAACCTATGGAAATCTATTCGAATAACCTTGTCTTCTAACCACAACTGAGTATAAAAAGGACCAAGGTATACTCGTATATCTATGAATATATGAATTTCATCTCGTGCTCTGCACTGAACTATCCGCTTTGAAGTTATACTTTGCAAAGAACGCTGTGCGGTAATAGTCATGTATGTTTAAAAGAATTTCTACGCATTGAGTTTTATTTGTATAATTTCGTGTTAACCCTGACAAACTGGAAAATTTTTCGTTATTCTTAACTACTTTTTCGAATGCATTTACTTGTTTTATTTTCTTGCGCAAGAATTACTTTTGCCAGCCAATGTGTTGCATTTTAAAATTCCATCAAGGGAAACTTTTAGCGCTGTAAGCATCTGTAGGTTGGTAGCTGTCAGCAGGCATTACTTGTAACACTTGCAACTGCGGAAAATGTGAGTGAAGTCCTTTCTGGCTTTTTAAGCTTTTTTTGCTTTCGCAAGTGCGTCTCTTGTGGCATAACTTTCTCCGCTTTAGAGCTTTTTATGTTTATTTTTTGTATTGCCTTGCAGCTCTAGCCTTTTCCCTCTTTTTTGCATTTCAATAGACGCCTGTTTTTCATTACGCGGCTTTTGTTGCTCTCAAACTATTTTGTGGTCAAGCGAGGGAATGAAGGGCATTTTATGAATTGCTAAAATACCACGCCATGCACTCATTTCTATCCAGCTGGGTAGCAAGTACGCGAAGAAAAATCGTACTGATTAAATGTATCGTAGTGAAAATCATAATTTTGTAGTATATTTTTCCACAGAAAAAATTAATAATATTCATAAGATTCTTGTGTTTTTATTCAGAAATTCAACCGTCTTCATATTCAAAACATTACAATTCATATTTAGTTTCTGGAGTAAAGTAGTAGATTTCCAAATTGAATAGTAAATCTACTACTATCGCAATAAAGCATTAACAATGTTATCCTGCATACACACAACCATACCTACCTAATATTTAAAAGACTTACAATGCACCTCGTTCCGCCTCTACTGCAGGTTTCATTGCACACTCCTTTTTATTGTTCTCCTCTCGACTCTCAGCTAAACATAGTTTTGGTAGCTGCTTTCTTCGGGACCAATTTCAAAAGTTTTGACTTGAGTATGTAGTTGACGAGTTTCCGCCTTTCTGGTGCTATTGTGCTGCTATGGGTTTTACCCGTCAAAAAATAGAGTATTGTGATGCTAAGCAATTTTGCATTTGACTTCCTGTCGTGTACGTGCGCGGAGAATTTGTATATCTTTGCCTCTGTCACACAAAAATTGAGTTCCAATTTCGAAGCTTTTTGACTTGGCTAATGATATTTGTCGCCGAGTACATTAGTGCATGTTGTGTGGGGTAAGAGGAGCTCGCAGTTGGGGTGAAGTGCTGTCAGAGCAGAAGGAAAAACTTCATATTCAGCTCAGCAGCTCAGGTTGGCTTAGGTGGAAATATGTTACCTGACATGGCAACACTGGATATTGGCAGAGAAAGCTGATATTTGTTCCGCAAAACAAAATTAGTTTTGAATAGGAACCTGCCGACGGACTTTCAAAAAGGTCCTACCAGTGGCTATGGAAAGAGACCTGATTGCTTTAGGAGTCGAATAGGCTCTTCCAAGCCCTTGTGCGACAGACCTGTAGTATAACAGTGGGATTTGATATCAATCCCGACGGGTGCTGCAGGGGTAGGTCAAAAGCTGGAGTTCTGTATACGATACTCTGGACTGTGGTCGTAAACGTACTTTTTTTAGACCTTGAAGACATAGGCTACCTAGTGGTTTCCTACGACGTTGACATGGAAATTCTGTCAGCGGTAAATTCATGGGCACTCTGTGCAATATTCTGCGTTATTTGGACACACGAGTTATCTGGATATGTTGAGTAGACACGCAGAGTTTTGTGGATGGGCTGTCAACCCCATAAAAATGGAACTTGATCTCTTCACGTGAAGATGTAAGATGGTTTCCCTCAGGCTGTCCTCGATTAGAAAAGTACCGCTAGTACGGTCTGCTAGGTTAGAGTATCTCGGAATTATGCAATGAGCTATATTCTGATAAACTACGGCCACTCCAGTAGTAATGCCATTATTTCATCCCGGGTCAGACAGTTTTGCTTGGCGGGGAATGATTGTTTTAATGCCGTCATTCTCTAGAGGGACAAACTGGGCCAGGTACTTCTTTCATAATTAATCGAAGGTGAAAAGGAAGGATGGATGGGGAGTTTTATAGTGAAAGTCGTCGTAATCAAGAATGTAGTTGTTGGCAAGCTATCCCGTGCTACTATGGGTAGGATATTAAATTCTTACTAGCACAACTGATTACCTTAAGCATGCTTGACCTTGACCTAACTATCGATTGACTTGAACTATTTCAGAATAAGCTTCATCTGGATCTCGTGGCATAGTAATATCCCGGAAACTGTAGCGTGGATATCTTGCAAACTTATGAACAGAACATGGAACACTGCAGAGAATTCGGAGTTCCGCTCGACCATCTTAGCCCAATCTTGAACACTTATTATTCGAAACTTCTGCCCCAAAGTGAGCTACAGGCGATTTAGGGAACAACTTAGGTTCACAAATTCTTACTTATCCCTGATAATGTTCAGTCTGATAATGCAGCTGGAGTGCAGGCGGTGGACGTCAACATAGTTGGCTTACTCGGTTCTCCGGCTTAATTATTCGGAAATCAGGCTTATTCGAAACTATATCGACCTTCAACCGAACCTAATCTAAAAATACTTGTTCTAAAAAGTATTCATACCATGTGCTACATTTCCTCGAAATTTCATTTCCGAATTTGTGTCGGCTTAACCTCCGAGCAATTTTACTGAGGTAACAGCTGTTTAACGCCTAAAGGTATGCAAGGTAACATAAAGCGCGCGTGTTAAACTTGCACCATTTGTACTTACGTGGTGACAGTCAAAAACCATCATGGAATAAACCTTATAGTCGTCATTTGTACGTATGTTAGTAGGTGGCAAAAGATTTGTGGTGTACAGCACACGAATGCATATTAAAGGACATACCCGGCAGTGAACTATGCGACACGAGATAAAACCAGTCCGAAAAGGCACATCATTTTACCAACTACAAATTTTAAGTTTTGGAGAATACTGTAGTATGAGGAGATGTAAAAAAACCCAGTGGTAGTCAAAATGTTGACTAATGCCATTGCGCGTTTGGTCGATATAGATCCGGTACTCGCTGGTATAAGCGCTTGACGTTATTGGGTCGATTATTCATACAAAAATTAGTAAGTTCTTTCAGAGAGTTCAATATCTCATTAGGCTTCGCTGCTTTAGTGCTTCTGGACTGAAGGAAATATGAACTGACTTCTTCTTTGTTAGATTAGTTGAAAGAAAGAAGAGTCGGAAATCTTAGGGTGCTTCTTCTTCTTCAGAATTTATAGAATTAAAAGTGAATAGTTCCTGAGCTTGGATGTAGAGATCGACTGCAATAGCCGACTTGATGCACCGGAATGACTCGTACTGGTTTATGTATTTCAGATTTTCCAAATAAATTTGAGTAACCTTAGGCATGTTTCAGATACTCACAAATCTTTTTCAGAAGATGTGGCAATTACTTTTTTAAATACACACTAGTTTGGAAGTAGTTAACACCTAGGCAGTTTGACTGCGGGGTATTTATTAAAATAAGTCCGTGTGCATTCGGTTACAGAGCGGATATCCGAACATACCTACATGTTCGTGGTGTGAGTTTTGGCTTAATAGCCATAAGCGGAGTGTGAACGTTTTTGTTTGTAGGATAATTCAGGCATGAGCCTTAGTTCTGTGTTTTTTATAAATTAATATGTAAAGGGTTGCACCAAAAACTTTAGGAAACGAAACTTTTAGGCAAAAACTTGAAAAAAACCTGTTTTTATTTATTTATCAACATTATATACCCAGATGTTCTTTTCAGAGACGATTCCCTAGCAAGTCCACCATGACTCCAGTTTGCACTGGGTTTAAAGTCATTAGATATACAAGGTGGCGCAAAAGTAATCCTCCTATCAGAAAATGCTATAAATTTTGCGATTGGCCCCTAAAGTCAGTTCTGTTTTGACATTTGTCAATAACGCGGAATATTGCTGACTATTTATTTGACCAATAATCGGTCGGGGCCAAACGGTTACTGTGAATGGTGAGCGCTACAGAGCAATGATCAACGAGTTCTTTTTGCCGCAACTTGATGAATTGGGATTGGAAAACATGTGGTTCCAACAAGACGGTGCAACAACACACACTGCACGTGCCACAACCGATATGCTGAACATCGGAAGCTTACTTTTGCGCCACCTTGTACAAGAGTCCCGCTTATTAAGTTATTTGGAATTGCCCCTAACATGTGGATACATCTATGTTTCATTTCCAGAAAATTGTGCTTAGGTAGTTCGAAAGACAGTTCTATTCAGGAAAACGCTTAGTAGTATGTGGTTAATCTACTGCATTCGCGTCTCTGTCTATTTGCATAGCATGATCGATGCAGACATTGTCCAACCCATCATCAATGTAGGTATGATCAGATACTTATATAGCGTGATATTTGTTCGTCGAGAGAGGACTTTACTTCGGTTCGGAGGGATCCTTCTCAATTCTAATAAATCTCTTGCTATTGTTCACAGTCATTTGGCATAGCTCTCTATTTAAGACTGCTTTTAAATATATTAAGAGATGATGCTCCCCGATTCTTTTATCATACCCTCTTAACATTTCCCCTGTCGAGCTTGCCCTTTGATAAAGCGCCGGCCCCACAGCTAGCGAGCACGTTTATTAAATCTTCTTCAAACACTTTTTTCTAAAATTCCTCTTATTTTTACTATCCTCTCCTATGCAATCGCATTTGATTTTCGGTATGACTGGCTTCACTAAGCATTCAATTTTAGAACCCTTCAAATAAATTGTCTAAGTGTGCACTCGTGTTGACGGAAAGAGCAGCAACTAGTGATGGCGTTTGCTGGATTTTTATTTGGTTTTTTTCTGCTATAAAAATATGTATGTGTGTGTGACTTCATTTCAAATTCAATTTCGTTGTGAAGTCGAGCCAATTCGACAAATTTTTTTGTGAAATTTCACGTTCATTAAATGAAACCAAGTAAAGTAGAGCAGAAGCAGTAAAAAACCGGGAAGCAGTTTTAAAGTAGGAAATGTTGAAAAGGCGTGCTTCAGTTCTTAAACTAATGAAATATAAATTTGGTCGGAAGTTGAAAATATTTTGTCACTCAAGCAAAAGCTTTTGATAATTTTTGTTCTGTATGAATACTTGCAAAACGAAATTGATTTCTAAACCAATTCTTTGTCCTTTTCTTTTTACAGCTAGCTCAATTATTGCCAATGGAGGAGAACTTCCTTTTGCTCTTCCGTTTCGACAATCCTTTGGAATCGAGCGTTGAATTTATGAAGGTGAGTTTGTGGTAGCAAATTAATTCAAAAACAAATATACAAGATTGATTGATGAAATTTTTAGTTCTTAATGGGTGCGCTTTTGGTGTATACGGAACTAAAACTAGTTCATCCTTGAACTATTTAAGTTGCAATTAGCTGGTGAATTTAATATGACCATGTCCTAGGCAGTGGAAATTTCTTCCGCTGTGCTGCTTTTTATATAGTTCCGAACTAGTTAAATACTATCCAGTTACGATCTAGCTATTTTATTGTTACTATTTCGCTGGTTCCGAACGGGTCCAAAATTGTATTTTGGGAAATAGCGCTCATGAACTTTATTTGCTTTATGAAAAAGCAATAAAACCCGAGGACTTAATTTCCTTTTTCTAGTGGGCATTATTTCATTTCCGAAAAGACCAAAGTTAAGTTCCTTTTTACAGAGGGGCTTACTTAACTTAATTGCTTTTTCATAAAGGAAATAAAGTCTATGAGCGTTATTGCACTGCGCCATTCAGAAATATTGCAATACGCAGTAAAATCCTGTTATAATCATTATGTAGAACCACGGCTGAAAAAATCAACTGTTTGAAAAAATTCTAAAAATATTGAACTTTTTTTCATCCCTTAGTATTTTCCAATAGTTTAATGGCATAATTTTTTGTACACGGCTAAAAATTTAAGCCTAAATTTTCAACCACTCGTCGGTCTAAGCCATTTTTTAAAAGTTTTAGTAATAAATTCCAAACCTTTCAAATACCTACACTAATTTTGAATTTATTGCGAATTAAATTTAAAACTGAACTGAAAAAACGTCTAAAATTTTTTTAATTTCTTTTCATTTATCTCGGCAAGATTTTTCAAGTTATTGAATTTTTCTCATTACAGTTTTGTGTGCGTCGCAGCTCAGTGGGTAGAGCAGACGACTCTGATCGGGGAGCGTCGGTTCGAATCCTGCCAACTGATGCAAATGTTTTTTTATGTTTTTTAATTGTTAAGACATTTCTGGTTTAAAATTTAAACTCTTTCCATTACGCCCATTTTCTCGAAAACTGGCACAGTTTAAGTTTTAAACCAAATTTGGTTTGGACATACATGTAGCCCAGAAAAGTTTTAAATTTAGCTTAAAATTTTTAGCCGTGTAAGTTTTCACACAACGAGACAACTTTTATTTCCTTTCACATATACAGACATACATAAACATGCTCGCCTTTTACTTTGATTAAGTCTTCCTTTGCTTTTTGTTTTTTTTTTGTACACGTACATACCTACATATACATACGAGTATATATATTTGTAAGTAGTAGTAAATATTCGCCGAAGGGTTTTATGTTACTCATACGCCCCGCCGTACCATTCAAGCAATTAATTTCTACTTTCAAGTTTCTCGCAGCACACAAACGATAAAAAAGTTGACTTTGGTCATTAGTTCAAAAAGATTAATCGGCTACAAGATTTAGTATGTAAAGAAAAATGAAAGCAAGAGTAGCAGTGGTTTTTGTGTTTGGTACTTTTTTTTTCTAAATTAGCTTAAAGTTGTGTGGAATGGGAAATTAAAAGAAGTACTAAGCTGTTGCCTTAAATTATTTTTAGTTTATCAATTTATTTTTGAATTTTCGTGATATTAAAGGCATTCAACCAAACGGAAAGGGTTCGATTAAGCAGAGTTATAGCAAAATTTTCAATTGTCTTCTTGGCATATACAGCAGCTGTTGCTGAGCTGTCACTTTTCCTCTTGAAAAATTCATTAGCAAATATCTTTGAACATATGTTAATGATTGTTTTTCAGCTCGAAAGGCACTTCATGGTTATATAGTAATGAAGACTTGACAAGTAGGATAGTGGAGCTCTTTGGAAGTTAAGAACGCTAGTTGAAGTGCCACTCATCGAAATCTTACCTTCTATATCAGCGGCCATTTTGGGAAATTATAACTTACCTCACTTTCAATAGCAGTTTCTATGGCGTCAAAACGGCTTCTAAATACTTACTTGGGCGACTTAGTTGCAACCATTCTAGCTACCCAGCACCCTTTAGTTCAATGGCACAGTATACAGTGGTATCCGCGCACAGGATCATTCACTTACCTTAAGTGTCAGGACATCAAATCCCTGTATCGTCTATCAAGCGGAGCGAATGCGCATAATCCAGGCTCCTTCCAAGTGTTTTCTTTAGTATCGAGGAAGAGCTGGAAGTATCATTAACTTCCATAACAAAGCCCTTCTCTGGCCGAAACATTCATGCAATCTTTATTCAAATACTTCATTGCCTGGGATCTGCGTGAATTGGAGATATATTGGGCAACTAAACAGAAACTTACATTTTTTGTTTCCTTCGTATATAAAAGAGCAAAGGTCTTGCTGTTGTTGCACCCCCAATACATGACTGGTGTTATGTGGTCTAGTGGAACTATGAGCTGATGGCCTCTTTGCGTCTCAAACAGAGGCTAAAGCCACAATTCTTTGAATTTCTGTCCATCAGTCTGTTTGTATGTTTGTACGCGCATCACTAAATAACTGAGACATGGAATTGAATGGTTTCTTCATGAATGTGTTGTTGGAGTCTAATTGGAACCATCGGATTCATTTTATCGTGGCTGCTGTATATTTTGGCTTTATTTGGGTGCGTCTCGCACAACCGTGGGTACCTAGTATAACTATTAAACTATTATTTGTCAACGTTATCCCTCCTTTGTACACCTCATTTATTTCACTAATTTTCAGTATAAAAAATTCTAAAGCATTTAGCTAATTATAGTACAAGCTGCTTTACATAAGGTTGCAATATTTTAGTGCTGTGTTGGCCATGACAAAGTTAAAACGCAAAAACAAAACCCAATCTTTAGACCCATCAAGGAATTTGTTGTTGAAATTGCCTTAGCTGCAACATCTGGAACAAATTGTGGACTTTTTATTATTACGAGTATTTCTTGCACCTTTCCCTAAAATAAGCCATTTTCAGCAAACGCTTTGTGCCTTGTCACATTCACCCAACCCTCCTGCTACCCACTCGCCTGCCTACCTTTTTTCATCATTTATTCCCTCTGATATCTCAGCCATTATTCATGCGCCTAAGGCCCTTTTATCACTGCCTTTAAGCTAACTTCTAGTTATAAATTCTTTATATTGTTGTTGTAGTATTTCTCTGTATGTACATTTGCTTATCACTTAATTTTTCTTAAAGTTTTTTGTCTCTTTGCAACCTTTTGCAGATTTGGCGTGAATACGACACAGATAATTCTGGTTACATTGAAGCCGATGAGCTGAAAAACTTTTTACGTGATTTGCTAAAAGAGGCCAAGAAAATTAATGATGTCTCTGAAGATAAATTAATTGAATACACTGATACAATGGTAAGTACACAAACAAACATGCTTTGGTACATGAGTTTGAAAAATTTCTTGTTTGTGTGTTTAATACTGATTAAGCGCTTGAGGGACAAAGTGACATTAAAGTTGGATTGCCAAAGTGTCTAGGAAAATATGAATTTATTAATGTACTTAGTATGCATACCTATTGAGCTATGAAAGCTCAAAAGCTAAGAATCCCAACAAGCGTTTCTGTAAATTTTTTTAAAAATAACTTAAGTTCGACTTGCTTCAATATAGTTATTACCTGAGAGACCAAGCTTTTGTTGGTATTTTTCGAAATTGTAATATAATTTAGGTGGCTGTAGATATCCATCAGTAAAGAGAGTTTGATTTATATATAGTTTTACTAACAAAAAAGTGTGTACCAACTAATTCGTTCAATTACATTTCGAGATAATGGCGTATATCAAAAAAAAATTTACGTACATAAACCTAGCTGGTAGCCCTACCTAGCAATATTTTTCTTTTGATACGCACGTTGGCTATTTTTTCTTTTAATTTCAGAAGGGTGACAACTCGGTCAAAGCCTTTTAAGTGGCAGCACTTATATCAGAGAGCTTAGATTATAGTAGATAACCTATAAAAAATTTCATAGAAATGTGTCAAGCATTTTAAAGATTATATAAAAATATAATCGGATTACCTATGCTTAAAAGTACATGCCAAAAAAATAAATATGATTGGAGAAGTGGCAACGCTAAGACGTTAACCTAGAAAAAAAGGAATAATTGGGTATTGTTTTTTAATTTAAAATATCTAAAATTCTTTTTATAAAAGTTTTTACATGAGAAGGGGGACGAAAAAGCAAAAAAGCCGTTTCCCCATTCAATATCTGATCACAATTTTATAAAATGGGTAAAAAATATAACTTTCGTTTAAATTAATTTCTCGAAAAATGTTTAAGTAAAGCTATTTGAGAAAATGTGTTATTGGTTTACAATTATGAGGTGACAATCAACGTGCCATTTCACTTATAAAACGATTACTTAAAAGAATTTTGTAAACGAAAAATCATCGTTTTGTAAGCTTAATGTTTATCTCAGTAAACTTGAAAAAAATATACATTAAGTTAATTTTGCTTGTTGGGATCAGTGTAGTAGAGTTGCGATTATATTGTCCCAATAAAAATTGCCCCGTTGTGTAAAAAAGATGAGGATAGCAAAAAGCAAACATTAAGTAAATGGGCTATCATATGTGCGATTAAAATAGGTCTAGTTATTCACAAGCAGACACAACATCAGTCACATGGGAGCAAAGCGTTTGAAAGGGGCAAAGTAAGGTGCGTTAAATTATATCTTATATTCAGGAATCAAGTGCGATAGTCGAATATTTTGGAAATTTAAATTTAAAAAATCATAAACAATCACTTTGTTTAATATTTGAATACAGTAAACTTATACAAATGGTTTAGAAATCAGCAACCCTCAGTTTCCAGACAAGTTTGAATACCTTAAATCTAAGAAATGCTGTGGCTAGATCTTGTAGATGATTTTTATGCAGCTCTTCTTTATTATTGTTGGTAAAGTCCAGAAACCTTCTGAATTTTTATGGTACAGTGCTTTGCTGCATATAGCTCTGGCATGCTTAGGTACCTTCTGTCGCTGGCACCTTTTGGTACTAGCCCGTCTATCGAACCTTGGACATATCTTTAAAAATAATTTAAAGTTCATTTATTTTCCTTGACTAACTTACTTTTTTTGGCTTGGGAAAGAACAATACCACACAGTGAACCAAGCTTTAATTTAATGTAAAAATAAATAAATAAATAAATATTTTGGAAGTGTTATAATTTAAGCTCAAGATGAAAAACTCAAACCGATTTAATAATAAATCTATATCTCGAATCTTCGGCGAGAAAGATAGAAATGCATTATTAATCTAGGGTCCTTTTCAAATATTCCAAACGGGCTAATTTGTTCTAAAAACATACATGACGAAAAATAATTATGTTCCGAGAACACATTAGACGACGAAATGAAAAAAAAACACAAAACCCCATCATTATGCCAGAGTGTAATTTTGAAAAAAAGTATGTTCGAAAAAAGTGTTCCCGAACAAGCAGTAATAATCCTATCCGCGTACTTCATATGCAACGAAACAATCGATGCCATAAGGTACTTGAAAACTCGAAATACTTTCCACCATGTCGGTAATTTAACAAAACAACAAAATAAGTCAAATGTTTGAACCTTAAAAGTAATTAAAAAAAAAAATGTTTCTGTAATTTCCTGAAATTTCTTACTACCATTGTGGAGTTGTAAATACCGCAATCTCAATCAATAGCTGCCTTTTTGGCATAGCAATTGAATTATGCCGAATGAGAACTCAATGGCCACAAATGGAAAAATGTAATACATTGTGTGCACTACAAAAGTACAATAAATGTAATAAATCATACTACTGCATTGTTGTAGAAATACGTATTTATGTAAGAAATATACATGTAAATATAAATTTTCATATGAAAATTTCTTCATGCATGGAGACCGCATGATAAAGCATGTATGCGTAGGAAACACTGCCCCTCACACTCTGTATGAGCACTCAGGAAGGTATCCAGATGGTCGTTTAACTGCGGTCTTAGTGTAAACTACAGGAAAGTAGAAATTGTGGCATTCTCGCACAGGTATAAAACTTACTCCTTGCTTCACCTAGCTGACTCCACCTAACAGGGCAAGGAGTCCGTGGGTCACTCTGGCATATTCAAAAAGCTTAACTTCCTGCGTGTGCTTCAACCAGTCTCGCCGATAATAAATATAGTGTATTGATTACCAGTAAGGAAGACTCGGGCTGTAGGGTAGAGGAGTATTCTCCCTGGAGGGTATAAATATCTTCACTGATGGTTCCAAGTTAGATGGAAAAACACCGGATTACCAAACACCCATATCTATATTTATCATCTCAGCTACCAGATCACTGCAGTGTCTTCCAGGTAGAGGTCTCTGCTATCTGTTAGGTTTTTCAGATGACACACCTTAACATGAAAATCAATTAAAATTTTGCAAATACAATTCATTGTAGCTCACTAATGATTGATTACGCTGACATGCCTACAAACTAAGTAAGTATGTGCGTACAATAATGTTGCAGCAATGATTACATCAATCTGGATTCACGCAGCATGCGAGTGTTACACAAATAATGACACGAATTAATTAAATCCAACACAATGTGTCAACAAGCTTTGCGGCCTACGGCCATTTGCACGAATTCAAAGGCCAGTCCCTGTGTGCCGCAAGGCGCAACGGAAACAAATGCATTTGCTCATAGGTGTGAGTATGTCGATTGGACAGCTGTCTCAAATACGCGTATGTAACGCATTCACTGACCACGAGCTGTCAAAGTGTCAGTGAATAAAAGCCATGAACCAGTGAATGAAAGCCGTCAACCATAATTAATCGACTCGACTCAAGAACACTAGAGCTCCGCAAGAGGACAACGTGACGCGTGCCAATGAATTGCTGAGGACATTGCAGTGGATATGCAGTGTAGAGTCATTTGAAATTAAATCAAGTGAATTTTATTAGCGCTTGGTTGGGGAGAGGGGAGTGAGTGATTGCAATGTGATCCTCAGAGAGTTAGTTGGCTAATTCCGCGTGTTGAAGAGCGATTGAAGACAGCTAAAGTTGATGTGAAGGAAGACGTGTTTGGCAAGTGAAACCCCACACGCGCACACATATATTTGTATGCATCGAATTGCTTGTGAGCTCGTATTACAATATTTGTGTGTATGGTTGGGTGTTCAGTAGGCTGGTGCGAAAAAAACAACAAAAAAATTGTTAGGTATTAGTGATTATGAAAGTGCTCAATGACTAGAAAAAAAAATTTTTTTATGAGTTATTTTATTTTAGATTTGATATTATTTATAGTCATGAATATTTTAAAAATGTACACTCCTTAAAAACACAAATTTAATTCAATTGTTGGTATATAATTTTTTTGTAAATTATTCTATAGAATACGAATAAAAAATTTGAAAACTTTTAGGCTTTAATATTTATTTTTAGTGGCCTATTTTCTAGTTAAAATTTTTTGCGTCAAAACTACCGCAAAAGTAATAACCTTTAGCTGCACATAGTTCTATAGGTAATCAAATTCTCTACCAAATGTTCTGAATAAAAATAAAAAATTTTAAATTAATGGGGATTCCGGTCAGTTTTCTTAATAAATTATTGATGTTGGGTAGGCTATTTGACCTATTTGGTTTATCAATGCAAATAAAATAGATTTATAAAAAGTTTTTTGGTCCAGTCTAGTGTTCGGCTATATGCTGTCAGTAGCTGAATGCATAAATAAAGTTACTGTGTGGAGCTTTTGGGATTTCTCGTGCTTATCTCGGTTGTATTCAGCATACAATTTCCGTTATGTTGCAATCACGTTGCTGCATATTAAGTTGCTTTTGTCGCCAACATGATGTATTTGCGTGCTTGTGCGGGTGTTTGGATAAACGAAGTTGCCTTTAATTCATGTATATTTTAAGTCAGAAATTGCTTTACTACTATCATAACTCTATCCAGCATGCTCGTGTAATGACA
This sequence comes from Merzomyia westermanni, assembly GCA_949987695.1. Taxonomy (NCBI): domain Eukaryota; kingdom Metazoa; phylum Arthropoda; class Insecta; order Diptera; family Tephritidae; genus Merzomyia; species Merzomyia westermanni. Next base: position 4,258,678 of record OX465293.1, on the reverse strand, counting down.
TAAATATTTAGCTATGCAGATGGTAGCGCAATCGTCAAAATTGTCCTACCACACATATTGGTTTCTCATCTTTCACGCCATATAATATCTCTGCTCCTATTATTCGTCCTCGAATGGTCTTCTTTGCCTTCTCCTTCCTCTACCTCTTGATATTTCTGTTGTTTCCTTCCCACTTCGGAGCATTAAAAGGGAAGAATTTAGATATTAATCTGAAGTTTTTTGTTGCTCTCAAAACACAAAATTGCAAACGGCTTAAAAATGCATAGAATTGTTGATAAATTTAATACTTTAATTAAAAATATTTGTAATTAACGATTCACTTTGCAAGTACTCCTATATCCTTGTGGGGAACGAATATGTTATTTTAAACTTTGAGTTAGAGAAATAGCCCCGGTAGATTAGCTGTTTTGCTCTTACGAAAATTTTTGTTTTGATTGTATTTATATGAATAGTATAGATAAATGGTAAAATAGACTTATAGACTTGATTTTTTTTACAATTTTTTTTTTAAATGGCCGTGGCATTGCCAACATGTGAGTGGACAAGTTTTAATTTGGTATATTATAATTAATTAAAAATGATTATTAAAAAATAAAAATCAATAATAACACCGCGTTACACACATTCTGTCCTATGAATCAAATATACCTTTTCGGAAAGAGGAGAAAAATAAAAATACACGTGTATCGGCGATTTTCATGTACACGTCAGAAAAAAGTATATTTGGTTGAGTTGATTTGATTTTCTTTTTTTTCCGACAGGGCGAATATTAGATGTATATTGGAACGATTTTTCGTCATCCATTAAATTTTTGTTTTGTTACAAACCGGTTTCGGCGATCCGCCATCTTCAGTGTATGTTTTCGTTCTCGAACGAAAATCTTTCCAGTATATTTGGTTCATAGGACAGAACTAAAGCTCGTTTTTGTAACGCAGTGTTAGTAAATTATGAAGAGTTTAATATAAAAGTATAAAACTCGGTACAAGGCACATCATGATTGTGAAGAGCATACTCACTGAAAATGGGCCATTCATTAAATCGATAAAAATTACCTTCTAAATAGAAAAAATCGAGCGAATAATCGAATTCATCTTGAATCGAAAAAAGACTTGAGTTTCAAACAACTTTCGATGTTACTGTTCGCTGTACTTGAACCTTGGACCTTCGGTGTGGTAGGCCAGCAAGACTACCGCCACACAACGGCAGCCGTGGTCTATTGAACAGATCGGTTATTACAGACGTTATGTTAAGCATCGATGGAAATCGTTACCAGCATAGATGAAGGTCGTAAAAATTTATAAGAATTACAATCAAATGAGACCATGTAGATCGAATTCTCAAATTCATTGCAAAGTATTATAAAGTTTTGAGAAGTTAGTAAATATCGAAAACTGCACTTACTTAAAGATATTATTTGAGTTTAATTGAAAAACATTTAATTACATTACTTAGCTGTGCATAAAGTAGGTCACAGCCAGTTAAACTCTGCCGTGCCTTTGCGACTCAAAGGCCGATAAACAGGCAGATAGGCAAAGAGTAACTGCACATTTGTGGCAACTGGCTTTAAACGTTACAACCACAAGCTCCTTGGCGCCACTTCAGTTGTCAATGTCAATGATTTACTGCTAAATTTTGCTTTCAGCCCATGCACAGACAAAGCAAATGCAAAACTATGTTTATGTTGTAAATAGAAAGGAGATGAAGTAGTGTGAGTGTAAACTTTTACATAGCCAAGGGCATGAATCGCACATTAGCAGCAGCTTTGGCAGGCAGGTAGGAGCAACAAATCATGCGAGTCCTCCTTGATGGAGAACACTTGCGGGTGAAATGCGCTTTTTCTTATCGTTGCTGAGTGCAAGTGCTTGCTGCTGTGTGTATGTTGGCTTATTAGAAATTGAAAGTGTCCCGTGGCCAATCATATCAGCACTTTCGGAAATTACTTGAAAAAGTTTGCTTCAACAAATGAAAGTGATGGTGCATTACATTGCCTAAATTAAAGTTTAAAACCTAATGGGTAGACCTGTGAAAAACTTGGCAAGACAATGAAATTATGGGTAAATAACGATTAAACACGATGTTTATAAATCCTACTCTAATAAAATCGATAAAATTATGTTGTGGATGAAAATAGAAAAAATGGCACAAAACACCAAAAATTTTCAAAGTGAAATTCGTAAATTATTGATAAATAGAGATAAAAAATTATATTTGTTTGTATTTCTCGGTTAAATAGAAGCAATATAAAAAAATGTTTTAAAACATTTCAAGAAAGTAGTAATATTTAGACAAGAAATAAAATTAGAATAGAACAACAAACTTCAAATCTAATTCGATTCAAAAATAAAGGATAAACATCACTAAAAATCGATAAATATGCTAAATTACTCAATTAAAATTGATAGAAAGTTGAACATTGCTCAAAAAAAGGAAAAATCGATCGGTTTATCAATTTCGCCACAAAATATAGAAATCCTTTGAGAAGATAATAAATATCGGCAGAAGGCCAACAATTAGAATAGTCCAACGAATTTTAAATTTTATAAAATTTGAAAAGTATGAATAAAAGTGGATAAAAATCGAAAAGAAAATCGTTTATTTCGTAACAAAATATCGGACATTTATTAAAAGTTAGTAAATGGCATATGCTCTGCCAAAATCGATAAAAAAAAATGTATAGTCACGATTAAAACAGGTCAAATCCATCGCATAAATCTATCGAATCATCACAAAGTATAGAAAAGTTTAGAAGTCAGTAAACAAAGACACAAATTATGGATAAACATCGATATTTGTATTATATCAGTATGTATACTCGAATAAGTCGACAAAAAAAAAAGAATGACGATAACAATAGGAAAAAACCATTGATCGAATCGAAGATGGACAAATATATAGAAGTTTATAAATATTGAGAAATTTATGGGTGAATGTTATTGATTCTAATCCGATTAAAAGATTATGATAACTGTCGAAATAGAAAAAAGGCCATCGAATTATCAAAATCAAATTATGAATATTGACACAAACTATATATTAATCGAGTGAAATGGAAAAAATCGATTACAAAGAAAGTTAGAATTGACCAAAAAGCTTAAAATGCGATGAATTTCGAATATATAGATAAGTAGCGATTTAACTAAATATCACTCAAATAAAATCAGTTAGTGGATGGTTATCCCAAATCATACGAAAACGCATATTTTTTTCTTAAAACGCTGTCATTAAGAGCAGAGATATGTGTGAAAACTAATTCATCGTCTTGGTTATGTATGTATAAAATTCATACTACGAACTGGTACCCGCAAAAAGTATTCATCTATTCAAGTCTCTGATATCTGTGAACAGAATATTTAGTTTCACACCAATTTAAAACTGCCTCATCAAATAACTTCCATCCCCCTGCTGCTATTTTATTTTCTGTTTCCCTCATTAACCTTTCTGTCCTGCTTTTTGTTCGGCTGGAAAACAAGCACAGCTGTTAAATCCCGCTCAATTGATATTCATTAAAATTTCTTTTTAAAGCTATAATTGAAATTATGAAAACAAAAGACAATACAATTAACGGTCTTCGTGCATGGCAACAAAGAGGTTACGCTCAGTTTGGATTACCAAAAGAAACGAGAAAGAGAGGGTGCTTTTGTAGAGTTTGCTTGAGACAAGTGGGATTAGCGATAAAAAAAGACGGCGCAGGTGTGCGTGGCTAGAAATACGCAATTATTTGACTGCAGTTAACAGTCGATTTGAATTGCACTTAAAGTCAAAATTTGGCTGTAGGAGAAGAAGAGCGAAAGAAATTTAAGTTTTTATGTCAAAAACTTCGGCAATTTCAAGAACTTTTTTGAGGCGTAACGAACGACAAAAAAAAATAATAATAAATGTGTGAAACTAAGTTTGTATGGAAACTTTTTATGCCCAATGTTCGCTTTTACTCGTTACGAGATTTTGGTAGAAAATATTAGTCACCCTACAGCGCAAAAGGTGGTTGTGGCTGCATGCTCTTTGTGCTGTGAAACTGGTTACATAAATAGATCAATGTTTTTTCAGCTCCTTTTTTATAATCTTATACGAAGAAATTAGATGTGCTCACCCTTCCAAATTAAGGAATTCCTTAAAAAATTATCTTCCGACACACAAAATTTCGTTTGGGGACAAACCCTTTTTCCGCTGTTTGCCATCATCAGTGTAACTTTTTGTTCTGTTCTGTCTCTACCCAGTGGCATTGTGTGTGCACCAAAGTTGAGTGCTGGACCCACTGAGATACGATGAACATAGCAATTTTTTTGAGAAAAAATCACTTACTTGAAGAAGCTTACAGAGAAAAAAAAATATAGTTTAATAAATATTTTAAGTTCATAGACTTTATATTCACGTTTTAATTTTAAACATAAATGAATTATGAATTGTAGCAGGTAATTAATAGCTTCGGGTATTTCTACAAAAAAAATAAATTAAATTGCTAACACCAATATCTTGTTTAAAATTCAAGCCCAAATTTTTAACGGTGTGTGCTAACCAATTCTTACACTAGGTTTAAAAGTTGCTACAAACATATATACATACTTTGAATAACAGTTAACACTCCACTTTGAAATAATTGCAAATTTTTAAGAACTTTTCACTCATTTCCATTACAGTCATGGCTTTTGTCCTTCACTTTGTCTCTACTTGTTTTTAGTTGCCTACTGTGCACCCTACTTACTCGTAGAACTGTCTACGAGTTTTTTTTTATCACTTTTTTTGGCATTATTGTAAATTTCAAACTTTTACTGCCAATCACTTGTTTGGCTTTTATTAATATGCATTTTTAAGTAGTTTCGTCTTGTTGACGCTTTTTCGTTTTTTTTTTCTGAGCTTCTCATCTTGCGTATTAATGAAAAAGTTTAAAAGTTTTTTTTTTTTTGCTAATTTGATTAGTTTCATCTCAAAATGTAAATTCTTAAGCCACAAAAGTTTATATTTAACTTTTTAGATGGTTAATTTTAAAAATACCAATTGAGTTTAGATTTAAAACAAAAAGTTGTTTCGGAAGGTAAAGTAAACAAGATTGTTTTGGGAAAACGGAAGCGCATTAAAAAGGTAAATTCAAGTTTTATTTCTTTGTGTGGCAAATGGGAGAGAAGCAGTTCCATTGAAATATTCAGCATATTTGAGTTGCCGATTACAAGTATTTTATATATTTTTTTTTATTTTAAGTCGGTACTTCACCAACCAATGAACTAGAATACTCCTTCCACTCAGTTCACCTATCATGTTGTGCTGTTGAAAAAGCAGAGGCAGGTAGTCATATAATTTGTATCCCATCGAATTTCGAGTTGCATACCATTTGATCTTTGTTTTTTATTTGTTGATATTTAATATTGAGTTGCTTAAGTTTATGACGTACCCCTTCTGGTCTCTACTTAATAGTTTATTGGTATCTAAACACTAATTGCTTGTACTTGGTCTCTGGTCTGGCTTTTGCCTCTGGTATATAACCCTCACCTATAATCTGGCCTTTCCTCTATCGTCAGTGATATCTATTCTCTTGTCTCTGGTCAATATCTGATCTTGCTTATATATCCCCTCTCTGATCTCTATTGACTCATCTCTGGTCCCTATTGTGAGTGGGTTCTTGTGTGTGATTTCTGGTTACTTGTTTGTGCTCTCTGAGCTATGGTGAATATATACTCTCAGGTTTCTTTTCTGTGGTCTCTGGCCTATATTCCCTCGTCCATGGCTCTTCGTAGCTCGTTTCTGGTAGTATTAGTCCCACGTAGCTAATCCCTCTCCAATATATACTCATCTCTCAGTTTTACCGTATTTAATCAGCTGTGTTCTCTCATCTATGGCTTATGTACTCTACATCTGATATTTTATTTCCGTTCTCTCACTGCTCGTCTGTGTGGTCTGACTGCTGGTCTTGGTATAGTCTCTGATATTTTATCTTTGGCTGCCCTAGTGTGGGTTCTGATATTTGTTCTATGATCTCCTTTGTGTAGTTTTTGTACTTGGTTCCTGGTCTACTTGGTGTAGTTAAACATTTGATTCTATTTCAATGAGTTCTCTTTAGTCTCTGGTCTGTCATTTCCTTGGGTGTACGAGTATAGGCATGATTAGTGATGAGCTTTTCTAAAACTATATAGATAGCCTATACTTCATACAGTGACCACATAATCCTGCTGTGAAAATTTCATAAAAATCCGTTGAGTACTTTTGACGCCTTCAAAAGACACGGCTGATCTTCGCTTTAAATGAGAAAAAGTGAATTATTGTGTTGCGCTGCGTTTTGCGTAGTGAGCCCGTAAACCACAAAATTTAAAACGAATTATTTTCGAGTTCAGAACCCAGCACGCAAAAAATACAGTTCGTTGTAAGTCTAATCCCCATACAAATCCAATAAAGTTAGTTATTGCCAAGTAAAAATAACAAAAATAACGGAAGCAAAATCTGTGTCACAATTGAGTTGCATAACAACAACATTGTTTAACTGAACTTCCGTTTTACTCTTAAACCAAAAATCACTGGGTTAACGGTAACTCACAAAAGGTGTATCAAGTTACCAGATACACGTTGTAGTTGTTATTTTAGAAGCAAGGCATAAAATTTACTTAATTACCATTGGGAAAGCTTTAAATGACTTTAAGGGAGTTGGCTAGCCGTCTTAGCTGCTGGCAACTAAAAGGTATAAAATGTAATGCGTACAGAAAATGTGTAATACTTTGCATATTTACAGGCGCACAGGCGTACCCAAATGGGCAGTAAAAGCACAATAAATAGTGTTAATATTTTGTGGTAATAACTCTTTAGGTAGCATTAGGTACGAAGTGATCCTTTGAACAACAAAAATAGAATCTCAAATGCAAACTGTTACTCTTGCTCGTTTTTAGCTTAAGCCGTGCCATTGTTTAACTTAAATGCTTGCATAAGTCAAGTTAAGAAAATGTTCGAGTTAGAGCTTTCAACAAATTTACTGTGCATAAAATTTACTAATTTATATTCTACACGGCAAGCTGCACTCTTATTTCATTGTCTTCATTTCCGTTTACATTGCTTTCAATTATACTTCATCCCTTATTTCTTCTTCCTTTTTTTGCAGTTGCAAGTCTTCGATGCTAACAAAGATGGACGTTTGCAGCTTTCCGAAATGGCCAAGTAAGTAAATACAATAAGTGCAAGAGTATGTGTTAAATGCTGTTACTGTTACTGTTGTTTGTAGAATGCATTTGTAGGACTTCGTTGGCAAGCTTAACATTTTTGTATACCATTCATAAAGATGAAATGGTATAATAACTTTAAGCCTATAATTATTATAACCTCCATACAAACGGTTGTTTCGATAAATGCGGTTTGGGCTATAACTTTTATAATTAAAAAGCTCCGAACTTCAAATTTTGCAGCTCTTGTACCTAAAAGCTAAACAGATTGGAGTAATATTTCATGTAGCGATTGTTTCGTTAAAAGGAGCTTGGCCTATATATCTTACAATTGAATAGAAAAACATAAGTTACCGCAGTTTGTTCTTCTTGCAAATAAAGATCTGGGATTAAAAATCATTATTTGTATTCATGAAAGATATTGAGATTTCGCCACAGCTTAAAACAGTGATCTCCTTACTTTTTTTAGTGTGGTCTGTCGGCAGGAGTTGGCAATGAATTGCAAATGGATTTTAGATGCACTGCTTTTAAACGCGTCTAAAAGTGTAGTGTATAGATTTGGTCAAAGATGACATTTTTTGTTGAAATTTTTTGCAATCGTTTGTTGGCTATTGTGGATCTGAGGAAGCAAGAAGATAGTTGCATACTTTTTTCTGCTACAATAGCACAAGTCCGGTTTTGTTTAAGAATATATTTGGGTGTTAATACTGTAGGAACTACTTCGTCATAAAATACATATGCGCCAAAGGCTGCTGAGAAATAATTATTCGCAATTATTATAAACATTATGAGTATTAATTACTTCGATGCAAAATCTGTGCGTATGTAGTAATTTTGCAATACTACAGATACTTAAATAAATCATGCATAGTTTTAGGCGCTTTGTATATTTTAGAGCTAGATCTTTAAACGCTTTTTCGCTATAAAACCAAAGACTCTTTTTATACGCTTTACCCCATAACTGCCAAAATTACGTGATTAAATTCCAACAGATAATTCTAAGGGAGTACCTATAGAGCCTAAAAGTATGCATTAAGCATACTTAATAATGCTAAAACGAAAATAAACATTGCATTCCATATTATTTATTGGTGGTTTTAAGTAATTCGTTTTCCTCTGTCATACTATTAACGTATGTACATCTCTTCTTTCTTAGATTTTATATTAATTTCTTCTTTTCATTTTTCGCACTTCACCTCCTGAGCATTTCTGTCGCACTACTTCAAGTTAAGTTGTTATCAAGCATCCTTTTTTAGATAACATTCAATGGTTTTCCTTTTACAATATCCTGCTGCATATTTATTGTGGTTTGACTTGTTTATTTTCACTCATTACAGATTGCTTCCGGTCAAGGAGAATTTTCTTACTCGTCAAGTTTTCAAGGTAAGTGTGGTACTATTGCTTTCATACTTAATAAAAGAACTTACACAAGCTTTCCGATTTTAAATTGATTTCCTAAAACACTCATACACTGATATACACGTATACATACAAATATGCAAAAATAAAACAAAACTATCACTAATAAAATATTGAAAAGTAATACATAAGATCCCTCTTGTTTGTTATCTATTTAAGTTAAAGATCAAAGTGAAAGTTAATAAAGTAGGTAAAAGCTTTCAAAAGTTCTTTTAGTAATCGATTGCATCAAATTAAAAATAGGAGGATATGAATGAAGACAGCGCTCTGGTAGGCAAAGATTTTAATTGTGATTAATAACTTGATTTTGGGAAAGCTTACCTAGATTGCGTTTGTATTTATTTGAGATTATAAATTGAGTTTCTTTGAAACATTACCTTACAAACTAAAATAAGTAAAGAAGATTTTATTTTAATTAATAAAATTTCATGATAAACAAAACTGTACACAAATACACTTAATTTTTAATATTCATTAATGACAACTTTTGCCTGCATTGTAATGCTTTTCTACAGTTAAGTCATACAAAATATACATTTTTATACCCAGTTGTGCTAAGCAAATAGAACGAAATATATTTAAATAGATATGGCATTTTTTTAAATTTATCTACAAAAGATTTGTATGGAAAATGGGCGAAATCGGGTTATAATCAAGCTCATCTCTTCTACATCGGGAATTTCGGAAAATGCAAAAATGTGATTATTTCTTAACTACTGAAGGTAAAGTGCTGAAATATTATTCGCTTCAGGCATGGAGGGACATTTAATTTTTGTGAATATGACCTGGATCGGCGCTCTAGTGCAAGGCTTCGTCACGTGCCCAAACAAAAATAATATCGCCCTGTTTCACTTTTTTTTATATACATATATAAAAACATTTTTAGCCAACTTATATTGCCACTACTGTACATTGCAGGAATAAAATAAAACCGTGCTGTAAAATGGATCCTGAACTTTAAGTTGGGCATCTAGCAATACATCGGTGACAGTTTGATTCAATTCTTTACTCTGACTGTTGAGTGATGGACGAGTAAACACATAGACAGACAGACAAAAATTCTAAAAACCGCTGTTTTTGCTACACTTACTCTTACAAAGACCCCTTTTGTACATTTTTCTTTAATATGTATAAAATACAGACACTAGAATTTGAGATTTCCAAAAAAAAAAAATCAATAAATCGGCAACCCATTCTTTACTTTGCTAGCTATAATTCATTTCTGAAACAAAGCTTAATGCAAAATTTTTACTTGCGGCCATGTTAATTTCAAGTAAAAAATACTTTATGGCTACAAGCCATTTGAACCTGCAGCTATAAATACTTAAGACACATTCTCAATCGAGGACTTCTGAAATGTTCCTGTATATATTTCACAACTAGGTATATAACTTTCCACTCGATGCGAACTTTGTGTGTCTTAATTATTTTTATTTACATTTAATTTTCATTTAACGGGTTTCTAAAATTCACTTTGCCGCACTTTCAATTAGTTTTCCAGCTCCGTAAAAATTAATTAGCAGCGCTCCTAAACGCTGCCACAGAAATTGAGGATTATGTTTACGCAAATACAAGGGTGAACATTTCGCGTTTTCGAAGTTTGTAAGAGAAATCATAAGAGCTTAGGCAGACATATTCTATCTTCTTTGCAAATACAAATTAAGATGTGACAAACGGCAACTTTCCTGTCAACCATCAATTGGCAAAATACTGGTAGAAATTTCTTCGCCTTGTGCAGTCTGTAAACGATGCACACTTTTAGGCACAGTTATTTTCCCTATAAATTCTATAAATATGCGTTAGTGTTTGCATTCAGTAGAAAAAATTTGAGATGACTTTGGATTCCAAAGTGAAATGACACAAAGTGCATACTAATGGTTGGTAATCCTGCCTTAATATACCTCACCAATTATGGTTAACCACCTCCCCCGAGGTGTAAACTTGGATTTCAACACCTTCACAATTTTTTTACTGAAGACCATATGTAATTTGTATGGAAAACAGCAAGTGCCTAAAAGCCTTAATACCTCAGACCTACATGGAGAAGCAATTTTAGCATGGTTATAATGTTAACCCACTTTTAGTCACTTTTTTGGTTCGCGCGATTCTCTCTTTATCCATATTCTTACCCATTGGTGGTAGCCGACGTTTAATAGGCTCTGCGGGTTAGGGGTTTAGAATATGCCCGAGGTAGGCATACCGGTAGTAAGAGGCGACTAATATGCACAAAGGTAATGACGTGCAACTCGATGGTTGATCTACGGATATGATGCCTCTCACCTCTCATTACCCATCTTATCCTTCCTTACGGAAGGAGGGGTGACATGACCTAGAAGGTTTCACTGCCCATAAATCGCTACGGCGATAGTCGGGCAGTACCGCAAGGGAGTACCGGATCGTACCGGGTTCAAATCCGGCCAAGAACTGTTAATTCGACAACACTCCCTAAAACCTTCGGGGAGTATTTTTGTCGTTACCACAACAACAACAACAACAACAAGGCCTTGTGCATTGGCGGCAGAAAATTTAGTTGTGCCTGTGATTAAATCTAGCATATTTTTGGGCACAAATATTCAGCTTTTTGGCATAACTTGCCCCTGGCTGTTATTTCTTGTTGCTGGTATCCTTTTTGGCTTATCTTACTCTCTCTAACTTTTTCTGTATATGCTCCTTCTACAAATAAATGACAACAGTAGCTAAATTAGAGTTGCAAACTACATACAAACTTCTACTTCGCTATTGTTAAACTTTTCTTTTAACTATTTGGTATTTTTCTTCAGCAAACAATTGAAATTTGTCAAACTTAACTCTCAAATGTATATTGGTCTATTTGAATAATTTTTCTCTAAAATTTATCTAATTTTATTAATAAGATCTACCATATACAAATTTAGCTAGACATTTTCCAATTAAAGGGAAGACAAGTTTTGGCTTGAGTTGTGAAAATTCGTTGGCTCTGAAAGACATTTGATGTACACACACATTAGACTGAGCCAGAAAAAAATAAAAATTTATATTATTATAATTTTCATCAAACAAAAATTTTAAATGTTTTGTTTACACATAACATTTAATATCACTTCCTTATCAAAAACCAGGTAATGAAAATTGTTCCGTGCTTGAATTCCGCTTTCCGTGTTTATCCTCGTGTTTTTCTCCTCGAAACCCCTTTGCGTAAGTCATATTAAGAATTCATATTTTGCTGCAGTCAAACCTGCAATGGTTCAAGCTCACACCTACATCCTCATTGCACCTTTTGTTTCATTTGTTTTTAGTGGTAAAGCAAAAACGTGTTGCATACATTTAGGCGTTGAAGCTTATTTATTGTTAACGAGTTTGCGCCCATTTTTGCAAATTATAGTGAATTTCATTTAGAATGTGAGTACTTTCCACCATTTTGCAAATAACTTTTGCAAAGCGTTTTATATGGTTTCAGTTTTTAAAGGGACTTTAGAGCTTAAGAGCTCACTCACCAAGGGAATTAGGAAATGGTTTGATTTAATCAGGCTCTTATTTCGGTTTTTGGGATTTTTGTGCAGGCCTAGCATAAGAATGCCATCAGCGTACCAAAATAATATTTTGCCAAGGAAGTGCTTTTACTGTTGCTGCTACTAACAACAAAAATCATCACTGCAGTGCACTTTGAAGTATTTGGATTCACACAGGGCACTTATGCCAAATGATAAAAGCGAAATGCTTTCGAGAAATGATGCTGCATTGCAGCACACAAATGCTTTGGAAACAAAGCTGCAGCAAATGTGCATCCAGTTGCACGGCTGTGTGTTATGTAGCTAAGTACACGCGGCAACGCTTTTTCAACAAAACTTAAGAGAGCACATTTCTCTTAATGTCAAGCGGTTTACCTATTTTCACAGGGGCAGTAAAGCATTAGAGCACCCAGCTGCTGCGCCCGAAATTATGCAACTATATGAAGCGTAACTGCATTCCACAAGAAAGTTGGTGCTGCTGGGGAAGCACAAGAGGAAAGCGTGGAATAATTACACATATTGTAGTTCACTGCTTACGCTGGAAAATTAAGATTTATCTACCAATGTCAGCAATACAATTACTTTTAATATCCTGCTTGGAAGCGATGCGCGAAGGATATAACATCAAAAACAACAGGAGCAGCACTCACAATAACAGTGAAAGTGACGACAGCAGCCGCATTAAGAGCAGCAACCACGACAACTACAATAACTGTATGCCACTGTGAAATGTTAAACAACAACAACAACTCTACAAAGTGTGAGCGCATTTCAATTAACAGTTACGTTTAAAATGACCGGAAATTAGTAGAGTTTATTACTTTTACTTTCCAACATTGAGATCAACTCTTAAATGTAATTTTTATGACTTCATTTCAGCGCTTATAAATACTTAATTCTTAATGTGTGTAAGTTTGTATGATGGTAAGAGTTTAACTGCTTTATTTGTAGCTTTCGAAAATCGCATTTAATTCAATAATTCAATCAATGGTCTTCACGCTGGTTTTACAAAGTCATTAACAGCAATAGAAGAGAAAGAACGAAAATGATAGTATAAATAAAAAGATATTTTGTGGCTGGTAGAGGGTTAAGATGTTTAAAAAAAAAAAAACCAAGCAGAGTGGGACGAAACGATGTTTCTACAGGGTCGAACAAATCATTTACCAGCGATAGTTGCTCTAATACTAGAATGTGCTAGATTGGGAGTGTAACGGATACAACATCGGGTAGTAATTTTGATGATTATAAATAACAACCCTACCAGCCATGGCTAACCACCACAAAAGAGGTAAAACCTCGTATTCCAACACAATGACACATGACTACCAACACCAAAGCATTTTTATGGAATTTGAAGGGAAAGGAACTGTGCCTAAAAGTATGCAGGCTCTCTGGCCTCAAACCTATATGGCCTAGCAATGCCAACATGGTTAAAAAGTGAAATTCCTTAACAAAATTACGCAGTTTTCGATCCGCGCTACTCACTGTTCAACCAGATTTTTACACATTGCTGGTAGGCAAGGAAGGAATTTAATTTTTCCAGAAAATACGTGTTAAATAAAGTATGAAAAATTATTGCATACGTTAAGGCGAAAAAAAAATTATTGTATTACATCGTTATTGTATTACATCGTGGTCTTCCAGTTTCAATATACAGAGTTTATAGTTTGTGAATACCTCTATAGAAAAGCAAAAATTTTCTTGAACATTTCAACCTCTTAACCTATAAAAATTTAATTAACAAAAAAAAAAAACGAAGGTCACACAATCTATGCACAAAACAAGCAAAGATCAAGCAAGCCGCAGAACTAGCCAATAATTAAAACCTGCAAATGAGAGTACCAAATAGAAAGTTAGAAAACATAAGTTGCGAATATTGTTGTTGCAAAATCTATTGTTGCAAACTTTGTTATTATAAAATTTACAGTTATTCATTTTTTGTTGTTAAATTTACTGTCATAAAATTGGTTGTTGTGAAACTTATTCTTGTAATATTTTGTTGTTGCAAAATTTATTAAAATTTATTGCTGTCACTAACGCACAAAATTCAAAGTTCACAAATGCCTAAGCTCGGCCTCCATTCACTGTTCTGCTCCAAACTGCGACCAGTAACAAATGTGCGCCATAATAATATGCCACTCGAGAGCTTTACAAATGAATGTTTACAATTTCTAGTTTGAGCAAGTACCAACGGCCAACTGGTCATTAGGCATTTCGGCGCATGCTGACAGCTGCTCCACTGCCACTCGGTGGCAAAAAACAACATAAATATTGCTCAGCAAAATAAATGAGCCAAGTCTGTTTTATCATAAACGAACAATAAATTCAAAGCCAAAAGTTATTTCTAAGCCGACAGTTGTGTGTTGAGTTTTGTAGTTTGTTGTTGCTTGACTTTTGACACTTTTAATTGAGTTTATCTGCTTAAAAATTACGATACATTAATGGAATTTTTTTTATTTTTATGTTTTTGTTTTAAATTTTCTGTAAAAATTTTTTTATAGAAGAAAGATGAGTTTGATTTATAAAGAGCTACAGATGCGAATGCGAGATATAAGAACAGCGGAATAATTTGAATATTTGTTTAGTTCACAATATTCATGAAAAGTTATCTTATCTTAATCTATACCTCTCACGATTCGTTTGTGCCGTTTTTCTCTTCCACACACATAGGACTACACATATAATCAGCAGCAGTTGGGTGAATCAAGATGCGTATTTTGCTATCTGGCATTTTACTACCAGCTTATATGCTGAAACTTTTACGCACCCTGGTGTGCACCTTAAAGTATGCAATAAATAACGCAAAAAAATACCTGAGTTGTCAGATAAAAGTTCCTCTTTCCCCATTCGCTGAAACAAATCAACGTCGCCAAATATAAATTGCAGAAGAAATAGAATCATACATTTTGTTACTGGAAATTTCCTACTTCAACTTGTTCAAATCTATTTCGCTTTACAAATTTTCCAATTTCTATGCAAGTGGCTTCCGGCTCCACACTTACCCAAGCTAATCAAACAGGTGTCAATTTCTTGTTCAAGGGTATAAATTCCCTCTTAAAAGGTGTGAAGAATTTCTTCCACATAAAAAATTCAAAGACTCATTCCTTTTTTCTATTTCCAAACGAGCACATTTCCTGTTAATATTAGGAGTGGCGCCACATTTTTATGCTTCGCAACGCTTGTTAGCATTGAATGTGATGCTGAGTGCCTGCATAGTTGTTACAACAAAAACTAACAACTACATACAAGGGCGTGTCATTTATGCTTGTACGACCACAAATACAAATGTGCTTAAACTACGCACACACACCCAAACACTTTGGCAAACAAAAAAGCTGCACATCAGTTGGCTGATCACGAGTCATGTTCGGTTACATTGTAGCGGGTGTGACTAAGTCTGTGTTTGCTTACGGAATTGTATTGAGCACGAAGTAAACACAAAGCAACACATAGCAAATAACAGTGATATAAGTAGAAGTTGTAAAATCAAATAGCTCACTGTCAAATTAACATAGGATGTTTGATATGACATAGCAGTTCGACGATTGTGGGTGTGCTGTCGAATCGTGAAATTGAAATAGCAATTGAATAACAAGAAATAGGACGAAAAGTATCAATTTGAGAATTTAATGGATTTTATCAAAGAAAATGGCTCTACAACGTGTGCGAAAAAAAGGGAATCAAACCTGGCATTCACTAGCCTCTATAACATTTGTACCACGGCGGACTCCGTTAGCCAACTTCAGTTTTTTAAACATAGCCATTGGTTATAAAAATTCACCTATTCACCGCTTTAAAAAAATCGCCGTCGGTATCAAAAAAAATGCTAGGTTAAAAAATAATCACAATAAACAAAAGTAACTGGTTTCAAAAAAGCCACTGGCGGTTCCAAGAAGAGTGCCTGGTTGAAAAAAATCGCGGATTTAAAAAAAAAGTTACCGGTTTAAGAAAAGTCACTGAACTTAAAAAAGCAAAGGTATTGAAAATTCGGCGGCGCTAAACAAAATTTCATTCATTCCGAATAAACTCAATTAAAAAAAAAAGTAACACTTGTTTAAAAGTAGCCTGTTCCAAGAAAAGTCACTGAAAAAAAGTGATTGCCAAAAAGATTCAAAGTTTTTAAAAAGTCGCTGATGTTAAAAAGTCGACGTTCCAAGAAAGGTGATTGGTTCTCAAGAAATTTACAGGTTAAAAAAAATCGCTGGCATTAAAAACTAGCCGATTTAAAACAAATCACTGGTGAAAAAAGTAGTCACTGCCTCCCAAAAAGTTATTCCCTCTAAAAAACTCAGCGACTTAGAAAAATTTCATTGAAGCTAAAAATTAGATAATTATTTTTAAGCTTTAGAGAAATTCAAACCATTTATTTTTATTAAATTGGAACTGCTTTTTTATACCAACAATTTTTGTTGATTTACGGCCTGTACATTTTCAAGTATTCATGAAACGAGCTCAAGGCCAAGAATAATAATTTTTTACTTTTTGAATTCTTATGAAAGTTATTATTGTTTTATAGTTTAGATGACATCAAAATTAGCATATTGTTAGCTTAATGGTTAGCAATGCGTGCCAAAATTTCTCTGATGAAGAAGCCGTTAATAAATATATATGACTTATAAAGCTGTTGAGCTTAAGCCTGATTTTATCTTTAGATTTAGCTTTCAAAAAAGGTGGCAACTCTCTTAGAAATTATTTCTTGTTAAAACTAATAGGTTGCCACATTTTTCAAAAGTGAAGTTTTTTACTTAAAGTACAGTGAATGGTTCACATATGTTTTGCATTCAATAAAATTTTAAAAAGACTTGTGTGTCAAAATAATTGAGAGACAGTGTCTTTTTGACGCCCACAGTATCTACATATCAATAAAAAAATTCAGCCAAGCGATACTATTCCAATACTTTTACATGCATTTTTAAGTCATGCGAACATATATACACATACTTACATATGCAAAAAAAAAAAAGACAATCTCCATTGAAGAAAAATATTCGCATTTCTGTTTTCCACCTCAGAGCGTTCCAGCGCAAAATCATTGAGATGATTTTCATTGTTATTGTGATTGCATGCCATCGAGTAGCGGTGAACATCTGCTTTGCTACTGAAATTGGGAAAACTTACAAAAGTAGCTTTTGAAATGAAAGTCGTTACGCTTGCGAATGTGACTGAAAATATTTTTGTGAATGCTTTTTTTTTTTACCAACCATTTTTTGTTGATTTTGTGAATGTGACATTTGAATGTACCAATGAATGCAATAATACTCAAACAAATGGATGCCTCGATGCTATTCAAATGAGCATTTGAGAAACTTAAACAAATTTGGTTGATTGCTTTTGTTCAAGCATTTTAGCGTTGATGGTGATTTTAGAAGGGTTTTCCATTAAATTGTGATGCTGTTGCAAATACGATTCAATAACAATTCGCTTAACCTTTATCTTTGCATATGATAAAATTTTAATCTCCCGGTGACTTACATATGATGTTATTGAAAAAGATATAGGACGGTATTTATTGGAGTAATTGAGAAGATAACAAAAAGATTTTCGAACTTTTATCTACCAGTCTATTCAAGTCACTGCTGGAAAGCGTTAAGCAAAATATGGTCGGACGAGCACATTCCTCCGGATAGGAAATTAACTGTACTCTGCCCAATCCGAAGGAAGAGCGATCACACTCACTTGAGCGGAAGAAGACTCTCGAAGGCAATAGGCTTTCATAAAATAAATGTCGGTGCCTGGGCAATGTGGATGGACAAAATTGTGAGCCTGGAAGGACTTCGTCTTAAAAATCGAACGGAGAAACCAATAAGGGTTGGTTTGGACTGAGTAGGCAATTGAGAGGTAAATAAGTATAAGTGTCTTATCATGCCAGTATATGGCTCGGAATCATAGACTGTATCGAAACAAGATGATATTCATCTTCGAGTATTCCTGTAATTAGCAAGAAGCTGTACGATTGAGTTGATTTGATTTTCTTTTTTCCGACAGGGTGGACATTAGATGTATATTGGAACGATTTTTCGAAAGAAATCATACACTGAAGATGGCAGATCACCGAAAAAGGTTTGTAACAAAACAAAAATTGACAAGGGATGACGAAAAATCGTTCCAATATACAAGCTGTACGATCTTACTGCAGATATGATAACAATGCAGAGGATTAAAGCCCAATCGTTGTCAGCTATTCAATTCAGCTGTAGTAGGTTCGGCACCTATCAGCCACTGACGAAGGCATAAGGCACAATACACGTCAATTGACGTTATTTCTCTTGACTTTATTTCTTTTTCAAATATTTAATTTGCACAGCTTCAAGGCGGTGTCGTTCTTTACGTAGCGTTATTGCTTTTTTTTCTAAATTCCCATTGTGCAGTATGATATGAATTTAAATGATGAGATCCGGCACTACATTGCCTTGCCGTTGGATCTCCTTCCCCACAGACTTACTCTAAATGACCTCCACAACGAGTTGGTAGACAAATCCCTCAGATTCCGGCCTGTGCACTCCGTTATTGATATCCAACCACCTGAAATAGCTGAAGAGGAGCGCTTCCCTCCGAAGAAGACTACTTCGTTCTGGATACTGTAATAGGTTAAACGCTTACTAATCCAGACTCAACTCCACCATACAAAATACTTGCCGTGCATGTCGTATGCCCCCTCACGATACCAAACATCTCTTTACCTGTTCAATTTAACCTACTCTTTTAACACCAATATCATTCTGGTCCAACCTTGTGGAAACTGCTCGCTCCTTGGCCTTCCGTTAGAAGAGCTTGATGACGATTCTCAGAGTGATCATGCCGTGACATTATTTCCCTTTAGCGATGTTGAAAAGAGCCAATTTACCTTATTTCCGTTGATCTTGCTACCTGTCACAAAAGAAACGTGTGTTTCTTAGTAAAAGAAGTGGATGCTCTACTTGACTCTGGATTTGTTAGGAACTAGTCCAGCTTTCTATAAAATCGCCTTTACAGATGGTTAAAGCACTTTAGTCCTGCTCTTAACTTAGCGAATCATCATTCCAGTTGCAAAAAAAATTTGGAATAGACATTTAATGTTGGAAAAAGTCTAAATTGAAGATTAAAAAAAAATGAGCTCCTAGTTTACTTTCAATTTTTATTCTTGTCATACCTTTCTACGAGAATTTGATATAACTTGTGTATCCACAATTTTTATGTCCAGCCGCATTACACGTAATCACAAAGAAATATAAATAAATACATTTATTTAATGAGAAGACACGTACGTGCAGTGCTTTCCAATGAATTGACAATATATTTTCCGCAACGTCAATTCCATACAACAACGCAATGCATTAAGTAACTAGAAAAAAAGTGGAAGCAAAACCAAACTCTACAAGCAAGCTTAACATGTTTTGAGCGAAAAAATATGTCGAAAAATTAATCGCATTTCAGTAATGCAATAAAGCGTGCATGCTATGCCATGCCATGCCATATTACATTTGCCCAAATTGGCATTTAGCAAAATATGTTCACTGCGGTAATTTTTTGTTGGCATACATTTAGGCGTACGAGTGTGTGGTAGATGCTTGACAAGACTGGTACTGCTATTCTTATGAATGCTTGCACAATAAAATATTTGGATTTATTTTCTAGTCTAAAAATGTCTGCATTCTCCGTGACTTCAGCAGCAGTTTCTTTCTTTTCTTCTTCTTAAGCATCCTTCGTGTTGGCCGCTTGCCAATCAATGTACAAAAGCTTTGAAAAGCTTCACGTGCAGCTACCATGTGAAATGCCATTGCCTACTTACAATCAAGTGCACAACAACAACAACAACAATGTAATAAATGCAAAATGCTACAACAACAAAATTTGTAGCAACATAGAGGGGTGTTTAAGTTAAGAGGAACCGGAACATTTTACATATAAATATGTACTCTGCTTTGGCGTCACGCCTTAATATATTTGAACCTTTTATATTTCTTACTTTAATAGTCTGAACTTAAAGTTTTATTAGCTATTCCAACCTTAAATCCACGTAAAGCACACACAGATACTCATGAGTTCATCCATTCTTTGTTAGTTGCTGCATAACCAACCTACAGTGTAATGTTAGTTGGCCAAGTTTATATGACCCTAAATACAAGCACAGCTGGGTATAAAAATGGCCACACGCCATTTATGCAGACTCCAAATAAGACCTTCAATATGAGCAACAACAACAATTATCATTGCTCATTATTCATTACTGCAGCGAAAAATCATTTGAGTTTACTATATCAGCGCGGCATTATTTTTAGCTGCTGGTATTAATTTTGTTGGCTTTACTATTGTTGTTGTTGTGCATGACGTAGTTGTTGGCGTTTTTGTAGCATTTCGCTAGCTGTTTGTGAATATTCGCAATGCTCATGTATATAAATTATGTGGTATTTTCCATTTTACAATTCGCATTTTGTAATAAGTTGCCGACAATAACTATAACGACAAAAACAAGTACAACAACGTTAGCACCACCAACAACAACAACAGCAACGAAATAAGGGAAAATCCTCAAATGCAGCTGCCGCAACAATCGAGCAACCCGTCGACAAAATCGCATTGCAAATATTTACGCTTCACTTAAAAGAGATACTAAAGCGAGATAGATATATGCACACATTAGGAATGTCAATCCCGAAATGCTTTTTTAAACAACGAAAATCGCGGGAATTTTTTTCTTTCAACCCCAAAATTATCGCGATTGAATATATGTGCCATTTATTCAAAAAATATTTTAGAATATTTTAATTTGATTTTAGTTGATTTTGTTACTTAAAGTAACAGTAGCCTTTCAAAAGTTAAAAACCACAAAATGTATTTGCAACCAATTTTTTAAAAAAATCTTATTAATTAATTTCTTGTAATAATTTTGTTCTGATATCCTAAACGAGTTTTGATTCATGATTAACAACATTTCTAAAGTTAACTTAATTAGAATTAGGCGTTGCCACGAATACCACATTTTCCAAGTCCCGAGACTAATCCCGGTATTATAAAATTACATCCTGAAAATCTCGCAATTGTTTAAAATCAAAAGCAATTGGCATGAAGCAGTTCTTTTGTATGTTTTCCAAAAGATTGCTGGTAACATGTTGTAGTATTACCAGTAAATACAAGCTTACACGTCCTTTCCTGCTGTTGAGCACACACGCAAAATTGCAAACATCGCTTCGGTTGTTCGCTGCGCAAAAGTTGTTAAAACAGTTTTAATTTATGCATTTTGCCTCTTAAATTAATTATTTTTGTGAATGTTTTTTCCTTTTTTTGGACATGAAGTACTATTGTAGGGAAAATTGACTAGCGAGTATGTGGGCTATGCTTGCTAACTGGATTGGTTTAACAGTCGTGCTTCGAAATCACTGAATTGGGTGAAAAAGGTTTTACTCGATCTAACATCTTGGCTATTTGCCAATGAAAAATGTTATAAAAAATAATGACGGAAGGTCGACCGGTGCCACTACATACATTTCGTTGGGCTTAACGTTACTTTTATACCACTTCGGCAGTGCGCTGTATAATATAAAACTAGACTAGATGTTGTCGTAACTACCTACTGACAATATCAGTACACAGTAGCGTACTGGGAGCTTCCTGGATAGTGCAGATGGATTTGGATGTGTTTTGGGATTGAATACTCCTTAGAG
This sequence comes from Merzomyia westermanni, assembly GCA_949987695.1. Taxonomy (NCBI): domain Eukaryota; kingdom Metazoa; phylum Arthropoda; class Insecta; order Diptera; family Tephritidae; genus Merzomyia; species Merzomyia westermanni. Next base: position 4,236,997 of record OX465293.1, on the reverse strand, counting down.
CAACTCTTCTAACTCATATAATCGGTCTCGAAGCTTGTGGAGTTGTGGGTTAGGAGCTTAAATTTACCAGAGGTAGGTCTGCCTGCAATAAGAGGCTGAAAGTCCACATCGTTTCAGGGTCCGGGGTCACTGTCCCTTTTCAGAAAGCTTTACTATAAAATATACTGGTGGCGGCAAACGAATTGAGACTCGCCGCTGTCTTAGCAAGGTCATGTTGCGAAGAAGTGGACCACCAGCGTAACAGCGCCATTTATCGAAAATCGGCGAGCTTTGTTGAACTGGATCTCAATTGAAACCTGAAATGCCTAGTTACGCATTGCAACGGTTTTAATACGTACACACAAATTTTCTGAAATATAAAATGCTGCAGCCTGTCTGGCGAGGTATTCGATATAAGGCGTCCCAAGATAACTTTCTTTTTGGCTCCCAGATTGAAGTTTCGAAGTAGTTGTGTAGGACTGTAAGTCCCCAAGGCTGTGTGGCTGAAGGGCTGTTTGAGTTTATGACGATCTACCTCGATCATAAACCTCTATGAAGCTATCTTCTATCACAAACTTACATATATTGCATGAATCCCTACTTGAACATTAAAGGGATAGCCATTGGTAGCGCTTTCATTCAGTTTTGACCCATCCGGTTGCCAAACCTCAGAGCAACGTCAATACGGGGATTCCCCGTTTCCGTTGTTCTTCTATCTAAAATGGACCGCATCCATAGAAGATCATCGGGCTTACGTCCTCGCTAATCATAGCTTGAAATGTCGTGTCCTTTACTTACTTACATACAAAATGAAAATCTCACCGTTGTAATTAAGTTTCTTGTAATGTGGTGTAAGAGAATGATGAAGCCACAAATATTTGTGGATATTTATTGCTGAATATAACATTTATAAAAGAAATATTGTCATTGTCGGTTTGTGTAAATGTCCTTTACAGCAAATAGCTTCTAAAGTCAGTAGGAAAATTAATTGAATTGACAGATGTCGCTTCCAGGCAGTTTACCACCAAGCGCGCTATATTTTCATTCACAACAAAAGTAGAGAAAAATGAATATAAAACAATAGCAAACTGACAGCGCTCACCAACGAATGGCAGTTGTAAAACAAAGAAAACAATTTTTCGTCGTTTGTCGGCAACATCAAATTTTACTTATTACCCATTTAAATGCTGTCCATTTCTCTTTCAATTGGTCTTTTTTTGTGAGACACGTTTTTGTTTTTTAATAAAAAAACAGCAATAAAATAAAACCCACGAGCTAAATTTTCCGTTCTGGAATGGATTGATTCGTATGGTTCTATTTAGTGGTAAGGCTGATGCGGAGTTTCGATGCTGATTCTGGATCGGACATTAGATGGAAGTTCCGATTGATTTAGACTTCTGATTCCCATTGACAACTGTGAGGTAAAGTTTCTTTACTTTACCTAGTTTTGTTTGTTCTAAATACTTCTCAGTAAAAACATTTTTGCGGTTTTATTAATAGCTCCGTATATTGGCATATCTCGTTCTATTTAAAAAAAAAATCAGATAAGTAGCAATCTTGTACAAACTACTAAGTCTCAACAATTAAGTGGGACATCTTGGAATGTAGCATGTTTTCTACATGGAAAGACTCATTAAATGCGCCAAGTCGTGTTCGATAAAAAAAGCGGAATACCAAAAAAATATATATATAGATGGTAACCCCGTAAAAACATGCGAAGTAGCAACACTTAAGTAAGCTAGTTTAGATTTTAGTAGACAAGTATATACTAAATTTCATAACAATCATAAAGTAAAGTCGTTCTAGGGTTAGTAGCGAATATGCACAGAATTGAATAGAGTTTTATTAGGTGTCAGGTGGTAACGACGTAAAAAGCCAATCGTTTGAAACCCATATTAGAGCATAATCCACAATTTAAAAAATGTTAATGGGTGGCAACCTTGTAAAACATCCTAAGTGGCAGCACCTGACTAGAAAGTATCAGAATATGTTACACTATTAAAGTACGATATTTCATCCAAGGCGGTTAAGCCATTTCTTGTATCTGCTTCGACCTCCGATTTCGGTTCCGTTTCTCATAAATCGTACTTGAAAAATCCGACTCCGCTTCCGGTGAACTCACTTTCGTAAATCCCTAGCATACGTACATAAATTAAATAATCTAACTGCTACTATCTTCGTATAAATATATGCACGTCCATACATATATTTGGGAGTAATTCACTTGAAAAGCGATAATCCACTTCGAGCTCATGGCGATAAGCTACTCCACACTGATGAAATGCATTTCGTTTTTAATGCACCAAAGATAAAAGAATAAATTGAGTTAAATTTAAAAAAAGTTGTACTGCGATTTTAAATTTCGAAGCAATTTGTTTCTATTTTTACCAATTTTCGTACTTAATGTGATTGTCGCCCGTTGCTTTGGGATTAGCCAGCTCGGTATGCATTAATCCATTTTTGTTTCTTTTTTTTTTTGGGTAAAAGCTTGGAACAAAGTTGGTGCAAAATTCCTTGAATAGGATTATGGTATGGACAGCAAATAAACAATTTATGTATCGAATAATTGAAAACGTTTTTGAGCTAAGCGAAACCAGGCCATCTGCACCTAACGGAGAAATTTTGTGATATATATTTCTGACGCGTCCACTTAGGCAGGCCAAGTCATCTCCAATCTGTTAATAGAAGTCATTGAGGCTACCATTTCTCTGTTACCAAAGTTAACAGGAACATCTCTTAGGAAGGAGCCTCTAAGTCTATTTGCATAAGGAAACGTAGTCACCGAAATAGTTGTGCTTTAGTTCGCTGCACTATGCTCATATGTTCAAAAAGTTATAACAGTTCATCGTTTAAGACCTCTAGATACACGCCGTGGGCAACATGAAAGAGCCATACATTTGCGTAGAATTTTTCTCTCGAATACACCAAAACCCAAGCTACTTTCTATCGATACTATTCATGATTTGCGGTTATAAATCATGATTTTTGTTCGTCGAAAGAGCATTGTGCCTTCTCAGTCCAAAGTAGCACTATTGGTCTAAAGTTATTTTACCAATAAGATGAACTCCTCGCAGGTTCAAAATTGTATCTGTCAATAGTGTGCTGGCTAAAAAAACGCAGATGCCCAGATCAAATTCAGAAGTGGAAGACACTTGGGATTATCCGACTTGGGATAATGTGATAGCACCTCAGCCAGTATAAGCAGTTCTACACAAGCAAAACATTTTTTTATGTGTAGTAAATTTGAACAGGCTGATGTCTTTCCATAATCGATTTAAGCAAAAATAGTCTTAATTAGATCAAGAGAAGATAGCAGCAATCACTAAGTGACAGCAACACTGAATTGAAAGTTTTCTTTGCCGATGTATTGCTGGAGATCTTTCTTGAAATATAGGACATATTTTTTTTTTTTTGTATCCCGAACATCTATACATAATTTATTTTCGATTCTGTTGAAACTTAGAAGCTTGTTTAGCTAAAATTACCTCCGATCATCCATTCAGAAAAAATTGTTACTCTGTTGCTTTCAACCAAAATAATTAAAGTGTTTTCCATAACCATGGCACTGCGGCCATTCTTCTTCTTCTTTGAATGGTCATCTAACTGCCTGGGCGATTTTGACGGTCCAACATAGCACGCCAGTCATTTCTTCGTTGCACCAACTGCCGCCAATTGGAACACAGAGGGATCGCAAATCGGTCTCCACTTGGTCCTTCCATCGAAGTGGTGGTCTCCCTCTTCCTCTGCTTCCACCGCCGGTGCAAATTTATAGAACTCTTTAATGGGAAAAATTTTGAAATTCAAATGATATCATACAAAAATAAATTTTTGAAATATGTTTCGTTTCGAGTGTGCTATAGCTATGAAACGCATTATATGTTTGACTCAGTTCGCACTATAAAACCATATTCTAAAACGTAATTATAGTAATTGACGCTGAAATTGTTGTAAACAAACACAGCCATTTTTGGACGTGCTATTAGTTACGGAAAGCCCATAACTTCTACTAATTTTTAAAATAATTTGTAATTTTATAAATGGACAAGCTCACGCTGAGTTCTCCTATTTCAGCGAATCCGCCCTTTTAATTTGTATGCAATTCTCGCGCCATGCATACATAAACTTGATTGCAACAAATTCAATATATGGTCACATTCAAACAAACTTACACATTTTACACACGAACATTGTTTGCTATGCCCCATATTATTGCGAATGCCATTGCGGACATAAAATCAACCAAGCAATCGAAGGTTCAAGTGTCAGTTTCTAATATTACAAACATACATTTTCCGGATGAAAAGCGGGCAGCATGCATTGCTACATTTCTACTTAGTAGTGATAAAGGAGCAGAAGCGCTTGTTGGTGCAGTAGAGGCACAGCAAGCAAAGACAGATGTAAAGGCAAATGCAATACAGTCATTTTCACACTTTCGATGCCATGTGGCACATTGGTATGTGTTATGTGTGTCATGCAGTGTGAAGCAGGACGCAAGTGGCATTTATGTGGCATGTGATTCTTCTTTTCCGATATTTCCTGCAGCAAACGGTATAGTACAATGTATGTTTGTGTGCACCGCATGATTGACCCACAAACACGCAATTCAACCTTCACTAAAGCAAATTTATTGGAGTGTGGGGGTAATTTTCTCCAATTCTTCTTCCTCTTTTTTTCTGCTTTTTGAAGAATTTTCTTCATAGTTTTTGCTGCGCTTACGTGACTGCTCCAACTGTTCGAAGAATTTACTGTTGATAGCACCATTTCACATACCGATTTCATTTTTCTTCCGCAATATTCAAGTGCATGGTGTACTGTGTATCGTTTTAAGATATTGCGCGTGAAAAATCAATTTTTATAAAAAAAAACACATTACAACATTAAGTCATGTTGAAAAATTGCTGCACTCTTCTGTCAACCATTTCTTTAGTGCAAAACTGTTCATTCGAAAGTTTTTTTTTTTGAGCGGTAAAGTTTTCGAAATCGAAAAGGGGGCCTCTGCTTTTGTAGCGTTTTATTTACAAACTTAGTGATAGAAGCAATTTGGATTTCGTTCACTTTCGCATAAACTCTTTTGTCGTTTTCGAAACAAGTTTACGAAGTTTTTGGTCAGATGCATAACAGCTTGAGTATTAATTTTCTATCAAAATAAACGATTTTTGTGCTTTTCGAAATTTTCAACATCGCGAAATTGTGTGTCTTGTTTATCTAAATTGTTTTTGAAGTTTCTGGAATCTGCATCCTTTCTTAAGTTTCCTTTTCTTTCGACATAAACCATTTTTGTGATTTCAATATTTTCGACATCGAATATGTGTTTTGTCTGAAATTTTTTTTCCCATTTTCTAGAATCTACATCAAGATTCTGATGTAATTTTGCACTGTTAATAAATTTTTCAAACATATTCGATATCTAAAAAAGCAATGTTATTATCCAATAATAACTTTTAAAAAATGTAAGTTTACGATTGCAGCAATTTTGACTTGATACTAATTTTCGATAAACACCAAAACCATTTTTACAGAATTCTTTTAAAATCGAAAGTCGCAAAATTGTGTGAAAAAACCCCTAGTGATGCACGTATCTTTTCTGCTTTCTTTGCATTTTCGATATCGAAAACAATTTTTTCCAAGTTTTTTTACTTTAGTTTCAGCAAAAATAAAAATTCACATGACTTTTTCAAAATTATTCATTTTGTGCGAAAACAATTATTTAGAAGTTTTTGATTTGAAATGAGGAGTCTTATGAAAGTGAAAGAAATTTGGTACCATTTTCGACACTTTTGTGGTTTCCGGAATCTTCGTAATCAAAAATATTTGCAAGCATTTTATCTGCAAAAAAATATTTGGACCTGGATAACAATAAAAAGTATTTACGTGCCAATTATTGTTTAAAAACACTATCCTGATAAAGGCACTGAACTTAAAAAAATTAATTTTTTTCGGTTTTTCGAAATTTTTATATCGAAAAAAAAAAATCTTAATCGAAACCCAAAATTTCGGATTTAACAAAATTACAATTTTTCATTATTTTCGGAAGAAATTGATATTGCAATGTTTCCATTGATAGCATCTACTTCGCCAATTTTTTTTAGGGCCAACATCGGATGACTTAATTAGATGAACAAAAGTGAAATAAAAAAGGTTTAGGATTTTTGTCTGTTATATTTGCACGGTTGTATTTTTTATATAAACACTTTCTTCAAGAAAATCAACATTTCTTTGTATTTTCCCTATAAATAAAAATTTTCATTCCTAGCAGTTTAAATCGAAACACCGTGCTGCAGAGGTGGAGATGGTGGTTATGCTGTGTGAATTTGGGTTTTATTCGGTAGTGATGTTCTGATTGATTTTTTTGTTGTTTGCTGAAAATATTGTTCTTGTTCTTGTTCTTTTGTTTTGTGTACAAAGCGCAAGTTTAGTGCACATTTACACTTGTTTTCACCTTAACATGAGCAAGGTGCTGATTGAATTGTTAGTGTTAAGACAAACTGAATCTCTGAATGGCAATAACTTCACTAAAGTCCTTTTTAATCGTTGTTTTTTTTTTTTGCAATGACGTAATATAAAAAGTCTGGGCAAAAAATTGTGTGTGGCAGCTGAAAATGAAAAGTAAAGTGTGAAAGGCATTTTTTAGTTGCTTTTAATAAAAAAAATTGCAGAGGAATTGGGTTGGCTGCTTGCTTTTTTCAATCGGAAACAATTTTATTAAGAGAAATCACAAGACTTCTAAGCACTCAGTTAAACAAGTTTTTAATTATTTAAAACTAGCACACCTGACAGAAGTTGTTCCTGCATTCTTCCTCGTTCTCTAATAATTATTCTTTCACTCCCTCTCTTTCTCTTCATTGTAGTATTTATCCATAGCGCTTTCCTGATCCTTATCATTATATTTTTGCTTATTCTTATTATGACCACATGAACCTACCGTGAAAACTTGAAGCACTTTTCTCCTCTATAAAGTAAGAACACACACACACGCATACTAAAAAATTAAAACAATGCTTTATTGTAAGGCCACAATATGAAGCACATACCATTTCTTCCTGCTCACTTCAATCACATATTCCCTCCATTTATTATTCACACATATGATTCAGTTATTATAGACTTTGTAATTAATCTTCTGAAAAACTATTCATAATTTACTTATTTGTCATGTGTCATAACTACTCTCCATTCATTTATATTCCAAACAAGTCACAACACATTTCCTTTTAAACTTGTCATTTCCTTTGGAATATATTGCAAAAAGATCTTGACATGTGGGCAAAAAGTCTATTTGTCATTCTTTCACTTGTGAATAGCAAAATATTGCTCATACGCCTTGTTGAGTGCAGCGGATTATAGTACTTTGCGGTCAAATATATTACTCATACGCAACGGTGTACGGAAACGATAGCTCACATACATGTAATACACTAGTGCGTACCCTGTAGGGAAACCAAGAAATTGTGATGGAAATTAGGATACAAAGTGCCGCTCCTTAAGTGAAAATTTATCTGTAATTTTTCATATTTCCGCAATTTGCTTAAAAATATACATATTTTTATTCCAGTTAAATTTAAAGCGTTATGACTTTTAATTTAAACTACATTGAAGTGTGAATTTGTACTACTTTTGCTTTGTCATGAAAACTCAGTACTAATACTAAATAATTCCATTTAAAACTTTTTTAATTTCAATTAAAAATTTTGTTAACAACTTTCTGCGGGAACGCTGACTATAGTGTCAATTAGGCACTGGAAGTTATTTACACTTCACTACACTAGTTCGGGTGCCGAATCGAATTTCTTTCAAAAAACCTACCTGTATGGGATTTTTTTAAATCGAATATGCCATAGTTTAGAATTTTGTTGAACTGCTAACAGAGTTTATTCCAAGAGCCCTCTATCTACGCTACAGAACTGTGCTTTGCTCTTGTCAAAAAAGTCTCCCAAATAGGGTGCTTTGGGACTGGCAGTGTAGGAAAGGTGCACTGCACGGAGTCGACGAAATAAACTTCGCGCTTTAAACAAGAAATGGAACTTTTTTCTGCTTCCGAAGCAACCAAATAGTACTAATAAAGGAACTAGATTGAATTTTGGAATAGTCCCGAAATTGTAAAAGAAGGTTGCATCCTTGAATAATTTCTATTTTCTAGGACATGCTAAATATGCTAAGTTACTTTAATCGCACTAGTTTGGAAACAGACATTTTCCCTACCGGTACATGTCCATACACTTTACACATATATGTAAGTATGTGTGTTTGTAATACTCCTAAAAAAATTAAGACCCTAGCAAAGTTGACGTTGCCTGCCTAATGTGTTTTTTGTTGTTGTTCGAAGCATAGTTAAGTCGTTAATAATAGATGAAATGAGAAAATAATAAATTGATACATGATTGATGTATAAAAATTTGTTATGATTACATACAAAAATTTCAATACTGATTTCATTTCACTGGAAAGTAGAAGCTCCGTAAATTTCCTAAATAAATGCGCAGACTGCAATATTTCTGCAAGGATTGCTGAAAGCCAATGTTCTTAAAGAGTTCGACAGGCAAGAATAGTTAAAAGATAAAAAACGTTTATTCACTTTTTCCTCATTCTAACTTTCAATATCATTTTTCGAAGCAAGCTGAATCGGTTGCCCCAAAACCACACTTCGGTAAATATTTTTTGCTTCTTTCTTTTCCTAAATACTGGACCGACTAAGCTTTGTCCCTGGCCAATATAGCTTTATCTTTCATAACGAACTTGTCCAAAAAAAAAAATGTGTCGTTAGTTGAAAACATTCATATTACAATATTAATTTCCAAATTCACTTTAACCGCAACTAACTAACTTATGTGAAATTGCCCAAAAAACTAGGAGCGTGGCGTGGAATATATAATCAGTGAAAGCAATTTGGCTATGGGCATTAATATCGTCAACAAACCACGCAAATATCGACGGTAGAAAAAAATAGAGAGCCAATGAAGAAAACAGCAAATAATAATAAATCGGAAAGAGTTTAGCTCTAGCGGTGTTTAGGCCAAGTTTCTGAGCTGATTCGTAGTCCCGCCTATTTAAACCTTATTTAACAATGAATCGCAACTGCTATTTAAAGTCAAGTTTACTGCTTTTCCCCAATAAGCGATCTCTGTTCAAAAAATACAGTCAAGAGCTTTTCAGTTGGTTTATTTAAGTTGCTTTGTAAATCGAACTTAATCTCTTTGACATTTAGCTCAAGCACTTTACACAGGCTGCCAAATGGAAATGAAAAGCAATCATTGCCGTAGCCGTAGGTCATTGCTGTTTATTGAAAATAATATTCATGTGGGCCATCGAGATGAAAAGAATACAAAAAGTATTTTGCAACAAATATCGAGTCGCTTAGTACTATTAATGTTCTAAACAAAAGGAAAGATAATGTTAGCATTTCGTTAAAAGCATAATAACTGCAGATCCAATGGGGTTAAGTTGCAATAAACCAAAGGTAAAGTGAACACATAAGTAGATACATATTCAGTAGCTTGATACTAGGTTGCTGCCTTGTTTGTCTGCCTATTTTCAGTACAAAATTGCGAAATATTACATTCGCAGGAAACACTCTAAAATGGTCCAGATACTTCAAATGTGGAAGAGAATCTGACAACTACGCACCGCAGAGGAAGAAAACACAAGGTAGCGCATGGGTCGAACACTCATGCCAAATTGGGATTAAACTAGGAATGCATTTTAGAACCCTAATTTATGGCGGATTTCTTCCTCAAAAAAAGTTGTTATTTTACATTCCAAAAATCTAAATTTCATAAAAATATGGGAAACCCGTAATAATCACCATAAACTCATGTGTTAATTGCCTAATTCACATTTTTTTTCTTTAAAAAAGTCAATTGATTTGAAGTTCGAAAACAGAGTCAACCATAATAGTACATATGTACATACATAAGTGCATAAACTATATAAAGGTTTAAACTATATAATTTGATATTTTAAAAATAGGATTTCATAAAAACTCTAAAATAATTTATTAACAAGCACTAAAATCGCTCAATTAATTCAATTTTGGCACTGACTTGCCTAATAAAAAATTATTTTTTTCTTACATCTAAAATGTTAGCTTATTTGATGTTTTGTATTTAGAAAAATCGAAATGACATTAAAAAATAATTAAAACTAAAGCCAAATTTCGAGTTTAAAGATCTTATTAACAGTTCATGCACATGTATTTATATTCTTCAGTTTTTGTTTTCAGTAAAAATCCGGTTTATTTGATATTCGAAAAACCCAAATTAAATTAAAAAAATTTAAGATCTATCAAAACCCTCTGGAAATAGGATTGAATAAACCGATGTAACCATGTCTTTACATACAAATTCATTTACTTTTTATTTCGAAAAAGTCAGTTTACTTGATTTTCGAAAAACCAAAATTCCAAAAAAAAGATGGAAATGAAATGAAAACCCTATTCCAGCACACTGTTGCATAAACATGAACATTAATTCTCATAGTAAAACTTCTTTGAATGATAAAGTAGTTTTATTTTACATATATTCGAAAAATCGAAATTTCATAAAACAATCTTACAATTAAAAAAAAAAAAACATGCTTAAGGAAAAAAATCGAGCTAGTCACTGTGGAGCATATCCTTATTTATATGTTTTAAATTTGTTAACTTCGAAAAGCTCTATTCACTTGATATTAGAAAAAGTCGAAATTCTGTTAAAAAATTTTAATATTTGATATTTCAAAAGAAAAATTTAATAAACACCGTTTTAAGTTTATAAAAAGCTCATTTCATCAATATAGTATATACACAAATAACAATTGTTTATTCTTTCAACAAAAAACCTTGTTACTTTCATGTGAAAAAAATCAAAAATCCGTTTATGAATCTCGGGTGAAATGCAGAGTCAATCACCTTACTACATATATTTGCGCGTATATTTCGTGATTTTTTAAATTGTATGCTAAGTTGTTCTTTTTTTTTTGTTTTTTTTATCGATCGGTTTGTGTGATAAAAGAGCAACCGAAATTTAAAAAAGACCATCTCAATATTAATGAAAGAAATCAACATTACCTAGTATACTTGCTTTTTTTTCCTCTACACCAGTTCTTCTCTTTCTTCTGTTTATTTTTTTGTTGATAATATTAATTTGGAACAACAAAAGCAACAAGTGGTACATAATTTTTATAAAAACGCTAGCAGCAAAAAAAAAATTAAATAAGAAGCATAAAAAACAGACGACAATTGAAGACACTCAGCGTTTATTAACTCAGCAAGCGAGCACTTTGCAATTTACTCATCCGAGAGACGACTCCTTGAAACATCAAAGAACAGCGCTAATTGCGTCGATTGTTATTGTTGCCTTGTTGAATATATAATTTGGCGCCTTGTGACTATAGATATTTCAATGCAGAATAACAAAAATGTTAAAAACAGACAGAAACACAAACAGCACAAAGAAAAAACAACAATACCGAGTAATAACAATAAAACCCCTCTCCACAAGCATTAAAACAGTAAATAATTATTACAACAAACAGCCTCAAACATACAAACATACTTAACATATCGTACACTTAGGTAAATAGAAAATATATAAAAGGAACACAAAGGAATGTGCCATAATGAGAATGTAGAAATGAAATGAATTAGTGGAAACACTGAGGGGCGGAAGGATGTGAGTGAGATTTTATGTACAAAATACAAGCAAGAAATTATAAGCATTTCCTTCCTTTTATTTGTCGCCATAATATGAAGGCGACAGTAACGTAATGTAATAACTGGCGGCGTCGTCGCGACTAACGTCAACAATCAGTACATAAAGGCAGTGACGAAGCACGCAAATGTCTAGACTGAGCGAGAAAAAAAGACGTGTAAAATGGCCAATGACAATGATGAAGGGAGAGGAAAAATTAAATGATTGAAGAAAGAACTCGTTATGCGCCACCCTTTACTAGTAACTATATGGTTAAGTTGATATGAGCGCATTTAGACATCTATAGAAAGGTGACAAGAAGCGTAGGTAACCGAATAAGAAAAATGTAAAACAGGAAAGGTAAAAGAAGAGAAAATACGAAAAACAAATTGGAAAAAAATAACAAACAATCGGGCCCAAAAGTTGTCCGGGATATTTTCATGTGGGCGAACCCAGATTAATTCGAGACAATCCATTGCTAGGCCAGATATTTCCAAACCACCCTTATCCGCACCAAAGCTGATCCTACAATGAAGACGAGCCTCACTTACGTTCCATACTCTGGAATTGTTGGTAGAAACATCTAGGGGAATAAACCAGATTTGAGATCAAATGAACTTTACAGATAGGTGGAAACTCACATGAGAAAATCGTTCTGCAAATATTTTTTGACTATCATCATTTTGACAGTTGATTTGCGCTCTAAATACTTAAAAATATTTTTCAATTGCGAACAATTTCTAATTATTTCCAACAACTCTCTTTTTCAGCCGAAAATATTTGAATTTTCGTTCAGATAGTGTTTTTCAAAAAATTTTTTAATTCAGCTTATTTTTACTTACCTATCGATTTTAGGTAGGAATTAGATTCTGAGCACCCTCTCTCTCTCTATGGCGCGATATACAACAGGTATATCATCATAAATCTCCTAAGAGATTTTTGCGCCATGCTTCTCTTCCAATTTGTGGTGTGCCGATTTGAATTTTCCCTACAAATTGGTGGGACCTACAGTTTTTTGCCGACTCCGAACGGCATCTACAAAGGAGACGAATTTTTGCTGAGAAGCCTGTCATGGCAGAAATACACTCGGAGAGTTTGCCAAACCACTGCCGAGGGGCGACCCCGTTTTGAAAAACTTTTTTCAAATCACTTTTGATGTTACCTGTACCAGGGTTCGAACCATGGACCTTCGGTGTGGTAGGCCGGCAACACTACCTTCACACCACGGCGGCCGCACCCTATGTGTCACAAAATCTCGTTAATCTCCATGAACTAATATGACTTTAAGCGTTGATTTTCATAATCGACCAACTGATCGGCGATTAAGGTTTTGCAAAACATCAAATTTTAAGTAACATACATTATGTAGGATCGAATTCGATGTCCATTACCAAGAAATGTATTGACTAGTTTTTGAAATTGCTGTAATTTCGAAAACCCAACTGAACGTCAGCAAATGCCAAACACCAATCAATGCTCCTTGACATTTTGAACAACTCTATCAGTGCCAACTGCTACAGGCAAAACTTATTTAATCCTCTTGGTGAGTGCATAATGTTTAAAACAGATGTTACAGCAACAACAACAATGCAAGTAACAGCACATTTGAGCAGCAATTTATCTTCATTTGCATGCATTTTTCAAAATTGTTTGGCTACAGCCGGTTCGGCAACCAAACGTCAGGGAAAAGTGAACTGCAATTAATTGTGAAACGATAAGCCATTGAAATGAATTGGCGCACAGCGACGTGAAAATAAATTTTTTTACGATTTTCACATTTTCTAACAGCTTTCAGCATCGCCATCACTGCAGTTGTGATTTTTTGTTATTGCGAAAAGTTGTTGTAGTTTGATAGTGAGCATGAGATGGTAAACTGAAACTTACATGCAGGAGTTTTGAAAAGTTAGGCAGCGATATATATAAAGATGCTCAGGCAGTATGGTATATGTGAATCAAGTTGAATAGAAAGTTTTTTGTTTGCTCCAAATCAACGAGAATCTGCAGGTGTACATTCCATTACAAAAGAATATGATCTCTGCGGTGAACGAGGACAACACGAAGTATTTGTTGTCATCAAAAGAGAAATTGGCGCAGCTGTGTCTTGATTGCCAGGCAAATGTTAACAGATGGCAACTTGGAACTATGAAGAAATCAGCGTCAACAGTGAAATAATGCCAGTCGGAAATTCGACAGAGAATTCCCCTTTCCAACAAGTGCTACTTTGGACTGCGTAAGGAATTAAGAAGTAAAGTCCTCTCTCGAAGAACAAAGATCTATAGGTCCCACATCATAAGCCTCTTATTACCTCGCCAGCTCTCTATTAGTCTCGCATTTTACCAGTCCCTACCAGTGGAGAAACAAGATGGGGTGATCCTTAAAATATTTGAGATAACAGAAGATGTATTGTTCTACCTGGTTAGTGAATATGTGCTAGAGATACCAATTACTGAATGCCGGGATTCTGTACTTTTTTAGGTACAACAAATCTGCAATTGTAACAAGAAAATTCAGAGATTTTTGAGATTAGTACACCCAAATATCAAAACTAATCCCGCGATCCGGGATTGTAAAATCAGATACGGAAAATCTCGGGATTTTGAAAATTCATAAAATTGGGAGCCCTAGTATGTGTTAAATTTCAGCTAGAACTTCAAAAGCGATTTTAGAGTTCACTTAAATTAATTAACAGAATTAATGTGACGCGATTATGATACAATATGTGGTGATAAAATATTCCGACAAGAGCTACAAAGTGACTGACATGGCTTATGAGTGATTTATATTAATTAACGAGGGCTGTTCAATTAAACATCATCTTGGATACCTGGTGTGCGTTTGGTTAGAATATATATGTATATAATACAAATTTCTTGCATAATTCCTTGAATTTTTAAATTTTATGAACATTTATGAAATTTTCCAAATATAGATACGAGTAAATGCGTGTTTACAGAAACAAAACATAAGTTCAAGGATGTTGAATTTATTGGAACTGAGAATACTCAACAGATTTTACTTCATTTTGTAGCATATGTGGTTAGATTTGTGTAGAAAAAAATGGAATAAAATAAAATGAATAAAACAAAATAAAATAAAATCATATAAAAAAAAAATAAAAAAAAAAATAAAATAAAATGAAATGAAATAAAATAAAATAAAATGAAAGAAAATGAAATGAAGCGAATGAAATGAAATAAAATAAAGTAAAATAAAGTAAAATAAAATAAAATGAAATGAAATCAAATCATATAAAATAAAATAAAATAAAATATACCAAAATAAAATAAAATAAAATAAAATAAAATAAAATAAAATAAAATAAAATAAAATAAAATAAAATAAAATAACATAAACTAAAATAACTTAAAATAAAATAAAATAAAATAAAATAAGATAATGATGAAATGAAAGGAAATAAAATAAAACAAAATAAAATAAATAAAATTAAATTAGGTAACACAAAATAAAACAAAATAAAACAAAATATAATAAAATAAAATAAATTAAATTAAATTAAGTAACACAAAATAAAACAAAATATAATAAAATAAAATAAAATAAAATAAAATAAAATATAATAAGATAAAATAAAATAAAATAAAATAAAATAAAATAAAATAAAATGAAATAATATAAAATAAAATAAAATAAAATAAATAAAATTGAATTAAGTAACACAAAATAAAACAAAATATAAAAAAATAAAATAAAATAAAATTAAATTAAATAAAATTAAATTAAATTAAAAAAATAAAAGGAAATCAAATAGAATAAACAAAAATTTAATTAAATAAATAAAGAAGTAAAAATGGAAACTATACTAATCATGCGACACGTAAGGAAACAAAAAAGTAAAGGAACCCAAATTGACGGAAATAATCGGGAAGGAAAGGAATAAATGAAACACCAAAAAATGTATGTAAATAAAGTTGATTTAGTAAAGTTGATCCTTAAAAACGAATTTTTCCTCTAACAGTCTTTTTAAAAATAATGTACGCTTGGATTACACAAGCTGCGTTTTGCATTTATTCATAGTCCGCACACATTAGCGTGTTCTGTTGTCTCTTTTTAAAGTGTGTCGTGGTGTTTATATCCAAAAATAATAAAAACAAAATTAGTGTTACCAACAGCACTTAGACAGAGACCATTTGGGTGTTATTAGTGGAAATATTGTGTGTTTATATGTTTATGGCGTCGTGATTCTTACTTTGTTTTGGATTTTCTTTTGTAATATCCTGCGAGAGCACGTGTTTTGCAAGCTAAATCGCAGCTGTAAATTTATTTTTAAGAACATTCAAGTTTTTTTATTTTATTTTTGTGGCTATAAAGTGACTAAAAATTTCCATATTCAAAAGCAGCTGTGGTGAAGTTAAAGATATGAAAAGTTAGGGAAATTGTATTTTGATGTTAGTAATCAAATATAGGAGATGGCTTCATGTTTTTGGGATCATCGTTGTCTTTAATGGGCGTCTTATACGATTTTGACCGTTGCGTAACAAAGCACTCCTGTCCTCAATTCTTAGCGTTATGTGACATGAATTGAAACAATTACTCCACTGCCAAAATACTATGTCTATAGGCACTCCTCATTTCCACTAACACATACTATTTCCAATCGATTTTTTATCTTTCCGTAGTATCAAATGAAATAATTGTTCGCCATACAAATCTACATATTCGGGCTCTCTGGGTATGTCTACCTCATCTTAACTCTCGTCTTCCTGAATCTATTTGAAGAAAAAATTCTCTATATGAGTTCCGAATTTTATAGGAAGCCAGAGTAATGGTTGATTCGTTGACACGTAGGACTAACGCCGGCTAATTCAGTAGCAGAACGTTAACGACTTAACAGTGTGGAGTATTGTAGTTTATGTGCAGTGAGCGGACCAATATACTAAGAGAAAAGAAAAAATTAAACCATTTAAGTATCACAGTGATTTAAATATATTGATTTCTCTTTAACTTACAGAGACTGCATCTTTTTGAAAAAGTTAAATAAACAAATTTTTCCCAGTAGTATAATAGCATATTTATTATTTATAAATAATAAATAAATTTATGCACGAATATGTAAATGTCACTAATAACCTATTACAGAAAGTGACTGCAGTGCGACTGTAATGAATAAACTCATGAAACAAATCATTAAAGCAGAAAATGACGCAAAGCGATTACTATTAGCCAACTTGAGCTATAAATAAATGGGTGTACACTATACATACAAATGAAATATGAACAAAACTCAAATATTATTTCGCTTGAAAAAGTGAATAAATTCTATTAGTTTAACATAAGCGTTTGCGTACCCAACTTTTTGGAGATGGATTTAGAGCAATTTTTCAAAAAACAGATAAGCGAGTATACATCAAACTGATTTATTAAATTTTATGTTATGTTTGGATATGTACGAGTATGTGTGTATTTCTAGAAATACATATACATGCATAAGCAAAAATAAAACTGCGAATAAAATAAGATTAGGGATATGTTCTCTTACATATATATATGATATACCTATTAAATAGGCAGCGCAAATAATTCCCACAATAACTTATTTTCTTCTTTTTGTGGCCGCAGAAGATTAGCTCACAGTTCAATAAATTATGGAAATATAAACAAAAATCTTGTAGATATAATTGAATGTCGAAAAATGTTCCACACCTTAATACTGTTTGTTGCATTCAGCACCAATCGTCTAAAGATTTATATACAGATAAATATTGTCAAGTTGTTGCTTTTTTTTTTTATACCAACAATTTTTTTTGTTGATTTACGTCAAGTTGTCAATGAAGAAAAGAAAGATATTATTTAATCTATTCTACTCAAAGCCTGGCATTTGAATTCAAATCTATTACTACAAGCCAGTTTTCCGTATCACTGATTTTTCAACTATCGGATTAATGTTAGCTGTTATGCGAGTAAGAGAAAAATAACAATGACATGACTGACTAACTTTCTAGTTAGGAGTTAATATAATGAATTTCATATCAGAACCTATAAAAATGGCACATTTTGAAGCCGACCCCCTTAGATTTGAACGAAATTATGTATAAAGGTATATTTTACCTGTACGAACATAACCTTATTTTTTTTAAATTATTTTCGTAAAATTGTGGGCGTTGCAAGGCACATAAATATTTGAAAAATTTCGGTAATAGGTACTTTTAAGCTGTGATTACTACGGAATGGCTCAAACCGATTTTAAAAGGTCTGTGCACCACCAGAAAGGTACTTAAGCCAGCTTTCGTAATTATACACTTTACAAATTTTATATTACATTGCAATTTTTTTTTTTTGCTAAAATTAAAATTTTAAATTGGGAAAACACTTTAGAGGCCTATTGGTTTTAATACAAAATTTTTTAGAAAGGTCTATTTAAAAAATATAACATATTTAAAAACTAAAATGGCGTTTTATTTTTTATATTTTTTAAGTAAATGCATATTTAAAATATTTTTAACAAAAAAAACCATTTTAGTTTTTAGATATGTTATACATACTCGTATATATTAAATGAAGCTTTCTAAAAATTTTTTTTTGTCAGAAACCATTTGACCTTTGAAGCGTTTTTCCAGTTTGGAATTTTATTTTTAACAAAAAAAAATTGTTCAGTGTACTATAAAATGTTTACAGATCTTTGAAATGGGTTGAGCCATTCCGTAGTAATCACAGCTTATAAGTACCTATTACCGTAATTTTTCAAATATTTCGGTACCTTGCCACGCCCACAATTTTCCAAAAATTCCACTTTTAAGAGGTTGTATTTGTATAGGTAACATGTAGCTGTATGCAAAATTTCAACAAAATCTGAGGGGGTCGGGTTCAATGCATATCGGTTTTGATATGAAATTCATCATATATGAGGCATTTTCCACAGCGTATGGGCAACATTTTGTCACGTAACGCACCAGAAAGCCTATAAGAAAACTTAAGAAGTAAAGACTAGTAGATAATACTTTATTTTTATACTTTTTCCACAGTTGAACGAAATGCTTAGTTTTGATGAAAATATTATAATCATACATTAGAAGCAAAATAAAAATCGGAAATCTATGGCCTTTTTTTGTTCCTCAATTTGAAGCTCGATATAATTCTCTTTATATCATTCTATTTGCTATCTCTAACCTAACCTATATTACATCTGAGTGCGGATAACAAAATTTTGTATAACTCAATTTCCTCTAGCCCAATTTGAACTGATATAGCTTGTTGCCACATTTATACTATTGTTTCCTACTTTTATTGCCATCACATCGCACAATATCGCTTTCATCGCTCAATATAAGAAATAAGGTGAAATAGCAATGCATTAAGCTCGAATCTTTAGCGCGTCTGACATCTTTCACATCTTTAAGCAATTGTATTTTACGTTTTTTTGCGATTTTATTGACATTTTGTTGCCTACAACAAGGGTCATAAGCGCACGTTAATTTTATTGCCTTCGTTTGAAGCGAATAAAATGTTCTAAATCATTTGTGAAATTAACTTCTTTATTACGTTTATTTGCTTTTGTTAAGCACTCACATTTACAGCTGACTTTTCGGTTTACGCTTATTCTCAAGTGACCATTTACAATGTCACGCCACGGTGTATTTATATTTCGTAATTACACTGTTGCGTAGCTTTGTAATATTTTTTTAATGCAATAAATTCTTTACCACAACTCATTGCTAAATCGTAAATAAATGCGAAATTGCTTTAGAGGGTACGTGAAAAATGCTATAGAGATATTTATACAAATGTTGTGGAATTATTTTGAGAATACATAAATAAAATAATATAAACTAATAAAACCACAGTAAAAAAAAAAAAAAATAAAATAAAGTAAACTAAATGGAATAAAAAAAAAATAAAAGAAAATAAAAAAAAAAAAGAAAAGAAAAAACAAAAGATAAAATAAAATAAATGAAAAAATAAAATAAAATAGTAATACAGGTATAGAAAGAAGGAAGAAAATATCAGAAAACTTATTTTTCTGTTCCAATATAGTGTAAATTTCACGTTCCCTTTGGTGTTTGTATGCAGATGACCTCGATAGGGCAAATGACGCCAGCTTAAAACAGTTTCATATGCTACTGCAACCAAAACCGAGCGATGCTAAGACTTTTTATCCACAGCATTATTTGATATCATCTTCGTCCATCCTTTTGTATAATTTTGTGAAAGAAAAAAATTTATTTTTCACTCCACCACTAAATCCTGTGGGTGAGGGTTTTTCTCCATTGCGGTTTTAGGCATATATTATACTGCAAACCATAACCAAATCCTTGTTGGCCAAACTTATGTGAATATATGCCGTGCCCTAGTTGAGTTTACCAGCTAAACAAATACTCCAGCGAGGATGCTAAACTTACACGTATATGAATACATTCGCCTAAATTGTTTGCACAACTAAAATGCAAATGTAAATGGAGTGAAATGTGGAAAGTGAACTTACGGAGCGATTGTAAAAATTTTACAAACACTTCCATACATACATATGTTCGTGGTAAATGTCCCTGGCATTTAATGCCATATGGGTATTAGTAAATGTTTATTGTGCTTATATAGGCAAATATTTGAAAACATTCATATCTGAGTTGTGTTCCTGGGGGGTTTTGTGAGTGCGCAGAGGCTTTTATGTTTGTAGGCAAATTGATGGAAAATTGTAGAAACGTGAAAATTTACATTTGTGTCATACGTTGAAAGGAAGAAAATGTAATGAATAATTTCAAACCCAAAACTTTTGATTTAAAATTTAGCTCGTGTTATGCAGTCAATAAATTTGGAAATATTTACCTTTAAATTCATAAACAATGGTTTATAAAGTTCGGGTAGTTGAAATTTTTGTATGGAAATGTAATTTTATTATACATATTTTGTAGTTTTCTTTTCTAGCTGTTTTATTTCATTAATTTCTTTTATTTATTAACGAAGCAACGTTTCCCTTTCTTTTCTTTCTATAGCATTTAATAATAAAGCTTCTATTTTATTAATTGTATTTTAAGTTTTACCCTTCTTCTGCCTTTTCCTCTTCATTTTTCTCTTCTACTTTTCTACCCGTTCCCAAAAAAAATTGTCAGCTTGTGATGCTAAGTTCATTGTTACATGTCTTCTACCCTGATTGATCATAAAAACGTTGCCTCAGCTGGCAGCGTTTGTTTTCACGAAAGTATATACAAAGAAACATACACCCAACAAGCAAACTCTTCTCAACTTAATCAAGCAATTTCATTTATATTGCTCTGAGCAGATAAAACCTGCCCAAGATTGCTCAATTTTACAGCTGTTTGCTTCACCGCCATCTTTAATTACCGTCACGTTATAATCATGTGAAGTGCGCCATAACACAAAAACATATAGTCAAGTTTTTACAACAACATTTCACAACTTTTTAACTTCTTAATTCTTTTGATAATACTCATTTATTCTCCCCGTCCCTTCCTCGAATACTCCTTGCTATGTTATACAAAAGAGCTAAAATTTGAATAGGCCATTTCAGCTTTTAATACGAACACTTTGTTGATGGCAATTAAATTGTTGGTTCATACTTTTATTGTTATTGTATTATGATTATGGTTTACTTACTTTTGAGATCTCTATCATTAGTTGTTTGTATGTCCGTATAGCTGTTTTGTATTTAAAAGGAGTTTTGTGTTGGATATTCTTGTCGGTACTGCTTTGGTGGAATTTCGCCTAAAATCTCAAGTGTTTAGTCAACATAAATAAATTATGCAATTTCATGCTTGTGTTAAAGTCTGTGTAAGTTCATTTGTATATGTTTATGCATTCAATAATGCGTTTACTGTGCACATTAATATAAACATACGAAAGGTCCTTAGGCTAGTATGAAGTATAATGCAAATTTTAGAAATTTAATAATTTATTGCTCGAATGTGCTACATACATACACATATACATCTACATGTGTGTCTGTACATAACCTCCAGTGGAACACCAAAGTAATCGGAAAAATACTAGGTTAACACTAGAATTTTCTAACTCATTTAAAACTAGTCCAAAAACTATCTAATTGTTGGTTTTGCTTTTTAGGCTTCTGCCAGCAAAACTTGATCCCCTGATCTCTAGCATTTTACCCTAAAACTGTTTTACTATGCATTTATCTTCACTTTTTATTTATCATTAGCCGTTTTATTCGTCATTACGATGTTAGATAATTTTTTTTCTGCTTGCCTAAAAAAGTTTTAAGTTGAGGACAGCAAAAAACCTAAGCAAGCAGAAAAAAATTATAAGCTTCCACAATTTTGGTTGCTATCTCGCAAACGACAAGTTCACATTTTCCAAGCGAATTTTAAATCATGAAAAAAATTTTTTTTGTTATTTTATTTATAAGTCGCTAAAACCTGTCGAAAAAAAAATCATGCTTTTTTTTTAACTACGGCTGTTTGGTATATTTCGAATTAGTTTTGGATCTACAACTGACATCTCGAAAGTCGCCTCCATGTTAAAAATATATATTCAATTCAATTCAATTCAATTCAGTTTATTTGAGTCTATGAATTGCTTATAAAAGAAATACAGTTGCCTTTAGATTCAACCTATTTGTGACATAGTTTACAACTAGTTCGTTTGACTGCAGCGTATATAGTTTGCATCTGGATATGTACTCACATTAATATATTGCCAACACAAGCTGAAGTAAGTAAGTACTTACAACTGGCGACGAAATTTAAGTTGTTTTAATACTTTGACAATTGACAGTTTGAGAACAAAAGGCTAATGGTTTCCAGTTGTACAAACAAATGCCATCAAAGCTAGTAATCTATTGGTCATTTAACAAAGCATTATGAAACTTTACTCTAACACCTGTAGCGACGTTTTCTTGTACTACACTGTGTAACAATTTCAAAGTGCGGAAGAATTCGAATTCTGGACGAAAACTCGAAATACGAGTTGTTTTATAAAATCTGTAAAGGCGGGTATCGTGGAATAAGTTTGTGGAAAATCTTAACGCCAAATGGCTTGTTTGTTTGCTTGGCTAGTTTTGGCATCATTATTAGAGGCTTAAATAATTAGAAAATATTAACTTTTCTACAAAGAGCATGAACTCCGTTTGCTTAATGAACCCTTTCTTCAAACTATATATTTAAAGAACGAAAAGGTATTGCATTTTGTTCAGAAAGTATAGCATTAAAGTAGTTCCCTTTTTAGCATTTAACTGCTTCTTTAAGTTTGAGATTATCATTACCATCGCTGTGTTCCCTTTGTGTTGAGATGCAAAAGTTAGTTTGCCGATTACATCAACCCAGAAGCAGTTCTACATTTAGCTTCTTATGCGCACAACATTTATGAACATTAGACTGGGCCAAAAACAAATTTAAAAATTTTTCGGAATTTTATTAATTTTTTTTTTTAGAATGGCGGCCGCAAATTCTGCAACAATTTTCAGATCTCAATATTTAAGCGGTCTGTCATTGCTAGTTTAGATTTTTTTAGCATTGACTTCGTATTTGCATTAAAACTGACACATAATTTTAGTAAAAAACAAAGCATAGACGATTTTTTGTAGATGTTAAAGCCAAACCTCGCCCAGTTATAAATTTTTTGTTGACCCAACCTAATGCACATAAATGTATGTATATCGACAGATTGGTATCAATGTGAATGCATCTACACGCGTAATCTTACATACATAAACAGTAAAATGCATACCAATGCCAATATTTACAGAATATCCAAGCAAACATTAACATGGTCACCACATAACCGCAGGCTCAAAAGTAAGTAGCGTACACATATATACATGTATATTGAGTATATATTTGCATTTTTATGTACGCTTTTTGCATTTTAGTTTGTTTAGATTTCATTAAAAGCGTCCTACACATTTTAAGCTCAATTTAAGACCCACGTGTGTTGGTAAGCAGGTCTCAAGGGTGCGGTGTCATGGTTTGGTTTTCTGTGCTGTGCTAGATGCGTTTATATATGTACATATGCTGGTCTGAGTATTCACCGTTAGCTTATAAGTAAATGAGCAGAAATATTTTCAATGTAATCATAAAGAGTGGCGCGAAATTCTTGGAACTGGAAACATTTTTGACGGAGATGCCATTTCAATTCAAGTTGGCGTGTTTTTAGTCACGTTCAATGAGCTAATTTTATAGTAACCTTATTTTTATTATAAGGTGACCTTCGCAACAACCAACTCAGAGAGATCAAGAGAGGCATTCAAGGTCACTTGAAAATCCATTCACTCATTTTGTGCAGAAAGCATCGAAAGAAATATATAAGACACTTGGCAGCAATGTACTATGCACTATTAATTGTGGCAGCTCGGTACTGGCGTACAGAGCGTACTAAAAGTATGGAGGGAAACCTTTTCCTCATTGTTACGGAAGTCATGAATCCTGTGACCCAATCCCTGATAAGAGAAAGTAGGTTCCACCTATGACTAGGTGAAAATGGCAATATCCTGTCTCAAATATAAATAAAAAGAATAAAGAAATCAAAACGGCCTACCCGTGGAGATGATGTATCGGTGAAAAGCCTGCATCAACTCTGGCGCATCCATAAAAAAAGTGACACACCCACTAAAGGTATTGTGCGAAAGCTTAAATCACATCCTGAACAAAATGATTATACCTTATTAGTGTGCTTTCAGACTTAATTAGTTTAGGTTAGGCGTGGTGTCAGCTACCCCAGCTCAGAAGGGCAACTCACTTGGACATACATAAAGTGCGTTAGGATATGAACACGAGTCTAGGCTTCAACTATTTTTCCAAATCAAAAGCCTAGCTACGACATAGTCCAGGACAAATTAGACATAGAGGTATATAGCAAAGTTGGGCAACTGAGAAATGAATTGATGATTCTAACTCGTCGCTTTTCATGCAATCAACAATCTGGGATTATTTAAAATATTCAATCGGAGAGATGGAGAGATTGGCCTTTAAAAATCCTAGGAGTTCCGCTGACTGTTTGAAGGTGACAACTGGTTAGACTGAGCTCGCAGCTACCCGGGAGGTGCGCCTGGGGCAGGTAAACACGCACAAGTAGACTACAGGTAGAGAGCAGAGTTCTAAACATCCTATCATCAGCTAATTTCGATGCACGAGTAACCGCTGCGGTCAAGAGACCCTCGTGACAATTGTCAGGTATGCCGTAAAGTCCCGAAAGCCACATAGTTTTCAACGTAGCGTAGTTCGATGCAACCTCTGATAAGGCAATCGCTAAGGGTCTTCGGCAGTACGTTGGCTATCCTCAACGCCTTAGTTGCTACTTTTCACTCCAACCAACATACTAAAAAGCATATGCATCTAAATATCTTCTAATACTTCTTCAAGCTACATAATTTTACTCTTTCTCCAAACAAACTGCATCTTTCCTAATCCACAACACCACAACCAAATTATATAACCTTGTAGAATAGTAGTTTGTATAGTAACAACAACAAAAACAAGCAACAAACTTGTCGTAAAACAGTAAAAGTCGTCAGCGTTGATTTCAACTTGCTCTTTTTCTTACAAAGCCGCAAGGATTTAAAGACTAAAAGCTACATTAGGCAAACAACAACCCAAAATACTATGTGGCTGCTAAGTTTACAAGGCTTACACAGCGCGATCCCCCGGCTCATAGCAAATTCATGTTACATGGACATATCTACGAAAACGCCCAAGCTCATAATTGGCGTTAAGCTGAGATGCATAAATATCGACGCACAAACAACTAGGCGCTCTCGTGTGTATGCTGGCATGTTTGTGTTGAGGAATGTACATAAATGTACGACTTTAGTGCTTAAATGCCGCCAACCCCTACTCTGCGGCTTAGCATTGCTACTAATGTGGAACGAACAAAAGTTACTCGCCGATTTGTTGATCTTTGTTTGATGAAGTTGCTATTCGCTGGGTTTGTCATTTATTGCATGTATGAGTGTGTGTTAGTATGTATGTCTATGATAGCTTCTAAGTGAATAAGCTGTTGTTGTTGCTGTCAATTTAGCATTGTGCTTCATTCATGACGAATTAACTCATTTGCATGGCAGCTCCACGTGTGACCGCTATTGCACCAATACATAGAAAATTATGAGAGAGCTAATGGATGCATTAACTCAGGTTACGTATACGCCATGTACGCCTGCAGGGGGTCTTTTCTTACGGTTCAGTGCATTTCATTGCCGTCAATTAAGTTGCTGATTTAACTTAGTGTCCATTTATAGCGTTCTTTTATGAAAGCTCTATTTAATGCAAAATCTATTATGTGGAAATTATGTAGTCTTCTGGATATTTACTTTAGCTGTTTTTGCCTAATATAACTAGAAATTGGGTCATATTTGAGCTGTAATACACATTTATATATGTGCTTTAGAGATGCCAGTTTTTTGGATTTAATATATAATCACAAGATGGCGGGATTAGTCACAGGAATTGGGAATCTCCGATTTTCCAACAGTTTGTGTTGAATAAAGTGTAGCAATTGTTTAAGAAACTATCTAACCTTAAAATATCCGATTTTTTTCATAAGCATAAGCTTTTCCAGAAATTTGAAAATCCCTTTGAAAAGTAAATATGAACTTGACTGCTTGCTAAGTTTTTTGTTGACTTCAATTCAAACAAGTTTTTAGGCGAGCAGAAAAAAATGTATATAACAAATAATTAAATTTTCATTTGTTTTATTGAAAATAAGAGTTAGTTCATCAAAACATGGCAAAATCAAATTAGTACAAGAATTTGTTTTTTTCAATGTTTTAAATCTTTTCCAGCAAATTTTTTAAATTTCTAAACGATTTCTTTTCGCAATTTTTAAAACTAGCTGGACCCGTGCGCGCCTTGCGCAAAAAAAAATGGTTTGAAACCTTTTATTAGTCTAGGTCTAGGATTTTTCACACCTTTTTCTCAAATTATAAAAAAAGATTTTCAGCTACACTTGTTGTGAGGCCACGAAAAATTATACAAATATGCGCAAACAGCTATTTGAAATTCCACACTTATATTACATTCACATTGAGCCATAAACATGAGTTGATTGACAACATCAATATGAATTAACTCAAAAAATGTCCCTTTAACTTGAGTTTATGACCCAATGTGAACGCAGTCTTATTCACTTATTTTAGCAATGTTCAAGTGTAGATGGCGCGCTCGCCTTTAATTATTCCAGCACTGTTCAGTCTTACTATTCAACTGTAGATGTCGCGAGGCATATGAATTTCACAGTCACAATAGCGTTGCAGTACAAATTGATTTTTTTGTGCATCCACAATCGTTTATTTTAAGGAATTCATTTTTATAAAATACGCTTAAACAAAAGCACTCCGCTAATTAAAACATGGTTTTGCATGTAGAGCTAACCCCCACCTTTAAAACGATACCTTATTTATTAATATTGATTCCAAATGAGAGCAGAAAATTAGGAAATAACACAAAAAGACCTTACGGAAATAATATATATGATAGATCATCCTGGTAAGCACAACTGTTGTGAAAAAAGGTAGTGCTACTCAGGCCGCTATATTTAAAATGGTAAAAAACAGATGTCACATTTGTAAAGCGTGTTAACTAATTATTTGTTACAAAAGATTTTACATTTAAATTAAAAAAAATTGTATATTGAATTATTGGAAAATCGTTGATAGTGGGTGCGGTGGACCCACATTTTTTTATTAGTTGTTAGAAAGGCTCAGGTTACTTCAAGTAACATTAAATAACAAAGAATATTTAATTATTCAAAAATTTTCAACAACACAAAAATTTTGATAAACCTAACAAACATATTTAATTTTTGTAACATATTTTACCAATACCGAAAATCCCGGCTTGTAAATAAATTTTTTGTGAATTTCGGCGCCTAAAAAATCACTTGATTACGGGTTTGGCATATCTAGTATTTACACATATTTGCCAGATTTTCATACTTAACTACAATTAGACTTAAATTTGCCGTTGGTTGAGCATTATGGTTGCAGTGAGGCTTTCATCACTTATCACAAAACAATTAAGGTAATATAAGTTCGAGTAGAACCAAACAATAAATATCCCGCTGTGAGTTGTGAGGTGCTGTAGTGGTGAAATTAACCCATGATTCGTGAATAATATACGTACTATAACATACAGTGGGACTCTACTTCCGTTTATCAAAGACTTTCATATGAAAGCGGGCTTTCGAGACAGGTCTATTTCTGTCTGTTGCGCTGAGGGTTTTACACTATAACATCACCTAACTGAACTTAAGGCCGACAGTTGCCTAGTACCTCATATATTTGTACACCACTTCTCTCTGTTGGCTTCTGTTTCAACTTTTTTGCTAGATGAACACATCCACATGTAATACTAGACTTGTCGGATTTTGCTGGTAGCCGCAGCTAAGTCAAACATAGCGAGCACTCAACTAAATCCTATCTGATGAAATTTCATATTTAAATACACAAACGTGCCAGCACTACAAATAAACAAATGAACACGTAGAAAAGAAGACATCCAGAACAAAAGCAAGAGCACGCACTCGACGCGACTTAAGTATTCTAAATATATCCGCCACGCAAGCACACGGATTAAACTGCATGTGGTGCGCCTAAGTCTAATAGTTTTCTATCCTGTGATTACATTTCTACATATATTGCAATTATGATTTAGCTATGGTCTTGCTTATAATTGCATTTAATTCTAAATAATAACACACACTCATACAAATATAAATCATAATCGCGCTTTGTGTTTCTGTTTTAATATTTTTCATTCATTTCAAGGACCATGAAGGTCATAAGCATTGTGCCATGGTCGCTTGGAATGCATTCACAGAATTACAAGCCGTTTTTTATTCGATTGTAATAAGCGCAAAAAACTTATCTGAAAGCTTAGAATACTTAAATAGTACAACAACAAAATGAGATACGACATTTTAGCACGATAATAAAAAAATAGAATTTTGTAAAATTTATTCACGACTTCCAATTTATGCGGCGCCAGCTTAGAAGAAGCTAAAAAGGCAGAAATTGAAAAGAATACTTCAACAAAAAACAATCAGACGATTGAATGTATGGAGTGAATTAAGAATTATCACAGAAATAAATGGCGAATAAATGTTAATGGCGCTGAATCAGAGAGAGTATTGGTAATGTCATTTATCAAAAAAGTTATTTTTGAACTTATTTTTGTAAGTTTTAACGAGCTCAAGACCAGTTGATAATAATTCTTAGTTAATTATTATTATTTTTTCTCTAACCAAAAATAATAGTAATTAACTAAGAATTATTATCAACTGGTCTTGAGCTCGTTAAAACTTACAAAAATATGTCAAAATGAACAGACCATGAAACCAACAACAGAAATAAAGTAATCTTTTAACTTTTAGTTTTTTAATCAAAAATAGAGGGTGAAATTTGACTTGTATTTTTATGTAAAAAAGAAAGTAACTCTCACTTTTTTTATTTCGAAAATAGAGGTTAATCTAGAGGTTATTATTTCTTACGGCAACCATAAGATTTAAAACTTTATTTTTATTTGTGCAAAAATTTGTATTCTGTTTTAAATAGAAAATAAAAGTCGAAATTTTTATTAATCTTTTTAAACAGAAACTAGAAGTGAAAATTTGATATTTAAATTTTAAGTAGAAAATAAAAGTCAAGATTTTAATTAAATTTTTTAAGTCAAAAATTTAAGTGAAAATTATGCAGCTCTCAAGTAAAATAAAAAGAAAAAATTGGATTCTATTTCTTAAAGTCAAAAATGGAATTTAAAATTTGGCAGCTACTTGTTAAGTAGAAAATAGAAGTGAAAATTTTAAAGCTAATTTTAAAGTCAAAAACAGAAGTGCAAATTTGACTTTCATATTTTGAATCAACTTTTCTTAGAGCGAAAGTCAAACGTGGAATTTTGTTTTCTTATTTTGAAAATTATAGTTGAAATTCGATTCTTATTTTTTAAGTCAACTCGAAATAAATATCTGGGTTTTGTTCTTTAATTCAAAACAAAAGTTAAAATGTTGCTTTTACTTTTTTTGATTTGCGGCAAACTAGAAATTATGAATTGAGCGATTATTGCAAATCGGCACAAATTTGTAATTTTTGTTAGATAGCTTTCCAAAGTGCACACATCATATGTACTAATATTCGAAACACAGTGCAAAGGGTCCATTTCTTTATCTTATTTGTTGCTGTGTAAAATGTTATAATTCACTGCACCAGCAAATCAGAATTAATTTTTTATTTTTTGCCGTTTCATTTTTCAACTCGTAGAAAAGTACGAATTTGCAAAAAACAAAAGCTGCAACAAAGATCTTATCAATGAATTTTGTTGTTTTTTGCTGTTTACTCCCGAAAAATTGCACAATATACGAGTATGTAATAAATTCGGTTGGCAGGTGTAGAAATTTCTTCTTAACGGACATGTAGAGAATTTTTGTACAAAAAGTTCAAAAGAAAATACTACACATTCCGACAGGGAATTTTCCCTTAAAGGGAGAAGTAAATTTTGAATAAGAGGACACAAAGCGAAAAACGCATTATCTCTTCGTTTTACCAGTTTAAGTTGCTGACTCGCGTGAAATGTTACTCATACGCCCCGTGGGACCTGTTGCAAATTATACTCATTATTTGAAGAAAATTGGTTTCGACTTTGATCACTTTTTAGCACGGCTTTCTTCTCTATATACAAATTTGTACAGAACTTAGTGCAATTAAGAAAAAGATTTGACAGTTGGCTTCAAGTACTATTCGCCAAGGGAAGATAATGCTTATGTTGTCTCGCGAACTTTCACTCGGAAATATTTTAAATTTTTCCATTGAATTTCTTTTGCTTCCCTACCCCTATATCTCTTGGTTAGTATTCTAGTTCTTATTCTAATTTTAAAATTGGTATACACATTTTTAATCCCAAGTAATTTCGTTTTAATAACACCATAGCCTCAAAATAGTACTTATGAAATCGATACATTTTATATCGTGTCCTTAAAATTAAGATGGGACTTTCACTTACCAAAAACTGTTCACATTCGCTATCAGCAGGCCTACTAAAGCATCAAGTCATTCTTAACAGGGGTTTTCTGGTGTGATCGCTAATGCGTTCCAAGTTCTTAAACAAACACTTTTCACCTCATACGCTATATCATAACTACCAGTATATTAGTTCTTCACACTTTTCGACTGCTACACAGTACAATCAACTATTTTTCTGTAGTGGCAACGTTTTGACTTCTTTGTTCTTGTTTGGCTCTCAATTATATTTGAGCTCTTGAGGCGCAATTTTTTGTTTTCTATTTTCAAAGTCAAAAAATAGGTCCAGCCGCTATTTGCGCACACAAAAAAACAGAGTATTTATGTGCATACTCGTACCGCTAAGCCGACTACATAACCTTTTCATATTTGTATTGCCAGCAGCAACTAACGGTAGTAAACAATTTTGCGTTGTAACTCAGTGTTGCCATTGTCAGTGTATGAAATTGTTTATTTTGTTGCAATTTTCGTGATGTCTTCTTCATAGTTTCATGGTCGCTGTCGTTGAAGGCACTTTCCAGGCGCCTGCAGCATGTACCAAAGATAAATAACAGAAATAGTGGCAGTCAGAAGAAATAAAAATAAATACAAATACCACTGAAACATGACGGCGGTGCGATGGTTGTTTGTAAGTAAACAAGTAAGGACGCCTTAGTTCGGGTGAAATCGAATATTGCATACCTAGTTGTGAGTTATTCGGTGTTCCCATGTGATAAACTAAAGTTTTAATAGTTTTGAGTTTACTTTTTAAAAGTGTAGGTACACAAGATCGGGTCGAAAAAAGTTGCAAAAGGCCGCCCTTAAATTTGAGGGGAAACAAATTTTTTTGTATCTTTAGAAAAACAGCCCAAATGGTTTTTTTATTTTAATTTAATTATTTGACATCCGATTTTAAAAGTTGATAATTCAAAATTTCCCCAAGTTATATTAAAACCCCTAAGATCCATTAGCCTTTTCTAGAAAGATTTTTTAAAAGATCCCTATCTAATTTTTTTAAAAGTCCCTGTTTTAGAAGGTTAAAGAACTCTTTGTCTCAGATTTTTTTGCATAAATGCCCTATCTCAGCTTCTTATTTTTGAAATAAATTGTGAAACAGTTAGCCTAGTTGTGTGATATTTAACTAAGTCATCGATATAATACTTTTGGTCCAAGTTATCATGACGACGGATGACCGAACATGGCATAAACGAGTTATTTTCTGATAATGATAACCAAAACTAAGTATAAAAATAATCCAAAAGAATTAAAAAAAATTCCAAAAAAAAAAATTTATAAAAATATGAATAATAAGAGTAAACAGTGTATTAACTCGGTTTTGCCCCCAATAACGCTTGCAGCTTATTTCAGAATTTTATTTGCTCCCTCAACCACACGAGCAGGGCATCCTTGAGTAGTTTGTGTTGTTATTGCACAATATCATGAGCTTATAGCAGTTTGTAAATAACGCAGTAGAATATATGTTCAATAAAAAGTAACGATAACGACTTGGTAACGGATATCAGTCGTGGCTTAAGAGAGAGAACTCGTAATGGATGGGAAGCGCGTGAACAAGTTTGACGTTGACCAAAACAAACCATTGCCTACTTCTTGGCTATAAATGCCGGTTGGAAATTTTTCTGCTTCTGAATGTTTTAGTATGTTTCTGCACATTTTTGTTTACTTAGCATGTCCTCTTGATTATGCTCGTGGCTGCTTGTCTTGTATGGCAACCAACTGGCGGCAAAGAAAGAAAATTCTAGCTAAAAGTTCTACTTGCAGCTTACAGCCCGCCAAGTAAACAGCAGTTGAAAACAAAATAATAAAATACAAAGTAGAGTTAAAAACAAAAGTCAAAAAGAGGAAAGAAGTAAGGGAATTGACCTTTTTGTATCCAATACTTGCTTCTTTAAAGCACTTCATCATCATCAGACAGGTTCCAACATTAGCTAAGGCCAATACTCTATCACCATTCATTACTACTCATGTCTTCCCAATCAACATCACATCTTCTCTGCAAAATTTCCCCGCTCTGAGTGGTGACAAATCATCAACTATCAAATATGAAAAAAAAGTTTAAAGAAATTCATCAGGATTTCCAAGAGATTCGAAAAAGGGAGCAGCAGAATAATAGACCTTGTAGTATCACAATGGCCTTACCACATTTAACCTTAAGTATCGAACACAAGTAAAAGTGTGTCTCCTTTTGGGTTAGCCTCTTAAGTGCAATCAAAGCTTTGCTATGCATGCATTTTCTTCGAAAATAGTGCGGTCTCCCCTTTTGGTCGTTTCAAATGCATACATTTTTCACATTCAAAATATTCCAAGAATTTTCTATCCATCCATAGTCTTGCACTTATCATCTAGCTAATGACTTAATTTAATCACCTGCACAGTGCTAATACATTCAAAACTTCAGATATAAAAACTTTAAAAAAGTGACAGCAACTGTCGACCCATAAAAGCAGCAACATTTAGCAGCCATAAATTGCATTAATAAACACCAACGAGTACTCTGTACGCAGCCATGAAAATGTGGTGGACTGCTGCGCTGAAGGCTTTATACCCTCCATGAATACGGAACGATATTTTTACTTTCCGATCTTAATTTACAACAAGTACGCACAATGGGGAATTTCAAGTTCTAACATATTTCAGTGAATGATATATAGCCCAAAATCCGTTTATCGAAACAATCGATTGTATAGGGCTTATATATAGTATTGAATCGTACGTGATGAGGACGATGAGATGAGTCGATTTAGCCATATCCTTTGGTCATGTCCTTCTGTCTGTGTTTGGAGATATTTGCCTATATCTTGTTGATTGTTGATAAGTCTATTACGAAATGGTAACCGCAGAGGATCACATTTTTCCTTAGAGATAGCTCAATTTTATTCACAATAACAACATTTATCAGCAATTCATATTTCATTTTATTTTCCTTATAAAACGTAATAATATTTAGATAAATTAGCACGCACAAGTTTAACAACATCGACCCTTAATTGTTCGGAATATTCCCTTGTTATTTGTCGCTCAACAAGTGACATGCACACTCAACCAACAACAAAAATGCACCAAACCAGCCAAGTTCATCAAATCTTATTTGTCCTAGATAAAATCACATAGAAGTGTACACAAACATATCTAACATACTCGGTTGTATAGCAATCTTGAGTTGTACTACATATGTACATATGTATGTGGGCAAGTAATAAGTATGTGTGTGACACTTAATTATGTGTACAAGTCGCCAGCTGTCAAGATTTGTAATTATTATACGAGTACATTAAAAGAGAAGCAAAAATTATGGTTTTTGACTGAAGGCAAACACAAAGTAAGAGAGCTTGCCAATAAGCAAACAAACAACAAGATAGTACCTTGTGCTTTCTGATTACAAGTATGTATGAGCATATTAGACTAGGACAGAAAAAAATTGTTTTACATTATATTGATATTATTTTTAGAAGGTTCGCATCCAGCATTCAAAGCCCTTTAAGAATATTTATTTATATATTTTCTTTATTGATTTATTCGTTTTTACAAACTACCAAATGAAACTTTTTAAATCCATTCGTTTCCAGGGCATTTAATATATGTGAGCATATAGAGTGCTCTACAGACCTACGTATTAAGAGTTCATAACTGAACAAAAAAAATTCTGTCCATCTAGTACCAAATGACCAAAAAATTAAAAATCTTGATAATGGTTATTCTGAAATAAAAAAAAAAATTCCTTTTGATAGTGGTTAATTATAACCAATAATTGCATTCATCAGTGCTAATGGTTAAATACGACCTTTACCTCATTTTTATAAAAACCGTTACGGCTCTCGTCAAATCAGGAAACGATGCCAATGTTAAAATTTTGTTATTCTGGAAAGACCCGTTTGGCGAAAATGTTGTGGGGAATTTAATTTTCTATATGCAGCTAGAATTTTTCACTTCAATGGTTTGGCATCATTGAAGCAAAAGTAAGATCAATCCTACAATATATAAACCAGCAATAACCGATTTTTTTTTCGTAAGCACTTAGCAAAACGATTTTTTTTTTATAAAATTTTAAATTTACTTTGAAAATCAAACGTAAACAAAATGGTGTGCGCTTATATTTTTTCTGCTTGCTTATATGTTGTTGTTTTTAATTCAAACATATTTTTAAGCAAGCAGAAAAAATATTTACAGCATCGAAGTGACGGAAGAAAACGAAAAAATATAGACCTCAAAAATTCATTAAAATTATATCAATGTAGTTTTCAAAAAAAAAAAAAAAAATATTTTTGGCCCAGCCTAGCATAAATATTTGGGATGCCAATTTCTGCGATTTTCACAATTTTATGCAAAGGAATTCGGCGGGATATGCGAGAAAGGAATATTGGGACTGGCTTCGTTAGTGTAGATGTACTCGTATGTGTTAATGCGTTTATGTAAAATTTCAAAGTATGATAATGAATAATAAAAATAAATAAAATAAACGACTGGTGTCATATTAAAAGTAAAAAAAATAAGAAATCTGTGGTAAGAGCGCTTTTCAGAGAGCCTAAGAAGTAAATGCATATAAGTAGAAATTCTTAACTGACTGAAGTCTCTGCTTGCATGTTATGTGACTTATAAAGCAGTTATGTATACATATGTAAATAAACTTATTCAAATGTGTTTCATATTTATTTTATTGAAAACTAAGCAAAGTGCTAGAATGGATTTTTGGTTTGAAGAGGGAAAACAAACAAAAATTCATTCAACATTTCTAAACCTAAAACAGTGATTTGCCAACACCGCAGCAGCATCCTCGAAAATATAATTAAATTTCTTTAAAATATGCCTAAGTCTTTGAAAGAGGAATTTTCCTTTACAATTTTTATGGCAGTTCTTTTATACAGACGCAGCTTCCTTTGCTAAATGCCCTGTAGATGTATTATGGCATATTTTTGCATAATTTATTCAACTAAATGCTTACTCAAATTCAAAGTATTTTAAATCATGGACTCGACTTTTTGCCAGGATATTTAAATTTTATAAGTAACACTGTGCAACAGTATTTTTGCAACTCAAGATGAAATACCTTGACGCATATAGTAAAATGTCAACTTTTTTTTGTATAATTTTGCGTTTGAAAATTTGCTCAAAAACAATTTTGTCTTTTTATTATTTTCGATTGTTATTAATCCATCATATATGGGTTACGTTCCTTAAAAACAACACAGAAGCACGATTTTCATTCTCCTTCCGAATTTTTAAGAATAATACATTGGCAGGAGCTTACATAAACTTGAACTAATCCGCCCAATCTTAAAAATTTGAGCTTAAAAAATTATTTGAATCATAAATATTAATATCTAAAAGCTTTAAAGAGGTACCTTGTTTGAAACCATAATGAAATTGAGCTTGAGTCAATATTTCATAATTTGAATTCATCTGAATTCATGCATTTTATACAAATATTTAACATTCGGAAATGATAGCCAAACATGAGTAAGAGAAATGACAGCTTATTGAATGCCAAATATGGGCAACGAGTCTGATTGCAAACAAACAATTATTTGGCAACGTTTATTTAACCTTCTAAACAGAGCAGTTAGTAGATGTTTGCAAGCGAAACTACCCAGCAGGAAACTTTTTGAGTATCGTCTGAAGCACATTACTATGCCTTCCAAACCAATTTGTACTTCTTTCATCTTGCGAATCTTTCTGTACTCTGAAATGGATGCTTGATAAGTACATCTCTTAACATGCTGAAAGCAGATAGCTATCCGGATCTTCTTAGCGAAAAGCATCGCGAGCTCAACCCACCGACACGGCCCCGACAATTTACGGTAGCGAATGAGAGCATTCCCCCCACTCTTTTTGAGCATGCTAAAACTAGTTTCTGGCTCAGATAATCCTACTCAGAATTACACTAAAGAAGGAGGGTAGTCTTCAGCTTGCAAGACACAAAGGATATTGCTCAAGAGAAAAGTGAATTTACGAGCATTGTCTTCAACAGCATAGTAGTAACCGCAAAAGCACTACCCGGATTTAAATCGCCTATTACGGTACTGATCGTGCATATATTCAAAGCAATGTAAAGGCTATAAATATTGACTTATACAAACTCTAAAGACCCAGAATCAGTTTTTAGGCAGTAATAACGATTGTGGAATGTGTGAGGCCACTCCCTTTAAAGTAAAGGGGAGTGTTACGGATATGAGCAGTTCTTTTCCATAAGGAATCCGGTGACATCCAGTAAATCACCTTCTTGTAGCAACCCGATTCGAAAGACCCCGCCGAACCTTCAAGTCGTGTATTTCAGTTGCCACTTGCTGCATATAGATCTCACCGCAAGTACATTCTAAACCCTCTTTCTTGATGGGTTGATCCAGCCTAGTCCCACCGTTTGGCCTAATGAAGTATTGCACCTCAAAAACTCAATATTAAAGAGTGTTTTCAGTAAGCACCCGGCGAACTGATTTGATCTTGCAAGTCATTTTATAGACCTCCCCACGTCGTTATTACTAGCCTAAGTCCTGCAAGGAGATGTATTTCCGTAATTTTCTGAGCAGAAAATCGATAAACGCTGGAACTTGATTGAATTTCGGTTTCGGCTGAAAAATAGGAGAAGAACCCATTTCCGGAGGTATTTTTGGTCTGGATGCATTGAAAACGGAGCAGATATATTTTTCCATCCCCCTCCTTATATATTTTTTCGCATCATAAAAATGTCCAGACTCCCTACACTCTTAGTTTAGTGTCTGCTTTCCTAGGATTTCAGTTTAAATGCTCCATTTCCTAAAGTAATCCACTTTCATTTCAGTGTTTAAGTTTGCTTAGCCCAACTTGGCCTTCTCTGCTCATCCGATACCCCGCAGTGTTTCTGTTTGCTTTGTTTCCACTCTCAAGATAAATGTGCATTTGGCCAAAAGCCAAAATTCGCTCAAGCAAACACTGTCAAGAAGGCAACTCTATTTAGTGGTTTAGGCCTTCAACAGCCACAAACCTCCACTCAGCCTGCAACCCGCATCAACGCGAATATCACACTCGATTCGGTATTCATTGGGTTGGAGTACAATATTTTCGGCGCACAATGCTCATTAAGAACGAAAAAGGGTGCCAAGAAGCACGCAAACGATTACGTGGATAAGGACAAAAACCCAAAAACAACTAAAACCAAAAAGCCAGATAACCAATGAAGTCAAAGATAAGTAAAGGAAGCGAAAACTCGAGAGGCATGGAGATAGCAGCAAACAGCAGGACCAACTTCCATCGCGTGTGTATTTACAATGGCGACGTGCAATTTATTGTCACCGACAGACACTTTTTGGCAAAACTTTTTTTTCTTAAACAAATACAGCAACAAAATTCTAAAATTTTTATTTATTACAACCTTTCGCTTGCTTGTTTGTAGATAGGTGGGTGTATTTGGTTTATAAGTCCCCGGTAAAAATCGTGTGACTAATCTCTAAAGAGAGTGGCCCGCGATGAATATCTTTCTTCTGGAGTTGGATTCAATTCAAGATAATAAAATATGTCGGTACTCACCCATTGCGGTGGAAAGAGTAACAGTCTTATCGAACTCGTTTAAGTATACATGGGTACACTTAGTCTCTTCATAGGACATGCTGAAATAAAGGTGCACAGCTCAACCCAAACAAACAGACCAGAGCTGGTATTAGTGCTATGCTGCTTCTGTTTCTCATACCGGATTCATTATTGACTAATCACATTTTTGTCGGAGTAAAATCACATTAGCAAACCGCTAACATATTGCATGGTATAGCACACATCCTTAGCACTTATTGTACACAAACTTGCGACATTATATTGGCTTTCATATCCTGCGCAAATTGTATGGGTTCATCCATGCGACAAAAGTTGCTAATGTGCCAAAGCTGAGCTAGAGGCAATGCGAGAGACAATGAAATGTTATTTGGGTTGCGCTCGTTACAGCGACCAGGTCAACGTTGCCAAATGTGAATGAGGCGTCGCCGGATGTGTGTGGTGCAGAAATATGTATTTAGTAGTCGCAGGAAAAGTCATGGGAAGGATGTTATGAGTTATGTTTGACATATTCATTGTTTACTATACCCCGGGGGATTACATATTTGCGATACTTCAGGGCGGCCTCAATTTATTTTTAAAACGACTAAATTAGAGTAAACAATCCAGATCTTCGGATCAGAACTCTCCTTTCACATTAAGCCATGCCAAACGGAACTAGGTTTATTGACTTTTAAACGGTGCTAAATTTGGTCAAATGTGTTCGACGGCAGATATAGATCCAGCGTCCTGGTCTTGCATACATTACAAGGTCCTTAAAACTATTTGGACCACCATCTCAGGGCATCCAATATACGCTGTGGTATGTCGCTCTGCGTTGGAATGAAAGAGCGATGCTGACAGGGCCACGTTGTGAACGGAAGGAATTTAAGGTGTAAATGAGCGAACGAAGTTGGAAATGAGACATCGTTTTAGAAAAAAGAAATGTGAGGCAGAAACGCATGAAAAACTTGTGGTGCTGGCGGGCGTGGATAATAAGCGAACATTCACCTCAACAATCCAACTGATTACGGAAGGTTTCAAATGCAAGAAAAATTCCTGCAGAGACAATAATGGTGACCTCGTCACCGAAGTACGGAGAGTGCTTAAGGTATAGAGTTAACACTTCTCCTTTCTCAATCGCGAGGGTGATGAAGGAACATACTATCACATAAGTGTTGGTAGAGTACCACTTAACTCACGGAAACGACGACGCAAATCAGCCACCTAAATATCTTATATAAAATTCTTTCTACAAGCTGATTGGCGCGGTATTTCTCCGAGGAGGTTAAAGCCGAACTTCTCTTCTCTATCCATTTGCGGAGTGCTGCTTCTCATTTTTCTACAAATCGGACCTTATTAGTTCCGCTAAGGGCCTTGTAAATCTATAATCGGCCAGATCTTCATACTACGCCGTACCATAATAAGAGGGTCACCGCTTCTCTGTCGATTACAAAGCAGCTATTGGACAGCCGAGAAGTTCAATGGAGAATAACTCTTGTCAACTAGTGCTACTTTGAACTGAGAAGTAAATATCATTTACCACGCTCTATAAGTCTTTCATCATACCTAAACGTTGTCGAAAGAACACTTATACGCCTTTTAGATGGAATTCTTGTCAAATGGATAAAGTGCCTCCTGCTTAGAAGATGTTCCTATCGGCAACCGATTTTCGCAGTAGAGGATGGAGGAGGTCCCCACTGCATTGGAAAAGACAGGGGGAGGTGAATTGACCACTCTAGGAGTTTTCAATAAAGACGTAGGGATGTGGACACTTATCTTAGTTTTTTTGAATCATAATTTCCATCGACATGCCAACTGGACATTATGAGATAGCCGATTTGTGGATCTCGTAAACAAAATCCATTACTTGTGAGCCCATCATACTCAACACCAAAGCTAAGACGCTTCTCAGTGCTTGGCGGTATATTGCATTTTTTCTTTTGTATTGAATGCTAGCAACCTGCTTCCAAAATGCCCATACACTCACACACACTCAAAGTCTACATTTTTATGTCAAACAAATGGAACCTGCTCAGAAGAGCATGAAAGCGACTGAAGCAGAAGAAAAGGTTATGATTTTATGTCGACACAGGTGCGCCAACACATGTGAGAATACCCCGATTTATGATTTTGTATAGTTCTCCGCTTTCTTGTGAGGTTTACATAGTTGCACAACAGTAAATATTAGTAATTTCGTGCATACAAACAAACGGCTTCACATTACAGCAATTCAAAATAGATTTAATATCCCCTATTCTCTTCTGTATATCCTTGCTCACGTGAGCTCGTACTGTATAAATGTCACTATAGCATGAAGAGCTCCACTAAGCCCCACCCGCACCAGCATTCACACAATTCAGTTTAGAACCCTTCAACTTTTTTTACAGCCTAACGGAGCTTCGTTTTTATATTTGCGGATCATCTTATATTCAGACACACCAATAGTGTGTGAGTGTTTGTGTATTACAGCCTCTAACATTTGTTAGCTAATTTTTTTATAGTCCTCTTACACGGTTTACGGCCTCTGGTG
Source organism: Merzomyia westermanni (assembly GCA_949987695.1). Classification (NCBI taxonomy): domain Eukaryota; kingdom Metazoa; phylum Arthropoda; class Insecta; order Diptera; family Tephritidae; genus Merzomyia; species Merzomyia westermanni. The sequence continues at coordinate 4,196,406 of OX465293.1, read as the reverse complement.
ACACTATTCAATAACTTCATGGTCATTGCATCGGCGTGAAAAGTTTTGGCGGAATGTGTACAGTGAAATTTCACAGGGAATTATTTTATGGAATGTTTTAGCTCTTTATCGCTCACACCGAAACGACTTTTTATCACTCTTTTGCATAGTCCAAAAAATAGCGATTTGGTTAAAATGCTCACGAAAAATACTCGGCGTAAAATTGTTTGCCACAAGCCTTCTTATACCTAATGGTTGATGTACGAATAAGATGCCTTTCACTTTAGATTACCAAACTCTTTCTTCATTGCTGAAGGAGAGGGTAAGATGACTTACAAAGTTCCAAGGGAATACAAAACCTTTGAGGAGTATTTTTGTTGCTAAAACAACAACAACCAAATCGTTGCGAAAAAAAAAAACATAAAAGAATCCGCACAATAAGAAAGAAACTTGACTCTTCGAAGCATGCAACAACTTTTCCAATGTTTTTGTTTTTCAATTCAACTATTCTTTCGCTAGCAACCATGGCTAAATCAGGCAGCTCGGACCTACATACATAACATATAGCTCCCATGCAATCGACTGTTCCGAGAAATGGGATTTGGGCTATGTATCTTTAAATGATCAGTTTTGCAGAATTTTTACACAAATTCTGGTTTGCGGCACTTACTTTTTATTCAAATTTTAACGTATTTTTGTGATATCCAGGGAAACATTTTAGCAAAAGAAAATATCAATATAAGAATGAGTAAAAAATGCGTTACATGTCTTATCAACCAAACGTCATTTTTTGTTCGATTTAGCTTTCAAGTTACTTTGTCAGAGATTTCCTCTGAGAGATGACGTGTATTTGTCTAGAACATTTTAAGCCGCTAAAAATCTCCAAAATTGTATTCCATTCGCCCTTTTCAAAAAAGAGATGAACCTTGCCCTTGGCCAAAAATGTAGCAACAAAAAATGTGTATAGAAAAAAAAAGAGTTTGACTTTTTTGCTATATGGTAGAAGCAATAACTGCTCCATCCGCTAAAATATTGTTGCATAGTGTTGTTGCCTAGCTAAGCTCTAAAAAATTTATTTTTGTTTGCTTTCGTTTCACTTTTATTGCTTTATTCTTTAGTTGTTGTTATTGGTAGCTGTTTCATAACTTTATTGAAGAACTTTTGAAAAATCATTTACAGAATTTGCAGAACGAAGTGGAATACCCAAATGATTGTATGGAGAGTGTTGGCGAGCAGGTGACAGGGGTACAGCTGCTACCTTCTTGTCAAGCCTTTCTCAAAATGCATAAACAATTCATGTTTGACTGTGTAATGTTTTCAAAATTTTTTTTTTTTTATTAAACAAATTGTATTTTTAGTTATTATTTGTTTGATATAAATAAACCAAATATGAGTTACCGAAAGTCGTATTTTGAGCTGAAAAAAGGAAGAGCGGCTTTTAAAAAAAAAATACCCAAAGTATGCATCAGAGTAAAATATAAAGTACAAAAGTATACTAAAAGAAATTTAAAAACATCAGTTTGATTGAAAAACCATTTTCGTGTTCAAAGTCCGTTAAGCCGGCCCATTTTTTACTGCCACACCACCATCAGTTTTTTAAATTTGTGGAAATTGTAGTAGTAATAGTATTTTATACAAAGGTATGCGATTTTAAGGCTTTTATATGATGTCATTTTATGTCTTTTTTACTTGATTAAATTTTTAATAACAAGCCAACGCTTTGTGTGCTACTGGATCTTTTGATGAAGCATACCATTTACGTTTATTGAAGATCTCATAGATGGTTTCATGAAAAAAAATGTAAGACAAAATTAATTTTTTTCTTGGATTTTATATGGAATCTGATAGCGAAACAAATAATTGTTCACCTGCTTTCGTGACACTGGTAGCTAAGTTGAAGAGCAGGAAACTAAATGATCTGATTTGGTGCCCTAAAGAAACTACCTCGTCTGCTGTCGGCAGTTACAGAAGACATGAAATTTGCCGCCAAAGATTTTTTATTATTTTCGTTCGAAATTCTATATCTATTTCGTTCCCTTAAGACTTTTACAACTATCAGTTATGCTCAGAAAATTATAATAATTTATACGTTATGCACAACTAAGTATAAAAATGTATGTTTCTAAAAAAAATTTCCTGATAGCTTCACAAGAATGTTTTCTCCTGGCACATAACTTTATTTTACTTTTTTGCTTACAAATTAGGTTAATAGTGGTATGAAATAGAAGCTAGATATAACTAATTGCACAACTTATTTGAAAAAAAAAAACGCTTTAATTAAACAAAAGAAAATTAAAACAGTAATAACTTATTAAAATACCTATTAAATTCCATACATATCTACACTATATAGATTTAACTTAGTACCTATCACATCCTGCCAAGCTATAAATATTTTTCTCTTTTTCTCTCTCTCTCTCTCTCTTTCTATCCCCTCTCACACCAACTGTCCAATGCAATTTCATTTAAAACAAAACAACACAACAACAAAAACACAAAATTTTCCCAATAAAAATCCTATTAACTAAATGAACTAATTATACTAATAAACTGCACTGTACATATTAAATTACATATATTTTCCTCTCCATTAAATTTTAATTAAAAATTACTAACCTTAAAAAAACAAATTTAAAAAAATTGTTAAATGCTACCAACCAAACAAATCCTCGAAAATGTTTGAAATGCACCAACACTTGTACCTACTATAAAAAACAACAAAAAAAAATTAACAAATATACGCCAATATATAAACAACAACTAAAATTTAAAAATTTTAATACTACAACAACAACTGCAACCCTGCCTGATACTTTGATGCGCTGGCTTGTATATGACAAAACTAAATGAATAAACAATATTTAATAAAACATAAAAAAAATATAAATATATTTATATGTATGAATACTGCTGTAAAATAACAACAACTTCACTTGGATATAAAATGCACTACACATTATCTATGCCAACAACAACAACGTGTTGCACTGTGTATATATATCGTAATCACAAAAACAGGAAGGTATCGAAGTAAGTACCGTAATATGGACGTCAGTTGTGTTGTTGTTGCTGTTGTTGTTGGATTCAAGTTATTTGTTATACATATATAGATATATATGCACACGTTTGTTAACCTAAACATGCTTATTTCGTTCGTTGATTTTTTTTTATTTTATTCAAATTTACCAGTAGGTACATGTAGGTACAAATTTATATAAAATAAAAAAAATTATACATATTTTATATATATATATTTTTTTTAGTGAAATAGAAAAATTTTATAAAAATTGTCTATAAATATTTCTTTTAAATTTTGTTTGTTTATCGTTTATTGTTTTGAACAGACCATAAAACCAACAATAAAAATAAATTTACACCGGAGCACGCGGTTATGTACAACAACTATCTGCTAAAAATAGAAAAAGAAGATTGTACAAAAACAAAGTCCAGCATACATGATTTACATATAGACAGAATGTCTAAAATATTGTGTACTCGTATACCGTTGGCAAGATAACAAACAACAATTAGAGGAAAACTTGAATTAAGCAGCTTGCAGAACTACACGCAGTATGGGCTATGGGTTAGGCGGCTGCGCTTGCAATCAGAGTGAGTGGCTTCCATTCTCCACAAGATCCTCTGAAATAGCAAAACTATACGAATTAGTCTGACGAGAAATCGTGGCTGTTTTCGAAATTGTACTATAACTATAGCCTGTATATGTTTGTTGGTTTCATCTTTCCCTGTAACCAAAAATAATAATAGTTTACTAAGAATTATTATCAACTGGTCTTGAGCTAGTTAAACTTACAAAAATAGCAAGGCTCTCAGCTCCTTTGAGGGAAAACTCCATTAGACACACAGATTCGGTTCTTTCAAGAGAATACAGCTTGCCTCAAGACCTCATTACCCCTCAAAATTCTGGAAGGTTTCATAAACAAACATGTAGACAGACATATAGTGCATACATATTGTAGAATGATACAGAAACTATCATACATGTTCTAAATTTTTATTCCTATGCAACTAAAGTTTCGTACTACAATATTATGCTAGAAACTATTGAATTGAAGTGATGTTGTGAAATGTGCAATGAATGCCAATGAACACAGCCAGAGCTTTAAGCTCTTCTATTGAAATCATGAGCTTTTCGTCAATCCGACAGCATAAAAATATTAATAAAAGGTTTTTTATAAATTGTAAGCAAACCTTAAAAAAAAAAGAAGAAATTTGCACACAATTTAGTGATCTGCATAGTGGTGGCCAGTATAAACATCTCAAAAGTATGTGAAAATGTGACCTTGAGTTTACTCCACCAACTAATATTTCTGTTTGCGTAAATAATTGTGGCTAAAGCACAAAATGTGGTTACTCATACGCCATTGCAGCCAGCAAATATTTTTTCTTTTTATCAAATGAATTGTGTTATGGTAACGCGACATTAAATAGTGTTCTGTCATTATTATAATTGCTTTTTAATTGATTTTAACCTATTATTACTGTATAATATTATAAGCTTTATTGCATGAAACTATTTAAATTTAATGGCTTTATAATCCAAACAAATTATGCACGCTATTGGATTTTATTGGTATTGCTAATTGGATATAATAAATTTCAAATATTATGTGGCCAGCAGCAAGGAAAAAATGTTTTCCTATTTTTCAAGAAAACATGGCGTAAGTTTTCACAAAAACATCGGAAAAAATGTTTCAAAACAATTATTTCAGGGTTCTAAGCGGATTACGTATGACTTGGTATCCAGCTTCTATCAGCAAATATATCCACTCTTTAGAACTAACTAAAGGCCTAAGTAGATAAAGGCCTAAAAGTAAAGATAAATGGATATATTGATCCGAATGGGCTAAGATAATTCGAGATAAGCTGCTGACCTCAAGACTATTAAAAACATCAGGTAAAAAATCGGTTGCAGTCTGTTAAGATAGATGGCTTAGTTGAACGTAAATAGACTAGAATAAAAGTAGTGTTTTTATAACAAAAACGAAAAAGTTATATTCTCTGCAGTATTAAACGATTTGCTATGATTAGGAGCTGAGTAAGGCATTTTGGCCGTAAAGTGAAACAGTAATAAAAGCCGAAAAATTAAGAAGAAACGGAATGGGAATTAAAACTTGAATAGGAAACGAAACGGGAACTAAAACATGAACAGTACACGGAACAAGAACCAAAACTTGGAATAAAGACAAAATGGAACAATAAACGTTGAACTGAAAACGGAACTGAAATATGAACACTAAAACGGACATGAAGCGAAATATGACCAGGAAAAGGAGCAGGAACCGATAACAGAACATTAAATGGGACAAGAACACGAAACCGGAACCGAAACGATTAACGGAACAGGAACCGACACAGTAAACTGAACAGGAAAGGCAAGAGGAAGCGGAATATGAAGATAAAACGGAGCAGCAACAGAAATATAAATAGAAGCCAGAACAATAAACGAAACTTGAACAGGAAACGGAACTGAAACATTAACAAGAATCGGAACATGAAGCGTAATCTGAACATGAAAGGGAACAGGAATCGAAACAAAAACAAGAAGAGGAGCTCCAACCGGAACATTAAATGGGACAGAAACTGAAACATTAACAGGAAAGCGGAATAAGAAGCGGAACGATAACCGAAAGGAACAAGCAGAAATCAATCAATCGTAAAAGTAAGCGAAACTTGAAATGAAACTGAGTCCAAAATCGAAACCAGAACTGAAACAGGTACAGAAAGCGTAACCGGAGACGGAACAGAAACATGAAGTGAAACATGATCACAAATCGCAACTAGAACTAAAAGGGTAAACGAAACGAGATTTGAAAATAGAACTGAAATCTAACCTCAACCCAAAATTGAATAGTATCCGGCGACAACCCTGAACCGAAATCAAAACCGTAGGCGATCCTAAAGAGAAAGCAAAAAAGTAGTCTAAGGGGATGATTATTCAACTCATCGTGACACTTTTTTTATCTAATAATAAGAATTTTGCTGAAAACGAAAAGAAGCGACTTCTTGCATTTTACATAATGTCCCCGCAAATTGAGGTTGGCGTGACACGTACGCAGGGCTCAAAATCGATATAATCTCGTATGAAATTATGTTAAAATATAAATATCATTGGTATGTACACCATTGTTTTCTTCCACGCGGCGAACTCTAGTTACATTAAAATTCATTGTAATTGAAGCGCACGAGGTACGCCTGGAGCATCCATTAGCATAAATATCGATTTGGAGGCACATAATCAATTTTATGTACACTTTTATTTTCATGTTGGCAATTCACGCCTACAATTTCCAGGAATTGCAAATTTACTTCATTGGAAAATGGAATATATTGAAGAAATTCCTTTTCATAGTGTCTATCATAAAATTAAATGTACTATAAAGGTTTATTAAGTTTTTATTATGTTGCAAACGAACCAAATATTCGTAAAATTTGGTCGCAACAAAAGCTATAAATAATTTAGAGCGTCGCGTACATGCATACTTTTAGGCACATTTACGAGTTGGGGGGAGAGGTTGCCTTGACGCATATGATGGTATGCATGTATAGCCGTTGCACGTACATACGAGTATGTTTATCTATTATATTATATTTTTCATGCACGTAATTTTTCTCCTTCATTTATAATGGCTTTATAATAGGACTCATACATTTTAATATCACTTCGCCTACAAGTATGCAAGCTCGTTAACGATAAGTTTGCACCAACAAATTATCTATGTACATAACTTGGCATAAACAAAAGTTCTTAGAAGATGTCGAAATGGGATAATTAGTATGTTTTAATGAGACGTGGAGTAGAGTGCGCAACCTAATCTAATCAGTGAGGGCAAGCTTTTCACGAATGTGAGCTACGAAGCAACTTTCCGCTTGTTTATTTCGTACCCTTTTGCTGACGTCAAGCTAACTTACTTCCATCTTTAAAGCGAGTCTGAATCTGCTTAGACTAAACAAAAACTAAAGTATCCATGACTATAAATTATCTCAAGGCCAAGAATAATAATTTTTATGAAAATTATTATTGTTTTTTATTTTTGTAATAGTTAAATTAACTACCGAAAGCTTTTAGTTGAATAAAAAAGGAAATTTTTAGAGACAATCGTCATAGTTATCGTTTGAAGATTTTGATAAGAATTCATGGAATTGACTTGCCGCCTATTCGGGACAAAGTACTGTTACTGCAACAAAACCAGTCTCGGTCTTACGTGTTAGAATAGTAATATATTTTATTTCAATAAAGTCGTTTGTTTACTTTTATAAACGCACAATATTGAAGGTCTTTTAATTTTTCTTCTATCATAGCAAAACTTTGTTAACAAAGCCACACATACCTTTTTAGCTATTTTTACTCTTTTGTCCTTTGTGCGCGGGCTTTGTTTATTTTAATGACGTGCATTTTTGCATTTCATTGTTGTTGTGCTATTATTAAATTGTGAGCACTCTAAATTCATTCCACACACCACATGTGTGTAGGCATGGCATATTACAACAAAAATATATACCGAAAGTAGTAAGCCCAAATAAGCCTTTCTTGGGTAGAGTTGCAGCTACTCCCAAAACCGCGTTCGCGCCCAATTTTGAATTTTTGAAAAATCGTCCAGAATTTTTATAATTTTTTTGATAACACGTATGAACAGCAATTATATATGCATACATCTATCGAGAGCTGAGTGGAAAATGAAACTAACTATTTTAAAATACTTTTCAAAAATGCTCTACTTCAAAATTCGGTTTAAGAATGCTCTATCAGAATTATTTTCAGCTGAATATATAATAAAATTTTGATCAAATAGCTCGTTTTTAAAACTCATGCTGAGAGAGCGGGTTCTTCAACAAAATTTTAAAATAGGCCGTTATTCATACAAAATATGAGATAGAAATTTTTTTTAATATTTGGAAATAGTCTCTCTCTTCCACTCACCTGTCGAAATAGAAAGAAATGGAAGATGGCTTTAGAAAATTTTCGCAGAAAAATCACAGCGTTTTTCAAAAATTACAAAAGTTGTACGGGCCATAATACTGTAGTTTCGGTTTTCTGATTTTAACAGCCGGTTTCACGAAAGTAATTTAAATGAAAAATAATTTTTTTACTCGAATTTCATACGGAATCTGACAGCAGAAAAAATAATTTTTCACTTAAATTGCTTTGTGAAACTGGCTGTAAATATTTCCAAATTTTTTAAAAAATTTTCAAATTTTTTTTTAACTTTATTTATACGTTTTAAATACAGATTCATATTTACATAGCATTTAAATAGGAATTATATGCGAGAAAATATTGAAATTCAAATAAAGATATAAAATGATTAAAACATGTAAATCCCAAACACTATAGATCAAGTTTGAAGTATTCAGGAATACACGTCGCCCCTGCGGGTTAGGGGTTTAGAATACGCCCGAGGTAGGCATACCGGTCGTAAGAGGCGACTAATATGCACAAAGGTAATGACGTGCAACTCGATGGTTGATCTACGGATATGATGCTTCTCACCTCTCATTACCCATCTTATCCTTCCTTACGGAAGGAGGGGTGACATGACCTAGAAGGTTTCACTGGTCATAAATCGCTACCACGACAGTCGGGCAGTACCGCAAGGGAGTACCGGAGCGTACCGGAGCGTACCGGGTTCAAATCCGACCAAGAACTGTTAATTCGACAACACTCTCTAAAACCTTCGGGGAGTGTTTTTGTCGTTACCACAACAACAACAACAACACGTATATCGTTTTATACCCTTGAGAAGTATATATAGATATAGCTTCCGTTTGGCACCTCTAATCCACTTAAAAAAAGTGTATTAACAAGGCGTGTGATAATCATACAAACTCACATCATTTGTCCACCTTTCTTGCTTATTACAAAGACAGCCGTTGTCTTATTAAATTGAATCCTTCCCTTTTCCATCCATAAAATGCTCATACTTTCAGCTTCAGTTGTCACTCTTTACTGCACCAAAGGTCATAACATTGTGATTTTCGTTGCATGGTGTCAAAGATAAATGCACAGAATATGTGCTAATGATTTTTTTTTTATATTTATAAGAGTTGAGTGGATATGTCATAAACTGCCCAACAAACATTTTTGTAAATTACTTTGAAAATAATTTGATATATTAAGCGATATTATTATAATTATTAGAGTAAACTTCAAGGACTAATTTTTATAAATCACTAACTGACCCGGCAGACGTGTACTGCCCGACAACTTTTTTTAATCACATTTGAAAATTCGTCACGTTCCCCTCCTGCTCTTGCTCTTCTCATTCTAAGCCTCTTCACCCCCCTCCATATTTGCTTATTCCTTTGCATTTTTCTCAACTTCTTCGTCTGTGGATTGCTCAAATCGGTCCGAATTGATAATGTAACGGTATGTAGGTGACATACCTGTGTGAATTCCCCTAGTGATATTAACGGATGTGTTATAAATTGTCACTACTGGGATATGACACGATACGACTATTTACCAATTTTATGGTGTACCCTGCAAATGTCATTTTACAACACGCATATATCTCCCCATACATTTATAATCTTTGAAACCATAAGCCTTAATATTTCGTCACTTATAATGAAGCTATTTGTTGGACAATCCGACTCAAAAGTATTAAAAGTTATGACAAATAAAGAGACGAGTATGTTCATGAAGAAGCTGACTTTAAAATTATGATTGGGGAGCTCATAAAAATGTTAACCATAAAATCCATAAGACAAGTAAAGCTCTCGTCAATAAGAGCTTAGTTAGGTAGGTTGATGTTTTTGCTTGTAAAGGTAGAAACACTGCGCTTAGGTATATAAGAGGGGGGGCTTTGGATCAGTGCGCTCAGCTATTAATGGAAGCGATTAGCTTGACCCCATCGACCAGTGCTCCCACTAATCTAACGAAATAACCGTAGATCAGCACAACTCAGCGACTACAGCGATTTGCAGAGATTTCGAACAGCTCATCAAGCCATTCTGCGTGTCCTCTTATCCATGAAGGACATATATTCGCTCATATTTGCTGAGCTTTCCCACAAGCGACTACACAGGCTTAACTATAAGTCTTTCGACAGAGTACGTTGTGGTTTTAGGGTGCTTTTCCACGACAGGCGGGTCGTACCAGCATGAATTGGGTTTTACCCGACTGACCAAGACCTGTTCTTTTAATTTAAACCTTTTAAATCCGGCTAAATAGTAGGTACTGTTGTTGTTGTTGGCGCGGATTGTTATTTTGAAATAATAGCTATACTTTCTTTAGCGCTGATTCCCAGATAGGGATGTATATTGAGATTGATCTCCAGCGAAGAATACACCCCTGTAGGGTCCATACTTACTTACGTACTTCCTCAAATGGCTTTTACCTATCTAAACTGGCTAGGCCTTCCAACATAACGCGCTATTCGTTTTTCCGCTCTGTCAATTGGCCAATTCCAAACACCACAGTATCTCAAATCGGTCTTCACTCCTCGATTCTTTTATCCGAATGGTAGTCTCCATCTGCTTTCACCGGCGGGTGCCTTTTGAAAATGCTCCGCTCTTGATGCATTCTCACACATGGCTGGGTTTTAATTCGTTTAGCGTAGTCAATGTCTGCATACAGCTCATCAATACATCTTCTCCGGTACTCGCCGTCGGAGCGCACTACTTATGCATATCATAGCCGATATCTTTTTCTGTGTAGCCCTTTTAAACATACTTATATGGCTTTGCTCATTTTAAACTTTTTCACTTTGAAATCAAAAATCTGTAATTACTTTCGTCCTTCTTGTCTTTTTATCGGAAGCTGATAATTAAAGGTGTGCACTAAGGGATTGCCATTGCTAGCTAAAGCTTTTATTGAGTTTGTGAGCTCAGTAGGGAAGGTGCAATTCATTTCTCACCCTACTAATTGGATTCTATAAATCATCAGGCAGCTGCTAAATGATGATGACCGTAAGGTTGAGCAAAAAGAGCAAGGACACTTCCTGCGTATTTTGGCTTCTTCTTAATTTCTTTGAAGTTTGATTTTGTAATGTTGCAAGAGTTTGGGAAATGGGGACTAATTATTTGTTTTGCTAAAGCTTTTCTGGTTAATTAAAAATGCGTCATGGTTTGAAAATTAAAACAGTTGACGGCATTCTGGGTTTTATTAAATTTGCAAATGACACAGCCCTTATTGCCTTAGGCAAAGTATGGAAGGCCATGGGAATCAATAAAAAAATTTTAAAGTAAACAGAAATCGGATAAAACAACCAAAATCAAGGAAGAATGAAAGAGTTCATAAGAGGTGATAGATTTCGATACAAATTCACAAAAATCGTCACAATCAAACTGTCTATAGATATCCATATGTATCGATAATAATCGATTAAAATCGAGTAAAATTCATGGGAACCGCCAATAGTTGGACGGTAGGCCAGCACTACCACACCGAAGGTCCAAGGTTCGAGCCCTGGTACAGGTAACATCAAAAGTGGTTTGGAAAAGTTTTTTCAAAACGGGGTCGCCCCTCGGCAGTGGTTTGGCAAACTTTCCGAATGTATTTCTGCCATGGAAGGCTTCTCAGCAAAAATTCATCTGCTTTTGTAGATGCCGTTCGGAATCGGCAAAAAACTGTAGGGCCCTCCAATTTGTAGGAAAAATTCGAAGCAGCACACCACTAATTGGTAGAGATGCTCGGCCTTAATATCCGCGGGAGGTATATATAGCGCCAAATATTTATTTTATTTTGTTATATTGAATTCGGGATAAGTATCGATATAAGCCAAAAAAAAATGTATAAAGCATAATAGGTAAAGCTAACAAATAATACATTTACATAAATAATAATCGATATAAATATAAATAGTACAAATAACAAATAGAAAAATTGCTAAGAATGGTACAAAATCGATGAAAATTTAGTAACCTCGAGCAGAATAGAAAAAAAAAAAGATTTGACTTGGACCTAAACCTACGACGGCTCGTAAATTCCTGCTATTTGTGCTACTCAGATTAGCTCCGTTTACACAACGAAGAAGTAACTGCCGAACCCTCTCGGGACTCTCATGAAAATCGCTTTGAAATTTGTTCATCAAATTAAAAATAAATTATGACACTTAGGCCAAAGCTTCTTAATAACCGGTCTTACCGAGGGTTATGCAGATTTGACGTGGTAGGTAGTTCTTCTCATTTTGGGTTTTAAAACCCCCAAATCGTTTAGCTTGTTGATTTTCCGACAGAGTAGACATTTCATGAACGATTTCCGGGTATCTCTTGTCAAATTTGGTTGCTTTAAACCCCAGTTTTGGCATTTTGCCATCTTAAGCGTCACTTTTCATTTTCGCGACTTTATTCTTTTCTCTCGCTACAATTAGCACCAATCAGGGCTGTATCATAGATATGTTTGTTCCGTCATGCAAGTGGGATATACTTTTTCGCCACCTCATGTTCTTTCTAAACATGATAAATGCTACAAAAGTGGTGTCAGGTTTTCCGAATTAAAAAAAGATAAAGTTGGCTTCTTTACAAATCATACATCATATCACCTAATCCCCTACCTCAAGAGCGTGTCAACATTTCGCTTTCTGGCATTTCCTCCTGCCGATTTGCAATTATTTACTTAATTGAGAAATAAATATCTTTGCGCTATGTCATTGTTCATTTCGGCACGTCCAAAAAGACAAATGAGCCGTCACAGCACACACCCTTATTTAGCACTTCCCCAGCTCCTAAACATAAATCTCCCTATCAGTCACACACATTTTTGTTTTATTATTTTGGTCAACCAACATAGCACCCATCCTTCTAATTATTTATTCATTTCGTTGGCATTTATGGAATTTATTGCCTTGCATTTCGAGCAGAGACCGTAAGACCAATCAATTATTTGCGCCAAATTAACCGTTATACATTATTTATCACCTCTGATCTGTGGATGGTGCGTGTAATACGAATAAAAAGTTTAGTTAAACAAAATTTATGTCCGATTTGAACAAAGAGAAAAAACATTTTTGTATCCCGTCTCACTGTCACACCGGCCGAATAGGCACTTGTGAAACAAATTTGCCAAAGTGCGGATTTTGAACTTATGCTGATCACATGCAGCCTATTTTTGGGCAGGTCGGTCTCGTAACAGCTTAACAAGCGATGGGCTGGCAGCAACATACTGAAGAAGAACGCTTTTGTGATCGCTATATAGAGGACGATGGAGTAGGATTACCATTAATGCCAAGTAGCACAGCTTTACAAATACACCGCAGAGTACCCCAGTCTTGGTTTCTATGAGGGTTTATCAAAGGTTGAGGTCGGCATTATTGGTGGGTGGTTACCAATTTATTTTTGAGAACAATAGGCGTTCATGAGCTTATCATGTTGTGGTTGTTCTAACAGTACTGCACCTGTTTTAATCAACATTTCCACTCATGGAATTAGCACCAAGTTTTTCTAAAGTGTGTCCCAAGAAACTGAGTGATGTTACGCTTAGAAAATCTGTTTCGCTTAAATAGCTCGCATACAATAGTTATGTATGGGCTTAGTCTGGATAGGTAAGAGTTTAACTTATTATAGTATCTAGATCGAAGTTAGATCGCGTTCTCATCTTGTTAGAGTTAACCAAATTTCTTGGATGTTATAAGCTCTTACCTATCGAGACTCAATCGCCCTTTAATAAATCCATACCCTGCATGTATCTTCATGCCACCAAAGTTAGGACACAGGGTAGAGTTGTAAATAAAAAATCGATTTTTATTTTAATCGGTTATTTTTTTAATTATCGATTTTATTAATAGTAACCATCGATGAACATTTTCTACCACAGCAGAAAACACATAGGTACCTACAAATCCCTTGTAGTCATATGATTCTAGTAAAATCGTCCATTTCGTTTTTTCATACTCATAATCTTAAATGATTTATGAAAGAAAATCGATAATTTTCTTTAAAAATACATTTTTTAAAAATCGACTTATCTCTAAACAAAAAAATCGATTGAGTAATCGATTTTTCCGGCTCTAGGTCACATTCCTAGCACAGGGTTATTCAGATATGTTGCTATTATTTCAAGTTACACGAATAACTGTCACACAAATAACAAAAATTGTCCAGCAACACCATCTATGATTAGAATGCTCCCTCTTCCCTAAACAGACGGAAGTTATTTTCCTGCTCTTTGGTCACTTACTAAATGAATATAAATATATAAATTACAAATGTCCCTTGGTGAGTGTAACATATTAAAAAGACGACCACAGACGCCGATTGTACCCGATTGCTGTGTGGCCTGTTCTATTTATGTAATTGGAAATTTGATCAAATGTATCCTTCTCGCCTAATTCCACCAATCGCTTAATGCTGTGACTTTGTGTTTTGGCTGGCATTGTGTTGAAGGCTCACAATGTCGACCATTATCTGACTCGATAATTCCCTGCTGTGACACCACAGGAAATCGTTATTCTCTGTCGCATGGCGGTGAATCGTTAAAACTTGCTGCGTTTTGGGTAAATTTTGGCAATTTTGTGCAAAGTCATACTGATGAGCTTCTCCTCGCCGCATATCACCCAGATAATCGCGAAATAATTGTATGCAACACGCTGGCGCTTACACAAAGTCAAATGCCCTAGGAAAAAATTCAAGAAAGCAAGAATAGCTTTTAATTAAACGAAAACATTAATTTAAACCGAGTGAAAAAGTAAGAAGAAAACGATGAAACCCAAAATATTTGCTTAATAGCGTAAATGCAACAAAGAATTTGAGATTTATGGCGGTGGAATGGAAAATGGTTGAGATTTCAGGTGAAAGTGTAAATAACAAGGATGAAAAGTAATTTATGCCTCCTTCGCTAACAAACTTCAAGCCATCTACGTGCATCGCTTCAGTAACTCCAAGTGAAGCAGTCATCGTAGTACACACTGAGGTGCAAAATTGAGTCAATGAGAAAAAAAAATTACTATTTAGGAAAAAACTTAAGCTGTCTAATTTTTTTAAGCGATGTTTTTACATTGTTTTTTAGAATATAGTTTAAGATACTAGAATCCACCACAAACATTTTTAAATTGCGCAAAGGTATGCAATTTTTATTAATTTTTGCAAATTATATCATTGACTCAATTTTGCACTCACCTAAATTCAATAAAAGAAAATCAGGTTTATTTAGTATTTTATCCAAAATCCTTTATTTTTTTTAAATTAAACTGTCTTTTTTGGCATACTTTTGTATAATTTTGAAACAAACTCGGGTGGTATGGCATGCCATTCTTCCTCCACTGCGCACCAAAGGTCATTTTGTCCTTTGGGAATCGATCGTTTCGCCATTTGTCTTTTTAGGTAAGCCCAAAGATTTTCAATCGGGTTAAGATCTGGACTTTGGGCAGGCCACTGCATTACATCAAATGTCTGCTCTTTCAACCAATTTTTGCCAATGCGTGAGGTGTGTTTCGGGTTGTTGTCGTGTTGGGAAATTGCCCGATTTCGATTTGATAGCAGCATGTCCACTGCTACTGGCAAATTTTCCTGCAAAATGCGCAGATATTGCTCCTTACGCATTATTCCGTCAATCCTCACAATTGGTCCAACACCATTTGCTGTAATGCAGCCCCAAACCATTATCGAACCACCCCCATGCTTCACTGTTGGTTGAATATTTTATGGTTTTATCGATTTTCCGCTTTTGTCCCAGAACCAAGACCTACCATCAGTTTGAAAGCGATTAATTTTCGTCTCATCGGACCAGATAACCTATCATTAAGCAAAAAAAAATTAGAAAACATTCCTAGTTCACCGAGATTTCAACAATACCTGGCTCCAATCAAAATCAGTCCAAAAAATATGCTTTGCAGCAAACTCTAGCCTTAATTTGACGTTTTTGCATGATAAGAGTGGCTTCTTTTTCTTCACCATTGCCTTCAGCCTTACCTTGTGAAGCATCCTTCGTACAGTCCATACGCTTACATCTCTACTAGCATACGCTACAGCTTCTTTAACGGTAGATATTCGCCCAGAAGATAGTAAACGCCCTAGTTTTCGCCTCTCTACCTCAATTATTTTAGGCTTTCTTCCAGATTTTTTCCCCCTGATCTGCATGTTACTAGCTCCTCTAATGATACGGCTAACAGTCGATTGGCTCACATGCACTATTTTTGCAATTCGCGACTTAAAAGCCCCATCTAAGCTTTTTGAACAATCATTTGCTTAGTATTTTTTGAAACACTTTTCATTGTACTTTTTTCGCGAAAAAACAAAAGTCCACTAAACGGAAACAATATCTTTAATTTAAAAAACAAAAAATTTGCCCTGACAGATAAAAACGGATTGCCACGTAATAGTAAACCTTAAAAACTAGGTGGGTGCAAAATTTAGTCAATGAGCTAATTTACAAAAATTAATGAAAATTGCATACGTTTGCGCAATTTAAAAATTTTTGTGGTGGATTCTAGTAGCTTAAACTATATTAAAAAACAACGTAAAAACATCGCTTAAAAAAATTAGACAGCTTAAGTTTTTTCCTAAATAGTATTTTTTTTTTCTCAATGACTCAATTTTGCACCTCAGTGTATGTCTACTAGGAGCGCAACTTCCCTGCAAGAAACGGAAATACCCCGTTTCATACTCCAAAGAATACTCCTAAAGGAGTATCAGAGTAATCCAACACATATCCTCATTCATATAAAAAAGGTGGTCCAATTTACATGGCAATGTCCGGTGATTGGATCACCTAATCCATCTCGGAGTACTCCGTTTCTTTGCTTTTGAATACTCTATAGACCACCTACGTGAGAGTACTCTCAAAATACTCCCATGGGATTACTCTATGGAGTATTCAACAGCAAAGCGAGAGTGGGAGTAGGTAGTGGTTATCAGTTCCTACGGAATGTAAATTTCAGTTTAAATTAAAATTTTTAGTTGTAATTTTTACTTTGACACAACTCTGAACGCGATGCCCGTCATTACACTGTCTTGAAGTACCTTCATCCACTGCCTTCCACGCCGATTCGCAAAAGAAGGTGCCAACCTATTAGGGGTAAACAATGGCAGTCATCACCAAGTGCTACCGGTTATAGCTGCCTCAAACCTGCGCATCTATTAATACCTGGAAAGCCTTAACTATTTACTACCTTAGAAGAAAAGTCTGGATATTTCTTAATGTTTCTGATACTTTTTGTTTTTCTAATACTTTCCGTTTTTTTTCCAACAAACTAGTTTTCATTATTTATTTTCAGATGACCACCATCTTTCCTCTCAATTTCCTCTCACTTGCAAGCTTATTTTGACATCGCGAATGCGACTTTAAAAAATTTGAGTTGCAATTATTTCCATTTCGAGCACACCTAATCCGTCAAAAAAAAAAAAAAAACGATGCACTACTGAACGTACCACGTCATACCATTATTAGGTGTCTTCGGCAACAAAACTTGCAAAGAAATCTCAGTAAAGAGAGAGAATGAATGAATGTTTATAAAAAATGTATGTAAAGTAATTTTATTTCATTTTATGTTTTATTTTTTTATTCTGATTAATTTCGTAACCATTATTTTTTTACATTATGCAAATTAGCAATTAATTCGCACTTTTATACTTAAAATAATAATTCCATTAGAGCAACGCAAAATTTCACTCAGCTGCCATTATCTTACAACCACTGCTGCAATAGTTAAACCACCGCCGACATCATTAATTACACATACATACGAAGCTTGTGACAAATTTAAATATGCAAAAATCTCTCCTCACAAAATTAAAAGCATATAAATGTGTAAAGGGGACATTACTAATTAAATGAGATTTAGCTGACATGAAATGTTAGGAATGTTATGTTAACACAATGAATGAAACAAATGCAAGCGAGCGGAAAAGTTGACAGATTATACAATTTTAAATTGTTTTTTTTTTTTGTTTCATTATTATTTTTTGTGAACAATGTAAAATGCTTTGCGAAAAAAAGCTACACAACTGTACGATTACACAAAAATACACACTTTGATGGAATGAAGAGAATCCTCACTTCCGTTATTGTAAATGATTCTGTCGAAGATCTCCTTGTTGAGCAACAGCAACATAATTTTTCCCCAGTATTTCGAAGAGATTAAAGCAATACAGCTAAAAATGTAATATAGATCCGGATCTCCTTTCATTACGTCTAACCAAAGTGCTGCGTTTGAACAGAGGCTTCTAACATGTGAACACACGCTTTACACTGTGCAGCTAAAACTGACGAATGCGGACTAAAAGGTTATTAGGAAAAACATCCTTCATTTCAGCGATCAATTACACCACCAGTGAAATGCGCTTCCCTGTGCTAACACAAAGGCTTTTATCACCTTTAAACCCGACTTTACTTGTCGAAAGTCAGTTCAGCTTTATTGTTGAATGTCATCTTTCGCAATGCTTTATTCCACAACTGAATAAATTGTCATTCCATCGAATTATCACTATTACATAACTTTTTTATTCCAGAAGTAAATATATTTCTTAATTGACGTTAAGTCCTCCTTGTCCCAGTTAGCTTACACCATATCTAAGAACCAAATTAAACGAAATCCTTCGCTCCCACCATAATATTGGTTTATTCCATAAGGTATCAGTATCAGTCCTTTTGCATTCCATTTTGCCAAAAGAAGAGAAAAATTGTACCGAAGACTTGTGGTCCTTCGCAGAAATGAGCATAGTGAAGCGAATTTAAGCCTAAAGGCTCTGCAGTATGTTTGTACGAATGAACAAAGCTCAGAAAAACCTGCCATGGTGTTTCCAGTTGAAGTCAATTAATGCTACAATGCGTCGACTCCTGTTTAACATAGATAAATTCCGAATATTTAAAAAAAATTTTATCACAAACTTTAGTGTTTAAAACTTAATATAAAAACTTAAATGCATATTTATATATATAAATTAGAATAATAAAAAATCACCGGTATTAACTTTGCCATCATGAAAAGTAACTTTTTATAACATTTTAAACATTCAATGCCTCCAGCAGCTCATATTTACGTTACACGATACAATCACATAAATCAAAATAAGTTTTTTATTTCTTTACTTTGATAACTTTGTTGAATTACTTTATTGTTACACTTTTAAGATCTTCATGCTAAGTATGACGGAAATATAAATATAAAATAAATACTCATTGCTTGTACACATCTTCTCTTCTCTTTTTATATGACAACTCTCTGACGCATAACTTGTCGCCCGCCACTCTAACGACGCCGTTTTTATTCTAATTTGGCCTTCACCAACTGCATTCAACTCTATGTAAATTCGTCGTTGTCGCTCGGCTGCTTTTTCCAACATCATATTCCTATGCAATTGAATCATATAATAGGGCGCCGCTAAGCTGACAAAAGAGGACATCGAAAAAGTTTTCTCACTGTACGATCGGGTAAGTTCCTTATATAAACTTTAACAACAAAGTTACGAAAGAGAAATTGCATACAAGGCGAGTTATTCATTTTATGTGGATGGTAGCAGTTGGCCTAAGTTTTTTCATGGCAAGCAGATTTTTTTTTTTATTTCCTTTTAGATCATTTAAAACTTCGACCTATATTCACAGATAATTCTCTTCTTTGAAATTTTTACTCTGAATTAGCGAAAGCTAACTACGCTCATTAAAGGGACCGAAAAACTTCCCTCAACAGTAGCTTGAAGAGTTAAGGATCGAAAATTCAAAACCCTGGTGGATGAAACCCTATAGAAGGCTGTTTCTACATTTCTAAACTTCCTTCGGGACCAGAAAGAGTTTCGGTCGTCAGAAAACTGCACGTTAATGGCTACAGCCCTTTCAATCAGTAATCGGTGATCCAAAATAAACATGGTTTCTACTTTCGGAAGCTGACATTGTCTTTTACCCATCCAGAGCATACCTCGACATGACATGTTGAACACCTCCTGTAGAATAAAATACGTCTTCAAAGATTATTTTTGGTAGAAATAAAAATTTTCTACGCTCTTTACTGCTTTAATCCTTGAGTGTGATTGAATGGTAACCAAAACGCCTGACGAATCTGCTAGTTTAACCTTCAAGATATTTGAAACATTTTGTTACGCATTCTCTTACAGCATTTGAATTCTAAATGAAATTATGTGGACAGCATAAATTTTAGTAAAAGGGAATAAAAAGGTATTTCCTCTGCTAGTATTTTGTATAAATATGTACATATGTTCCTATGTATTTATCTTGTACTTATACTTTGGAAGACCGTTTCCCTTATGGACTCTTCGATGTCTAAAGCTACTGTTACTCTTACATAGCATTGACTTAATTTGGCAACATTGCCCATTATTATACCCCAATTTTGCGCATCACCCATCATACTTACGTTTCCCCGAAATTGAAAAAAAACCAGTTTGGGAGAACGTATTTTACACCAATTAAATGCCCACACGTAAGAAAAAACGTTAAGTTCCAATAAGTAAGCACAACTTTCATCCCAAAATAAAAATGTCACTTACAACTTAAGTAGAAACTCGTAAAAACAAGAGACTTCTAAGTCAAGTTAAGTACTTTTAAGTGTTGGGTAACCGGTTACATACAAAATTTAATTAACGGAATGGTTAGTGGTAGTTTTCAAGTCAAGCCAAGTCAAAGTATAACAACAGCTTAACGTAATCAAAGTATATTGTAATGCATAAACATATGAAATTAATATAAAAAATTCAGGAGCCATGTCTGTGGTTGGAAATAAGTTTAGAAGATAAAAATTTAATATGAAAAAGTTGAAGAATTCTTTAGAAATTTCCATAGAGCCTAGCTGTTAGTGTCTGCTAGATTCACTAATGTAATTCCATTTTCAATTGTGAGCATTTACCAACCATATAACCCTTTTACATATTTTACCTGATAATCGACAACACTTGTTAAAGTCAATCAAAAGGAAAGATTTAATTCAGTCATTGTGGCCTGCAAAATTCAGTACCTAGCGAAATTTTAAAATTCACAAAATCGTGATCGATGTGGCAATGCGAATTTAAAATGAAGCTACAAATGTTTTCCCTTTTCCACTATATTTTAAAGGAATTCCAATTTGAACACTTAATTCTTTATAACCTTTTTCATTCATACAAAAAGTTGAATACTGAAATCACCATTCCGTTCGCGATTTTCTTTGCTTAGAACAACATTTTGATTGAAAAATTTAATAAAAATATTTATGAGCATATACATACATCCACCTGAATGTTAAAACCCAATCATGTGGCAAAAATTGATACGAAAACAATGGAAGGGCAATCCTTTAATAATAAAAAAAAGATGTTATGCAAGTGTCACACAGCACATCCTAAAAGCTTTAAGTTTCGTAACGTACTTTTTGTATAATCGTTTAGTCTTTTCGAACAATTCTATTGCGTGGTACTGGACAAGGTCACCTCTAGTGGATTTTGCTAGCTGGAAATGTATCAGGCCGATGTTCGAACATTCAAAATATGATACAAAAATGAATATGAACCTCGTTTATACCTATAAAGAAACGGGTTTGAAAAAACCGCATTAACTGAACACACATATTTATCAAGTGCTATACGAACGCACCTAATTCAATAGCAAAGAAATCGTATTGAACTGACAATTCGAAACAGCTGTGAATTTCATGAAAAGTGTGTATAGGAATTAATTCGCCAAGCATGTACAGTATTTCACCGTCGACGTATACGTCATACGTCGAAATTTAGAGCAAAATCTACTTTGCCGTATCTGTCGAATCTGGCGTTACGCACGCCAACACTCGCATTCTACTTATCTGTCAGTTTTTTCAACGTATTGCCGTATTGTATCTGCTTGGCGCATAAGTGTGTACGTGAATTATTTTGCAAAATTTATATATTTAAATATATGGAATATGTATAAAATATAAATAAATCACGTTGGTGCTTTAAGTCAGCTTTTCAATTCGCTTCGAATATGAGAGGTGTTTATACACTCTGTCAATGAGATATTAACGACCGATTTGAAAAAAAATTTTATTCAAAATTTAGAGCCAAATCTTCTTTGCCGTATCCGTCGAATCTGTTGTTACACACACAAACACTCGCATTCTACTTATCTGCCAGTCTTTTCAACGTATTGTCGCATTATATCTGCTTGGCGCATAAGTCAAAACACTTTGTACTTTCAATACGAATTGAAGTTCTGCTAATACGTGCGTTGTAAGTGAATGCGTTTAAATTGAAAACGACGTATGCATGCGTATAAACATAGTATGAGTGTCCTTATCACAAAATATAAAACAAAACAACAGTTTTTAGATTTTTTGTATGTCTGTTCCTTAGCGCATCACTCAAAAGATGTTGTATAGAATTTTCGCCGATGTATTTCTTGAAGTCCAAGTTAATGTATTTCTTGATGGTTCAACATATTTGTTACATCCAGTGAAATTGGAACATGTCAATGTAAAGGGTGTTTTTTTTAGGGGTATAGAACTTCGAATTGAAATAAAACACAAGAAAATCGTTTTATGGTCCATCAATTTGGCTTTATTGGAAGGATAATTTTATGCCATTAATGTTTAAATATGATTTCGGGAATGTGGCCGCCGCGGCTGGCTCGAATAAAGCCAATTCTACAGGTCCAATTTTCAACCACTTTTTCGAGCATATGGGGCCGTATGTCGGCAATAACGCCACGAATGTTGGCTTCCAATTCCCCTAACGTTTCTGGTTTGTTGGTGTAGACGAGCGACTTCACATATCCCCAAAGAAAATAATCCAATGGTGTCAAATCACACGACCTTGGTGGCCAATTGACAGGTCCATTCCGCGAAATTATGCGCTCATCGAATGTTTCCTTCAATAAATCGATTGTGACGTGCGCTGTGTGGCATGTAGCGCCGTCTTGTTGGAACCACAACTCATCCACATTCATGCCATCCAATTCGGGAACAAAATAGTCGGTTATCATGGCTCTATACCGGTCTCCATTAACGGTAGCTGCCTCTCCAGCATTATTGCGGAAGAAGTATGGCCCATTGACTCCACCAGCCCATAGAGCACACCAAACAGTCAGTTTTTGTGGATGTAATGGCGTTTCAAGGGTCTCATGTGGATTCTCTTCACTCCAAATGCGGCAATTTTGCTTGTTGACGTAGCCATTCAACCAAAAATGAGCCTCATCACTGAACAAAATTTTGCGATGAAAATCAGCGTCGAAATCAATCTCATTTTCGGCCCATACACCAAAATCACGACGCATTGCATGGTCTCGCGGCTTTAATTCTTGCACAAGCTGGATCTTGTAAGGTCGCAAGCCAAGATCTTTGCGCAAAATCTTCCATAAAGTTGATGGACAAAGCTCCAATTGCTGTGCACGGTGGCGAATCGATTCATTCGGGTCCTCTTCAACACTTTGCTCTACAGCGGCAATTTGTTATGGTATCGCAACAAAAATGGAGCAGTAAGGAAGGCGGTCGGCACGATATGAGGTCGCACTGTGGCTAGTCATTGTCGGCTGGGGTGGGTTCTTGCCAACCTTACCGTCCTGCGCCATAATCAGAGAAAAGGTCAGATCGTGCCTTTTGAAATACGCGGGGAAATGCACAAAACCGCGCAAAACAACTATATAAAAACAACATCCGGTTAAAACACCGGATGCCACGGACAGACCGTTGACATCAAATATTCAAAATACAAAAACTCAAATAAAACGGAAAATCAAATAAATTCAAAAGAAACGGGCAACTAAAATATTTAAAATGAAAATCAAAATTCAAAAATAACCGAAAGCGAAACTAACTCAAATATAAATTTAAAAATAACTGAAAATGAAACGAAATTAAAACTGAAATAACGAACGGAAGAAGAAAACAAAGATAAATTTAAATTAACCGAAAAGAAACCCTGAAATTTTAAACGAACCGGAAATGACCGGTTACCCTGCTGCAAAAGGAAAAATTTAAAAAAAAAAAAAAAAAAAAGAGGCCGAACATTATAAGGGGGCGCCGCGGGTGTGGTTGCGACGCCCTGGTGCTGACCCACCCTCATCCATGGCCATCGGTGCACCAAACTAATCCCGATGGCCCCTTACCTAAAAAAAAACCTACATGCCTTCTAAATAATTGAGAAAATCAGCATTCCCATATTAATTAACGAATTTTATTCAAATCTCATTTTAAACAAATTTTACTTAAGCTAAGGAATTCATTTGCATGGATTAATTTCGTATAAGTTTACCTATATGTATGAAAATCACCGAACACAAAAAAAAGGAAGCAAAAAAAAATATTGCCTGGTTGCTTGCACCATTATTATTTCACTAATCTGATTTCGTTGCCCTTACTTGTACTCCTTTAAACTTATGTTTATTTTCTTATTATTTTATTTATTTTCGTTTATTATTTATTTATTTAAGGAAGTTGCGTTTATGTATTTATCTTATCGTATTAATTTTTATTTATTACGGCCTTTTTTATGTTATGTTAATTTATTATTTGTTAAGATTCGATAACTTCATTTCTTTACATTATGTTAATTTTTCTCTCATTTAACACTATTCTATTTTAATGGTTTTGTCTTATTATTATTATTTTTTTTTTTCCTATCAAATCTTATTTTATTTATATCGATTTAAATCATTAGTTGTGTTTACCTAAGTTCAAAATTTTAGCTCCTTTAGTTTTGCCTTATTTCTCAAGTATCTCCTTTCCTGTATTTTAATCTAATTTTTATTTTCATTTCATGCCTTCTTATCTACTATTCATTACTTACTTACATCTTAAATTTAAATTTTCTTTAATCCTACCCCTTACGATTTATCTTTTACTTTACTATAATTTATAATCAAAATCAGGAACTTTTAATTTAACGTTGAAATTTTAAATTATTGTTCAGAAAGCATGTTTTATTTGATCCTACGCTATAATCTGCTTTCCGGTTTTCTCTATTTCTAGGTTTAGGTTTTAATATAGTTTACATTTCATTTTTCAATTCTATCAAAAATACTATTACTACTAGAACTACATATATTTTAGATGGATCTCACCCGGTTGTGGTAGGCCGTTGGTAAGGCGCAACTGTTGGGGTTGTCTTTTCTGGTTGTGGTGTTGTTGCTGATGGTGCGACGGGCCTATAATAGGGCGGCCCCCGCTGTTGTCAATGCTGGATGTTGC
This sequence comes from Merzomyia westermanni, assembly GCA_949987695.1. NCBI lineage: Eukaryota > Metazoa > Arthropoda > Insecta > Diptera > Tephritidae > Merzomyia > Merzomyia westermanni. The sequence goes on along the minus strand of OX465293.1, from coordinate 4,171,384 downwards.
CGGTTTTGTTGTTGCCGGTTTTGTTGTTACCGGTGGTTACTGTTGTTGTTGCTGGTAGTTGTTGTTGCCGGTTTTGTTGTTACCGGTGGTTACTGTTGTTGTTGCTGGTAGTTGTTGTTGCCGGTTTTGTTGTTACCGGTGGTTACTGTTGTTGTTGCTGGTAGTTGTTGCGGTTGCGCGCTATACCGACGCGTTGATGTGGCGCGATGGGATTAGCGCAATAGTGGCGCGTTGATAAGCGCGATGGGATTAGCGCAATAGTGGCGCGTTTATACACTCGTTGGTGCGGCGCGATGGTGGCGCGTTTATATGCGCTTGATGTGGCGCGATGGGATTAGCGCAATAGTGGCGCGTTAATAAGCGCGATGTTGACGCGTTTACTGTTGCTTGCTTAGTGGCGCGTTTATACACGCGTTGGTGCGGCGCGATGGTGGCGCGTTGATAAGCGCGATGGGATTAGCGCAATAGTGGCGCGTTAATAAGCGCGATGTTGACGCGTTTACTGTTGCTTGCTTAGTGGCGCGTTGATAAGTGCGATGGTGGATTCAATGCTACACCCGTACATGTGTGATGATGATCTGAGTTCCGGTTGAAACTTTTATTTACACTCTTTATAGTCACCCACTGGGCACAGATCGATGAATAATGTTTGTTCCAATTTTTTTTTTTTTTTTTACATCAGCGTATATATTTTATTTTGTACTGTAAACACAGTTAAACTTCCACCTTGAGATTCTTAACACATTTATAACTCCATATGTAAAATGATATAAAATTTTGCTATAAATTTGCAGAGTACGTCTTGTAATTTTGTTGGTAAAGAAGCTTAACTTCACCAAAAACCGAAAGGAGTTACACACACCGACGTGCACACACGTGTGATCGAACACCTCAAAAGTCGAACAATCTTGCTTTAAACCCGTTTATGTTTTTGTAATTAAAGTGGTACTTTATAAACAAATTTCTTCTGAACTTTTCACTGTGTTCACCACTTAACATTTTCTTGAGTTCAGTTTATGTTTTAATTTTCTTTCTTTTTTTTTTTCCACACTGCGCGGCACGACCGCTCCCGTTCAAATCCGGTATACTTTTTGAATTCGTCGAATGCCGGTGACGCTGCTATGCCCAAAATTATTCATTTAACGCGACTGCGCAATGGAAAAGTTCCGTTGCCCGTTGACGTGGCGTGATTATTGCCAAGTGGAACATTCTGATTGGTCGTTACCATCAGATGATTGCTATGAACGGATTGAACCATTTGGTGCTGCCACCTCAGCAAAAATCACGCACTTTCCCGTAGCTAAACGTCAAACCGGAAGGTGAATCAAAACTGTCACCCAACCAACCGCATTGAACCAAATAACAATTACTATCAATTGAAAGTAAACCATAACAGGCCTGCTTCGCTTCGAAGACCGGTCGATGAAGCGAACAGGAAAAAGGTTTACCTGCAAGGAAGCCATTTCTGGGTAAAAACGTGGGGCACGACTCACCCCTAGATAAGAGTCTCTAGTTCTACCACGAGCTAGCCGGGCAAGAAGATCCGCCAGTAAAGGAAAATTTTTGAATTATTTTGTTTCATAGTTTAGTAGGCTTTGCGGCAAATGGAAATTTGTTAAGTGGCTTTACCCCCACCGGAATAGGCTTATAAGAAAAACGTGTAATTTAGTTAGACATTTTGATATCGGAGAACGCGTCAAAACTCCGAGGCAAACGGAGAATTTATTTTGGTTTCCTAGTTACAATGCTTCGCGGCTGTAGACATTTTAATAAAGGAGAACTCGTCAAAACTCCGAAAATTTTTGGTCCTAGTGGTTTCACCCCCACAAAAAGGTTTAGCAAAAAAAATTAACCGGAGAAGCTTGTTCCATGGTAAAAAAAACTTTTCACCCGGTAGACATTTTAATTAAGGAGAACTCGTCAAAACTCCGAAAGACAATCCGCATAACCGAGGATTGCCAGGTTATCCACTACTTCCGATGGAAGCGTATGTAAATACCCTATTAAGTCAATGCTCGGGGAGGATACTGGGCGAGTTGTCCCCGACCGCCAAAACGCCCAGGTACGGTTCCAAATGTCAAAATGTATATGTGAAAAAAAAAAAAAAAAATCAAAATTGTTATTGCGGGCGAATATCCGAAGCGTGAAAGCGACCTATCAGTCTCCCTGTCAGGTCCTCTAGATCGTACAACGCGTTGCCTACTTTTCGACGCACTCGGCACTTGAGGTATTTCGGCAAGAATTTGGCGTTTATGCCTTGTTTAAAGTTACTCAAAGCAAAATTTTTCCTAAAAACCTCCTGACCTTCCCTATAGTTAACTTGCCTAGAGCGTTTGTTATAAACGTTGCTTCCCCTATCCTTCGCCTGATCTAGATTCCTACGAATTTGCTCGCGAATGGAGGACAACTTATCCGCCCTAGTTACTATTGGAATGTCATCTTCCCTAAGAGTACCGAGTTTATCTAATATATTATAGGCTGAGGCGTGTTGGACCATGTTCTGACCGTATAAGGCAAAGTATGGAGAGCACTGAATTGAGGTATGAAAATCGCTTCTTAACACCGCTAAAATTTCGGGTATATGCTTGTCCCAGTCGGTATGATCCGGTTTATCTTTAAGGAAAATTCTTATTTTTGAAACAATTTCTCTATTTACGCGTTCCGACGCGTTTGCTTGCGGCGAGTATAACCCCGTCTTTATATGGGTCACCCCATAATTCTCGAGGAATTGTTTCATTTCCTTAGAGATAAACTGTTTACCATTATCGCTATGGATATATTCAGGAACCCCAACCGATGGAAAAATTTCAGAGGTAAAGTAATTCATAACATTAACAGCTGTTGCTCTCTGCATGGGCTTCAACCAAACATACTTTGCAAAATGGTCTAGAACAATGAAGAGAAACTGATTGCGCCGCTTAGATCGCGGGTAAGGTCCTAGAAAGTCGCAATAGAACCGCTGAAATGGTCTTTCTGAAGCAAAAGTGTTCGCTATAGGTGGTCTTGACTGCTGATTTGTTGACTTAACAGCCTTACAAGTGTCGCATTTCTGTACATAGTCTCTAACGTCTTTAGCTTGCCTAGGCCAGAAGTAATTTTGTCTGACACGCTCTAAAGTTTTCTGCCAACCCCCATGGTAACTCCTATTCGCATCATGTGCAAGGCTTATCGCTTTCTCAGTTAACCCTGTCGGCAACCACACCCGCCATAACGAGTCCTCCTCATCCGCCACACCCTTACGAAATTTAACCCTTTTTAAAACCACGCCATCATTTACACTCAAATCTGGTAGCGCATCTTTGTTTTCCAAAATGGTTCTGCAAAGATCCAAGTATTCCGCGCTTTCAAATTCCGGCGATGCTAAGTCAATTTCGTGAGGTGGGGCGGAGAAGGTTAGCTCGTCTACATCAAAACGCGAGAGGGCATCCGGTACTATATTCAGGGTTCCCTTGCGATGCTCCATGGCAAAATCGTATCTTTGCAGTAGGAGTGACCATCGAGCCAGCCTGCCACTCAAGTCCTTCTGAGTCATCAACCACTTGAGACTTGAATGGTCGGTTATGATTCGGAATGGCAAACCCTCTATGTATGGTCTAAAACGCTTGACACTTATAATGGCGGCGAGGCATTCCAGTTCGGTTACAGTATAATTGCGCTGAGCATTGTTAAGTTTTTTTGAAACAAACGCGATTGGATGCTCATCGCCCTTGTCATCGACCTGGAATAACACGCCCCCTACACCTATTTTTGAAGCATCACACTGAATAACAAATTCCTTCGAGAAATCGGGTTGGGCCAAGACAGGAGCGGAGCTCAAGGCTTCTTTTAACTTTTCGAATGCTTCTACCGCTTCAGGGGTAAGCTTAAATGGGCCTGCTGACTTGCGAAGACAATCAGTCAAAGGACCTGCTAGGTCAGCAAAATTTGTAATAAATGCCCTATACCAATTTGCCATGCCCACAAACCTACGAACCTGTCGCGGAGATTTAGGGATCGGAAAGTTCTTCATTGCCTCTATTTTCCCAGGATCCACCTTCAAGCACCCGCTACCTATCAAGTACCCTAAATACCGAATTTCCTTCTGACAAAATTTGCTCTTCTTCACATTGATTGTGAGGCCTGCGTCCCTCAAACAATTCGCCACTTCCGCCAGCAACTTTAGGTGGTCTTCAAAGTTAGTGCTGCATACCATTAGATCATCCAGGTAGACAAAGACATTCTCCCGCAAACGCGAGGGAATTGCCTTGTCCATCAGGCGGCTCATGGTCTGCGGTCCATTACACAGACCAAAGGGCATCACCTTAAAGTGGTACAGAGGCTTCCCAGGAACTGCGAATGCTGTTTTTTCCTTGGAAGACTCTGTCAGCTTGATCTGAAAGAACGCGTCCTTCAGATCAATGCCACTAATGAAGTGCGTGTCCTTCAGTCTGCTCAATAGGCCGTTGATATGAGGCAACGGGTACGAGTCCTTTTTAGTTACCGCGTTGACCTTCCTGGAATCTATGCAGAGCCTGACTTTCCCTGGCTTCCGAACTAGGACAACTGGACTACACCAAGGCGAGTTTGACTCTTCTATAACTCCCATTTCGAGCAGCCTATCTATTTCGCTAAAAGCTTCGGCTTGCCTCGGTGGCGAAAGAGGAAAATGTTTACTTTTGATTGGGACTGCATCACCAGTATCAATATGATGCTCAACCAATCTCGTTTGCCCCAATCCTAACTTCTCAAACGACGGAAACATATCTACTACCCTCTGCAGTTTGGCCTTCTGGGTTTGTGTCAACTCATGGAAGTTATGTCCCTCCTCCTTTTCATCGATAACCTCTAGACATGCTATGCTCGGAAATATTTCGGGAGCTAACGCAAACGCTCCCCAGAAGTCAACTCCGAAATAGGCTTCTTGAATAAGGGAGGGAACAAGATAAAAACGAATAGTTTTGGTAGTATTTTTAAAAGTTACTGGTAAAGAGATAGAACCTAATATTTTCTGTTTTCCACCGCCCGCCGTATACACGAAAGCCTGCAGTGGGTGGTACTTAAGCCCATTGGCATCCAAAAACTTTTGACAATCTTTTCCGAGAATAGAAACATTCGCACCCGAGTCCAGCAATCCTACCAGAAAACTATCTTCAATTTGCACTCGCACCAGAGGCCTTTCATCCTCGGTGAGCACCAAAGTGGTGCTTTGTAAAAGTTTACGCTCCTGTACTCGGCTGTTATATCTCTTCCTACATTTCAAAATATCTTCCGATACAAATGACTCTGGGTTATGAAAAATTCTCGACCTAACTAGCTTGTAATTGGTTACCCTTTGTTCCAAACTAGGTGGAAATTGCGTCTGACAGGCGACCTCCCTACTCGGGGCTTTCAAAATTTGTATTGGTTTGCAAATTGCCGTTGATGACCTCGGACTATCGGAATCAGAACCGTCTGTACTGTCAGGAAAAGTTACAACTATTTTTGGGTATTCCTTCGCCAGAGTGCCACTGCTCCTTGGAAGTTCAACACTGCCTTGTAACTCTCCGCTCGCGAGGGACCTACCACTTGGTTCAGTACTCGAGGCGACTCCTTGAGCACTGCCTGATATGGGGGCTATGGCGCCGAACGAGTTTCCCCCATCTTCTCGCTCGGATATTGGTTTCCCTGCCGGCGATGGTCCTTTGGACATTTTGGGGTAAGCACGCCTCTGTGCCCGCACTTAAAGCAGAAGGGACTCCTAATGGGTTCCTCACAATAAATATACGAATGCCCCATGGCCTGACAATTCCAACATTGAATTCCGGAATAATCCGGTTTTCTATTGCGCCGGTACTCCAACGCCTCTATCTGCGGGTCAGCTTCGCAATCCTCGCCTTCCATCCTCATGTCCGGTGTTATCGTGCGGGCCTCGTTGACCTGACGTCCATGGTAAGTGGTTCCCAATATCTTGCTTTCTTTCAGAACTTGTTCCCCTCTTCGTGCTATATCGCGTAGATCATGCAATGTCCTAGCCCCCGCATTGAAGAGCATTAGCTTCAAGCTACTGTTGACGTTCCGCTTTATTATGTCAATCAGCAGGACTTCAGACATCGGTTCTCTGAGGCGTGCGTTAAGTGCTACTATGTCAGTGTGGAACACGTCGTATGACTCACTTAGCTTCTGATTACGCATAGAGATCTCCATCATGATCTCGTGGTCACTTTTCAATGTTCCAAACTCACGCTTCAGGGAATAGCACAAAAAGGGATAATTCGCGGTTGGATTCTGCTTTGTGAACAGCCAATACCATTCTTCCGCCCGTCCTGACAAAAAGAGATGAAAACTCGCCATAAGTTGGTCGCTAGAGCATTGAGTCCGCTCACATAGGGTGTCCAACTTAAACAAAAAATCAGCAACGCTTCCAGTACCATCGAAGGAAACCTTCCAATCCTGTGGTTTCACTGCCACGCTATTCGAAACGATGTTGGCCTGGTTACTAACGAATGTAGGGGCTTGGTTCCTTTCCTCCCTATTGGTGTTCCTGTTATAGGTCGCACTACCCTGCGACGATGTTACTGCGGCGTTGAGTAAGTCCATGTTCTCCCTGATCGTCCTCATTTCGTTCCGCATCTCCTCCTGCGATGTCCTGAACAGCTGATGTAGCACGTTCACCCACGAATCTACAGGAGGGACCTCGGCATTGCTCCTTTGCGTAGTGATCCTATCACCTAAAGTGTCAGGAGGTATACGGTCTTGAACCGAAGCTCTAGCTTCCCCCTGTATACCTGTTAACACGCCAGTTGAAGGGTCAAAATTATTTTGCATTGGATCTGCTGCCATGGACGAGTCAAGGATATTAGTACTAGCTGGTCTATCTATTTTATGGTTGGAAGCCGGATTCAACTCTATCCTGGTCGGATCTCCCCCGCCCGGACTACCTATTGGAGAATGCAGTACCAGAGGCCGATTGGTGGGTTGCTTCGGAAGCGCCCCTCTACCCTGACCTCTAGGCTTGCCCCCACTCCCTCGTGCAGAATTCCTAGTAGTCATGCGTTCAGCCGACCTGTCCATGTTGAATTAAATCTCCGAACCAAATTTAAAAAAAAGAATTTACAGAAAAGGGTCGGTTACAAGGGGCGGTTGGAAGGTATAAAGTCACGATTCACTCCCCCCACCCTATAATACCGACGATTGACAAGTTTTGAAAAATAAAAATTTAATTAATGCTAATTTTTCTAACCGATATTTGCATCAACTGATTACCGCGAATATGTCAAAAAAAAAAAAAAATTAATATATACATATAAATATACATATTCTGAAAGAAATTGATTATTAGTAAATATACGTGTTGAAATGTACTATGTAAAAAGCAAAAACGGTATAAAGTTTGGCAAAAGCTAGTTGTGTATTTATGTATTGAATGGGAATGCTGACATCCCATCATTAGAAGGCATAGGCAAAACAAAAAAAAACGAAATAACACTAGACAAGGACATTCTTCCAGGTACACCTACCGCAATGCAGGGGTGGTTATAAGACACCTCGCCCTGAGACATGTTGGTGTACCATGGCGAAAATTGGCAAAATTTTTAAACTTATTTGGACTCCAGTACTCCGGACCGCAATGCAGGGGCTGCTAATGGCTGCCTCCCTGAGACTGGTCGGAGCACTGGATACCAGCGATCAAAAACGTCAAAACTAAAATTTTTTTTTTTTTTGAAACACCCCTCCTCAACCACGCCGCAATGAAAGGATGCGGTTGGGTACCGCTTTTCCCCAGACTTGCGCAGTTTAAAAGGGGTGGATATGGGGTCCCTACTCCTCCTCCCGCAATGCAGGGGCTGCTAAGGGCTGCCTCCCTGAGACTGGTTGGAGAAGTAAGGATCACTACAAAAAAAAATGCATACAAAAAAAAAGACGAAGACAGAACAAAACGTCACGTTCGGCAAAAACATAAATATTAATAATCCCAAAAGAAAACTAAACCCCACTTAGCGGACATATATATTTCCCGAAGCCGACATCGGACAACAGACCCGGGACAAAAAAAAATAAATTGAAACTACAAAAAAACTAAGTGCGTGTAGCACTTCCTCACCGGGTGAAATGAAAACTTCCGGTGGACATGACGTTCAGTCTCGTGGAGCCCTCAGCTACTGATCACGAAGACCCATCCGGACAACTTGATCGGTCCCACCATCCCATCGCAACGCAGGTGGCGGCTCCTGGGCCTGCCTACCTGGGACTTACGGAATGGTGAAACCTCACAAGCTGACCCGAAAAGTCACCGCGGTCAGCGCTTCGGGCCCCACGTTGGGCGCCATCTGTTATGGTAACGCAGGCGCCCATAGCTACTGAACACGATGACTAATCCGGACAACTTGATCAGTCCCACCATCCCGTCGCAACGCAGGTGGCGGCTCCTGGGCCTGCCTTCCTGGGACATACGGAATGGTGAAACCTCACAAGCTGACCCGAAAAGTCACCGCGGTCAGCGCTTCAGGCCCCACGTTGGGCGCCATCTGTTATGGTATCGCAACAAAAATGGAGCAGTAAGGAAGGCGGTCGGCACGATATGAGGTCGCACTGTGGCTAGTCATTGTCGGCTGGGGTGGGTTCTTGCCAACCTTACCGTCCTGCGCCATAATCAGAGAAAAGGTCAGATCGTGCCTTTTGAAATACGCGGGGAAATGCACAAAACCGCGCAAAACAACTATATAAAAACAACATCCGGTTAAAACACCGGATGCCACGGACAGACCGTTGACATCAAATATTCAAAATACAAAAACTCAAATAAAACGGAAAATCAAATAAATTCAAAAGAAACGGGCAACTAAAATATTTAAAATGAAAATCAAAATTCAAAAATAACCGAAAGCGAAACTAACTCAAATATAAATTTAAAAATAACTGAAAATGAAACGAAATTAAAACTGAAATAACGAACGGAAGAAGAAAACAAAGATAAATTTAAATTAACCGAAAAGAAACCCTGAAATTTTAAACGAACCGGAAATGACCGGTTACCCTGCTGCAAAAGGAAAAATTTAAAAAAAAAAAAAAAAAAAAGAGGCCGAACATTATAAGGGGGCGCCGCGGGTGTGGTTGCGACGCCCTGGTGCTGACCCACCCTCATCCATGGCCATCGGTGCACCAAACTAATCCCGATGGCCCCTTACCTAAAAAAAAACCTACATGCCTTCTAAATAATTGAGAAAATCAGCATTCCCATATTAATTAACGAATTTTATTCAAATCTCATTTTAAACAAATTTTACTTAAGCTAAGGAATTCATTTGCATGGATTAATTTCGTATAAGTTTACCTATATGTATGAAAATCACCGAACACAAAAAAAAGGAAGCAAAAAAAAATATTGCCTGGTTGCTTGCACCATTATTATTTCACTAATCTGATTTCGTTGCCCTTACTTGTACTCCTTTAAACTTATGTTTATTTTCTTATTATTTTATTTATTTTCGTTTATTATTTATTTATTTAAGGAAGTTGCGTTTATGTATTTATCTTATCGTATTAATTTTTATTTATTACGGCCTTTTTTATGTTATGTTAATTTATTATTTGTTAAGATTCGATAACTTCATTTCTTTACATTATGTTAATTTTTCTCTCATTTAACACTATTCTATTTTAATGGTTTTGTCTTATTATTATTATTTTTTTTTTTCCTATCAAATCTTATTTTATTTATATCGATTTAAATCATTAGTTGTGTTTACCTAAGTTCAAAATTTTAGCTCCTTTAGTTTTGCCTTATTTCTCAAGTATCTCCTTTCCTGTATTTTAATCTAATTTTTATTTTCATTTCATGCCTTCTTATCTACTATTCATTACTTACTTACATCTTAAATTTAAATTTTCTTTAATCCTACCCCTTACGATTTATCTTTTACTTTACTATAATTTATAATCAAAATCAGGAACTTTTAATTTAACTTTGAAATTTTAAATTATTGTTCAGAAAGCATGTTTTATTTGATCCTACGCTATAATCTGCTTTCCGGTTTTCTCTATTTCTAGGTTTAGGTTTTAATATAGTTTACATTTCATTTTTCAATTCTATCAAAAATACTATTACTACTAGAACTACATATATTTTAGATGGATCTCACCCGGTTGTGGTAGGCCGTTGGTAAGGCGCAACTGTTGGGGTTGTCTTTTCTGGTTGTGGTGTTGTTGCTGATGGTGCGACGGGCCTATAATAGGGCGGCCCCCGCTGTTGTCAATGCTGGATGTTGCCGGTTTTGTTGTTGCCGGTTTTGTTGTTACCGGTGGTTACTGTTGTTGTTGCTGGTAGTTGTTGTTGCCGGTTTTGTTGTTACCGGTGGTTACTGTTGTTGTTGCTGGTAGTTGTTGTTGCCGGTTTTGTTGTTACCGGTGGTTACTGTTGTTGTTGCTGGTAGTTGTTGCGGTTGCGCGCTATACCGACGCGTTGATGTGGCGCGATGGGATTAGCGCAATAGTGGCGCGTTGATAAGCGCGATGGGATTAGCGCAATAGTGGCGCGTTTATACACTCGTTGGTGCGGCGCGATGGTGGCGCGTTTATATGCGCTTGATGTGGCGCGATGGGATTAGCGCAATAGTGGCGCGTTAATAAGCGCGATGTTGACGCGTTTACTGTTGCTTGCTTAGTGGCGCGTTTATACACGCGTTGGTGCGGCGCGATGGTGGCGCGTTGATAAGCGCGATGGGATTAGCGCAATAGTGGCGCGTTAATAAGCGCGATGTTGACGCGTTTACTGTTGCTTGCTTAGTGGCGCGTTGATAAGTGCGATGGTGGATTCAATGCTACACCCGTACATGTGTGATGATGATCTGAGTTCCGGTTGAAACTTTTATTTACACTCTTTATAGTCACCCACTGGGCACAGATCGATGAATAATGTTTGTTCCAATTTTTTTTTTTTTTTTTACATCAGCGTATATATTTTATTTTGTACTGTAAACACAGTTAAACTTCCACCTTGAGATTCTTAACACATTTATAACTCCATATGTAAAATGATATAAAATTTTGCTATAAATTTGCAGAGTACGTCTTGTAATTTTGTTGGTAAAGAAGCTTAACTTCACCAAAAACCGAAAGGAGTTACACACACCGACGTGCACACACGTGTGATCGAACACCTCAAAAGTCGAACAATCTTGCTTTAAACCCGTTTATGTTTTTGTAATTAAAGTGGTACTTTATAAACAAATTTCTTCTGAACTTTTCACTGTGTTCACCACTTAACATTTTCTTGAGTTCAGTTTATGTTTTAATTTTCTTTCTTTTTTTTTTTCCACACTGCGCGGCACGACCGCTCCCGTTCAAATCCGGTATACTTTTTGAATTCGTCGAATGCCGGTGACGCTGCTATGCCCAAAATTATTCATTTAACGCGACTGCGCAATGGAAAAGTTCCGTTGCCCGTTGACGTGGCGTGATTATTGCCAAGTGGAACATTCTGATTGGTCGTTACCATCAGATGATTGCTATGAACGGATTGAACCATTTGGTGCTGCCACCTCAGCAAAAATCACGCACTTTCCCGTAGCTAAACGTCAAACCGGAAGGTGAATCAAAACTGTCACCCAACCAACCGCATTGAACCAAATAACAATTACTATCAATTGAAAGTAAACCATAACAAATTGTTTCTTCGGTGCGCACTATTCGACGTCTCTGCGGATGCGTATTATCACATAGAGTAAACGTAGTGCGAAAACGATCCATGGTTAACCGAATTAATTGCTCTGATGGACGATTATGTCGACCATAAAATGGACGGAGCTCACGGTAAACTTCGCGAACTGAACCATTATTTTCGAAATAAATTTGCACGATTTGCAAGCGTTGTTCTTTTGTCAACCTGTTCATGATGAAATGGCAAACCAAACTGAACATAAATGATATTAGAGTTGCCAGATTTGACCACAAAATGCCAGTTTTATCTCTATTCGAAAACCAAACCTGTAAAAAAAACACCCTGTATGTATGTATAATATTAGATGCATATAGGTGGTTTTAATTAGAGCAACATAAGCCAAAGAAACCATTCTTTTAATTTCTGTATATCTTTTTATTATTATATTAACTGAGATAGAAAAATCTGGTGGAGGGTCATTTGGCCTCCCTTTGTGTTTCTTAATGGGGCGCTAAAAAAGGGATGGTTGGCGTGTGTTAGGTGATTTCCTGGATATTTTTTGGCGTTCAAACTTTTCAAAATTTGGTATCGGACACTTTTCCTGTTACCTGCTTTTGGTAGAAATTGGCTATAAGAGTTTTACTACAACTAAAGTTAGAGGTATTCGCAACCACGGCGATGATCCCTAAATAATTAAGTTTGTTTGTTTGTGCAAACCATCATCACATTGCAGTTCACTCAAGATCTCAGTGTGTTAGTAATCGAATTTTAATGATTAAATATTATTTTATGTGTTTGCCACTCGTTTGTTATTTTTCTTTACAGCTTTAAAACTATTTGCATTTCCCATGTTCAATCTAAAATTAGAAACCACAAAATCTGAAACTCCTCTCCTTATTCAAGGTTAACTGGGAATAAATTTATACACATTTCAATTTCACAACAATACAACGCCAACCAGCATTACCATATACACAAATGAAATGTAAATAAAAAAAAATAACAATACATTTGCAATTGAAGCAATTTTGCACAACAAAAAATTGCAAAATGCCAAAACCCAGCGGAAATGCTTCGTTTTGCCATATTATACAAGGTGGCGCAAAAGTAAGCTTCCGATGTTCAGCATATCGGTTGTGGCACGTGCAGTGTGTGCTGTTGCACCGTCTTGTTGGAACCACATGTTTTCCAATCCCAATTCATCAAGTTGCGGCAAAAAGAAATCGTTGATCATTGCTCTGTAGCGCTCACCATTCACAGTAACCGTTTGGCCCCGCCCGATTATTGGTCAAATAAATAGTCAGCAATATTCCGCGTTCTGGAGCAGTTTAGCGACACATTGTTTATTAACGTGTATTTCGCATGTGTTTACTACACAAATGTCAAAACAGAACTGACTTTAGGGGCCAATCGCAAAATTTATAGCATCTGATTGGAGGATTACTTTTGCGCCACCTTGTATAAGTTACGTAGAGCAGTATGTACCTTCTGAAATGCTGTTAGCTATGCTATGCGTTTTTGTAGCTGCTACTTTCGCTTTCACATCACATCGGCCCGCCCCTTGTATTCCATTTCTGATCGGTGTTGCTTTATGGTGGCTTTAGTGTGGTCAACTGTTTTGCCATTCGAACAATCTGCATCGTGCATTGCGCACCAAATTGATTGTGTTTGGTTGATATGTTGGATGCCTTATTGTATGTAGCGCCAACAATAAAATTAGGTAATTGTTTCCTTTAGGAGACAACTGCTAAAACACGTCCGAAATTATCGGGAAAGGTATGAAAAGACGCCTTTTGACCTCGGTAACAATAATCCGGAAGCGGATTTTCGAGTTTTTGTTTCAGTGAAGAGATATTTTTGGACGTGTTTTAGCAGTTGTCTCATAAAGGAAACAATTACCTAAAATAACTCCAAAACACATTCCCCTTTTATTGGATTGGGTCAATAGTGTTTTAGTTTTGTTTCACTTAAATAAAAACATCCGCACACAAACTAGGCAATCACACAAACAAAAACACGATTTATCGAAGGCTATCCAGATTGCGTAATTGTATGTATAGGTTTTATCGTGATTCTTTTATGGTTGTATGTTTTTTTTGTACTGGTTACTTTGCCTCAGTCTATACAATTTTATTACCAAATCGCTCAAATTACTTTAATACACAGGAGCATGGCTAAGAGCAAAATATACAAAATAAGCAGTGTGAACAGGTGTTAGAAAAAAAAGAGGCTAAGTCGGCATAAAAAAAGATTAGAAAAGGCTAAAATTAAGAAAAAAAAGTCATAAATTTGTGTACAAAATCCATTTCACATTTTTTATTTTAGTTTAGACTATTTGTATATAAGACTGTAGACATAACTTAAAGGAACTATTCTTGTTTCAACACATATCAGGCACATTTTCCTTGACTAGGAATTTTTTCAAAGAAACACATACTAAAGAAAATCACTACAAACTAATTAATTTTATAATATTTTCTTCGTCTAATAAATCAGAGACGAGATCACGATAATTTCAAAATTAGTGCAACATTTGGATAAGCGTTTTAACGAACATCTAATATTAAGCAGCGAGTTAAGCGTTTTAAATTTTAATCTGTTCCTTAACTTAGTTTTTAAAATGTTCATGGCACTAAAAATTCTTTCAACCTCCGCATCGCTGAAAGGTTATACCAAAAAGTGAAATACGAATTCGATCAGTCCTAAAAAGGGGGTTCGTTGAATGAATTTTTATGTTCGCGGACTTCCGCCCAAAATTCAATGGTAGAGGTCACACTTGTCCACTGTACGGTTATTAGCTTTCGCCATTGCAGCTCAATCAATGCTACTTGACTAGGAGAATACCTAGAATTTTCTTTTTGAAAGTGAGAAAATACATCGGGCTTTGTAACTTTCAAAGAATTATCAACTGAAAAAAAAATGTATCTTTTGTAAAGAGTTCATATTATCAGGTAGGCAATGTATCAATTGGGGGATCAACGAATAATTTTCTGTTTTTCGTCATCAATACTACCTTTATTCAACTTTAATTTTATTGTTCTCGAATTTGTATGAAAAATATGGCGTTGAGACCAGAAAAGGTTTGGAGTAAAAAAAGGCTAGAAAAAAGCCACGAAGCTAAGACCAAATTTATGAAGCTAAAGGACAAAAAAAGGCTAAATCCAGCCTCGAAAAGGCTAACCTGGTCACACTGAAAATAAGCGCTTTTTGCGAATGATGACATCAGCTTCATTTACACCCTAATTCTTGCAAACAAATGCTACTTTGGACTGAGCAGGCTATTGAGAACTAACGCCCTCTCTCAAAGAACGAAAATTATGCTCTATAAGTCACTTATCCAACCCGTCCTGCTTTATGGTGCAAAAACTTGGAAACTGACAACATCTGATGAGACGGCTCTGGGAGTATTCGAGAGAAAGGTTCTTCGAAAGATGCACGGACCCTTTCGCGTTGGCGACGGTGAGTACCGAACAAGGTTTAATGACGCGCTATTTGAGCTGTATGCAGACACTGACATAGTCCAACAAATTAAAACCCACCGGCTTCGTTGACTAGGCCATGTTGTGCGAAGGAATTCAGATGCTCCTGCCCAGAAGATATTCTTAACGGCACCTGCCGATGGTAGCGGAGGGAGAGGAAGAGCACCACTCCAACTGGGTAGCTATTTTGGACGGCCAAAATTGCTTAGACGGTTGAGTGCCATTTAAAGAATTAGAAGAATTTCTTCTTTATGTTTAGGTATACACAGTTTCAAGAAAGCTGAAGCTGGCGGTCATCGGGTTTCATTATGTTGACTTCCACATTTTATTTTAGCAGCCTATTAAACTTTTCATTTGTCAAAACAATATATATTCCTTACACAAATATAATTTGTATTATGTCTGTACGAGTATGTATATTTTGTAAATAAAATAATATATTGTTTTACTTTCAGGACAATAGCGGCTCGATAGAAAACGAGGAACTTAAAGGTTTCCTTAAGGACTTACTGGAGCTAGTAAAGAAGGTATGCATGAAGAAATAAATAACTCTTTCTCATATTATAAAATCACATTTATCGCAATTTTTACTTTACTCACAAATGCAGGATGACTACGATGCTCAAGATCTGAAAGCCTTTGAGGAGACCATATTGCGTGGTGTGGGCTATGATAAGGATGGCAAAATTTCCCGTAAGGAACTGACAATGATACTGCTGACTTTGGCTAAAATGCCACCAGAGGATGATCAATAAGTTGTTGGTGTAACAGACGGCAATAGTAGTAAAAACAACCAAAAATAATTTGTAAAACTATATCTAAATTTTAAAAGTTGCATAAAAATATTAAACTCAATCTCAATTAATGAAAACAAATATATATATAAAAGTTGAATGTAGGTAATTAAAAGTGTTTGTGCTGTTGGTGGATATAAAGAAGTGGTGCAAGGATGAAGAGTAATAAATTAAACTAAAACATAACTAAAAAATATTGCTATTTTCATAATTAACGTATGATTTGCTAAATGAAAAACAAAAATAGACTTGCCATACAAGAAATTAAGATTTTAAATAAATGAGATAAAATTGAAAATCAACCGCACACGTCAACATTCGTTATATAATGAGCGAAATTTAATATAATATCCGGATGAAAGCACGAAAACCACAAATATGCTTACTATATGAGAATTGCAACAATAAAACATTCATCGAGGGAAATTAATTACTTTAAAATGCTGCCAATGTAAAGCAGTCAATGATTTAATATAATAAATAGAAAAATATAAAAACGTATGAGAAAAAATAAATATTAAAGAGATTAAAATTTTAGCTATCCACTTATTAGGTGTCAAATTTTCGAGGCTTAAGCGATAACAATTGAATGTTGAGAACAAAACATTTGTAAATTTAAATTTGTTTAAATGTGCAAATTTTTATTTAAAAAATTTTCGATTACCATTGCTTCTCTCACTATTTTTTTTAAATTGCAATAAATTTCATGTTTATATAATTTTGGATCTATCATACCCTTTAAAGGTAGATTACACTGCAAACTGACTCTAAGGGCCACTTTCATAAAGGCCGATTAAGCCTAATCGGCGATTAATTTGACAACTAACCGTACAAAATACGTCAATTAAACTCCGGTTAGCAGTTACCGGCTTTTATTAAAGCGGCCCTAAGGATTTAAAATCAATTGCTCCTTCGAAACAAAAGATACTTTAACAAAACTGAAGTATCGCAGCGATCATTATGAATCAAATGAATTACAACATTTCAGCGAAAATTTTCTCTTTAATTATCTTAAATCGCATATTTTGAATATATATTTAAGAAAACATTATTTTGTTAAATGATGTTTATGTTTCAAAATAAGTATAATAGTACTTTGGCTTTAAAAATAGTATGAAGGTATCCTATAACTCTTTAAACATTTTTTTCTTAATTACAGCAATAACTATTTTACCGCTTCGTAAAAACACACTACACCCTTATCTAGCTATAATCGCAATAAATCTATAACTGTTATCGTTAAAGACATAAAATAGCTAAAGATGTTACTAGGAAACTACGAAAAATATGTGTATGTCCTAGTGTAAAACCATTAAGCAACATCGATTTTATTAATTATAGACAGAAAAAAAAAACGAAACACTTTTATTGTATTTGCAAAACGATTTACATATGTGTATGTATTTACTTATATGTGTATTAGTTTATATATAAATATTTTGTAATTGATATTGATAAAAACATTATGTAACATGTAAGTAACGAATTTTTTTAGATATATGTGTTAGTTTGCTAAAAAGAATAATAAATAAAATATAAATAAACTCAAATGAAAAACCAAAATTATTAATAACTTTTTTCAAAATATAGAAATTTTTTATTTTAACTTTTCCTTAAGTAAGAATGTGGATGCATAAAATGCTATGAAAAGCGTATCCCATGCGTTTATTAGTTTCAGCATAAAAAGTTGCACTTCAAATTTTCTTCACTTTGTTTGAAATTCTGAATTAAAAATCTTAGTTTGAATGGTAAGTTTCTTATTTTAAATTGAAACTTAGTCACTTTCAAATGTAAACTTTGACGTTAAATAGAAACTTGAGCTTCGAACTAATGTATTCTTCTAGATTTCCAATTCTCAATAAAAGATAAAAACCTCAACACTAAAAGTTTCATGTACCTTCTCTCACTTTGTAGGTGACCAAGGTGGGATTATTCGATTCCGAGAAACCTGAAATCTAAAAGAGTTATTTAATTTTTCCGTGGAAAGGTATTATTAGGTATAATTAGTATTTATAATTGTTCTCAATGTAATCAATGTATTGGTCATAGGTAACAGACAAGCATTACCGTTAATTGTTCTCAATCTTTTTTTTGCTGTCCTAAGAAAGTGTGATGTCTAAAATTATGGATGCATGTTTTTATGTTTACTTAAAACACGTTTACAACTGCATCCCAATTAAGATAAGCAATGCGCTAATCCACGTTAAGAAAAATGTATGCAAGCCAATGTAATCTGCTGAATTTTTCTACGGTTTCACTACGATTTATCTAAATCTCTCTCAGAAAAGTATAGAAAAGTACTTCTGTTATTCAGTCATGTTACTATTGAAAATGGTCAATTTGGTTTCCCGTTTAGCTAATAAAAAGTAAAATTTTCCTTGACATACATATCCTCACACAAAAGTAACTTTCAAGCAAACAAAATAACTCTACTTGATTGTAAAGCATACTCAAAAACGAGATTAGAATGTGTATATAGGATGCATGTATGAATGTGGCGGAAGCGCAAAAGTCCAGGTGAGCAGACTACATTTGTGTATACGATGTATGCTGTCACGAAGTCTCAATTGGCTGTTAATGAGGTGATGAAGAAGGGAGCATCAAAAGTGAATCTATACTAAACAAAGACTCAAAATGGCAACAAAATTTAGTAAAGAAATGTTTCAAGAGTTGAATGATGTGTCAGGTTAGTAGTTATGGCGATAGTAGCAATTGACAGGTCATTGATGACCTCATTACCTGACAAATATACTGTGCGAGGAAGAATAATAAATAACCAATGTACGTATACCCCTAATAGTGGACTGATAATTCCCACTCAATCATCATCAGTGTATGTTTGTATAAAAGTAATAGAAGGCACGCGCTCAAGCGAACATTTTATACCACGGCTACAGCATGACTTATAGACTAGTAAACTATTGGTAAACCAACTTTATTAACTTGAATGGTATACAGTGATGTTATTGGCGCGATTACCATAGTAATTTGAAACTATATTACAATAGAATTGTGCAAAACTGAAGAGCTTTTAGGAAGTCAGCAATATTGCATTTAATGGCACTCAAGTGGTGTAATAGCAATACTTATGCGCTCAGCTCTTGACAACATTTAAATCTGCTGTTCTACATTACTCACATTTAAAGGCAGGTCTAAGAAACATTTAAGGTTGAATAGAATATGGAAGTAGTTAAATTTGTAGTAATGAGTTAGGAAAAAATGTAAAAGTAGAATAACAATTCAAAGTGAAGATCAACAGAAGATATGATAAGCATTTGAGAATAACTTGCAAGAAATTTTGCATAATATTCTAACAAAACCAAAATCCCTTGGCAATCAATTTATGCATAAATATATCATTATAAATATAACTGTGGTAATAAAGAAAAGTGGTCAAATTCGATAATGGCTCTTTAAAGCTAGATACATTCAGAGTGAACCAATTTATGGCACTAACTCAACTTTGTTCTTCTTCAAATTTGGTTTTTTGTTCCTTATTGACAAAGATTTTCAAGCTACCAATACTAAAAAAATCTTATGAGCGAGAGAAAGCTACCTTAAAGTAATCTAATAACACAATACAATATACTAAGCTAGCAAAATTTTTTATTAAGAGAAATATTTATAATGTAATTTGAACTCTTTGAAGTTTTGTGCCAGTCTTTAAATGTTGATATCTATATACAGATAAATTAAAAATACTTAGCTATAAATTACTATTATTTTTATGCAAAAGGCAATCTACATAGTTAAATTTGAAAAATGGGCATTATAAATAAAAACTTAAACATTTCCCTTATGAGCGGCTATGTGAGTACTGGTTCTCAATCGACCATGACCGAATGTAAAACAAATGAAAATATTGGTGGATATACATCAAATGAAAATACTTAGCGCTCTAAAGTCTTAAAGAATTTCTCTTAAAAATCGGAATTTTTGCTATAAACTCAGCTAAATCTTTTTTTAATAACAGCTACTAGAAATTGAATTTTTTATGTAATTGACAAAACAAACCTACAGACTATTAAAATCACTAAAGATATATCTTTCAAACTGAAACGAAAGTGCTTATTATATATATATTTCTTTAATAAAACTGTTATAATAACTCATTACTGTATGGTCGCCCTCTTGCCAGAAGCATGTATGTATTAAAATGAAAATATTAAAAAAATCAATTTCAAAGTTTATTGGTTTTAAAAATCAGTGCATATTGTCTGATTCAGGTAACCTAGATTTCAAAAAGTTATGGCTCCCTTGTGCACATGGTACACAGGATTTTCGTCAAACAGAACATTCAGGGGCTAATTCTGTGGGCCTATCAATCCAAATTCGTTAAAATTGCACATTCATGCAACTGATAAGGGGTCGACGATATTATTGTTTTAGAATTGATGAAAGAAATGATGTCTATGAAAAATATAATAAAAACTATCGAAAAGCCAAATCAGTCCTGCTATAAAAAAAATTAAATTTTAAAACAATGGAAACCTAAAACTAATCAATTATTTAAGAAAAAGCCATATGTGTGCTATATAAATTTCGGCAAGAAAGTAAAATCTCGATCAGGTATTGAATGCAAAAAGCAAAACCATGCTGAAATTATGAATGTCCTAAAACAGATAAATTCGATAGTTGATGAAAAATATAACCTAAATCTTATGTAAACGAAATAAATAACAGAACCAAAACAAAAAAACTTTGTTTCATTAATTATTTCTTCAGTAGCTGCGACATCTCAGAAGAGATGAAAGTGGTATGAGCATCAATCTTTAAGCAAACATTTTACTACGCCCATGGCGCAACCAATGGGGAGACTCACCGCATGCCGGGAAGAAATTTTGCATGTCAGGATTCAGTCTGGATAGGTAAGAGTTTAATCTGAACGAAGTTGGGCCTGCAAGACTCTTGTTGTTGTTGTTGTTGTTGTTGTTGTTAACAGTGCTTCGCCCTGCCCAATGGGCTCGATCACTCTAAATTGTCATCAGGCTCTTCTAACGGAAGTCCGAGGAAATGCGCAGTTTCCACAGGGTTGGACCAGAGTGATGTGGGTGTTAGAAGAGTGGGTTCAACTGAACAGGAAAAGAGATGTATGGTATCATGAGGGGTCATACCACATGCAGGGCATGTATTTGGTATGTTGGGGTTCAGTCTGCATAAGTAAGAGTTTAACCTATTACAATATCCAGAGCGAAGTTGTGCTAGTATGACTCTAGTCTCCCTCGGAAGTACACGCTCCTCTTCAGCCAATTCAGGTGGTTGAGTATTAATAACGGGATTCACAGGCCGAGATCTGAGGGATCTGTCTACCGACTCAGTGTGGAGGTCATTTAGAGCCCGTCTATGGTTCCGCAGATCAAACGGCAAAGAGATATGATGCCGGATCTCATCGTAATGCTTACGGAGATGTCTCCTTATGTCTCTGGGGGGCGGTGCTACATCCAAAAGATGTCGGTTTGGATGACTAGGTTTGTGACAGTTCAGAAGGAACTGTCTACTCAAGAGTTCCGCGTGCTCTTGAACATAGAGCAATTTCGCCTCTTGATGGAGGTGAGACTCAGATGACATAAGCAGGCATCCCGTGGCAGTTCTGATGGCGGTGTTTTGGCAGACTTGCAATTTCCTCCAGTTGGTGTCAGAAAGGTTGGGCGACCATATAGGCGCAGCATAGTCAATAACCGGCCGGCCAATAGCCTTATATGTAGCAAGCAATGTTTCTTTGTCTTTTCCCCAAGTACTGCCGGCCAGTGACTTGAGGATCTTATTGCGGCTCTGTACCTTTGAGGCTATTGCGGTGGCATGACCAGCGAAGGTGAGGCCGTTGTCAAATGTCACGCCCAAGATTTTTGGGTGGTTGACAGTAGGTAGAGGTACTCCATCTACGTGGACATTTAACTCTTGCCCCATCTGCGCATTCCATGTGGTAAACAGGGTCGCCGTAGATTTAGTCGGAGACAGGGTCAGATTACGCTCGGTGAAGAAGCTGGAAAGGTCATGGAGGTAACTGTTGATTCTTATACAGAGTTCATCAATGGAGGGACCCTTGCCCGAGGCCATTATCGTGCAGTCGTCAGCGTAGGAAACAATGGAGACTCCCTCTGGTGGGGGGGGAAGTCTCGAAATATAGAAATTAAACAAGAGGGGAGAGAGAACACCACCTTGCGGCACCCCTTGTTTTATTCTTCGTGGTCTAGATTTCTTGTTCCTAAATTTGACTGTTGCCTGTCGACCATTGAGGTAATTAGCGGTCCACCTCTTAAGGCCGGCAGGGAGCGGTGTCTCATCCAGGTCTCGGAGGAGAGTGGCGTGATTGACCGTGTCGAATGCATTTGACAGATCAAGTGCCACGAGAACCGTCCTATGGTTTGGTGGATTTTGGTTCAAACCGTTGTTAATCTGCGTTGTAATGGCGTTCAAAGCGGATGTCGTGCTGTGATTTTTGCGAAAACCATGTTGATGATCGGCCAATTTTAGATTTGTAACGAAGTAAGGAAGCAGAATGGACTCTAGCAATTTCGCTGCCGGCGAAAGGAGGGATATCGGACGATAGGACTCTCCTAGGTTCGCCGGCTTCCCTGGTTTTAGTAGGGGAACTACAATCGCTTGTTTCCATATCTCAGGAATAACGAAGGTAGTTAGAGAGAGATTGAAGAGAGCCGCTAAATAATTCTGTCCTTCTTGGCCAAGGTGTTTGATCATCTTCATGGCAATTCCGTCGGGTCCGATGGATTTTGAGGGTTTGGCCTTCATTATGGCTTCCTTAACCTCTGCGGCTGAGACGGCAATGGGCGCAGTAGAGTGTTTGTGTTTGCGCGCACGTCGGAAGGCTCTTCTCTTAGCCCTATCCGCAGGTGGATGCATTATAAACAGCCGGCAAAAGGAGCTCGCGCATTTCCTGGCGTCCGATTTGACACTGTCGCCGAAAGCAATGGCGACCTTGTCTTTGTGTTTGGTCGGATTGGATAGGGCCTTGACAGTCGACCATAGTTTGCCGACTCCGCCGGAGAGGTTGCATGTCTCAAGGTGTTGTTTCCACTTGGTCAGCTTGTGTTCGTTGACAATCCTACGGATTTCAGCATTGAGATCTTTTATTCTGGGATCTGCGGGATTGATAAGTCTCACTTGGTCACGTTCTCTTGCCATCGCCGCAGCTTCTGCCGGGAAATTCGGACGAATTTCTGGTATTCTGCCAGCAGGAATAAAGCGGCATGAGGCTGAATCAATGATCTTGCGAAACTCTCGTTCACCTTTGCGTACGTCCGTTGGAGTGGGTAAGGCAGCGAAGGAGCGCTCTGTATATTCAGTAAAGCGGTCCCAGTCCGCTTTGGTGAAGTTGATGTATGTTATTTTATCAGTCGTTATGAAGTCGGTCGGTCGTTCAACAGAGAGTAAAATGGGTAGGTGGTCTGAAGCTAACGTAAGCATCGGTCGCCAGATGACAAAGTTAATAAGGCCCGCGCTCGTTATGGAGATGTCTGGCGAGCTGTGACAGTTACCTGCCACCCTGGTGGGGGCATCACCATTGACTGTACAGAATGCTGAGTTATCTATTTGGTCTGCAATTGCCTGTCCTCTACTGTCTGCTGGCAAGTTGGAGTGCCAGAGATCGTGATGTGCGTTGAAGTCGCCTAGGATTAGGCGGTTATCGCCCCTTAGCAACGCACTAATGTCGGGATGATAATCTCTAGGACAACACGTGACAGGAGGAATATAGATGTTTATGATTTGCAGGTCGGCGTCTCCTGACCGGACTGCTATGCCTTGGCATTCTAAGGTAGAGTCCCTGGGGTCGACGTCAGGGGAAAATAGATTGTATTGTACAGAGTGATGTGTGATGAACGCAAGGCCACCCCCAAGACCGCTGGGACGGTCTTTACGATGTACATTATACCCATCACAAGTTCGTAAGTCCGATCTCGTGTTCAGTTTTGTCTCTTATATCGCGGCGATTTTGATGTTGTGCGTCTTCATAAAGTCAGTTATCTCCGCGATCTTTCCAGCTAATCCGTTACAGTTTAGCTGCAGAATTTTGAAGTGTGTAGGAGGGGAGGCGGGGGACATACTAGGCGTGAGGGACGGATGCGTTTGCCTAGGTGGAGGTAGGCTAAGGCCTAAACTATGTCGCAGTCTAGAGTTGACAGCGCCATGGCCGATGTTGTCTGGCGTGGAGGGCGGCTGTGTACTGCAACAGGGGGCTATGAACGAATCCGTCCAAAGGTTGCCGTTTGCGAGCCCAGAGCACATAAGGGTGTGACACAGGCCAAGGCAACTGTTGCACTTGACCGATGTCGCAGGCGTATACAATCTTTGCCGACAAACGGTGCACGTAGTGAAAGGTACTAGGAGGTGGTGTTCCTGACCCACGTGCAGGCTGGAAGCAGGGGGGGGCATTGGAGGCAGAGACAGAGGGGACTGACGCTCGGCGATGCTCATATCTGACCTATTCCGGGGGGAGTAGGAGTGTTGAGCGGCCGTGTGAGATGGAGACGCTGGCGTGCGTGAGCGACAGTCGGGAGTAGGTGAGGCAGGGATGGCAGCGGTGCTGCCAGTCGTGTAGACTGAGCCACTATTGTGACTATTGGAAGTAGTTAAAGGCGGTAAGGGAGTGCCAGAGCGGCGGCTACCGCGGGACGTCCTAGGACGTGTACAGCAAGGTGCCTCAAAGGTACTAAAGAAAGTACGGGGTCTGTGGATGGCAGGGTTAAGCCCTGAACATCCAGATTTATGTAACCATCTCTTACACTTGGCGCATTGTACCGAATACGACCGTTTAATATAAATTTTCTTCCAGCAAACGCAGCAGATCCAGTCTCTTGGTCCAGGGTTGGGTTCGACCCCAGCCCGTAACAAGAGACAATGGAGCAACCCAGCTGCAAGGGTTTGCTCCGAGGACGACAATTTAAGGGTGGGACGGGACAGATTGGACAGGGTTACACTGAAATAACAGCCCTTGGCCGGGTGAGAAAACCCGGGTCATTCCGGTGCGATAGAACCGGCTGTTGTGGGAATGGCAAGACTCTTGTCTCCCTAGTCAGTTCGAGTTCTTCTTCGGTAACAGGTGGAGATTGTGCCTGAATGACGGCATTTAATGGGCAAGAGGTAATAAAGGAGTTTACCGACTCTGTGTTGATGAGGTTGAGGGCCTGTCGATGCACCTTTGGATCAAACGGCGTCGAAAATATATATGTGAACCGGATCTCATCATAGTGCTTACGGAGATGTCTCCGTCGTTCCGTTGACGAAGATGTCTAATTTTATGTTCACCGGTGCTGTCCACGTCGTAAATGTTCGTAAAGCCTCGTTATGTAGTAATTTAACAAGAGCGGTGATGGGACAACACCTGTGGTGCCGACCAATTGAATAATTGGCGGTCCAACGCTTAAGACGGGGGAGGGAAGAGTTGACTCTTCAAGGTCATTAATAAGTTACGCGTGATAAACCAGCAACCAAGACAGCCCTGTCGTTAGAACGATTTTGGTTGAGACCGATATTTATCTCAGTGGTGATGGCGTTTAGCGCGGAAGTCGTGCTATCAACGCAATTGCGCTCAGCTGTGCAGCGTTAAACAACATCAAATGCCAGTCACGGTAGACCGTTTGTTTGGCTGCGAAACAGCTGTTGGACTGCACGAAATTGACTTTCTGCATTTATTCCATACGGAAAGATTTTCTTGTGGGTAAAGGTTTGGAAATTAGTAATTTTGTTGATAAATACCTGAAAGTCATAATTAAAGAGTTTTTTTTTTCATAACGCTAATTAGCACTAAGTTTGTAAACTACTTCATCGTGTATATCCTTAAGAGGAGTTGCGTTCAAAATGGAGCAACTTTCAGGTGTTATGATAATAATCATAATTGGAGGCGGAGTGTTAACATTTGTGATGTTATTCATATTTGCAAAGCGACAAATTATGCGTTTCACATTGCGCAGTAGACGGGGTCCACACGTGCCAGTAGGCAATGATGCAAAAAAGGTTTGTCGGCTGGAATATAGGCTCCTTGTTCCTTATATATGTTCGTATTTAATGCTTAAGTTTTTTCAGACGCTTCGAAGAGAAATAGAACGTCGTCTTGACTGTATACAAAAAATAGCGCAAGAACCTAAACTGCTATGGACTGATGATAAATACATTTTGCGCACGGATCAACCGTTGCCACCCTACTATTATCGCATGAAAGCTGTGGATGATGTGAAAATATTGGGTGATTATTATTACAACTTTCTAAAAAGTGAAATAACAGTTTTATATGCCTCCTATTTAAAGAAACTGAAATAATGCGTAGCGACGGTAGCATGCGTCATCCCTATGATAGTTTACGCGCTTTCCTGCTTACCACACTTGCTGCAACCACTCTAAATGGATCAGGACAACAGCGTATGATACATCAATTTTGTGATATGTACGAGCACGCTCGCCACGATCCCAATGAATTTGGTAATGAGGAATATGAATCATACCATCGTTTATTACTGAAATTAATCGAAGCGTAAGTCGTTTCTTCTTTATAAATTTACGTCTAGAAACTAAAAGTAAATTTTGTTTAGTGCTAAACAACTGAAATCACTTGTAAGCTCTCGCAAAACATCACCAGCACGAACGCCAAAGAAGCAAAATAAAATGCACTCACTGCTCGATCCGGCACGTTTGCGTCCACCATCTACCGCACCAAAACTACCTGCAAATGCTGGGCTCACCGCTGGTCAACAATCTAAAGTAAACTTAACTTTAGGCTTGCAGGGACGTAATATGGACTCGGTAGACATAGTAACAACAAATCCATTACATTTACAACCACAAGCAGAACGTGATATAATCATACGTAATCGCATAAAAACGCCAACATTAGATGATGATGACAATGATGATAATTTAAATAATGAAAGCGGTGATGATGGTGTCCGTACTGGCATGAATATCAATGACGCTGTACGCATAGAGGATATTGATGATGCTGATGATGATAATGAGGTAATGAGCATTTCATCGGTTCAACTGCAACGTAATTCGAGTGTTGTTTGATTGCTTGATTATGCAGCGCGTGCGCGTCATATGACTAGCGCGCTAAGGCGTCTGCTGCCGAAATGAAAAAGGGAGGACGATAGATCGGGTACCATATAATGGAGAAAAAGATACATACATCTTATATCACTACTCAGATAATCACATTTAAAAAGTTTATATAGGCTGTTTCTTATAATCCGGCTACCGTTGAGCCTCATTTTTCATTGCTCACAGTCCTATAATTTCGGTTTACACCAAAAAATTGTCACGTTAGGAATTTGCTAGTAACTCATCCTAAAAAATATATACTAAGACTTATATTATAATTAGCAATTAATATATAAAGTCAGTGTATAATTGTAAATTAGTTGATAAATGTTTTGAAATATTTAGTATAAATAACTGAGGCGGTCAGAAGCAAAGGGATGTAAGTGTAGGTTTGTCATATTAAGAAAAACAGCTTCAAAACTTAAGCTCTGTAACAAAAATTGCCTCCAAGTACGTTGAAGACATTCCTAAGTACTTTTCTTTCAACGGATAGATTTCGCTACTAGAAAAGAATTCATGTATCCTTTTCCACCAAAGAAAATAGTTGTTTTTGTTGTAGCGATTCCTAGTCATGTTGTTGTTGTGGTGACGACGATGCCTAGTCATCACTTTCCTTACCTACCAGATGAAGCGATGGTTGGTGTAATGTGGAGAAACACCGCATGCAGGGCAAACTTTTGCCATGTCAGGGCTTAGTCTGAATACAGTATCCAAATCGAAGTTCGGACAGTGTGACTCTTTTCTCCCTTGTGGAAAAGTAATTCTGCTGACCGCCTCAGTTATATTTTTTAAAAATAGATTTAAACATAATATGTAGATTTATTTTAGCAATGGTAGTAAATTAAATATTCATGATTACAAAATATACATATATATGTAGTTGGGAATGATTTTATCCCCTATATCTGGGCAAGTGTTGCTATCTCGCTAATTACTTCCTTGATACGTTATTTTAATCCACTACAACAATGATTTGAATGTGTGAGTAGTATAATTGACTTCTGATTGGCGCTCGAAAAAGAAGTTCCGATGAACTCAATTCCACTTCCACAGTATGCTGCGCAATCACATAGCACCACTAGTTGATTACCTGGCGAATACCGTATTTCATTGTATGAAAACGCTTTTGTTTTTAAATATAAGTTTCTAGCTTCCACCTTAGACAGAGACAAGTACTTCCGTTTGAAGAGCCTGATGACAATGTTGGATAAGAAGTGATACTTTAGGCAGGTTTAATTGTCGCTAATACAACAACAACAGAGACAAGTGGTGGCCTTGTTTTCGATTGACTCCCAATACAATCCCTCAACCTAACTTTGCCTAAACATTACGAACATTAATTATAATTTCATTATCATATTTATCAGTAATTCAAGACACAATCTAGCATACTTATAGGCGCATTATCATTGTTGATAAATTAGGTATACAAATAGGCGCATTACCTTATCACCCGAACATAACAAGCTGATTACACTCTAATAAACTCTGATGGGCAATATTGCTCAATAATAACCTGCTAAAACACACTTGTGAAGCTTTTCGAAGTGCGTGAACTAGTTGCGGATAAAAATAAAACTTGAATAAATATTTTGTGAAAACTGATCATCCAAAGGATTTCAGAAACATAATCCGATAGAAACTACTCGTTTCCTAAGACTGCAGTTAGAAAAGATTGGTGACAAGCCCTACGAATGACGTGCCAATTTGGCAGTGGCGAAATACTATTACAACAATAAAAACATATTGTACCACAAAAAATCAAGAACTGTACATAAATGTGTGATGATATGCGAATTTTGCTGAACCCCGATTATGTTCCTGAACAATTATTTATACCCGCCGCTAATTGCAGTTGGAGGCCGAGTAAGCCCACCTTTGGCTCATATACAATTTATGCCTTCGTTGTGCCTGTTCTAGCATCTTTTGGTTTCTGTGCCAACTTTATGAATGCCATCGTTTTCATGCGTCCCAAAATGTCGCCGTCTGCTTTCTCATATCTCGCAGCTCTTTCTTGGCTTGACTGTTTTTCCTGTTTGCTCATCACACTTACCGCTCTATCGCGTAGCATTTTTTATGAAAGTATCTTTTGGATGACGTACGACTTTCAATGGCAGATACCGTTATTCGGTATAAGTACTGGTGCGGCTAATTTGTTGCTGGCTGCCATTAGCTGTGATCGCTGGTTTTATTTAAGATATGGAATTGCGAATGGTTGTGGACAGCCGAGTTTTTGTCGGCGTAAAGTAGCACGACGCATTATTGGCGTGATCCTCATGGTGTCAGTGTTACTAAATATACCATATTTTTTTGTTTTTGTGGTCAATAGTAATGGCACGTTTAGTATACGAGAATTATACGGCACCACGTAAGTAAAGTAAGACAGCTCATATTTATTTATACTCTCATATCTTTTAAAAACTACTAAGCCGATTTCAGCGAAATTTCAAAGGATTGTGGGGAAATGCTTATAAAAGATTTTTAGGTGTTATTCCATCATTCGTTTACAGATGGCGCTCCAATCCTATTTAATTTCCGGTGGAATTGCACTCATAGAAGGGGCAAAAATGAACAAAGCGGATAAGAATCCGACAATGTGGAGGACTTCGTAAATTTTAGAGTTGTTGTTGTTGTTGTAGTAACGACAAAAACACTCCCCGAAGGTTTTGGAGAGTGTTGTCGAATTAACAGTCCTTGGCCGGATTTGAACCCGGTACGCTCCGGTACTCCCTTGCGGTACTGCCCGACTGTCGTGGTAGCGATTTATGACCAGTGAAACCTTCTAGGTCATGTCACCCCTCCTTCCGTAAGGAAGGATAAGATGGGTAATGAGAGGGGAGAGGCATTTGCTGGATATAGATCCTCTATATACCTCCATGAAAATTGAGGCTTCTTTTAATTTGCCATAGCAACTGGCGGGATCTACACTTTTCATGCGAACTCCGCACGGCATCTGCTGAGGTTTGCTGAGAGGCGTTTTCATGGTGGAAAACCTCATAGGATTACTGACCACTGCCCAAGAGCGACCTTATTTTGAAAATAGCTTTAGCACAAGAGATGTTGTTGCTTAAACATCAAAAACAATCGAAAACAAAAGGTGAATTCTGAATTCAGGTCCACGTTGACCTAAAAAAAAGGTCAATCTGGCTCCATCTGTGGTCTGGACGGACCATGTCAAACTTTCGGTCATTCTACCAACTCCTTTCGTAATAACCTTCTTTTATTTGCAATGGAGTCTGCTCAGCACTTATCTACTAGGAATGGGCTATAGAGCAGCCATTCTCTGCGCACTCTTGGCTCGCTATGTAAGTTATGTTCCGGCGTGTGTCAGGCCTGCAATTTCCACTAATGTGCATCTGCTAAACTCGCCAAAGCGTCGCTCAGAACGAGATGACCGATTACATTATACATTGCCACCAGCGTTTCGCTGTCTTTTCCTCAGGTACTGCCAGCCAGATTTGGTTGCGGCTTGGTAAAAATGGCCATTGATCTTTCGGATATATCTTGGATTGGAGAGTGTCGACCCACGATGTTGTTGTTGTTTTTAGCGACACAAACACTCCCCGCAGGTTCTGGGTATTGTCGGAAGTGACAGTTCTTTGCCCGATATGAACCCGGTACGCTCCGGTACTCCCTTGCGATACTGGCCGACTGTCGTGGTAGCGATTTGGTATGACCAGTAGAACTTTCTAGGTCATGTCACCCCTCTTTTCGAAAGGAGGGAGAAGATGGGTAATGAGTGGTAAGAGGCATCATAACTGTAGATCAACCATTGAGCTGCACGTCATTACCTTCGTGCATATTAGTCGCCTCTTACGACCAGTATTCCTACCTCGGGCGTATTCTAACTCCCCAACCCGCAGGTTAACTCTGTGGCCAGCTATCCTTGGCTAACTTCTTGAATATTGAAAATCTTTCGTTTTCTTTTTGCATAACGTTTATTTGTATTATATTTCAGTTATTACAAAATATATAATTGGCTTTCGTTCATATTGTTATCCCTGCTGCCGGCAATGTTTCTCATTATCGGACACATCGCCATCATTATAGCATTTCGTCGTTGGACGAAGCAAAGTAGGATATGCCGGAAGTATGGACAGTGCAGTCTAAAAACCACACAGAAACGTTATCAGGTGGGTACCGGGTGATACCGATAAATAAATTTTCTCTTAAATTTTAATTTCCTCTCACAAAAATTACTCCGCAAAGCATCAAATAAAATTGACCATTACGATTATCATTCTCATTGTGCTCTATATGGTTGGTGAAATGCCTGCTGCTCTTACCTCACGCAAAAGTTCGTTAAATCTTCTCTTTGGCGGCGATATAAAACGTGTGAATTTTCATATAATGGCGAGAATAGAAATGATATGTCTGACATTGAACGCCTTACAGTTAAGCCTGAATATTCTTGTTTATGCACTCATTAATCCATCATTTATGCCCGAGCTTTTTATTTGTTTAACTGGGGTTTCCAATTTCTGCTGCAGTAGGCATTGTTGGTTGGCATTGTTGGGATGTGCTCCTTGTGTAACGAAAAAGGCTAAACAAACAGACGGAGAAGCAGACAAAGCATGCGGGTATATGAACAAAGCTGATAAGACGGGAGCTAGAAAATGTGAAGAGGATAACGACAATGCAAATAGCGACTGGGATACAGATCCGGAGGATAAAGCATGCGACGTTGATTCTGACTTTGATGACCGAAATTGCAGAATGAGTATAATCACGCCGAGTATTGATCAAGACCAGCCCCAGTGTCCTCAGGTATTTAATATGGGTGTAACTTGGCATCGTTCCAGTTCGTTTGGTGTGTACATCTGCGATAATTTGGCGCTCGAAGTGAGTGGTACATGTGTCAAAATAACACATAACGGTGGTGATCAGCAAAGGGTGGTAGAGGAAAAAACGCAGAATATAAATGCCATAGCCACAAAACCAGTAAAAAGGCATTCGCTTGCATACTAAAAGCAGTCATGCGTATAAGTTATATTAATCGTGTTGTTGACTTAAGCATATAGCAATAAAAAATAATACAGCTACCTATAGTATGTATATAATCTGGAGTAAAATTCAAATACCCGTCAGCAAACATTTACACACTTGACCAACCAAAAAGTAGAAAAAGAGACTTTTATGTAAAAAATACTTAATTCGACATTTTATTAGATTAAGCAGACTAGTTCCTAATTACAAAGAATTTTGTGATTTATTGATTACACGCTCGTCTCCTAAAGATTGCGCTTTGAGTAGTAGTGGATCTTCAAAGTCGTTTTCTTTGTTTTTGAGTAATTCCGACAATTTTTCTTTCTCACCAATATTTCTTTCCTTTGTATTTTCCTTTAGTTTTGGGCTATTTGTAGCGCTTTGTGCTCCTTTCTGCTCATGTACACTTTCGACTTGCTCGATTACAATATCGGCCCCTAGAACAGGCGAATAAACTTGAAGTAAATTCTGCCACTCATTAAAAGCGAATTTACGCGCCAAATTCATGTCGAAATCGAATACTTGCATAACGGGATCTGCACGTGTGTATTTGGCAATCTTTATGCCAATTACTTCCGTTAGATCGAATTTTTCGGGGATATCATCCTCCCCATTTATGTCATTCATATCCGCCTGCTTAGCCAAATCATTTTGTGAGTCTGATTCCCTATTGTGGATATTTTTCTTTTCCATAGGTCTAAACCAGGCATTACAAATAATACCACAAGAAATTAACAAGAATAATAAAAGAAAATTCATTTGAAACTGGTGCAGTCACTTCAATGCTTACGATACAACTGATCTGAACAAATTCTGCTACTAATATTACGCCGTTAAGGTTAAAGATATATTAGTCTCATTTAAACTAGGTCGCCCAATGTTAAACCCCAAAATGTACAGAAAAGTAAACACATATGTTGTGTTGTGCAGACAAATGTGTTCTATTCTTATGCTAGTGATGGGGCTATTGACGTGCACTGCATGTCCCGATCCCTTGAAAAGAGAATCGAGGCCATTATTGCATAATGTGTGGCAACCTTGACTAGTATTCCTGAGCTAAGAGTTCAATGCCGTTTTCCA
The DNA here is from genome assembly GCA_949987695.1 of Merzomyia westermanni. Taxonomy (NCBI): domain Eukaryota; kingdom Metazoa; phylum Arthropoda; class Insecta; order Diptera; family Tephritidae; genus Merzomyia; species Merzomyia westermanni. The sequence goes on along the minus strand of OX465293.1, from coordinate 4,138,382 downwards.
TGACCTCTTAAAGGTAGTAAGCAAGTGTTAGTTGGTTCTAATGTTTGAAGATCTTGTATGCTTATTACAACTCGCTTTTTTCAGCTAAGGAAAGGAGAACCAATAAGGATGATTGTAATGATGTCTTAATCAACAGGGCACAACATCGAATCTGCACGAAGTCTGTTTTACTTAAGTTTGAGTAGCAACCGAAACACTTCCCGAAGCCTTTCGGCCACGTTTTGCGAATAAACGAAGATGCTTCAGCTTAGAAGGTATTCTTATCTGGACCCGCCCATGGAAGTATAGGTAGATGGCGACCGCCACTCCGATGGAACGACTAAGTGGAAACCGACTTGCGATCCGGCGACATCTCCAATTGGCGGCAGTTGATGCAACGAAGAAACGACTGCCGCGCTATGTTGGACGATCAAAATCGCCCAGGCGGTTAGATGACTATTTAAAGAAGAGTTAGGGCCTTCTTAATGGATCCCTCAGATTCTGCATATTTTCGCTGCTGAACGAAGTTGTAACAGAAGCAGAGACTACGGGGTAGAGCGTCTCTCGAAGTGTGAGGAGAAAAGAGATAATCATTTTATATTGCCAAAAACTACTTGAGACCGCTTCGTGGGTGAAAAATGTGACGTCTCTATCATCACCCTTCTGATGATTTTGGGGTGTTTCAAAACCCCAACTATAGGGAAGGTCTTCAAAGCTTCGTTCAACGAAACTGTCGACCTCTCCGCAGAATCGTCCTTAAATATCAGTTCTTTTTTCTTTTAAGCTGTTTTATCTCAAAAGTTGATGGGATTATTGCAATAAACTACTCATTTAAGTTGGTCGGCACTCAAGAGCCATTAAACGGGGGATTATATATTTGCATACATACATACATTTCGTTATTGGATAGCTTGCGCCTCAACTTTTTGTGAAACTTAGTTCTCGTTTACTTTGCTGCTAAGTAATTTCAAAACTGTCGCACTTTCAGCAGCATTCGTTTTCTCTTTGTCGCCTTCAGTTGTCAATCCATTTGTTGCGCTTTCTTCTTCCTCCAGCGGATCTACTCTAATGACTTCGTCGATAACAATATCGACACCCAGCACAGGTTTGTAAACTCGAAGTAAATTCTGCCACTCATTGAAAGCGTATTTACGAGCCAAATCCATGTCGCCATCGAACATTTGCATGAATACATCTTGACGCGTGTATTTAACAATCTTAATACCAATTACATCCGTTGGATCAACTTTTTCTGACACGTCTGAATCTGGGACATGCTTCTTTTCCATTTGTATAACCCAAGCATTGCAATCGATTTTAAGTAAAATAATTGAACAGAAAGCCAACGATGTGAGCTTGAGAAGATTCATAACAATAATAATTTGTCTCTAAATTAGACTCATATACTTTAACGTTTCCAAAGAAACTGATATGAACTTCCATAAATAACCGAAAAGTAAACACATATGTTTCCTTATGCAGACACACTCGTTTAGGTAGTAGAGGTGGGACCGTTTTCTTACAGCTTTGAGATTTCGGGACTGGAAATCTTTTCTAAGTAGCTCTGAACACTTTGAATGTTATGGGGTGTGTTTGTACTTCTGAGTAGGCAGCTCTTTCCCGGCTTCCTTTACAAACCGAGTGACTCGTGTGCGAGATGTGGACTAATACGTTTGCAGCACTGACACTGACTGACGCGACAAAAGGAAACGAAACTTTGCAGGGTACTCTCTACAATGCTCTGTTCAAAGGCTTGCTGAATTTAGCAACGTGTGTCCACCAACAATGGGATGGCTATTTTCTAAACATTTCCCCCGAACCCATAGGCTGGGTAACATCCCTTGGAGGTAGAACCCAAGTCATTCAGGTACGTAGAGCCTGCTGTCGTAGGTAGGCGGCACCAAAACACCTCTAACTTACTCTTTGCCCTGTATCTAGCCTCCAATTTTAAAAACACTCAAGCTGGGTCTCAGTAATATCCTCTACCATTGTGTTACAAGACATGTTTTCTATTCTTTTAGCAAACTCCCATTCATTTTTATTTCTTCAAAGGAATGTTAACAGCGTCCAAACTCTTATTCATGTATTCTTGTTTTGCTAGGCTTTCTGCTATTTCCTAAATTATTTACATTTCTTTCCTTCTTCATTGCCTTTCTCGTCGTCTTTCTTCTTTTTGTCCGTCTTCTGCACATGCTTAACCAAATCGATCATACGCGATGCATAGCCATACTCATTGTCGTACCATGAGATCAATTTGAAAAAAGTATCGGTCAACCCTATGCTCGCCTTAGCATCGAATATGGATGAACGTGGATCTGTAGTTATGTCAGCGGATACAATTTCATCTTCCGTATAGCCCATTATGCCCTTCATATTACCCTTGGATGCCTCTTGAATCTTTTCCTTAATGCAATCGAGGTTTGTGGGTTTACCCAGGCTAACAGTTAAGTCGACCACCGAAACGTCCGCAAGTGGCACACGAAAGGCCATACCCGTAAGTTTGCCATTCAATTCGGGTATTACTTTGCCTACAGCCTTCGCAGCTCCAGTTGAAGCAGGTATAATACTTTGCAATGAACCGCGACCGCTGCGCCATTTCTTCGGTGAGGGTGCATCAACACATTTCTGGGATGAGGTAACCGCATGTACAGTGGTCATAAGACCGCTACATATTTCGAAGTTCTGATGTATTATCTTAGCTAAAGGTGCAAGGCAATTTGTTGTGCACGAAGCATTCGAGATCACTTTCATATCCGGTTTGTATGCCTTCAAATTTACACCCACTACAAACATGGGCGCATCGGCGACAGGTGCCGAGACAATCACTTTCTTAGCGCCACCTTTCAAATGCGCCGATGCCTTTTCGGTTGTGGTGAATTTACCAGTACATTCGAGTACGTAGGACACACCTGCGTCCTTCCATTTAATTTTCGAGGGATCCTTTTCAGCTAAAATTTGTATTTTTTGATCATTGATTTTTAGTGTCTTGCCATCTACGCCAATTTTTCCCTTGAAGCGTCCATGAGTGGAATCATATTTCAGCATGTAAGCCATGTATTTGGCGTCGATAAAGGGTTCATTGATTGCCAGGATTGGGACTTTTTTGCGTATCGCTTCGCGCAACACCAAACGTCCGATGCGACCGAAGCCATTGATGCCAAGTTTGGACATGGGTTTTTACTGTTCGTTTACTTATTCTTTTTGTGGGATGAACCGTTATTTTATACACTAGAGATTTTGCATTGGCCAAAATAATTAAACTTTTTTCTTTCTTTTCTTCAAATCAGTGAGAATACAAAAATTTGAAAGGCATTTCTTGAAAAACTTTTCATTACGTTTGTAAAATTGAATGCTCAAGTTAAAGTGGTTCTTAGCAAAATTTTCAATGTGGATCAGAGTTTCCGTCTCATTCCTTTCTCGTCACATGGATCACACCCCAGTCCACCTTGGACCCAATTGAAAAGCAATTAGCAAACCAAGAACACTCAATTCGCCGAATTTTATTGTCCCCTACGCGAAACTGCTTTAGGCCACACTGTCCCACATAAGTATGGAGTTGTCTTTGTTTCTATGGAAAGTCAAATTGGAAGGTGTTAATCATCTGCTACTCAAGTCTTTCTGAAGAAACCAAAAACAGCAAATAGAACTTAAGCTGTCAATCTCTTGTAAAACTGAAGGTAAATCGGGCACCTGAGACGTGTGTTCTAAGTTACGGCAACTACGTGGATATAATGCCTTTTACTATGAATCTTAAATGATGTCTGTAAAACACATTAGCTAAGTGAGACGGTTGTCTCACGGTTTATTGGCAATCGATTTACTCGCTCTCCCTCCAGCATATCAGGGCACTCAGATCTGAGTAAAATCCACTACACAAAGTTTTGACGGGGCGGTTGTTGGCATTCCCACAATAGCCGGTTCTATCGTACCGGAATGACATGGGTTTTACACGACCAAAGACTGTTATTTCGATGCAAGCCTGCCCAACTCATTACAACTCTCCTAAATTGTTTGACGGGGTCAAAGAAACCGCTTCCACGTTAGTCAGGCTAGTACCAGAAGATGTACTAGATTCATATGCAACAAAGGAGTGTCAATGTCGGTTTAATAGTTTTTTTATTTTTACTAGCGGTAAAAGCACTTTCCGCAGGTCTTGGGAAATGTTGTCGGAATTAGTTCTTTTCAAGATATAAAAAGGGTGCGTTCAGGTTCACCTTTAGGTACTAGCGCGAATGCCGTGGGAACGGTTTGATATGATCACCTGGAGCGTACAGATCATCCTAACTACCCGCTTCTTGCCTAAGGAAGTTGGGATCGCCAGAGCCTCGCTAGGTCAATAGAGTAAGCATACATTCAGGATTCACTTGTTGTTTTTCTAGTAGCAGTACATACATGGAATGGGACGCGTTGCACCAATCAGGGTTATACTCATATTGTAGTACTATCCCGACTTCCGGGGTCGATGTGGATTTTAGTCCGGTCTTATGACAGGCATTCTTATCTTGGGTATATTCTAAGCCTCTAATCCGCACGATAGCACCGCAAATTGGAGAAGCTATGAAGCTTAAGAACCCGTTGAATGCCTTGCCCATATCGGTAGCACTCCACAGGAGCTGGAAGTGCTGGACCTCCTAACTGAATTCATCCTAAATAACTGACATGTGCGCCTCCTGGTTTGGGGTTTAGAATATGCCCGAGGTAGGCACAACTCGATGGTTGATCAACGGATATGATGCCTCCCTTCATCTTATCTTTCCTTATGGAAGGAGAGGTGACATGACCTAGGTTGCACTGGTCATACCAATCGAGTGCACCGGGTTCATATCCAGGAAAGGGCTGTCACTTTCGACAACACTCCCCAAAACCTTCAGGGAGTGTTTCTGTCACTAAAAACCACAACAACAACAACACTCCCCAAAATCTTCTGGGATAGTTTTTGTCGCCACTCAAACAAACAAACGACTAGGGCTGGAGCGTACCTGATTCATATCCGGCCAAGGACTGTCAATTCGACAGCACTCCCCAAAACCTTAGGGAAGTGTTTTTGTCGTTACAACAACAACTAGGCAGAACGAAGAATTGTTACAACAACAACATGGAGGAGGAGCATGAGTAAGAGTAGTGAGAGAAAAAAGCGGTGGAACGCACAAAATATAAATTAATAGTAAATGTATAATTCAAAGACATATATTTTGAAAAGTATTTTATAGAAGTATTTATAAATTAATCCGAAAAAAATAAATGATAACCAAATATCATTAAGCTAAGTACATTTATAACGGATATATAACTTATTTGCCCTGGAGTTTGGACAAGAAGTCCATAAGGAACTGATAACGTCCTTTAATTTCAGTCAGCGAACGCGAAGACAACTTCGACCGCATGCGTTCAAAGAGCTGTCCAAGCTCAACTCCTGCGCTCAGCTTCATCTCAATCAATATGAGTTTATCCTCTTCACGTGTCCAAGCCGTAGTGGGCGCAACCGTAGCATGATTCGATGGCATCGTAGGAGAGGTATCCGTGCTGGACGATGTGGCTAATGTAGCAACAACATCCAACTTGCAATCTTCGGTATAATTTTCCCTCTCCGATGCTGCAGCTTCTCGCTCGGCAACAACAGTATCCGAAGATGGTCGTAGATTAATGCAGGCTTGCGATAGCGTATGCGTTACCTCCGCATTTTCTGGTATAAATTCCATATCGTCGGAATTATCAATTTGCTCAACTTTAGTGATGGTGAGCAAAGGTGGCGTATGCGGTGAGCCTGCACGCGGTTCATTTGTTTGTTGTACCACAACACTAGTGCTATCGTTCGTGGTATCCTGTTGCGAGTTTAAACTAGTTGTATGTTTGGCACATGCTACTATTTCCAGACGTTCCTTATTATCAATTTCACTTTCATTATCCTCTTCTGCAATTAGGGATTTTAATTTTTTGGCGCAAGCTATAGCAGAATGGCGCTCATGTAACACAACCATTGGTTGCATATTTGGGCGGGAGCGGGTTGTACCGGCCAGAGGCGATCTACTTTTTTTTGTGGGTGACTTACGCCTGTCTCGAAATTGTTGTAATGAGGACATTTGTGAAGTACCGTCGCTGCTGCAACAAACGACATTTACAGCGGAGTTAGGTTGTATGGTATTTGTTGACGACGTAGTAGCGTTAATATTTGGCGATAGACATTGTAGCACGGACATTGAACTACTATTATTTGTGCTCGTGCTACTGGTTCCACCTGGCGTGGGATGTTTGCGTGGTGAGATCACTTTCCCATCATCATTAAAAATCAAAATCGATCTCTTCGCATTTGAATGATGATTAGAAATTTGATTCATCGTATTTGGTGTGCTGGTGACCGGCGCAAAGCATGTATTGCCGTAATATGATGGATTAAGACGCATTGCATGTGCACGTAAAGCGGCATCATCACATGTTTCCATTGATGAACTGCTATCATCCTCGTTGGCTGTGTCGATGATGAGCGCTGCAGTAAGTGCAAAAGAAATTAGAGAGTGAGAAAATAAATTTGGTATATTTGTAACAACGAAAAATGGGTTCCTAAGCTGGAAGCTGGGAATCAATCCCTAAGTTTCAAATCACGAAATTTGGTAGTACTGCTTTTCAAAAGTTATTTAAATTTTGATATAAATTACAACCCCAATGTGAATAACAATATTTCATTGAGGTAGTTCAGCTAGGCCAATCACCTTCAGAAGCTAGGCTAATCACCTTCAGAAGCAAGACAGGCTTTAGTTCCTGTATGTGCTTGCAATCAAGGCCTGGAAATCCGAAGCTCTTTTCGCTTCTTCCAGAGATATCATCGGATTTGAACATTAGGCAGCAGTGATGTCACGAATAATCGCATTTACATTCTGCGAATATTCGCAACATTTCTGTGGATGTTTTGCGAATATGAATATAAAAAAAAAAACATTTTGAAGATAATACCAGGTTAATAAGACCAATCTCCACTTATTTAAAATCAATAGTCAATCAAACGAAAATTATATTCTTTAACGGCAAACTGTAAATATATGTGCATAAGTAATCTAAACAAACAACAAAATTTAGACGCTTAAACCAAAATACTTCTCGCTTTTAAAAAAACGAAACTGCATAGCATTCGCGAATGTCGGTGGCGGGTATTCACATTCATCCTCACCCTGACAACCTTAAACAAAATAAAAGTACAAAACATACGGAGTTTACCTTTCGATATGTCTTCCTCTTCAGATCGCTCATTATCATCACTGCTACAATCGGCAGCCGCTGCTTTATCCACTGCTGCAGCGAGACGTTTTTCCCCATGCTCACGTATACCATGCACACATTCAGGCATTGCTTGCTCGGACAACTCTTCAATATCGAAATCGTAATCTGGTTGATTGTTATTATTGGTTGCCATAAATGAGAGTTTGGCGGGAAGCGTCATTTTATTGCCGTAGAAGATGCGTCCATTTATGTACTATGTATGAGAAGAAAAAACAAATGGTTTAAAGAACTTTCTTCGAGTGCCGGTGAATTTAAGGGGTCAGAAGCAAAAGGATCTAAGTGACATTTTTTTTAAATTCGAGTTATACAAATATTTGTATAGTTAAATATAGTGCCTTTTTGTTGATAAAGAAATCCAAGTAATTTCGGACATTTAGTGCCCTCTATTAGCCCGGTAATAAACGCACTATCCAAAATTTATATGGAATTTACAATAAGTAATGAACTTAAATATCTCGAAACACAGTCAGACCTACTTAAATCCGTTTGCTTCTAACCCGTACAATTACGACCCCGCTTACTCTTAGCTGACAACCGTTGGTTTGATTTAATTGTTGTTGCAGATGCTGTTGTTGAATTTCGCAGTTAGACGTTGCAGCCTCATGCGGATCATTTAGTGTTTCATACAAATTTGGTCTAATTTCAACTTCTTTCAAATTAACTTGTTCTGTGGTGGTGAATATTCTAAAAAAATATATTTGATATATGGTTTAATCGCTGGTGCGAAATAAATAAATTATTTTGATTGCCGTCTATTGCTATTTTTTGTTATGTTGTCTTGGTATGACATGCCATGCTATGTTAAGTCGTCACATTATACTTTTCTTATTAGCAGCCTATGTATGTATATCAAGTATGCTATTTTACTTTTCAAAGTTTATTTGAAATTTTCTATTAACAAGTGACAAGTTTTCATATAAATTTAACTTCATGTAAATGAATACGACATGCAATTCAATATAGTGTTAAAATGAGTTGTATTGAAAGAAATACTACATAAGAAATAATACTAAGGCAGTTAGCTATGGTATGTTATTTTAACACACATATCTTATGTTACGTTATTATGTTGTGCTATTTTGTTTTTTTATTTCTAAAGTCATCGCTTGTCAAGCTAGATTATGTCTTACGTTAGGTTATATGAATTTACCTCTCTGGTGGCTTAGCTTCGGCAAACTGTTGCAAAAACCAGTCGATAAGGAACTGATTGCCTTTTAGTAGTGGCAAAATTTTTGCCTCGACTTTTTTGACAGTCACTTCTGGATCCTCTGCAAGCTCGGCAAGGCTATTGTAAATTTTACGTATTTGCGCAGGTTGCTTATTAAAATAAATATTTAGTTTATTAATGAATGTGGTCATGTTGTTAATCATGAAATGCTCAAAAAATTTGCCAATCTCCGCTGCTTCGGAGGGTAACAAAAACGTGAGAAATACCTCAGCGAGCTCTGGATGTTCGGGTAGAAATAGGCGCTCTAATTTCTGCATGAAGTAAGATACGATACTTGTATAAACTAAGATATCTTTTAATGTTATTAGCAAACACTTACATAATACAAATCTGAAACTTTATCCCTGACTGGATCAAACATTTTAAGAATGTGATTAAATCTCTTGCAGTCTTCAGCGCGATTAGAGGCTTTCAAAGCTTCTTCCACTTTTTCGTAGAAATTGAATGCGTGAACTGAAACCAAAAATATACGGGCATAAGTATGTGTCCATATATGTTAATAGGCAGTTACAAGATTATGCCTCTCTTCTCTATCTTCTACCTCATTAAAGCAAATATTATTAAATTGGTAGTACTTACTTGCATCTTTTCGATTCGCATCTTCAGCCGTATCGGGTAATAACATATGCCTGAAATTCTCCTCCTGACGACTCGCCTTTTTGCTGCGCGAACCCGCAGTTGCTTCATCGTCCAACACTTGTTGATGTGCACGCGCTCGTTTGCCAAAATATGAAGATTGTGAAGTGTGTACAAAAAAATTTGTTGTTGTCGTTTGTTGTGTAGCAGAGTTTGAGGTATTGCTTACAGATTGTGGCTCCTTAACAGTACACCCATTGGCAGGAGCGGCAGCATTCGCAGTATTGCGACATGCCATTTTAAGTTCGCCCAACAAATTTGTGTATAGTTCTAAAGCTTTAAAATATCTATAAACACGTAGCACAATTGGCGTATTCTTGTACGGATTTTCTTTCTTCTTTAAATGTTCACGATAGGAATTCAATAGACTGAGGAAGCGTTTTCTCAATTGACGTCGTCGCTTTTGGTAACGTGCATATATTCGGTTGGAATGCCGTACTGTCCAATAGCGCGATGCGTGTGTGCGTCTGGGTGCCTTTTTGATTTTCGGATAACGTAATTTACGCCTTACTAGCGTATGCGCAACTCCACGCAAGTCCCGTGGTTTTTGTGTGCTTGGTGTCTTCACGCGATCTGCATTATTTGTTGTCACGTCAACTATCGGTTGCAATGTTTTTGTTTTCCAATCGAAATTAAACGATACAATATCGGCGTTTCCTTGTGCTCTATTACTTTGTATACATTCTAAATTAGTAGTATTCAACCTGTCTTGGTCGAAAATAGGTTGGGTAGCTGCTGGTACAGAAATAGCAGTTCCTGCATGTGCTGTAGCTGATGGTGGTACGGTGCTGGCAATGGAAGCTCCACTGAAGTTATAATTTACGTTTATTGTCACACTATTTGCAAAACTACTTTTGTAACGTGATTTGTTTTTGCTATTTATTCTTCTTGTTTCCGTGAACCAAGATGAGGCGGATTGGTTGCCGTTTGGTGTTTTTGCTTCAGCGACGTTATCAGCCAAATTAATCTCTTCACCTAAGGCCTCGCGTACGAATTGCAAATATGAAGCACCAGCAGTTTCCGACACCTTAACCACTTTATTTCTTCTTCGTTTCTGCAACGAGACGGAATTATTCCAAATTTAAAGCAAATGCAAAATTTTTCCTGTCTTATTACATTTTGATGTTGTCAAAATATAAACAAACCTATTGTGATCTAGTTATTTAAAATGACACACCGATATTGTGAATGAAATAAGGCACAAACCCTTTACCCATAAGTAGTAATCGACTCATGGTATTGAATCATGATCCAATTACTAAAGATCACGCATTCCGGCAACCGTGTTTGTAATTTTGAGAAAAAAGTTTTTAAGGAATGACGTCACGAATTTAAAGTTTTCAGTTAGTTAAACTGACTTCACTTCACACTTTTATTGACGTTTTTTCAAGATTTCAATTTCGTAAACATTAATTTGTTTAGTAGCGACATAGTGTAATCACTATGAGTCGCGATTTTCAAGTTTTATTTGAAAATTTTTTTTTTAAATGAAGTGTTTTGTGAGTGGCTGTAAAAAATTCGTCCATTTGTTTGGTATGCCGAGTGATGCTAACATCCGAAAAAAGTGGGTGCTGTTTTGTAGTCAGAACGTCTACCAAAACGCCAAAATTAGTTTTTTTGTTTTTCCTTTTATTCCCTTATTACATTTCGGATATTTAAAACCAAGCAGACACGTTTTCAAAAGCGTGACGTAACAGCCAGATATTTATATTTTTATTTGGATCATGGTATTGAATATATGTCAATTTCAAGTCAAACTTTCACACCATTTTGCCAGTTTTTTTATTTTTATTTTTATTTTATGAAATTCTCAGCCGCCTAAGTTGTCTTGGAACCATTTTAATTAAAATATGTGATTGCAGTCGTTGGGACATATTTTCGTATGTTTAAATAAAATTTTCCGATTGCCTCAAAAGGTGGTTGCATTCATATTAGAATGATTTTGAAATTTAGAACCATGAATTTTAGCCTAGTAACACAAAAATAGTCAGATTTCTGCCTTAACCTCGTAACTATACTTTTTGAAATTTGTTTTTTGTATGGAAATACTGTTTGTTAAAAAAAAATATTCCTAGTATGCACAAGGTATGTACTTTAGTTTGTTTTCTTAGTTATATGCTTTTTTTTTTTAATTGCAGATGCGAGGTTAAAGTGAAAATGGGACGATATACGAAATAACTCGAGTATCCCTGGAAAAGCTCGGTAAAGTTGCAGTAAATAATCACTTTCTTGATAACAGGGAAAACTATCGGTTTTTTATCGACTAATCACAATAGGAAAATAGAATTAATTTAGCAACTGGACAGAACTGCAAGTTGGAAAATAAAGAAAACTATTATAATTGCTAACATTCCACAACTTCACAATAAATCAATTTCAATACATTTGTAAAACATACGAAAACATCTTCAGCAATCATTTTATAAAAAATTCTGCAGAGAAAAAGCGTTAAAAGTGCCCACGTCACAACGCATCCAATAGCCAAACCTGACATCTACAACAACTATATACTTGGGAGAAAATCTGCAGAGCTATATTATAAGACATGGGCTCAAAAGTAACATTCAAAATTATATTAACTTCCGATCCGAAGTTGCCGTTCAAAGTGCTTAGTGTACCAGAGGCCACACCATTCACCGCTGTGCTAAAATTTGCAGCAGAGGAATTCAAAGTGGAACCGTCTACTAGCGCTATAATAACAGACGATGGTATAGGCATTAGCCCACAGCAAACAGCAGGCAATGTATTTTTAAAGCATGGCTCAGATTTGCGTTTGATACCTAGAGATCGCGTTGGAGGCGGATGCTGATGTATGGAGTTCGCCTGAAGATTGTACCATAGTTTCCTCTTGTAATTGTGTTGGCTCAACATCAATAATATTATTTTATACACTTATATATAATTCATGGTGGAAAGGAAACGCCGATAAAATTTTCTAATAAATAAATGTGTCTAATTGTAAATAAATTGAATTGAAAGGAATCATCAGGGATATCAGTGTAATAGTGATAAATAAGCTACCAGCGATTTGACAGCAGCCACTTAGATTCGCTGCAAGTTGGATTCTAAGTTAAGGGGTTAGAATAAGCCCGAATATGCAAGGAGCCACCGGATTATTGTTTAACAAAGCAATGTACAGTAGAAATCAGTATAACCCCATCCATTCCATGGATAAATTTTCCGACTAAGCATGGCGAAATACAGCTATAATAATAATAATAAGACCGTGGACATTATTTTCATGATGGTTTCTAAAATGGTTTCCCTGTGGCATGGTATGGCATTTGGTTTACTTTTAATTAGGAGGGTATTTTTTCATAAACAAAATAGCATTAGAGAGCTTTGCATTATAAATGCGAAAGTGCGACATAGTTAAATGACCCCTCAAGCTCAGAGACACAGCCCTGTACCCTCCTTCATTGCGACTTGATATTCAGTCAAGAGCTACAGGTTCGACCGAGGACACACTATCGGAATAAATAGAGTTATATTTTATTTAAGAGCTCAGATCGTCAACAACCCGAACAGTCAATCCAACAGGCAAAGCTTGGTTATGGTATGTGATCTCGGACACTAGACCTGATGACCCAATTTCTTAGCACAGTTATATCATATGAGTATTATTGCAAACATAAAAAGTAGTGGTTTAAGAGTGTACTTACATTATCTAAATGTGTTTGCCATGCCAACGGCAGTTCCTTGTAGCGACTCTTCGGCGGTAATACTTTATTATTCTCAAAAGTAATAAGCTCATGTTCAATTGGCGGTGCGCGTTTATGTTCAAAATAATACTGAAATTAGGAATGGTTACTTCTTTGGAAAACCATTGGGAAAAGTTTAGAAGCGACTCACCTTCACAGGATTATAATAATCTGCATTTCTCAAAGTTTTCAATTGTGCCCATATACGCCTTGCCGATTTGCCAAATACAGTATCTTTGGCCAGCCTCAAAACAGCCTTCTTTAATTCAGTGGTCTTTTTCGATATACGCTCGCCGGATTCGCGTATGCGTTTTATATGCCTTTCCAAACCCATAGCTAGCAACTGTTCCTCAGCTGGTGAGAACATTTCATACTTAGTACATCTAGATGTGAAGGGTATTCGTGGCAGGTATTGTGGGTACATAAATACTTTACTATTCAATATAAGCTCCATAATGCGTGCCGGAAAACGTAACACCTGGCGACAATTACGATTGCTGAAAAATTAAGAACGAATGATTAATAAACCGAAGTTATTAATCAGAGCCTTTTCATATGTTCGCTTAATAACACTTACGTTAACTGAATTTCTTTGTGTATAAATCTGTAAAGAGGTAAACCATTAATAGTGGTATCTATTAAAAATTTTAGCGCAAAACTTACTTCATCATCTCCTTGTTCTCTGGTGTATCCTTTTTCAAATCGTCTTCCCATTGTCTTATCAATTTCATTGCCGGTTTAAGATTCCAAGCTCTAAATGAAGCATCATCTTCAGCTCTTTGCTCAATCTCTGTCAACATATCTTTAACTTTAGGCGCAAATCTCCAATAGATCGGATGTGAATATGATTGCAAGAATGTTTGTGTTAGCATTTGTACATGTATACGTAGTTGCTGTTGTAATAAATCATGCTGATGTTTGGTGAAACCTACTCTATCATCTGTTAACTCCTCCACTGGCTTTGGCGGCGGATTGCTAGGTAGATCACGTAGCTTTTCAAATTTAGTACGATATTCTGTGTAGACATGCTTCCGAATCGATATATATTCCCATGTGAAATTCGTATCATAAGGTACGGTATAACGTATATCTTCTGGATTAGCAATAACAGGCGGTTGCGGCGCTTGTGGCTGAGCAGCAGACCATGATATTTTCTGTGGCTGTATTCTAACTAGCGGCGGTGGCCCAAACGTATTAGCAGCTGGTACAACACGCGCCAATTGATAAGAATATTGCTGACCAGGAATTCTGACAGCTATCCATTCAGGCTCGGTATTTAGACCAGTAGTTGTGTTCGGTAATGTGACAACTTGTGATGCCTCTTGTTCAGGACTATTCGAGTATGCTACCGGTATTTGTGGGTGTGATGTTGATGTGCTAAATGCACGTTGTGACATACTAGATGCAGGAGTAGACACAACGTTTGGTTGAAATGAATAACCAGTTTGGGTCACATTTACTGAACTATTAAGAGGAATCAGCGGTGGAACATCGTTGATATACGCTTGCTGTTGTTCATATGTTCCACGTTGTGGTGTTCCTGCATTATCAAAATTAAGTTGACGTGTCACGTGGCTACGTACTTCACATGTTGCTGCATCGTGTTTGTCCGCTGTAGTAACACTAATATTATTAGCATCCGAAACATGTGATTGAATTAAGCTACTCTCTAAAAACTTGTGTGGTGTTTCTAATTCAACGCTCTCCAATGATACTCCTTCGTTTATTAAACCTTCGAAAAGCTCGGCCACTAGCTCGGTAAGCTCATGTTTTGGTATATTAATGTCACGCAGCTCTTCCGCGTCCTCTGTAAGTAAATGTCATGAAATCTTTGATGGAATTCCTAAATATTCAACAAACCTGTTATCCTCTCTGCTGCTACATACTCAGGATCGTTAATGAGGTCGTCGTCATCTGTGATGAAGCTGGAATCTTTAAATTAAACATTTGTGTTTTTAATATCTTTTAAACTCTACTAAACTTAAATACTTAGAGGTTTTGTGAAATCATTTAAAAATTGCATCCAATCTTCATCATTTGCTGCTAAGTCCATGTCTTGCAAATCAATTTGCTCCACATCAGGCGGAACAAACCCCGATTCAATATCTTCAATTGTAGTTTGTTGCAGACACAACTTGGAACGGGTGCGCTCTGCTATACGTACATCTTCGCGAACCGTTGTTCCCTTTGGTTTTTCTAATGGAATTTTAAAGCAACCATCAGCGGTGAGCTTTACAGGCGAATCGGCAATTTCTGCTTGTGAGAGCGGCTTTTGAGGTGTTCTGGGATTAGAATCCATATCTGAGGCTGATGTATTAGTTTCCTCATCGGACTGTAAATAAAAGAAGACATTTATTTATATAAAACAATTAACACATAAAGAAATATTTGTGCTTACAACAAAATCCTCGTCTTTAAAAACATATTCTCCATCATCTTCATCCGAATGTAGCTCATCTTGTATGAGTGCAGCAATTTCCGGCTCTTTACTTTGAGCACTCAGTGAAGACAATGTAATACCAGGCGTTTTATTTAATTCGCGTGCCTTTGCGCGTGTTAATTTTGGTACTGAAGGTGTGTCCGTAATTATAATGGCTGGTTGTTCAAAAGTGTCTTGACGTTCTCGTGCCAGCTCATCTTCAGCTTTGAGTGTTACCAATGCCAGTATATGTTCATTTTTAACAAATTTCTGCAAATAAAATCGTTTACTGTGTATCAAACTAGTAAACATGCTAGTAGTGGAATGTACCTGCAGTAAACGTCGCATCTCATCATCACTTAAATCGTTATCTTTTGCGACTTTTCGTAGCTTATTTTCAATTTCAACCGCATCTTCCAAGTTACAATCTTCCAATTCTGACTCTAAATCACTTTCGCTAAACCTTCTGACTTCACAGCGTTTTCTATCAATAAATAAGAATAAAATAAAAAATACCAATTTTTAGTTGCAAAATTAACAAATAACCCTGTATCTGTTACGACTCCCAAACAAACCTCTTGCGCGCTCTGCTACTTCCCGGTGTACTGATACCACTTCGCACTGAACTGTTGCTACCATTCTTTTTAGCTGAATCGCTGCCAGCTCCTTGTTTTTTAGCAATACCACTTGGCATGATGTTCTACTATATTAAAATCACAATTACTATAATTAAACCCTCTTAAAAGTGCAATTTTGTTAAGAAAAAGACGAGCTCTTTATTTTCGCAAATACTGATTCTTACTCTTTAGTGACAACTGTTCACAATAGCGTAAAAGAAAAAAGCTAAAGCAAGTAATGCATCCACAATTGTATTTGGTCGTATTTTCTTAAGCTCCCCCAATCACGACTTAGAGCCGTTTCCATAAAAGCCGCTTTAAGCTAACCGGGACTTAATTGGCTTAGGGCCACTTTCATAAAGGCCGGTTAAGCCTAATCGGCGATTATTTTGACAGCTAACCGTACAAAATACGTCAATTATTGATTATATATGAAAACTTTCATTTAACGATAAAAATGCACAATTTTTATTTGAATTTTTAAGAGGGATATGAAAGATCAAGGATAATAGAACTGTATTTCTTAGTTTAATAATTTGTTTTATATTTATTTAAAAATACTTGTGGAGCCTTATTGACCCTCTTGCTTTTAACATTAGTTCACCCAGCTTAGTCGCATGGCACCACGGAGTGGGACGGATAATAGTTCACGGTCCAGCAATTCAGCTCTTGTCTTGATAATATGTCGGGGAGTCCGTTGGTCCTTTGGCTAGGCCACTGCTGGCTGAGAACCTAAATCAACTGAGCGTTGAATAAGCTGATTATGAGCTGTGCCTTAATATTATTTATACGGGACAGAGGACAGATGTCGGTCTATATGATTCGCCTACTTTCGCAGGTCTTCCTTTGTTTGAATTGTGAGGCCGCTCTATTCGATTTCCATGTATCATACGATTAGGTTGCCAATCGAAAATGTATTCCTCGAGGACCAGATCCACTTCAGAATGTTCTTCCCGATGACTATTTCCGTATTGTAAAAAATTAAGTTTGTAATTACAAAAAAATCATATTTTCTATTTTATACTTATTTTTCTATTGCAATGTGCGAAGATTTTCAGCCTTCACAAAACTTTTCAATAATTCAAAACTTTTTTATGACAAATAAGTTGAAAATTTTCTGTCATTTTCATGTGGTTGTTGTAATCACAGATTAGGGTGTACCGAAAAGTGCAAAAAGTGGGTTCTGCGCAGAAATACTGTGGACCGCGTAGCCGGTGTTGGACCGGCTAAGGGTTATTTTTTTGAAGGGCGGCCAAAGGCCGCATACGCAGAGAGGTGTTGTGCACATAAATACTTTGGATCAATCCCCCTATTTGGGATCGGACCTGGCCCATTTTTGGGTTTTTTACTAATAACTTTTCACTGAAACAAATCCCGATTATTGATACAGAGTGTCTAAGCTTTATGGAGGGCGAGTAGTTTTTTTTTTGAGTTATTTTTTTTATTTTATTTTATTTTTTATATAATATTATTGGTTTAGAGAGGAAAAGGGGGTGTGCGGAGCACATGTTAAATAGGGAGCCCTTTTCTAATATTTATTCAATTATTATTTTATTTTATTTGAGTTATTTGTTCTATATAGAACGGGGTGCGGTGCACCTGTTACACCTTGTATGTATTAATTGGGGGCGAGCACTGTTGGCTCTGAGGCAGTGCACGGGATTGGCTTCCTCATTCTCGCTCTGAAAATCCCCGCCTTGGGATTACAAAACATAAACTATATATTTGGGAGTGCAGCGTAAATAAAATAGACGAAATAAATCGTTATAGCTTATGTCGCTTAAACACAGAGATCAAAACGCGTCGTTTGATACCTTTCCCGATATTTTTGGACGTGTATTGGCAGTTACGTACGGACGTATAGAATTACCAAAGTGACAGGCGCGGTAGGGAAATTCATGCATATATAATTCAAGAGCCAAAAATATTGGTTTATTTTTCTTTTATTGCAACATTCTGCATGCACAACAAAATGTCTAAATTTCTTGGCTGCCACCATTTCATAATCAAGAAACAACTGGAAAAATTTTAAGTTTTTTCATTCAACTGCCTAAAGCACTTCAGCAATATAAATATGCCCAAATGTAATGCATTAACAAGATCTTCGCTTTTAACCGTTTTTTCAACTCATTAAATTTGATACCAACACCCTGAAATACGCGAAAAGCATTGTCTGCAACCCCATATTCAACATTGAGGTGAATAAAAACAATTAGACGGACTGTCATTGATCTACTAATCTTTTATCTTGGCCGTTGACAGCTGGTTTTTTTTTAGCGACGCTTATCTTTTTTACCTGTGGATTTGTGAAATTTTGTAAGTTCTTACATTTTATTTTTCAATTATATCATTGTAAATAAATAATTTACTTGTTCCATTACCCGTCAGCTCTTATAGGGAATATAACCAATTCAAAGAGCAACACAAAGCTGAAGATCAAAAATGGATATGCCAGCTGCGGATATTGTACTGTATAGCGTCCTCGGAGTTATCCTATTGGAAAATATATTTGATATTTACATTACTTATCGCCAGGTAAATAATATAACACGTAAAAGTACCTTGGGGGGTTTTTGACGGCTGGGGGTGATTTACCTTTTGCGGCTATGCGTCACGGCTTTGCATATATACGTTTTGTACGCAAAATTTATTCTTGGAAGAACTACAACTATGCCTTATATGATAACGAACTGAACTCTTGATGAGATTACCCCAAAGGCTCGGGGGGTAAACAAATCAGTCGGGCGTCACTCTGTTGAATCTTTTTTTTTTTTTAGAGAAATAAAAAATCTTAATGAACATTTAACTATTTTATGTTCTATACCAAATGTTTTTACTTTTTTTCTCGTTTTTCTTTCATATTTTAGATAAACGTTTACAAGACTGCTTTGAAAGTACCAAGAGAGTTGAATAACTGCATGAGCGCTGAAACATTCCACAAGGCACGTCTTTACGGTTTAGATAGAGCTAATTTTGGCGTATTCAGTGCTATTATAAAGGATGTTATTTTAATGTGCATTGAGCTCTACACCGGTTTTATTGCTGTGCAATGGACTTGGGCGATTTATTTGGCGAATATGTTGCATTTGAATGCTGAAAATGAAATAATCATAAGCTGTGTATTTGGCGTTGTCACAAATATCATAGGCACATTCAAGAATATGCCCTTTAAAATCTATTCTACATTTGTGCTGGAGGAGAAACATGGTTTCAATAAACAAACTTGGAGCTTCTTTGCCTGGGATCAAGTGAAGGGATTCATGGTTGCACAAGTACTCATGATACCCATTATATCAGCAACTGTATGGATTGTACAGAATGGTGGTGATCAATTCTTCATTTGGTTATGGTTATTCACAGGCGTAACAACATTGATATTGCTTACCATATATCCCGTATTCATTGCCCCCCTGTTCGATAAGTATACACCATTGGAAGAGGGGCCACTACGTAAATCAATTGAAGATCTTGCAGCAATGCTAAAATTCCCTTTAACAAAATTATACGTTGTGGAAGGCTCGAAACGTTCATCGCATAGTAATGCATACTTTTATGGTTTGTGGAATTCCAAACGTATTGTACTCTTCGATACACTTTTACTCAACAAAGGTAAACCAAATGATGCTGATTTAAAAGAGGAAGACAAGGGTAAAGGTTGCACAAATGAAGAAGTTTTAGCTGTACTCGGTCATGAATTGGGACATTGGAAATGTGGTCATGTCACTAAAAATATTATTATCGCTCAAGTGCATTTACTTTTGTTATTTGTTGTATTCGGTTATTGTTTCACCTATGGTCCATTTTATGAAGCAGTTGGTTTTGAGCGTGGTACACGCCCGATAATAGTTGGCTTGCTTGTTGTATTTACATATGTGATGGCACCTTATAATGCCGTGGTGAATTTCGCTATGACTACACTCTCACGCATCTTCGAATATCAAGCGGATGAATTTGCACATGGACTGGGCTTCTCAAAACAACTCGGACAGGCGTTAATTAAATTGAATTTAGATAATTTGGGCTTCCCAGTATATGATTGGTTGTATTCGGCTTGTAATCATTCCCATCCAACACTTCTACAACGTATGGATCGTCTGAAGCAATTAGATGCGGAGGAGGCAGACACTAAGAAACATAATTAAAAATTTGTTGCAGATATGTATATTTGTAGCGCTGTAATATTCTGCACAAGCAAGCAGCACTCGTAGAATGCAGTGTGTCCCTGGACTGTGCTAGTCTCGCACCCATTGCAACTAAATAACTAAAACACTTTTGTACTTTTTTTTTCATTTTTTACTATCATTGCAGTAATTCGCAAAATGTACGTTGTATGTACAAATTTTAAGTAAAATTCAAGGTTTAGTATTTACTTAGTCTGTGTTTTTGATATAAATATGAAGAGATCTCTTTGTGGTTATGTGATAAGTAGATGCGTCCCATATGTATACATTACCACTGACCAAAAGATGATAAAAGATACACCCGGTAATAACTTCTGTTAACGAATCCAACTTTAGTTAAAAGTTCTTCGGCTCAATATGGCCTGACTTTCGATTGTGTAGCATGTGTTAGTATCCACGTATTATGGTCTCTCTTCCTCATAGCCATTTGTTTGTGGCGACGATGTGTTGGACAAATTACATAAAGACGCTGTTGTCGCATTACAAAATAGCAATCCTTGCAACGTCGCCTCAAACGGCCCTTAACCTTAAAAGCAGCTACTTGTGTTAGTATCGAAGTGACTGGTGTAAGTAAACGTTGCATGACACATGTAATACCATTAATGTCTGTTGTTAGTCCAGTAACTCCTAAAACTGGCGGGCCGTAAATTAGAAATTATGTGATAGCCGCGCCTACTTGCAATAGCTGCTGCTATTGGTTGCGGTAGTGGACATGTTGCACTCAACAAAGGCAAACAGTTTTTGTAGATATTTACACCGAATTTCGAGAAGAAGGACATCTGGGAGAGACATTTCTATTTAATATCTTATTGATAAATATTATCCAAATTGGATAATCCAATTGTATTACCTTCGTAGGGTCTATTTTTCCTCAATTATTTTATATTTTGACAATCAGCTGTCTTGCATGGTATCCAACCTTTATTTTCTTGTGGTACACGCGCAATTTTCACTGACTTGATCCATGAAACGCGATATTTATTGACAGTGTAGCATGCAATATTGATGGATCGTGAAACGGATTTCAATACATTTTGAGATCCATCAATATAGGTCACGTCAGTAAAAATTGAGCGTTTAAGTTTCTGAACAAAAAACGTAAAAACGAATTAAAAGAATGTTAATTCCTTACATCCAACGTCAACTGAAAAAACTGCACTAAAAATGTCGATATTGGTACCCAGAGACGGGTTTCGTCTCAGGTACCCTAATCCGGTGGGAGAAACCCATTCTTTTTATAATAAATAAAAACTACTTTTTTAATTTTGACTTAATAAGTTAATAATACTTTTTTTTAACGAACTCCATAGGTAAAATTGATTGTAAATAATAATTTTCCATTGGAAACATCTGACAATTTGTTTTAAATCGTTTCTTTTGAATTTTTAAACGAGAAACACTTTTAGGGCCGCTTTCATAAAAGCCGGTACTGCTAACCGGAGTTTAATTGTACGGTTAGCTGTTAAATTAATCGCCGATTAGGCTTAACCGGCCTTTATGAAAGTGGCCCTTAGTCTTTCCAAATTCATAGTAACAGTAAAAACCAAACACAACAGTTTTAAACTTTGAAGCATGATGGAGCCATATAAGGTGGAAGCAATTGGCCAAGCTGATTGCTACTTGATTGTTGTTGTTGTAACGACAAAAACACTCCCCGAAGGTTTTGGGGGTATTGCACTACAAGAAACGCTGATTTCTTTATTAACACACTCACACTTTTTGTTGACAGTGATGATAAGTTATGTGTCAATGCTGATACTTTCATCCTAGTATGTTTGTTTCCTAGCACACGTGTGTCCGTTGTTGCCAACACCCACAAAGAACCAAGCGAAAGAACACGAATTGGGCAGGCCGAAGCTACGTGGGCAATAACAAAGAAACATACCGTACTCACCGTTGTTGACATAATTTTTTGCTATCCGCTTTAAAAACATGATGCAAATCCCTGATAGTTAGAATGACAGCACTGACTCTCAGATGTTGTGACAAATAACTGTCAGTGTGCTTGTAGGGTGTCTTGCATAGCCATAAAAATATGCTTGTGTGGCAACACTAGCCCGGTTCGCCTCTGCACGATTTCAATAATTTTCAGCAGCGGCCATTTCTAATTTTCCGTGGAAGATTTCATGTGGTGTCTTGTAAAATTTGCTAAAAAAACTTGAAACTACTGAATATAATTCAATTTTCCAAGTGAAAATATCATCAGGCGGTTCAAATACGGTTAAAAGTATTTTTTAGAAGAAATTATAGTGGGAAACGCATTATACTTGTGAAAAAAATTATTTGGGTGGAGAAGCTATTTTGAGACTACAGTGAAAATAAGATTTATACGAAAAATGAGTGAATTTCCTGGAGCACAAGCTAACATAAATCAATCGCAAGCTTTTGCTGCTGCGCTGCAACGTGCTAAACAGGTAAACTATAAAAATGAGAATATTACCCATATTACAAATCAGCAAGAATATTTTCTGTATACGCATTTCACGCACAAAACCCGTTCATATATACATAATTTTTTACTTATATTTAGATAGCGGCAAAGATACAGCCAAATGCTTCACAGCAAAATAACGCAAGTGCGGCTGCAGCGGGACCTTCGCCAACACCTGGGGGCGGTTTCAAGCGTTCTCATGATGACAACGATTCCGGTCCTGAAATGAAACGTTTCACCAGTCCGGGTAATGATTACAATAATTCGAACGGTAGCAACGGTGGTAGTGGCGGGGCTGGTAATATTTCACAGGCATTAGCGCAAGCTGCTGCAGTGGCTCAACGCCTGGCCTCTACAGCTGGTACTACAGTTGAAGAACAAATAAGAATTCCCGAAGCGCTTGTCAACTCTGTTTTGGGACGTGGCAGCAATGATACTATTGCCCAAATACAGGGTGATTCCGGTTGTAAAGTTCAACTTTCACAAGATCAAGGTATACTTATAACGCACAGTATATTAAAATATAAAAATCTGTAAAACATAAACCTTTAATTTAAATGTTTTGTATGCAGATCGTGTCATAACTTTACGCGGCTCTCGTGAAAGTGTAACTAAGGGACGTGAAATACTTCAACAATTATCTAGTCGAAATGGTGGTGGAAGTATCGAAGTTGTATTAACAATTAATATGCCACCACCAGGACCTACAGGCTTTCCACCATACCAAGAAATCATGATTCCAGGCACCAAAGTAGGCTTGGTAATAGGAAAAGGGGGTGATACAATCAAACAATTGCAGGAGAAAACAGGGGCAAAAATGGTTATAATACAGGATGGACCAAATCAAGAATTAATTGTAAATATCTAAGTAATACTACGTTTATGTTTTTATTTGTTAATATAATTTTAATATTTGTGTAGAAACCACTGCGCATCTCAGGCGATCCGCAAAAAATTGAGCACGCTAAACAATCAGTATTAGATTTAATAGCTCAAAAAGATTTGCAAGCAGCAGCGCTTGCTGCACGCAATGGTGGAAGTAATGTGCAGGGCAGTGGGGGCAATCCCAGCGGGTATAACTTTGGAAACCTCGGCGAACAGTTAGAAGTTTTTGTGCCCAAAGTAGCTGTTGGTGTAGTCATTGGAAAGGGAGGTGATATGATACGTAAAATTCAAACCGAATGCGGTTGTAAATTACAATTCATACAAGGGAAAAATGACGAGCCTGGCGATAGGCGATGTCTTATACAAGGTACGCGTCAACAAGTAGACGACGCAAAACGCATGATAGATGGACTTATTGAAAATATGCTGGTGTGTTAAAATTAGGTTAATGTTATTTGAAGGTCTATTTTAATATACTTCTAATTTTGAAGCAACGACAGCAACGCAATGCTAATAGCGGTAATAATACCAGCATGGATGGTAGCAATTCTAATTATGGCTACGGTTATGGTGTAAACCATGCACAACAGCCACCGCGAGAAGAAATAACTTTTATGGTACCAACAGCTAAATGTGGCGTAAGTAAAACACTTCATTTCTTTATAACTTTTTTTTTCTAAACGCCTTGTAATTTATTCGGTATGCAGATTGTAATTGGTCGTGGGGGTGAAACAATAAAGTTGATAAACCAACAATCAGGTGCATATTGTGAAATGGATCGCAATGCTGTCAATCCACCATCAGAAAAGCTATTTAAATGCAAGGGTACAGCTGAGCAAGTTGAATCCGCGCGTCAAATGATGGCTGAAAAAATTAATATGGACTTGCCAATAATTTCACGTAAGCCCATAACTGGCAATATTCCAGGACAACATAATCAAGGTGGTTATGGACAAAATCAAATGCAAAATGATCCAAATGCTGCATATCAGCAACAATGGGGTGGATATGGTGCACAAGGTTGGGGTGATCAAAGTCAACAGCATCAAATGATGATGGGCGGTGGTGCGATGGGTCAAAATGCCGCGGCACCTGCCGGTGGACAAACTGCAGATTATTCAGCTCAGTGGATAGAATATTACAAGTAAGTAGCTACGTTGTAAACTGATTGGTTTATAAACACACACATGCATTGTTACATATATATTTGGTTTGTAGATCAATGGGCATGATGCGTGAGGCCGAAATGATTGAACAACAGCTAAAAGCAAAACAAGCTGGTAAGTAATACATAAGATAAATTTAAGCAATGATAAACAATTTTTTTTTATTTAATAATCATACAAACTGCATAACAAAACAAAATATAAAAAATGTGAAAAATATATGAAGCGAAAATAATGTATACCAAGAATACACAAAACGGGAAAATTAGAACATAACCAGACTTGGAGAACGAAATTAAAAGAAAAATCTGTTAAATACGTAAAAAAATCAGAATAATGAAGAAAATGTTTAAATTAATTAGTAAATACTAGGTAACAAATAAAAAAATTTAGTATCCAATTATGATTTGAAAAATCTCCATGAGAGTAAAAAATTGAAATAAACAAAACAATATAACTAAAATTGTTTTATTTTATTGTTAATAAGGTGCAGCGGGCATGGCACAACAGCAACAAGCACAACAACAACCACAGCATCAGCCTCAACAACAACAACCGCAAACCCAGCAAGGTGGTGGAGGAGCTGATTACAGCGCGCAATGGGCTGAGTACTACCGCAGTATTGGAAAAATAGCAGAAGCTGAAGCTATCGAAAAGCAAATGAAGGTTTGAGTTTTTAGTTAATTTAATTTTTTGTGCCATTACATATTTTCATTTATTTGTTTTATCATACAGGGTGGTGGACAAAATGGGCAGGCGAGTACTGGAGGTGGTGCCGGTAGCAATAGTGGTGCGGCAGCTGGCAGTAATAGTAGTAGTGGCAACACTGGTGGTCCTGGTGCTGCAAATAATTCCGCTGATGGCGGCAGTAATGCAGCATTGCAAGGTATGACACCTAATCAGTACGCACAGTATTCGCAATACTATGCTGCAGCTGCCGCTCAAGCAAATCAGGCGGCAGGCGGGGCTACACCCGGCTATCCACAACAAACGGCTTATGGGGGCTATGGCGCACCTGGAGGTGGTTATCCAGGCGCGCCACAGTCCAACATGACGCCTGGTAACATGGGTGGCGGACCAAATGCCGCCAAATCAGGCAAAGGCGACAAATAAATTACTAGTGCATAAATATTACAAATATAATACATAAATACAAGTGTGGCGAGCGGCGGAGTAGCCTAATTTTCATCTGGAGCGAGAATTTTGTGAAACACACAATGTGTTGGAAGCAATCAATTTTTTGAATGGGGTAAGTGCCTTGGTAGAATGAATATATTTATGTACTTATTGCAATAATTTTTTTATTTTAAGTTTCAATAGCTTTTTAAATTTGAAATGTGAAACATTTAAAAAAATTCACTTTGACCATATTATAATATTGACGTTCATGCTTTTCAACATTTAATACTCTTTACAAGCATTATCATTTCCTTTATATGCAATTTCATATATTAATATGTGTGTATGTATGTATTTATAAATTGAATAATTCCTTCACACTTTACTATTTAGTAGATTGCTTTATTATAATTGAAATCCAATGATATAAAACATACCTTACTATTACTACATATTTAATTAACTACTTGAATTTGATTATTGCTATATATGTTTATACATTACTAATTATTCTTTTAACATATGCTGATGTAATCAAATATATTCCAACATAAAACATTTTTTGCAGAGGTCACAAATGTCTCAATTACTACTTCTACTACTACTACTCCTTATCACTCACAGTATCTGTGAAAATGTGTTGGCGTGGGCGAGATTCGTTGAATTTAATATTTTATTTAGCTTATAAAGTTTTAGTTTGTAAGCATAATTAATAGGAACGTCAAACACTTAAACACAAACTAAAGAAATTGTGAGACAAAATTAAGCGGCAATATACCATTAGTTGATGCGAAAATGAAAAAGGTTCGAGAAGTGCATAATTAACAAAAAGTATAATACATATGTAAACATCTAACATCTTAGAAAATACAAACATTTGAATACATATTTTAAAAAGTGTTGAACTGCGCATGATCACACACAACGTGTTCCGCGTGTACAAACAATAAACTATTATGCTAAACATAAATGGGACTACCCTTAAAGGAAGGTGTTTAATCAAAAGTTAAACTGAAAATTTTTACGAAAAATACGTATAGTGGTGAACTAAAAACTAATCATGCCTTTACCCACAAATATCATTTTAAAAGAAAACGCAACTTAACTTTTATAATTTATGCTTTAAATATAAATTTAAAAAAAATGTTGGTAGTAAAAAGAAAAACGAATAGCAATAACTAACGGTTGAACATTTTGTACCAACTACAAAAAGTAAGCAAATAAAAACAATGTATGTAGTTGCATAACAAATTAAATAAAAACATCCAATTTCCAATATTCTTCCAATTACTCCAACTCCATTGTACAAAAACAACAGTAGCAGCACCAACGAGCACTAATTCTCTTTTCTTCATCGATTCGCGCATACATTTGTAATCGCACATACAAATAAATGCCACCCCATGGAGAGCAAAACTACGCGTTGACCGAAAATTGATGAGTTTCTTTGTAGCTTTCATGTGTGTGATACAAAAACAACAAAAGCGGTTACAATGCATATCGCACCAAAGGCCAAACTTGACCAGAATAAAAGTAAATATATATTTAATAAAATAATTACATCTACTTGTGGTGAGCTTAAATATACATTTGTATATTTTAATAATGATCGGTAATAAAAAAAGAACTTTCATAAAATTATGAAGTAATTAGCACATAGAGAGGCGTATGTATAAAGTACATAGCGGCCTATTTCTAAGTTAACCTCGTTTGTAGAAGAGGAAAATTTCAGAAAACGAGAAAACCAACCAATGCTTATGTTTTTCATACTAAAATAATAGGTACGCGGTAAATCATCACACCAAAATTTTTTTTTTAAATCAACAATCTGGCTATCTTCACGCTTATCTTGAAGTCTTTGGATTATTTCCACATAAAAAACGAATTTGCTCAAAATGTCTAGTTACGTGGTTAACTAGAAATTTGACGATATGTATATAGAAATCGATCTGAATAAACTAGAATTATGTGTATGTATATTAACTATGATTAAAATAATTTTTTTTTATAATTTTACTATTTCTGGTTTGCTTACCACTTTGCAAATAAAATATGTCAAACATGCAAATTTACCATACACATGCATATAAATATTTGTTAAATATAAGGATTTCTCAATTATAATGTCAATATAATATTCATATACATATAAAATACATGTATGTACATATAACTAAACATATACATACATTATATACATTTGATAAATATTTTTTCGTTTATTTGAAGAGCAAATTGTAGCGGTTTGTTTAAATGCAACAAACTGAGAAAGAAGGCTATTCCGAAGGGATAAAATAACAAACTATGAGCATCCGTAACTCCCAGCAATATGTATGTTTGCTTTAAAAAAGCACTTGCTATATATTTTTTATATAATTTGCCTATATTTTTTATTCGTTTTATTTTTCG
This sequence comes from Merzomyia westermanni, assembly GCA_949987695.1. NCBI lineage: Eukaryota > Metazoa > Arthropoda > Insecta > Diptera > Tephritidae > Merzomyia > Merzomyia westermanni. The sequence goes on along the minus strand of OX465293.1, from coordinate 4,110,339 downwards.
TGACTATATTTTTTCACATACTAGTGTTTATATTTATTTTATATGACTGTATATATACAAAATGTCTGATAATTTCAATTGTTTCGTTCCTAAAAAATATTTGCAGCTTGAGCCTTATGGTTTTCAACGTATTCAATTATTCATTCTATCTAACCTTTGATGTTTTTTTTTGTATTTCTAATAGCTTCCTAGATAATCAAAAACAGTCCTAAAAACACGAATAAAATTTTGGTTTTCTTGTTTTTTATACTTACGTTTTTGACGAAAGTTCAAATTACTGTATAAGTCGAATGATAGTTGACTACTTTGTGTGTTTCAATAGTGCGCTTCACAAATGCCAAATAAGATTCATCCCGTTTTGGTTCACTGAAGTCTAGTACACTTGATGACTTGCCACTTCTGAGCTACCATAAATCGGATTATCTTATTCTTATCCGTATTTTATGCGCTTTGTTGGGTACAACTATTTTGGGTATCTATATAAATATTTATAAAAATCAGATTCCAAAATAACAGAAGGTCTTTGTTAGGACATCTACTATATGACAATTTCCAAAACGAACGTACAAACCCAACAACATACAATTGATTCCTTTAACCTGAGTTAAAAACGTCATGTATGTGCAGAACTTTTAGAAATGTATCCATACAATTTTCTAATTTTGGTCCTCGAAATTCTCAAAACCCCAATTTTTATATACTACTTAGCTCTGAAATATTTTACAAGTTTAAATTTTTTGTTTAAAGTGACAAATTTTCTAATCTCCAAAATTTTCCAATGTCTGAAATTTTTTTTTTAATCATCAATTGTTTCTAAAACTTCTTTTAAGTTCAACCAATTATTACATGTGTTTTTTACAATATTTAAGAAAAAATGTATATGACTGAAAGGTTTTCTGATTAATATGCAATATTTCATATATACATGTCTATCTTTTTATTGCATTATTATCTTTAATATATATTTTATATCTTTTTTTATATGAACATAAGTGACCGACTATATGAGTCTGCCCCAACTTTCCCGTACAAAGAGCGTATTCGAAACTTTGGGTCGTTCGATTCTACGGGCACGTTCGATAAAGAGAGTGCAAAAAGGGTACAAAATACTTTTGCTCAAAAAGAAAATGAAAACGGTTCATACATAGTTTCTTTTGGTAAGATTCACTTTATTGGTTTTTTTGTACTTTGAAAAACTTGATAATTGATTTCATATACCATGTATATGCAAAATATTTCTTATATAAATTTACATATAACAACATAGGACTGTTTATATTTGTGTACGTACTTAACAGCTATGTTTCGCGATATTTAGTACTCAAACTACTTTATACATACTATTTCAATATAATATGAACTGTTTAATATACATATGTTGGTATGTATTCACTTGCAACCTGATTGTGGGCCAATTATATTTTTGTCTATATCTTATATACATGCCATGGTATTTTCTTATTGCATATTTCAATGTATGTAACATAAATCTATTTCCAGTTCGAATCACATCTTAAAATCTACAACAAAGAATACCTACTTTTAGTATTCCAGTAGAGTATCTACATACTTACCTATAGCAACACTTAATAACACAAAACCTTTCAAAAAACGTATGAACGACCTACAGCAGTAAAAAAAAGTTCCAAAACCATATGGTAAGCTGCTCTAAACGCTCTCTCTTGTTTGAAACAAAAAATTCATTTTTAAATTGTTATCACACGTATGTACATTGCCGATTTCACTATGTAAAACATAAAAATATTTTTTATTTAAAACATTTTTATATTAATTATAACTTTCGAGGGTATATGATTTTTACCATTGAACCCAACCCTTTTTCTCTTTGATTATTACCCATTTATATTTTATTGACAGAATTTTTTTCTTATAAAAAAAGACACCATATAAACTTTTTTTTTTAATATGCGCGTGAGAGTCTATCAAAATGTTGCAACATTTTAAATGGCCGTAAAGAAATTATGTACTCAATTTATTAGAAAAAATGCCGAAAAATGCGTATGTTTATATGAAAACTGACTTATTGAATGAAGTAAATAAATGCATATATATTCAATATATAAAAAAAAATATGTCTTGTAACTTGATTCAAAAGTTAGTTTGATGCAATTCGAATGTTTTTTAATTCGTAATTTTCATTTGTAAGATCATGTCTACCGTAATCATCAGAACTTTAATCACACGAGTTTGGTTATTGTTTTCTCTTATGCAGATTGTCTCCCACAAAATACTCAATACAGAAGGCGAGTGCTTTTAGGTGTTATACATTTCTATTAAAAAATAATAATGTCGAACATCGAGTTTGAATAGCTTGATTCCGTTTATTTACTGCTTACATACCTACTTTAAATTTGAATATTATTAGCTTTTGAATCAAGTTGCAGAATAGTGCTACAGGGACCGAAAAAAGTTTTCCTTTTAAACTTTTTTTGTGAATAAAAAGTGGATACAAAACAAAAGACAACGCTGCCATAAATAAATCTGACTTGAATTTTATTGCGAAGACTTTTGGTTAAATTTTATTGCTTGATCGTGATTATTTTTTAATCACGCATAATTTTGTGATTGCTGCTTTTTGTATTTTACTATCAAATTTACCAATAGAGTTTGGAACATACTGGTAATGATATTTTTAGCAATGAATTATTGTGTTACAAAGTTGGCAAAACGGAAAGATCATCTGCTTTTAATCGAAAATATAAAGATAAACAACGATTTTATTTCACGGAAATAAATTTAATATTGAACTTTTTTTTATGAGGGTAACTCACCTCCCGGTCCCTGAATGGAGCACATAAATGAAAAAAATTTTAAATCACATAAAACAAACTATCTTAAGCATTCTATGAAATATTTAGCTACAACAATTTTAATAGTGTTAAAAGAAGCAAAACTCAAAAATGCAATTGTTTTTGTCATCAAAACAAAGCAAGAATAATAATCAGGTAATAAGAAAAAAATCTTTAAATTCAAAAAATCAAATGGATTGAAAAGGAAAACGAATCTTTAATAAAGCATTGATTTATTTAAAACACCACACCCAAAAAAAAAAAATAATAACAAATATATTTATAGAATTTTCAACTATGAAAATTATATAAAATATATATATGTATGTGTTTTTATGTACGTGCATATTTAGTTTTTGTTGTCTCGAATACTTTCAGCGTATTTTTTGCGTAGGTGTTCGTATAGTACTCATTTTCTGAGAAGAGAAACATGAAGGATAAGAAGAGGGCGATGCGCTCAAGTCAAACCATTTTCATAGTCAGTCAATTGCCGACAGTTGAAGCGAGGGGAAGTGTGATGTGGAGTGTGTACCAAATACAAAGTTCTTTATATACCAACATAACTTGGCGCATATCAGTTATATTTGTGTGCGTGTGTGACTTAAAACATGTCTGAGTTTTTGGATATCCAAAAACAAATCGGTTTGCTTAACAATATTCCATATATGTACATTGTATTTCTTAACTCAAGTATATTTTAATAGATGTGCATATCACAATAAAAACTACTAATATCTACATATATACTATACCTGCCTAAATACGTACATATATATTTCAATTCTATAAAACTTTTAATTGATATAAAATTTCTTAATTTGAAACATAAAAATATCCAATGCAATTTTCATATATTTAAATATAGTGTATGTCCTCTTTTATGTACATGTATATATAATACGTACATAGATATATATTTTTCGTAGTTTTTATTACTGCTGCTGCCGCCATGATGTACAACATTTTACAACCCTCCTTCCTTTATGGACTACATAGCTATTTTTGACGCAGCAGTTCGGCGCGCAGTTAAGACGCTATTTATATACTACATACAGACACAAGTGCTAGAGAGCAGCAGCAAAGTGAGCCTCCTCCTAAACATGCACGTAATTTCTATTCTGTTATTTCATTGCTTGTTTTTCATACATACGTACATATATAGTATTTTTAAACTAAAAAATTTCACTATATCTTAATTGCTTACATACTTTTGTACATACGTGTGTATTAATTTGAAAATTAAGAGTTTTCGTAAAAGTCGCCTGCCTACACATTTAAGGTTTAACTATAACACTGGTGGAACAATAGGCCCTCTAAAAGTGTTTGCTGATGCTTCACACCAGAGTGAATGAGAATTACTTTTAAACTAATTTCAGTTATTTTTTGTAATTTTTTTTGTTTGATATAAACCGGTTTCGGCATTTTCTCAGAGCGAAAACTAGTGTAGAAGAAAGGGTGGTTAAATTTGTACTGTGCTGTATGTATTATGCAAATTGGTAGAAATATTCTGATGTGAGTGACAACGCAAGACAATGGAGCGGAGAAATTAGAACCACATTTCTTCAACATATACATAAATAATAAAACGAAAAAGAAAATTACTCCAATGAAAATCAAAAAGTTAACCAAATTGGTGCATATACAACAAAAATGAAAAATGGACGCTGAAGGAATAATCGAGCCAAAAACCTGACATTAAAATATATGCATGTATAAGTACATACTTATAATAAACTCTTAAACGAGCACCACGTGGAACATCCCTGCAGTCAAACCAACTAGTTGTAAACTACCCTGCACCTAGTATGCATTTCCAGCCAACTATTCAGTCAACTATCTTTTTTCCATATAAGCCATTGGTATTCATAACATGGGGGGATATCCTTTGAGCAGTCAATTGAGAGATTTCGGAAAGCAATATTCTAGTATCAAACTAGTTCAAAATAGTCAAAAAAATATTTAGTCAATCATGGCGGGTGAAAAAAAGTTCAATGCCTTCAAAATACATAATGGATAAGTACTTAGCTGACATGGTGGAGAGTTCGTGGGTTCAAACCCCATATGCCGGAAACAAACATAACTAAAATCAGTAGTTCGAGTATAATGATTCCAACTCTAGAAATTTCAGTAGTCTGCGCAAACTTAAATTTTTACTGGTACAAGTTTAATCTTTTTCGCACTAGTTTGATAACATTCAGAAAATAATAGTTGTATACTTGTACATAATTTTCCTGACTAGTTATGTGTTTCACTGCAGGGATGTTATTTGAACCGTATGTGGAGATTACCAGAAAGCCCAAGTAGCAAAGCGAACATGCAAAAACCAAACTCAAGTCTAAACCAACAGACAGTGCCAATAGTTAATTTTTACTTGCCGTTTAAAGCATACCAACATGCAACCAAAACCCAGTTACCGGCTGGAGAGAAGAAAAAGAGAACCAATCAAAGTAAAAAAAAAAGAAAATTCGAACAATAGCCGTTTCAGACTTTTCAATTCATTGTCACAGTTGACGACTTTTTACTTTGGTACAAATGTAAAACATAGAGTGGCATAAAAACCGGAATAATGAGAAAGAGATGACAAAAAGTTGAAACGAACTGGCTATACGGATATACTGGCACTCTTCCCCTTCGCACTTCTTTCGAACATATCGCGACAGTAGTGAATTCAACATTAATGTACTTACATATTTCAATACGAAAAAAAGTGACATACTAAAATGAAATAAATAAGACAAGGCAAGGCGCGATAACTGTTTCGAAATAGTTCAAATTCTCACCTGTACCAATAAAAAAGGGAAATATGGGTTTATTATTTCAATTCCAAATATTTAATTTTTAATAATTAGACATATATAAATTTGTAAAAAAAAAAATTAAAACTTAAGGAGATTAAGGCCGAGCTCCTCTTCAATTTGTGGTATGCTGTTACAAATTTTTTCTGAAAAAATTTAAAACTTAAATGAAGTAAACAAAGAAATTTATAAAAACAACAAAAATCTGTTTAATTTAAAAGGTAGACTTGAATTTAAAAATTAAATACATTTAAAAGAACAAAATAACCAAATGAAATAAAAGAAGAAGAAAATTAAAAAAGAAAATAAATAAATGAAACTAAAAAAAAACTAGAAATTAAAAGAAAACAATGTAAAACAAATAATAATTAACATCAACTGCATTTGAACTGGTGAAAAAAAAAACATTTTTAGCCAAACCGAAAACCCCCATTAATTACACAGTGCTACAGTGATTTTGTACTTTTAAAGCGACCTGGTAGAGTACCCCCTGCGGGTTAGGGGTTTAGAATATGCCCGAGGTAGGCATACCGGTCGTAAGAGGCGACTAATATGCACAAAGGTAATGACGTGCAACTCGATGGTTGATCTACAGTTATGATGCCTCTTACCTCTCATTACCCATCTTCTCCCTCCTTTCGAAAAGAGGGGTGACATGACCTAGAAGGTTTCACTGGACATACCAAATCGCTACCACGACAGTCGGGCAGTACCGCAAGGGGGTACCGGAGCGTACCGGATTCATATCCGGCCAAGGACTGTTAATTCGACAACACTCTCCAAAACCTTCGGGGAGTGTTTTTGTCGTTTCCACAACAACAACAACAGTAAGTTAGGGCATTGTGATATTTTATTTTCGTTTTTGGTAAATATAGGCACCAATATTTCAGGTGATTACTTAATATTTTTAGATTAATTTTGGTGAAAAAATTGTTGGTTCCTTAAAAGCTCTAGTTTGGGTAATGTGATATGGTAAAAGTAGTTCAATGTGGAACAGGAGTATAAAAAGTATACATTTTCTCCAACGTTGATGACAGAGGAGTGTCTTTCATGCCAAGTAAGCATCCGAAAATGTTAACTACAACAGAAAAGCAAATTGGGTGCATAAGATCAGAAGAAAAAGGAAATCCTTCTCTACTTTTAATGAAACATGTTCTTCCTGGTTCCAAATCAGCTTGTCACAAATCTAAATGGATGCAAATTACGTTATTTACAATGTGGCTTGATTATTTCATGCGGTTAACACATATTTCACAGAAGAGCCAAGTATGTGGTATGGTATATCACATTATCCCACCTCCCATTTTGACAAACCAGCTTTTTTGACTTTTTATGGGTTTGAATAAATATCTTCCAGAATGTGCTCCACAATACTGAAATCTATCGAATTGTATGATATTCTACCTGTCTACTTAATAAAATGTTGAGTAGCAGCCGAAAAAGGTATGCCTATATCACAATACCCTAACTTACTCCAGAGGCTGTTCATCTGGTCGAATGATACACGAAACCATGTTCAAACAATTTTTAACACCCCCAAAATAATTTTTTTGAGTTTTTCAGTTTTTTCGTGTTAAAAAATTCATTAAAACCATTTTCAATCTATTTAAAAATTCTCAACGGTTTTGGATATCTGAATGTTGACACTTTTTCCCGTTTTTCATATTTTGACGTAATTTTTTTGGCACTAATTGAGAATGAATGATAATTTTTGGATATATATCATCGACAGGCTATCACTACGTAAATATTCCAATTCCTTTTTTTTTGGAATGGACTTCAAGTTTTCAAGTTATGCAGCATAATTCTATGTAAAAATTCTCCATTATTGAATTTTTTAACACGAAAAAACTGAAAAAACGGTTTTTTGACTATAAAAAAAGATTTTGAGGGTGTTAGAAATTTTTTAAACATGGTTTTGTGTATCATTCGACCAGATGAACAGCCTCTAGAGTAAGTTAGGGTATTGTGATATAGGCATACCTTTTTCGGCTGCTACTCAACATTTTATTAAGTAGACAGGTAGAATATCATACAATTCGATAGATTTCGACCAGATGAACAATCTCTTCTAGGTCGCTTTAAAAGTATATTAAATTTTTTTTGTTATTACAGGTTGCTCTTAACCAGGAGAAAATTACAAAAATCAAAAAAAAAAAAAAAAAGTCTAACAAAATGAATTAAAATCGAAAAAAAACAAAAATTAAAACTCGAACAAAGAAATCAAAACTAATCAAAAAAAAAAATGTGTTTATACATTTTTGGTTGTCAATAATAAATTTTTTTGTAGAAAATAACTAATATGCAAAATATGGAGTTTTGAAAGGTTTACAACTTGTCACCACGCCCTGACCTAGTTTTTCCATCCACCAGTGTATATAGTATGCAGAGGTCAAACGGAATTTTATAGTTTAGGAAAGTTATTTGGTTGCTCAGTATATCAGAGCATTTGTTTAGTTCTACTTTCCCTTAAAAATTGGTATTCGCCCATTCTCTAATCTTGTATATGCCTCTTACCATTCTGTAGTACCTTGCGTAGAGGTGCAGATAAGGAACAAATACCATATTCTATCGATATGAACTTGTTACAATACTCAGAAGCGGTTCTTATGGCATTAACTTTAGACGATGCTTTCGCTTGAATTCTAGGACAGTGTAATTATGATACAGCAAATCTCTTTAGTTCTAAGTGAAAGCACACTAAAGTTAGTTTTGAGATTTACCCATACCCAACTGTGGTCGGAACTTGAACTATTCCTCCTTTATTTAGGTGAAAGTTGTATGTGCTGAATGTGCAAGTAGGCTGCTTACAGCTCTGACACGAAATCTTTATACATAAATATTTCGGTGTTACAGTTCCAACAAGAAAGTCTTTACGATGGATATTTTCTGTGAACTCAAGAAGGAGACGCTGCCAAGTTAATTTGGAAGGGGTGTATAACACACAAACATTCAAAATACAAAGAAATCAAAAAATAGACAAATCGAAATGGGGCAAGTTAAATGTTGTGGATATACATATGTGGCCCGCGTCGATGCAACGCTGGGGAGCCATAGAATTGAAAGACGGCTTATAAAAAAATAACCATTAACCGATCCACCATCCCGACCACTCTGGATCCTTTGCGCAATACATTTTTCTTGGGAAGTCGTTTCAGAAAATTTAGTATTAAGATTTTCTATATTCCAGCGAAAATGCTAACCAAAATAAGTGGAAGAAAACAAGGACTCTAAGCTGCGGAGTAAACCTTAACCTTACTTGTAAGTATATTATCTGGCCATAGAAGAAAGAAGACCATTTTTATATATTTTTTTTATTTTAATAGTGCTTAAAGTCAGGGTAAAATTTTTTTAATTGCAATATATCCATTAGACATGCATATAAACAATTTAGAAAAAATTAATGAATACTTGAAAAAATTAAATGTGTGAACTTAATTTTTAATTAAAAATTATTTGTAAATTTCAAATTATATATTTCATTTTAGTAAAAATAACATGTACTTACAGGTGGTTTTAGGCGCATGCGCACACATGCATCATGAGGGCATACAAGTTTGGCATTAGGCAGCAAATCTTAAAAAAAAATTACATTTATATTTTTACATATATTTTATTGTGAAAAATATTTAATGCTTATAAATTAATGGATACAAAAATAATTTTTATAATTCTTATTACAAAATTTTAAATTTTTGAAATTTCGTGTTTCTTTCAGCAAACACATGCCTACTACATACACGCATGCATTGTAAATAATATATTTTAAATTCTAAATTTTTCCCCAAGCCAAAATGCAAACAACTCTAACGCACAATTAAACGCGTGTGTGCGCGCATGCTTGCTGCATAGGTAATTTTTTCAAAATGTACGTTGTTGGTATGGTCTTAGGATGTGAGATGAAGGCTTTCATATGAGAAAAACAGAAAATGCACACATTTGTAAAAAGCAGATTTTTAAGTTGCTCACAAATCAGGTAATTTTATTGTCCATTATTTTTTTTTTTTTATTCAATACGCCTATTTGAACCACGCACATTTTTGAAATCAAATGAATTTTTTATACAGTTTTTGAAATTGCCACTGAAAACGCGTAGGAGCCTCAAGTATAGTAAAATACAGTATTGTGAAAAATTTAGGCAGATACTACAGTATAATCTAAAAATTCGAAAGCTTTTTCTCGATTTTTTTTACATGTATATAAATTTAAAAGAAAAGTCCATGGGTAAATGAATAGCTTTCTCACTTGCAGAAATTCAGCGTACAAATTTAAAAGAATTTACCCCAATTATAAAATATGAAATAGTTATAAAGTTCTTATAATTCGAAATTTATATGGAAATGTTATTTTAAGAAGCATTATAAACCAATTTTCCTTATGAATTTGGGGATTAATGTTTAGCCGCTTTGTTAAGAAAATATAAGAAATTTTCAAATAAGTAAAAAATAATTCAAGAAAAAAAAGAACATTAGAAAACAAGATACGATATATGAAATATTTTAAAATTAAACAAAAGTTACTAAGCATAAGAAAAAAAAATTGTTAAAATTAAAGAAGTTTAAAAATAAGGAAGATAAAGTTTGAAAAAAAAGAAATTTAAAGAAACAAAAGAAAAAAGGTAAAATACAATTGGCATCTAAACTTGTTTTTCGGATTTTAAATTTAGGTATGCTCCATTTTTTATCATTTGTTTGCTTCCAACAATTTCCTAATTCGACCGACCGGCCGCGGTAAAAGCTGCTAAGCTCAAAACTAAGTTTCCGTACTGCTGGAAAGGTGCTAGATTTCCTGCACTTGGTGGTAAAAGACAAATTTGAGTTCAATGTTCTAAATGTTTTGAAGGTTAAATGTAGTGTTTAATTGAGTATTTTTCCACTGAAACATTTTTTTAAATGGAGTTCGCAGCTTTTGCCGCCACAACAACGATACATATGTAGATATGAAATTCGAAAAACCATGTAACAAAACTCTTCAAGAAAAAAACTGCAGTGGAGGCTTAGTTTTGCACAATACTGTATATTTTATACTTAAAAAATTACTTACAAAGAATTACGCAGCTAGATTGAAATTGAATATAAAAGTTAGATATTTGGGATAAGTATAAAACCCCATTTCTTATACAACTCACCCCCAAATCACTACCTACCCGCAGTGAGCGTTCTACTCAAAAGATATAAAATTCGTTTTCGCTCATGAAGTCCTTCGAGCAACCTCTTCTGTGTTCTGTTCTTACTGTATTTGTACATAAAAACTCAGTGTTGTACAAAGCACGAAACTATAAAAAAATATCAACATAAACTCAATAAATGATAGTTTTTTGAAGACGATTACTCTATAATAGAAGTGTCAGGAATCTATAATTTAAGGCATTAGTCGAGAGGCATTTTATTGGAATTCCAATATGTACTCCCATAGTCGCTTAAACCGTTACAACTACACTGTTATTATACTCTAAGTATCACTAGTCTGACCATGAGATGAACTCGATAACAGCTCTTCACAACTCTTGGCGGCTTGGCTAGGATATCGACAATAACTCCTACAAGCAAGGGGTTGTGATGCGCAGCGAATAGTCTATCCAATCCAAGTGTCAACCTCAACTACGCGAGGTGAATCTTGTTAAATATTTGAATGTATAGCAGGCGAGGCTCTAGCGACCGAACTTTCCTCACGTAAATAGGGGAAGTACAGTTAACAATAGCGTAAGATGCAGACTTACATAAATCATTTTAAACTATTGAAATAATAACAGCAAGGAAACGTTTATTTCTAACTATTCATGTATTACATAGCTGTGGCGCCCTTGTCGGCCCAATTTTTTATGAAAAGATGATGTCCTAATGAGAAATTCAATGACAAGCTAAGACAACGTTAATAGAATACGACAAGAGATACGAGAAGATGATAAATAAGTTCAGTCTGTAGGTCATTGAATTTCCTGTCGAACGGATAAATAAATAGAATCAAGGTGCTTGTTAGTTTTTCATATCAGAAAATGATTTGACAATAGTTGTCCTACAATAACAAAATATCAGAAAAGTTATGAGTCGAGTAAAGCACAAGTCAGTCCAATAGACTCAACCGTCTATCTATTGTACGAAGTCAACAACTGTTCCTCATTAATCGCCTACTAATGCAATTACGAAAAAGTAAAATCATTTTGGAGCGGAAGAGCTCAATCGGCCATGAAAAGAATGTACTCGTAGACAGCAGCCACATCCCATCAAACGCAAAAAGCAGGTGCATTGTGAACATCCAGCAGTATTATTATTTATTTTCTATTGAGATTCAAGGGGTTGTGATGCGCAACGAATAGCCTATCCAATCCAAGTGTCAACCTCATCTACGCGAGGCGAATCTTGTTAAATATATGAATGTATAAGTACACATATATAGCAGGCGAGGCTCTGGCGACCCCAATTTCCTTACGGAAGTAGGGGGAAATATAGAACGTAAATGAAAGGCTTTCATATGTGGATTTAAAAAACACCTTACCGGACTTGAAAAAAGAATATCGATGAAGCATTTCTTTTCGTATATTCTTGCAATGAGTTCGACAGCTGTGGCTCCCTTGGAGGTTCTAAGTTTCTATACAGAAGTTGAAATCGCAATCCGAAATTGTATATAAATTAAGACAATGTTAATAGAAGTCTATAAGAGATACGCGAAGCTAGTAAAGAAGTTCAAATGAAATATCCTGTATTTCAACACATTTAACACACAAATTACTATCCATAGAAGCACGAAAGCAAGATTCGAAAACAAAAAACATAATTGATGCCACATATTTTGAACTATCGTAGCTGGCTTTCAATTGTAATACTCTACATATGCAGATTACCGATAATATCAGTGATCCACCATCAATACCTTTGCATATTATCATCGGAAGCTACATATATCGTTAATTTGGTATTTTACCACAAATTATTTAAAAAATGCTGCTTGGTATTTTAAGGCGCCGTTATCAGGGATATTTGGTATAACATAGCAAACGGCTCTATAAACATTTAAAAAAAAAGTAAGTTCATTGTACATACAACAAATCTTTATAATTCTCACAATTACTTGTGTTTTTGGTTTAAGCAGATCTCAGCCAAAACAGCTTTCCGTGTGGGAAACTTTGGCTTCTATTCCAAAATAGCGGCAAGTGTCAGAGTATCCATATAGTTAAATTTTAAAGAGGTGAAGTAGCCTATCGAATCCAACTATAGATTGGAGGAAACTGTATCAATGAACAAAATCGTTACTCCACTGAAGTTAGAACACTTATGAATCAATAAATAAAATTCCATGCCACGGTTACATCAATCAACTCTCTTCTGCTGGCAAAAAGCAGTCGAAAAAATAAATAGTTGAAGCATTAATATCCCAGTATAACGCAATTACTATAAAAGCATGGAAAACTTGTTCCTCTTTCCATATTCTGGATATTGGTATATGGTACATTGTTTTTTACTATCGAAACTGAATAGATTTAGAAAGGAAGCTGCTCACAATAACGCAGCATTTGCAAAAACAATAAATATATTGCGAAAAAATTTAATGGAGCAGCGACTTCCCTAATGTTATTAATCTAATACAACTTGTTCTAATAACCAAAACTATACATAATATCGCAGCAAAAGATCTAAACGAAATTAAAAAAATTCCTTTGATGCCACTGATCTACTATCATACTTTTTCATGTTTTGGATAATCGGAACTGGATTTCAAAAATAAAAACGTATATTCAAGAAAATATAGCAAATCAAATGTTCGAAAAGCAACTACATTGCAAAAGTCGGATTTACTACTGATGCCACTAATAAGTGATCATCCTTGTTCACACTTTTTCTACTGTGGTAACTTGAGTTTTAATCGGAATGATTCATTCACAATAATGCTGTAAACGTGATATTAGAAAAACGCCATCTTTAATCATTGATTTGTCGTACTTAAAAAAGTAAGTTAATTGTGAATACATACGCATATGCAAAAGTCTATATTCTCTTGCGTTAATTTCAGAAAAAAAAAACCAAACATTTCAGCTTCATCGAAGCAACATCATCACCAAGCCAAGCTATCGGTATACCTTCAAAATAACATTCATAAGGTAAATAAGGAAAATTTAAATAGTTAAGGAGTTACAAATCAAAAAGAAAGTAAAATATTAATAATGTTTTCGGAGAAACACACTTTGTTTTAACCAAAAATTATAATAATAGTGCATGATTAGACAAATATTTAAAACAAAATTTAGAAGTCCAAAAAAAGAAAACATTAAATAATTCAAATCTAACTTTTTTGGATTAATTTAAAAGTTGGAAAAAAGATGAATCCAAATATCTACAACGATTGACAATATAGTTTCCTTTTTGAGTTTAAGTTTATATTTATTTATACATTATTACAACAAATATCAGAATAAAATGAACACGAAAAAGTAGTTAAGAATTAAAATCAGCACAGCTTCTTTGTGTACATTCAAAATTGAATAGGCTTGAAAAATATTTAAATGCCAAACTGCTTAGTGGTTGGCATGTGTTAGCCAAATTTTATTTATCTTAAGTTACATATGTATATACACATTTTGATGGCATAATAGCAATTTATTTACAAAAGGGAAGTATTTAAAATATATTATCAATTTTCATCGAGGTCCTGTAAATAAATGTCTAATAGTTGCAACAAAAAAATCATTGGTTGCAATGCTACAAAAATTAGCATAAAAATTTGAAAAACTAAAAATATCACAATTTTTTCTTTTGCACGAAATTATTGCTCGTCATTCTCTACGAACCTGACCTAATATACTATGTTAGTGCAATTTCGTGTCCAAGGGTGTTTTTTTAGGGGTATAGAACTTCGAATTGAAATAAAACACAAGAAAATCGTTTTAAGGTCCATCAATTTGGCTTTATTGGAAGGATAATTTTATGCCATTAATGTTTAAATATGATTTCGGGCATGTGGCCGCCTATTTATTTTTTCGAGCATATGGGGCCGTATGTCGGCAATAACGCCACGAATGTTGGCTTCCAATTCCCCTAACGTTTCTGGTTTGTTGGTGTAGACGAGCGACTTCACATATCCCCAAAGAAAATAATCCAATGGTGTCAAATCACACGACCTTGGTGGCCAATTGACAGGTCCATTCCGCGAAATTATGCGCTCATCGAATGTTTACTTCAATAAATCGATTGTGACGTGCGCTGTGTGGCATGTAGCGCCGTCTTGTTGGAACCACAACTCATCCACATTCATGCCATCCAATTCGGGAACAAAATAGTCGGTTATCATGGCTCTATACCGGTCTCCATTAACGGTAGCTGCCTCTCCAGCATTATTGCGGAAGAAGTATGGCCCAATGACTCCACCAGCCCATAGAGCACACCAAACAGTCAGTTTTTGTGGATGTAATGGCGTTTCAAGGGTCTCATGTGGATTCTCTTCACTCCAAATGCGGCAATTTTGCTTGTTGACGTAGCCATTCAACCAAAAATGAGCCTCATCACTGAACAAAATTTTGCGATGAAAATCAGCGTCGAAATCAATCTCATTTTCGGCCCATACACCAAAATCACGACGCATTGCATGGTCTCGCGGCTTTAATTCTTGCACAAGCTGGATCTTGTAAGGTCGCAAGCCAAGATCTTTGCGCAAAATCTTCCATAAAGTTGATGGACAAAGCTCCAATTGCTGTGCACGGTGGCGAATCGATTCATTCGGGTCCTCTTCAACACTTTGCTCTACAGCGGCAATTGTTTCTTCGGTGCGCACTGTTCGACGTCTCTGCGGATGCGTATTATCACATAGAGTAAAAGTAGTGCGAAAACGATCCATGGTTAACCGAATTAATTGCTCTGATGGACGATTATGTCGACCATAAAATGGACGGAGCTCACGGTAAACTTCGCGAACTGAACCATTAGTTTCGAAATAAATTTGCACGATTTGCAAGCGTTGTTCTTTTGTCAACCTGTTCATGATGAAATGGCAAACCAAACTGAACATAAATGACATTAGAGTTGCCAGATTTGATCACAAAATGCCAGTTTTATCTCTATTCGAAAAACAAACCTGTAAAAAAAATGGTTCAGTTCGCGAAGTTTACCGTGAGCTCCGTCCATTTTATGGTCGACATAATCGTCCATCAGAGCAATTAATTCGGTTAACCATGGATCGTTTTCGCACTACTTTTACTCTATGTGATAATACGCATCCGCAGAGACGTCGAACAGTGCGCACCGAAGAAACAATTGCCGCTGTAGAGCAAAGTGTTGAAGAGGACCCGAATGAATCGATTCGCCACCGTGCACAGCAATTGGAGCTTTGTCCATCAACTTTATGGAAGATTTTGCGCAAAGATCTTGGCTTGCGACCTTACAAGATCCAGCTTGTGCAAGAATTAAAGCCGCGAGACCATGCAATGCGTCGTGATTTTGGTGTATGGGCCGAAAATAAGATTGATTTCGATGCTGATTTTCATCGCAAAATTTTGTTCAGTGATGAGGCTCATTTTTGGTTGAATGGCTACGTCAACAAGCAAAATTGCCGCATTTGGAGTGAAGAGAATCCACATGAGACCCTTGAAACGCCATTACATCCACAAAAACTGACTGTTTGGTGTGCTCTATGGGCTGGTGGAGTCATTGGGCCATACTTCTTCCGCAATAATGCTGGAGAGGCAGCTACCGTTAATGGAGACCGGTATAGAGCCATGATAACCGACTATTTTGTTCCCGAATTGGATGGCATGAATGTGGATGAGTTGTGGTTCCAACAAGACGGCGCTACATGCCACACAGCGCAAGTCACAATCGATTTATTGAAGGAAACATTCGATGAGCGCATAATTTCGCGGAATGGACATGGACCTGTCAATTGGCCACCAAGGTCGTGTGATTTGACACCATTGGATTATTTTCTTTGGGGATATGTGAAGTCGCTCGTCTACACCAACAAACCAGAAACGTTAGGGGAATTGGAAGCCAACATTCGTGGCGTTATTGCCGACATACGGCCCCATATGCTCGAAAAAGTGGTTGAAAATTGGACCTGTAGAATTGGCTTTATTCGAGCCAGCCGCGGCGGCCACATGCCCGAAATCATATTTAAACATTAATGGCATAAAATTATCCTTCCAATAAAGCCAAATTGATGGACCTTAAAACGATTTTCTTGTGTTTTATTTCAATTCGAAGTTCTATACCCCTAAAAAAAACACCCTTTATTTTAAAAATTTTTGTATAAATCGGAATTTTATTGCTGTTCAGCACAATATTTTCAAAAGTAGTTATTTTTCATGATTGTCAGTCTACAAAGTTCGCCTTGTCAATATTTTTGTACGTGACTAAAATTTTATAATTTAATATTTAAATTGTTTAATATATATTGTTAACAGTATTAGAGACCAGTTTGATACTGTTCTGCTAAATATTGTTAAACTGTTATTATTAGCATATAACTTACCTCTCGAGAGAAAGTGTATCGCAGAGTGAAAGACGATCACTAAAAAGCTCTTCTTTTATAGCTGTTAGTACAGAGCTTTTGCTTACAGGGTTAAAAAAAAAACTTGTGGATTCTTACAGCTGTCGTGGAATGTAATTTAGTTTTCATTTATGTATTGTATGTGATATCAGGATCGTTATTCCAAATGTGCACAATTTTTTTTCGAAGCTCTTCGTTCGAACTCATTTTTTTTCTCGCTATTTTCTGGAATTTGAATCAATTTCTCCAAGGCTTATTGTATCATTACTAAACATTTTATTGGGAGTAAAAACTGTCTACCAGTCCTTATGCTACAAAACCTATTTCCTTTTTTCCAATCAAAAGATTGTATCGTTTCGATATAGGTCGGGTACATACTAGTTAGAAAATAAACAACTACAATAAAAAATTACACGAGGATGTTTGTATGATTTCGTTCTCTATCTATTTGAGTTATTATTCAAAGTTAGGGTTGGCAAATGTTGATACCTAGATCGCAATTAATCGCAAAATTTTTAACTTTCTGGTTCGCTTGTTTTGCCCGATCCTTAAATTTAAGCATTTAATATCTAAAAATACAGATTATACGTGTATTTCCTTTTCTGAACTTTTAACGATTGCGAGGGGTCAAGTTACCCCTAAAATAAACCATGTTTGGTATTATAATATAACCAAATGTATTTTGTTTGTGGTTTCGCGTGTCGATTGATAATTTTTCGGCTATTTATTCAAAAATATTCGTAAGTATATCTTATTTACTAAGATACATATTTACACTATTTCTTACAGCCCCGCGGCTTCAATAGATCGTCCTGTAAGAAATAAATACAACACAAATCAAGAGCTAATCAAAACCTTACCATTTATTGCGTCGTTCAAAACAGAAGTGATTTTACTAAACTAAAACTTAAACCAGCTTAGTTCTAAATCTTACTTAATATTTGCTGATACTGCGCTTCCCACGAATTGCATTTTTGATTTGTTCAATAAGGTATCGATTTACGTAATGTAGGCAATTGACCCTGCTTACGACATGCGCCTGTTTTGGGAAGGACAGAGTCAGCATATTCACACGGCTACGTGTGTTGTCCCCAGTGATAACTTTCATGGGTTAATATACTATAGATTGCTGGGGATCAAGCTCTCCCTAAAATAAACAATGTTTGATACCAATTTTTTGAAATTTTGTTATGTTGTACTAATATACTATTTGGGAGCTCGCACGCACACGCTATATTATCATTGCTATCGAAAACTATTATAATCATCCACTACAGAAAAGTGTATAGGTATCGGGTTAGGTGATACCGTGCTCGAAATTATTCATGTTTATTTGTCATCCTGTAAGTAATCAGAACCACCTGAGTGTGCTTTTCAAGGGTGTCAATTATATGGTATTTATTCAATGACGCTGACTGGACCTACTCCATAACTTCTTGTATCTTGTTTTTGTGGTGCCAGCACTTCTTGATCATATTTGGTTGCTAGTGCTCTAATTTCGTATTTTTGTATATGTAACTTAAAGGATCACATATCCTTTCACTTAAAAAAATTAAAGGGCCAACTTGCCCTGACAAACAACACCAAGTTTTTAGGCTACCTTCACACTTTATTCAATTTGTTCAAACTTATAATTAAGTCAGATCACGGTGACCCCCCAACAGCAACTGCCCGATCGTTGGTTTAAGCTGCACCTTCAGAGCTCAGCGTCGGCAACGCAACCCTTACATAAGTGTGCATATGTGCACCGGTGGAAATGACCATGGCCTTGATTTCCCACAGTCGTTGCGTTCTCAAATGTCTTGCATTGCATTGAATGGTGAAATACAGAAGTGCTGACGCTGCGGCACGTGTAGGGGCCGATCGTGGGAATGGCTTAACTGGGCTGCGGCTGAATGTGTTAACTTGTATATACTCAAAATAAAGCATGATTCTGATTCTGTAATCAAATGTAGAAGAACCATCTTGGTACAGATAATGAGTAGTAATTTCCTGATTTGTTTCCATTTTCCACTTCTGTTTCTTATCGCTTGATTCACTGACTGTGTATTTGCTATCGAAGTTATTATCTCCTCGGATCCTTTTAATGCTCTCTGTTTCTCTCCTTTTTCGGAAACTTTTTGTGCAGTGGATACTCAATGAATGGGAGTTTGCGTTACTTACAGCATTTTTTACAATACTTTCAAAGTGTTTATAATGTCATCACTTTGTTTACGCATTGGTATGATTTTTGAAGCTGCCTTTACTTGTAACTAAGTAATATATAAGTACATATTTAGACACACAATCTTGTATTGCATTATTAATAGGAATATAAGACTTTATTATACGGTAAAAATATAATTACATCCCAGGTGCACGCGTTTAGCAAAACAATTAAACCCATTTAAAGAACACAATACTAAAAAATATGACTGCAAAGAAAGAATGATTCTTTGCATGTAAGTGTGGTGAACTTAAGGGAACCCGAGTCACTCAAATAGTAATGGACCTTAGCGATATAAACAATTCGAAACAAATAACATGAATACATAAAGCTTAAAAATTAGATCTAAAAAGAGAAGGTATATGTAATATTATGTTCCTTAATTGTTGCAAAAAATGTAAGGGAAGGCCACCAGTCCTTTTCACCACGTGCACTTTTTGCCGGCTAAGATTATATACGCCTACGACTTAAATTTTTTTATTTTAAAGGCCATCAGCAAGTCTCCTTACTATAACACATATTTCTTCTAGTCACACAAACATATATGTGTATGTACGTGCAGCCAATCACTTATGTACATATTCTTTTATTCTTGTCTCTGTTTCACGGGATGCAACTTCTTGAGAACCAGAAGGCGTAATGTATAACACAGAGTTAAAGATGTGGTGGTCCTATGGGGATAGTGTATTTAGTTTTATGGGGACTTCCTTCTTTATAAGGCTGAGGAAGTTCAGCCGATCAGATAGGCTATCAAAGAGACAGCCGAAATAGACATAAAAGTAATAGACGAGCACGTCAGTTCTTCATTTCAAGTCCCCTTTATTGAATCATCTTACTCTATTTATACTAGTTCTTGTCACAGAAAGCGATTTCATAAACTCCTCCTCTTTCTTGACTTCCACATAGCTGAATTCAAATTCAGCTTGGCCAATGCTCTCTTTAGCCAATGGAAATGCTTAGCACAAAGTCAAGCAGAGCGCTAAAATAAATGTTGGCTAAGCTATAGCATTGACATACTTCAAGCTACGCTATTGGCCGAAGGTGTCAAATGCATTTATCAAATGCGTCCATACAAACAGACATGTAGGTCGTGGCTATTGCACGTTATGTACATATGCTTGTATGAATACACTACAAAGAAAATGTTTTTTAATATTTGTAAATTCGAGCGTGGTGCTAACTGGGAGCGGCGGTGGCTCAAAAGCACGGCGGTCGAATTTGTGCTCGAAATAGAAAATAAACAAGAAACAACGAGAATTCTCGTTATAAAAAAGTGGCCGTATATTTATATAAAATATAATTATGGACAATTAGTTTACCTTGATTAATAGTTATTGATGCGGGCGAAGAATCCTGGGCTGGCCGTGATGTGGTCGTGCCTTCGATTAAAATTCTGTTCTGTTTATTACCGAAAAAAAGAAGTGGAAAAACCAAAAACGAACTGAAGATCGAAAGGCTAAGTGAAATAATTGTGAAAATGAGGTTATGTTACCTCTTGCCTTGCGCTGTGTCCAAAAAACCTTACCATTGGTGGGGGGATAATCCGGATATTCACAAGGATTCTTAAGCGTTCAATTTAATTTAAAATTTAAAGAAAAATAAAGCACTTAACTGAACAAAAAAATCACTATTGTTAAATATTCACTAATCGCACTTACGTTTGATTACACTCGCGGGCGGCACTTTTATACAATTTTATGCAACACAAAAAAAAAACTAAGTGGCAAGAAATATACAACTTACGTGCTTTGATGTGGTGATCGGCCGAATTTGTTGTATATAGTTTGCGTTGTTGGTTGTGGTATGTGGCAGAGTGTATGGCAGAGTTGTTTGTTGTGTGTAATTGCGGCAGAGTGTATGGCAGAGTTGTTTGTTGATATTGCGGCGATATTGCGGCAGTGCGTGAAATATTGAGGTTTTTTCTCCTTTTATTGTGTGGCAGCTTCTGGTATTGACCCAATTATAGTTGTTTAATATAATTTCTCCAATTTTTGTTGTTGTGGACTGTATGCTGGTGTCTCTAGACGGGGAGATGGACCATGTAAATTCGAGCGTGGTGCTAACTGGGAGCGGCGGTGGCTCAAAAGCACGGCGGTCGAATTTGTGCTCGAAAAGAAAATAAACAAGAAACAACGAGAATTCTCGTTATAAAAAAGTGGCCGTATATTTATATAAAATATAATTATGGACAATTAGTTTACCTTGATTAATAGTTATTGATGCGGGCGAAGAATCCTGGGCTGGCCGTGATGTGGTCGTGTCGACTGTCTCTGGAAAAGTAGACGGTTTTTCAATCGAGGACAACCGTTGAACCTGAAAATCATCCTCCGGTTTTAAGGGGAGGTGAACCCACACATGCACACCCCCATGCATGTATATGTGTGCTGACAAAACACGAATATGCATGCATGCCCACACAGGTGGGTGGGTTGGTGTGAGTGACTGGAAGGGCGCTAAAGTTACATTAGGGTGGCCCATTTTTTAAGAGTTTAGGCATCTCGCCTAAACAATATTTTTTTTTTGACTTGTTAGCGCTTGTCACTTTACTTACTTCATTTTAGTATCTGCACGTACAAATAAAAAAAAAAAATATTATGTACAGTTTGTAATCCTTCGTTCTGTATGTAGATGAAATCAATCGCTGGAAAAATAAGGAAAAAGTAAAACGTTATAGAGAAGAGATGAAAAAAGATCCCTTAAAACTTTAAAATTAGTTAATAAAAAGAAGAAGGAAGTATATAGCGGAGATATTGTAATAAGTGAACAATGTGAATAAAATTTATAAGGAACATAGGGTAAAAGATCGTTCAGGCACAGAAGATATGAGAAAGCTAAAAAACGAGACTTCTCTTGAGCCCAATTTTTAAAAAGTACAAATTGTTTTCTTTTTTTTTTGTTGAAAATACTTTTTGTTTATAAAAAGGAATCTATTTCCTTTTCGATTCAAATATTATTATTTCAAAAAACAAATTTACTAGTTACAGCACAATAGACACAAATTCTAATAATATTTTTATATATTCAAATTGTAATAAATAGTTTATAATTTGTCGATGACCAGAGGTATAAGTTTGTTCAATCAAAACGTGTGTAGCTTTTCTTAAAAGTATACAGAATATGAATACTTAGTTGTTGTTGCTGTTGTTGTTGTTGTTGTAGTTGTTGTAGCGACTACTTAACCTGTCCAGGGTGTCACCCCCAACCAACATTGTCATCAGGCTCTTCTAACGGAAGTCCAAGAAACCTCGCGGCTTCAACAGGGGTGGACCAGAGTGAGATTGGAGTTAGAAGAGTGGGCTCGGTTGAGCAGAGGAACAGATGGTTAGTATCGTGGGGAGACACGCCGCATGCCGGGCAGACATTTGGCATGTCGGGGTTCAGTCTGGATAAGTAAGAGTTTAGTCTGTTACAATATCCAGAACGAAGTTGAGCCAGCGTGACTCTTGTCTCCCTGGGCAGTTCGCGTTCCTCGGCGGCAACAGGTGGCGCTTGTGCCTGTAGGACCACATTCACTGAATACTTAGTATCTTATATTAGATGCGGTTGAACCCGCATATATGGCCGACTGCTGTTGAACACACCGTGCAGGGTTGGTATATGTTATATTTACAAAATTGATAAAAGAAAAGTAAAATGCGATAAAGAAAAGTAGTTTCTTGATCTGTTGTACGAGACTTTGGGATTTTAATGGCATTTGCAACAAAGTTTTATGTTCGGCCCAAAAGCTTCAGCTAAACAGTTGTAAGGGCTTCCTTGTTTTGGATTAGCCTTCTTTCTTCAGCACTGAAGTGGTGCGCACGTTCCATCTAATTTAATTAAGTAGCAATTTTTTATCTTTAACATTAATAACATAGTTTTTTTTAGGTAAAGAGATTACATAAGCTCAATATTTAGAGTCTTACACCTATTTAATAGTCACATAAACCTGTTACATACACAAAAATCTTTTATTAATATTTTTTTGTTTGGTGAACTAATATGCAATAACTATTTAATTTTTATATGTTAAATCGAAATATCCGTAAGAGAGATTTAGTTAGAGGGCACAGGTATTTAAATGTCAATATGTTTATGTAGTGATTCTATAAAGACATTCATAAATCAAATTTACTGAAATGAAATTCAAATAAATCGCTCATTTCCTCACATTGACGTCTATGTTTTTCTGATGCACTACGCCATGCATACATATATCACATTTTCTGAAACTGGAAATTTGAAATATGAACAGAGCTGCTCTTTGTTTTGCTCTGTACTCTATTCTAGTTCTTACTCCTTATTCCTATTTCCTTATTCACCGTTAAAAGTGCAAAAATATACACACTTATTCCCATTCACCGTTGCCAATCAAATGCTTAGTTAGGATTATTGATTTATGCACTTGGGTAATCATTACCACCGTTTGGTTTAACATGTCAAGTACTCGTCGCCAATTATTGTACCTGTTTGTTTCAGGTACCTTAAAAGATTTATATTATTTTATCTCTTGATGGCAGCATCATTTGTTTTCACACTTAGATTTGGGAATTTGCAGTTTGTAGTGTAGCTACAGGTTGTGGACTTACATTTCAACCGTGTCAAAAAACAAAATTCATTCATACAATTGGTATTGATTTGATTTCTTTAATCGGTATCAAGATTCAATCTTTGGAACGCGCTACCTGCAACTATGCTGTAGGACAGCATATCGACAACGAAGAGATCCATAATTTATGTTCCGCTATCGGATGGTCATGTGAATAAAAGGTTTCGCTTTTGCTCTTTTGGTTTTTGTTGGCCGCGATAAACATTTCTAGGTCCTTTTCATAGGCTATTCACTGATCGTGATGAATAGCTTGTAAATGCCTTTCATTGTTTGCATTCGTTTGCTGTTCTTTATTCAGATTTAATATTCCTTTTGAAAAATTTCTAAATGGGATAACGATGTGCCAGTATTTCTACACACACAAACATTACTTTTAGAAACCTATGAAAGTAGAAACTTAATTTTTCCATCCGACCGGTTTGTGTAAATTTTTGGTGGTGTCTCGACATTTAGTTGTTACCAAAAATAAAGCATAAAAATTAGTGAACTTCACACTACAATATTTAGCCATTAAGTACGTAGCTAGTTACCTAGTGCTGCTACCATCAATTTCAATCTAAAATTAATCTTTGAGATGATATTTAATTCCGTACTTAGTTAGTCATTATCACCGTTTTTTTATTCTAGTCGCTATTATTGTAATCACCATGAAAATCAAATTACCAAAGTTACGAAGATCTACACTGATTAATTGACGATGAAAGGAATTGTATGCTGACAATACTGGTCCGAATGTCAAATTTCCACTCTCATAACAGAACCACACAATGATCCAAAACTATGGCGATCCTATCACATTCGGGTTTATTTATTAGCGACATTTCTTTATTCGTATCAGGCGATTGTCACTCTAGCAGTACTCCCCAATGATTAGACATACTTGACCTAATTATTCATTACCACCGTTTTTCTTTTAAACCATAATATCCTCGAAACGAATTTAACATAATATTGTTTAAAGCATCTTAGTGAAATGTACTACCAGACATTGATATGACGAGCTCGTTACAAAGCGGTTAGGGTGGGGGGGGGATTTTTGAATTGGTTTGAGTTCAAATTTTAAAAATTGTTAAGTAATATTTTAACAATTATAACATTTTTTACATTTTCTGACTTCTGTCGAAATATTACTGAAAATATTAAAATTTACTTGAAATTAACCGATTTGGAAAGCTTTTGGTCTCCTCTATCGAAGTTATTTGTTGAGCCGCTTCCTTGATTAGTTTATGAACCAATTGATGCATCGGATCTAGTGGACTGCCTTCTTCCACCAGTTTTTCTTGTCCAAGTTGACAATCTTTGAGAAATTGTACACATCGAGCTTGATTACCTATTAAAAAAATGTTTAAGAATTTTTGTTTTTATTAATTATTACAAATACTCACTTGGAATCCAACTTCACCCGACGATGTTCAAGATACACTGTCCCTCTCGAAATAGATTGACAAATTTGCCCAGTGATCGATTGTGAAGTCGATAATGGTAATAACTCTTCGGGAGAATCGCCGATCGTTCCTGTGAGGGATTTAAATGCTTCGATGACGGCACATCTACAGGAGTAGTTATGGTATGTGCAATCGTGGACAGTATGGTAGTGATCATCGTGGAGGCACACAATGGAGACGGCTCGTCTATGTCTCTCTGATAAGCATCCATAATCTGATCGACTAATTTCGGGAAGATGTTTCTTTTGGTAAACATCGTGTAATATTCTCCTTTTTGGAGGTGTCTCTAAAATTCCTCGAATGTACACTTCTGTAATTCGAGCGAAAGGGTTTTCAGGGATTTTAAAACAATGTTCCTCATTTGGTCACTGATATGATCCTCTTCCAAGGGAGATTGATACAAGATCGCTCTACTTCCTTGAGAACAATTTGGATCTTCTGCAAGAACGTGCCCTTCTCCCAATGGAGTTTGAAGAGTTCCATTATCTAAATCAGTGTAACCAGACCAGACTCTCTTGAAGGGATTCGCGAGCCTTGGCTTGAGCTGAAGTTTATGGATTCAATTCCTTCGAATTCCCCAATTCTGCCAAAATATCTTGGGTTTCCGGAATTTGCACAGTCTGAGCTGAAGTCATCACTTCCACTTCGTCGTCGCGACATGTCAAATTCAGATTTTTCACTGCTGCAGGAACGAAATTTACTCTCTTGGGTTTCACAGTCTTCACCATTTTCACTTGATAAATTTGAATAGTTATATGAACAACTTGAAGAATAATAACATTCACTTACAATATCTGATATCGAAATATGAATTAATAGACCTAATTTTTCTCTTATATATGCTCTTATTGTTTATTTAAAAATTAACATACATGAGATTAAATATGATAGCGGGCGCTGCTGATGGATGTTAACTTACATATTTAACGCAAAAATAGTTCAGTTTAATTTACTTACCGAAATAAACAATTAACCGGAATAAACTTGCTATGCAATTTAGTTATTAAATTGTAATCTAATAATCAGTGTGAAAAACATGGTGACAAAACCAATGATAAAGAGAAAGTACGATAAGCAATTTTGCCAACACACAAAAAAGCACTGACTCAAACCAGAGTCTCAAATAACAACACTCAATTTAGAATTATTGGTTGACAATGTTTGTTAATACAATTCAATTAGGTTTAACCTAAGTGCACAATTAAACTAAGTACTCAACAGCAGCGACGCACTTGTATAACATGTTTGTGAGAGTTCGTGTCCGTCGTTTCGAGAATTATCTTGACTTATCAGCAGTATATAGCTGAACTCCGATTCAGCAATTTTAGCTCAGGTTTTCTGCTGCGTTTTTTTTGGCTTTTCCTGCTAACACGTTTTGGAGCGAGCACTGTATATATATTGAGACGATAACTACGGACTATAGACTTACATGGTCATTACCACCGGATTATGTAATATAGCCATCCTCTTTTATTTTAAATTATGTGCCACACCTTTCTTACTGATGCATTTATACAATCTGGATACTTTTATAGTCATTAGCAACGGATTGCATGATTCCGCAAAACTTGTTTGATATCTTCGTTTAATCGTTTTTGATTCCTTTGGACTTAAATTGTCACTACCACCGTTTTAAATTTTTTTACAGTATTTTGTTTTGAGGGACTTCATATTCCATTTATAGACTAAAAAGTGTAAAACGTCTGCCCATATTAAAAATAGTTTCGATTATGCTTTAGAAAAGTTAGTACGTGGCTTGCTATGTATATGTACTCATATGTAGAGAACGCGTAATAGAATATGCGAATTGATCACTTATTCGTCGTTAATGTTCTTAGATCCTAAATTTTCATGCTAGGCCCATTTTTTTTTTTTTAATTTTATAAAGTTATCCTTAGCTAGTAAATATGAAGCGAATTCAGCTTAAAGCAAGCTTACAGCTCAGATTAGCTCTCTAATTTCGCTACCATGACACTCAACACCTTGGTAGTAATTATCACACTTTCTTCCTTTTTATCGCCAATCGAATTTAGATAATAATTATTCCTCTCAAAAAAAAAACTTAATTGATTATATAGTTTGCAGAATCATTAGGACTTCTGAACCTAAATATTCATTACCACCGTTTTCATATTTTATATCTGTATTGAATAGTGTAAATAAATAAGTGAACATTGAAGTCTAGTGTGCAACCAAAGAATATTCTTTATTAGAAAATACTTTCTCTTTTATACAAAATTTCCTGCACTAATACTTACAAACTAAAAGTATTTACATTGCTAATGTTTGTATGCAAAGTCAGCATATTACTTCATTGATATTTTGGCAGTTCACATTGAGTAATAGGGTTGACAAATGTAATCAGATATGTACCTTGTGTGTCGTGATGGCTTGGCTGTATGTGGTCAATATTTGTACAGGGTGGACCAAAAGAAACCAAGGGGTGTAAAAGTTTAATAACTTTTTCGTTTATTAATTTTTTTTTATTTTTTCTTTCAGATTATATAATATACAAAAGGGAAATTTTTTTACACTAAGTATGAAAAAGGATGTCTCTTAAATGACCGCCGTTTTCAGCTTCGCACTGATGGGCTCTTTTTAGAGCATTTTCCATAACATCTTTCAAAATTCTATTGTTCTGGTTCTCTGTTCAGTTGTGAACCTCTCCATTATAAATTCTCCAAGTGTTGTCTATATAATCTGAAAGAAAAAATAAAAAAAATTAATAAACGAAAAAGTTATTAAACTTTCACACTCCTTGGTTTCTTTTGGCCCACCCTGTATATGCATAAAATGCATTGCAAGTGAAACGTATTCAGTGTAATACTACAGTTTTGAAATAAAAATAATTGAAAATGCGTTTCTTTATTGTGCCAGTTTGAAGCACACTTGAAATGAAAACAATTTGATTTAATTGTGTCCTACTTAGCTGGTCGAAAGCGAATTGATTTCTTTATTAAATTATTTCGGTATTTATACAAAATATTCTTATGTATTACTTATTATACATACATATTTACTCTAGTTCTTACATGCTAGACATACATATGTGCATATGCATATGCATTCATTATGCACATACATTCATACATATTTATGTGTACGGCTTAGCATAACAGAAAGTGCAGTTCGATTGAAATAAATTCAATGCATTTTGACGCATAAACAAAATATATTTGTGTGAATATGTTACCGAATGAATTGAACGTATTTTCAGCATATCCCTCTAAAAAAAGTTGAAGCATCAGAGTACTCCAACACTTAACCTCATTCATATAAAAAAGGTGGTCCAATTTACATAGCAATGTCCGGTGATTGGATCACCTAATCCTATTCGGAGTACCATTTACTTTGCTTCTGACTAGTCTATAGAGCACCTACATACGTTGAAGTACTTTTAAAATGCTGCCATAAGATTACTCTATAGAGTATTCTAGACGAAAGCGAGAAGGGAGTATGTGTTCTTTTGAGGACCACCTACTCCCACTCTCGCTTTGCTGTTGAATACTCTATAGAGTAATCCCATGAGAGTATTTTGAGAGTACTCTCACGTAGGTGGTCTATAGAGTATTCAAAAGCAAAGAAACGGAGTACTCCGAGATGGATTAGCTGATCCAATCACCGGACATTGCCATGTAAATTGGACCACCTTTTTATATGAATGAGTATATGTGTTGGAGTACTCTGATGCTCCTTTAGGAGTATTCTATGGAGTATGAAACGGAGTATTTACGTTTTTTGCAGGGATGTTGCATTTCTGATATACTACACAATACATCAGTAACTTTATTAAAATAATTTCGGCTTATTTATACAAAATTATTCTAAACATTTTCTTATACATATTTACTAAAATTCTTACATACTAAACATACATACATATTGCATGTGCCGTCAAAACATATGTACATACAATATGATACGATACATATTTATTATATGCAACGCATTTTGTTTAGGCTAGCGTTAAAGAGTTTTAGGTACTTGAAATGAATATGTATTTTGTGATACACTCCAGTATTATCCAAGTCGCAAATGTTATATACTCTTGTTTAAAGTATATAAATAATAGTACTACCATGAAAAACTTAAACTTAGTAGAAAAGAAAGCACTTGGTTAAGTATGTGTGTCAACTGTAAAAAAAATTTCGTTCATTTATATCAGCAGAAATAAGCGCGTATTTGAAACTGCTCTGTATGTTTTAGCTATTATCTTTGATAATAGTTGAGAAGATGGTTGAATTTTGTACTTAGATAGTCATTATAACCGTAGAAACATGTGAATACATGATTTATCCTCACTATCAGTTAAGATACATTTAAATTGAGAAATCCGTGTAAATATAATTCCAATATGCACTTCGAGTTAATCTTATGAGATGTGACTCGTGAGATATGTGGACCTATTGCTTTGCAACATCTGCCAGACAAACCCATAGGGTGTGATTGGCATATTTCATTATGCAAAACAAGTTAGTAGGGCAGTTGGTTATATAACTTGCAATGACGAACTTTCAACCTCGGGGTCTGTTGTCAAATATCTGCAATGCTTTGCAACTTGAACCGACCTTTTAAACGCAATTTAAATCGACAGTGTGTTAATCATAGTTATCACTCAGATGATTCACGCAAATTTAAAATGAACTGAAGTGTTTTGTCATCCAATCCCCGATGGTTCCGTTACTAACATGATTTTAACGAAATAACTGTCTAAAATTACAATGATTTGCAGAGAAGACCCCTGAGAAGTTTACCAATTCGAAACATGTTATCCTAAATAGCCCTGAGTAAATCTTTGTAAATTTTCTGTAATATCAATTACTTTATATATTTTATATAGGCTTTCTAGGGGCTTCAAACTTTCTAAGATACCTGACATTCATTGCTAGTTTCAAATTAATTTTAAAATACTATGAAGGCTGTCTAGTATCTTCACATAATAGAATCATGACGCTCCTGGTTACTTAGCATGTTACGTTTAATTCTACAGTTAACATTCTAATATTTGGAACACATACATACATATATGTAGATCTCTATATTGCGTATGGCTGCCTAATATTGGAACAAGGGCTGCACGTTTCAAAACTGAAAGTATTCACTTATGCAAAAATAAGTTGGGTATCATTCAGTTGATGAAATTTTCTCAAAGCAAAGGAAGAGTTTTATGGTATGTTTTAAGTTTTTAGAGTTGTTTTTAATTGTACTAGGTTTCCATGACCTTGGATCGTGTGGGACTCACTCATAGCACGGGACCCTCCATGCGGATCGTTTGTTCTGGTTAAATTCTCTACAAGCTTAAAAAAACTGGTCAAAAATGTATTTTTTATGTAAATTTCTTTTCTGAAACTGGCTACTAAATGTGGTCTAAATATATTTCTAGGAGCTTCAAAAAAAGAATCTGCCCTTTTGTTTTTAGTCAAAAAGTTTAAAAAAAAAAAAACGAGAACATAGGGCAAGTAGAAAATATGGACAAATTTGCTGCATGTTTATGTAGAACAGACCAGCTCCAAATAAAGGAATCATGACGTGCTCCAAGATGCCTAGCATTTACGCATTAAAGTTTTAATATATTTGTTTAGGCTTTCCAAAAGCTCCATATTTCTTAAGACGGACATCATTCATTATTACTTTCAAATTAGGTTTAAGTACTTTAAAAAATGGTCTAGTAGCCCCAAATAAGAAAATAACGACGCTGCAGGTTACTTAGCATTTTACGTTTAATTCTGCAGTTAGCATTCTAATATTTGAAAAACTGGTTCTCCGTTCAGTTGTGAACCTCTCCATTATAAATTCTCCAAGTGTTGTCTATATAATCTGAAAGAAAAAATAAAAAAAAATTAATAAACGAAAAAGTTATTAAACTTTTACACCCCTTGGTTTCTTTTGGCCCACCCTGTACGAGGTGTGTTCAAAAAGTATCGCGAATTTTGAATTTTCGCTGGTTACGTATATTCGAATTTTTTGTGGCGTTATGTTGGTACTCATGTCTCTCACTTATGCCGACAAGCTCGGCCATTTTGAATGTTCAGTTAATTGTTGACGGCTGCTTTGCTTGCACGTGTTTTGGATCGTCTTCGATTTTTACCTATTCAAAAAAATGGATCAAAGAACCTGTATCAAATTTTGTGTGAAAAACGAAATTAAGTACGCGGATGCATTCCGAATGTTGACTGTGGCATACGGAGAATACCTTGGACCGAAGCAACGTTTATCGGTGGTACAAAATGTTCTCAGAAGGCCGAGAAGATGTGAACGACGAAGAGCGTGCCGGACGCCCGAGCACTTCAACAACAGACGAAAAAATTAATGAAGTAGAGAAAATGGTATTGGCCAATCGTCGAATCACCGTTAGAGAAGTTGCTGAGGACTTTAACATATCGATTGGCTCGTGGCATTCGATTTTTATCAATGATTTGGGCATGAGACGGGTCGCCGCGAAATTCGTACCAAAATTGCTCAATTGTGAACAAAAACAGCATCGCATGAACATTGCTAATGAGATGTTAAACTCTGTCCGCGACGACCCAAATTTGCTCCAGAGGGTCACAACTGGTGACGAATCGTGGGTTTATGGTTATGACGTGGAAACCAAAGCTCAATCATCTCAATGGAAGCTGCCGCACGAACCAAGACCGAAAAAAGCGCGCCAAGTTCGGTCGAATGTGAAAGTTTTCTTCGATTGCAGGGGCGTGGTGCATCATGAGTTCTTGCCACAGGGAAGAACGGTCAATAAGGAATATTACCTGCAAGTTATGGGCAATTTGCGCGAAGCCGGATTTGTGGAAGAACAAAAATTGGCTTTTGCACCACGATAACGCCCCTGCTCACGCATCGTTGCTTGTGCGCGACTTTTTGGCCAAAAACAACACACTAATGATGCCGCAGCCACCGTATTCCCCAGATCTGGCCCCCTGTGACTTTTTCTTGTTCCCTAAACTGAAGAGGCCCATGAAAGGACGACGTTACGCTTCTCTTGACGAGATAAAGACGGCATCGAAGGAGGAGCTGAACAAGATACAAAAAAATGATTTTTTGATTTATCTCATGGGGATTACTTTGAAGGGGACAAAATAGATATTCATGAATAAATAAATAATTTTTGAAAAAACACAAAATTCGCGATACTTTTTGAACACACCTCGTACATGTTATGACGGCAGCTCTGCCATTTGTTTAAATGGCGACATGATAAATGAAACACATTTTATTTAGATAAACATATAATAGACTTGTTTAGTTCACGACAAATTATGACAAATGTAAAATTGACTATTGAACATTGACTATGATAATGACAAATTGAATTTGATATTCTTTCCCGGTGGTGAATCGTCCAATGAAAAAATTTGTCTGTCCAAAAACTGAAAGCTGGTTGCGGCTGTGCAAAAACTGGAAGCTGGCTGCGGTTGCCTATCATTGCCCTATGCCAGTGATGCCACCGTGTTCGCCACCAGTGCTGTCGATGACAATACACATTATAGGTCTATATACGAGGTGTGTTCAAAAAGTATCGCGAATTTTGTGTTTTTTCAAAAATTATTTATTTATTCATGAATATCTATTTTGTCCCCTCATGAGATATTATACACTTGTGCCAATGGTTTTTCCAATCTTCGAAGCACTTCAAAAAATCATTTTTTTGTATCTTGTTAAGCTCCTCCTTCGATGCCGTCTTTATCTCGTCAAGAGAAGCGTAACGTCGTCCTTTCATGGGCCTCTTCAGTTTAGGGAACAAGAAAAAGTCACATGGGGCCAGATCTGGGGAATACGGTGGCTGCGGCATCATTAGTGTGTTGTTTTTGGCCAAAAAGTCGCGCACAAGCAACGATGCGTGAGCAGGGGCGTTATCGTGGTGCAAAAGCCAATTTTTGTTCTTCCACAAATCCGGGCGTTTCTGGCGGATTGCTTCGCGCAAATTGCCCATAACTTGCAGGTAATATTCCTTATTGACCGTTCTTCCCTGTGGCAAGAACTCATGATGCACCACGCCCCTGCAATCGAAGAAAACTTTCACATTCGACCGAACTTGGCGCGCTTTTTTCGGTCTTGGTTCGTGCGGCAGCTTCCATTGAGATGATTGAGCTTTGGTTTCCACGTCATAACCATAAACCCACGATTCGTCACCAGTTGTGACCCTCTGGAGCAAATTTGGGTCGTCGCGGACAGAGTTTAACATCTCATTAGCAATGTTCATGCGATGCTGTTTTTGTTCACAATTGAGCAATTTTGGTACGAATTTCGCGGCGACCCGTCTCATGCCCAAATCATTGATAAAAATCGAATGCCACGAGCCAATCGATATGTTAAAGTCCTCAGCAACTTCTCTAACGGTGATTCGACGATTGGCCAATACCATTTTCTCTACTTCATTAATTTTTTCGTCTGTTGTTGAAGTGCTCGGGCGTCCGGCACGCTCTTCGTCGTTCACATCTTCTCGGCCTTCTGAGAACATTTTGTACCACCGATAAACGTTGCTTCGGTCCAAGGTATTCTCCGTATGCCACAGTCAACATTCGGAATGCATCCGCGCACTTAATTTCGTTTTTCACACAAAATTTGATACAGGTTCTTTGATCCATTTTTTTGAATAGGTAAAAATCGAAGACGATCCAAAACACGTGCAAGCAAAGCAGCTGTCAACAATTAACTGAACATTCAAAATGGCCGACCAACATAACGCCACAAAAAATTAGAAATTCGAATATACGTAACCAGAGAAAATTCAAAATTCGCGATACTTTTTGAACACACCTCGTATGGCTGTCTAATATTCGAGCAAGGGCTGAACGTTTTAAAGCTTAAAATGAGTAGTTCGGCAACAACAAGTTGGACATCACGCAGTTGATGAAATTTTCTCAAAGAAAGGAAAATGTCCTATGGTTCTTTTTTGTTTATAGAATTTTTAGAATTTTACTAGGTTTTCTTGCCCTTGGATCGTGCTGGGGTTCGCTTATAACACTAGACCCTCTATCCAGTACGTTTTTGCTGGTCACGTTCTTTAACAGCTTAAAAAACCACCCGGTGTGCTTATCAATAACGTTTAGCAGCCAGTTAAACGAAAGAAAATTTAGTGAACTGTTTTCATAGATATTTCATTATGCAGCCCGATTCCAAATAATTTTTTTATACTTCCACCATATAATTCTGTATAAAAATGAGGAAAAAAAAAGCCCACGGTAAAGTTTATTCAAAATTGTTCTGATAACATCCACGTAAAAAACCCAAATTTGGTCTAAATATATTTTAAAATTTGGTCTAATTATATTTCTAAGAGCTCCAGGTAAATTAATCATTATGTTGCAGGATTCTAGCATTTTACGTTTAATTCTACAGTTAAAAGTCTAAAATTTAGAACCCATACATATGTAGATCTATATGGTATTGTTATACCTGCTTATATCGGACAAGGAATGTACTTTTCAAAACTAACCGACATTGTTTCTGACTTCACAACAGCAAGAATTGAAGAAACTTTCCTACAACCACAAAAACATTTATGACAACGTATCGTTGCCTTTTGAAAAATTTTGTTTAATTGTACGGGACCCGTTGGCAGTCTATCTTTTGATCATGCTGGCTCACCTTAAGTAATCGTTACCACCGTTTATAGCACTAGAACCTGAAATGATCAAGTCGATTGATCGATTTCAAATTCATTAATTATTAACAATATTCTTATTGTATGCTTATGTATTTCTTATTTACTAAGATACATATTTACTCTAATTCTTACATATTAGGTATACGTACATATGTTTGTGCAGTCAGTATGCACAAACATACATACATGTATAAAAGAAAGTGCAGTACAATTGAATTACTCAGCGTCAGTATATTATTTGGCCACGATTTGTTTACATTAGCAGTCAAATAAGTTCAATTCATTTTCGCCGTATATACAAATATATTTATGTAGATATGTTACCGAATAAGTTGAATACACTTTCGGCACAGGTGCGTAAATGCATATTTGTACAAAATAATTATTATTTACTGCTCCAATTTCTTGTATACTATAAAACATATTTACTCTAGATATCAAAGTCAGACTTACACTAAGTTACAATATTTTTATAAGCACACCAAAGTTATGTTCTAATTTGTCATAATCTTTATGTAGGGCGCCCGTCATTTTGAAATGTTAGCAGGTTACGAAATTATATTTTGGTCTAGTCACGTTATCAGATGTTTAGATAGTGCTAGTATACCTTAAATAATCATTACCACCGTTTTTTCTCGTCTCCACGAGTTATCCTCGTCGGTAATGTCATATACCTTTGATTTGTTTGAAATTAGTCAGAGCAACATACATAGGGTTTATTAAGCTTGTTGATTGCTAAAATATAACAAAAGTTGGCAAAATACTTAAAAATGTAGATGTGTTGATTGTAGCACATAAACACAGTGAGCAATGTAGCAGAGCACACTGTTTCGTTCCATGTTCAACTTCATGTTATATTTTGTTTTTAACTTAAATAGTCATTACGACAGGTTGAAATAAGTTTGTAGCTTTTCACTTAGTTGTTTTTTTTTTTTTTTTTTATTTTGGGTTACGTATAATACTGCCAAAAACACCCGAATCTACCAATGCATCAAACAAGGAATTCGGTGAATAACTAACTACTCCAGCTATGGAGTAACTTTATTTGTACTAAAATTCTTATTCTATGACTTAGTCTAATCTACCATACACAACAACATGTGCGTACATATACCTTAATCTATTGCAGAAAATAAACATAAGACGAGAGACAAATATTTATGCACAGGCTGCCTAAACACACAAACGCTTAACACATGTGTTTGGATCGACCTTATCAATACAGACTGCCTAACCAAACAACCTCTGAATGCATGTGCTTGGACCGACCTTGTCGATCAATATGCGTTTTTGCAATTATAAGCAACTCCACCAAGTCTATGCCTGATAACCATACTATTTGTCTCCATACTGTTGTCTTAAGCTGAGATCACACGATTGGTCAAATGTACCGATTTTTGACAAAATTTTTCTGTACAAATTTGTACAAAATAAATTTTGTGTACCGATACAATTTTCAGTGTTCACACGATTGGCGTATTTGAGCCAGAATTTTTCTGTACTGAACGTAATTTTATAATTTTTAAATAAAAATGATTTCTTCATCAAGAAAAAGGAAAATAGTGGCAATTATGTGTATTTGTGTACACCTAATTAATAAAAAGAAACAAATAAAAGAAAAACGAACATTGAAGAAGCGAAGTGTTTGGGTGCTGGATTGGCTTCAGAGGAGAAGTACTGACGGCGCGTATGCAAAAACTCTGCGCGAGTTTCGTGAAGTGAGCAATCAAAAATATTTGTTTAAAAATTATCTTCGCATGGACGAAGCCACTTTTAATTATATTCTTGAATTAGTCTCTCCAAACATAAAAAAAAGTGACACCAATATGCGCAAAGCAATACCAGCCAATGAACGTTTGGCGGTTACACTTCGCTTCCTTGCCTCTGGAGACAGCTTCAAAAGTTTATCTGTTGACTTTTGCATTGCGCCGAATACCATATCTATATTTGTGCCGGAGGTTTGCGATGCAATTTACAAAGCTTTGAAAAATGAATATTTACAGGTAGCTATACATAATCACATAACAAATATAAATTGATATCACATTACACATTTGCAAGGTTCCAAACAACGAACAAATGTGGATTGACATTGCCCAAAAATTTAATGATAAATGGAATTTTCCCCATTGTATAGGCGCAGTTGACGGGAAACACATTGTGATGAAGGCTCCGCCGCGGTCTGGAAGTACCTTTTATAATTATAAAGGTACTAATAGTATTGTACTTATAGCCATTGCGGATGCGGACTACCGATTTATATATATTGATGTCGGGTGCAATGGCAGAGTTTCGGACGGCGGCGTTTTTGGAAAGTCCACATTTCAGAAAGCTTTGGACAATAACACACTGAGATTGCCTTTACCACAACCATTGCTAAATCGTGACCGTGATTGTCCATACTTGTTAGTGGCGGATGATGCATTCCGCATGCAAAAGCACATTTTAAAACCATACCCTGGTAAAAATTTAACTGCCGGTCAACGCATATTCAATTACCGATTGTCACGTGCTAGGCGCGTTATCGAAAATGCATTTGGCATTATTGCAAACTGAATGAGCATAAAACTACCCAAATAACACTGGCCTGCTGTGCCTTGCATAATTTTTTAATTAAAAAAAATGCCAGTTATATAGAAGGTTTAACTACAGATAGTAATGATCAACAAGACAATTCAGTTCATGAGCAAGGTACTCAAAATTGCCAAGAAGGAGCAGAGGAACGTCCAACGACATACATAACCAATGAAGCGAAAGAAATTCGTGAGGAGTTCGAACAATATTTTATGACAGCCGCTGGAGAAATACCATTTCAATATAGATGTTTATGTTAATTAAAATTAATGATTTAAATATGTCTGTAACTTTATTAATATAGAAGAAAAACAATTCAATGAAATATCAATCATCATTTAATTCTGAAAGCGCATCTATAGTGCACTTCATAATATTAATTTCATTGCTTTCTCATTTTTTGCATTAATTTCACGCATTTGCGACGCTATGTACATGCCGAAGGAATACCACTTGTCCTCTTTTTCTGCATACAATAAATCTGTTGCGCATTTTAAAAGATCTTCTGGCGAATTGGTTGCTGCGATGCTGGCGATGATGTTGATGCGTTGGATTGCATGTTGATGGATTGAAAATGCGTGTTTGGTAAACTTTCACTATCAGGGCTTATATTTGAAACAGATGAAGTCGTTTTTTCTTTGTCGTGGTTATGATAAAACTGCATTGCAGTCCAAAATTGCCAATGAGGTTGTGAACTTGACGCAATCTGACCAGACTTTGCCTTTAATTTGTTTTTTGTATTATTGTACGCTGTTTTCACATTCGCCCACTTGGCTTTGCACTCATCAACGGTACGGCCATGACAGTTCGCTGCAACTTCTCTTCATGCGTTCTCTCTCTTCTGTCGGTTTTTATAGTCTGATGAAGAATATTCCTACAGACAAGGATGTTTTTCTATTATTTCTATTAAATTAAACACATCTTCCGAGGACCATGCCGTTGTAACTTGAAAACGCTTTCTCTTTTTATTTGGCGTTGGTGTTGGTTCTGCAGACATATTGGATATATTTTCGCATATTGCGGTAGTCAAATTATCAAAGATTTCATCTTCATCTGTATCCATATTCTGAAAAATAAATGAACAATATTAATATATTAAATGTAAATAAATAAATATATATAAGCATATCATAAATATCTATACTCACCAATAGATGTAGTGACTTGTTTAATAACGGACAAATGGAATAAAGAGCAGTGGTGCATCAATTGTTTTTGCAGATATCAGTGCTGCCAAGTTTAATAATTATTTATTATTATTAGTTTAATAATACAGTAAATAATGAAATTCCAGCCATGTGTAAAGTATTCCTAGGATTCAATGTCGTTTAATAATGATAAATCAAAATAAGTCGTTTAATCGAATTAAATTAAATTAAGTATTAATCCTAGGGTATTATTTCGAAACATATTAATCCTCAATAAGACCCATTATCTGTATGAAACAAACTAAATACATAATAATAAAAATAAAAAAAAACATAATTTTGGCTTTATTTGAATTGATTGGTCACTGTGATTGGTCCTGCAGTGGCAGATAAAATTATAGGTACATTTGTCCATTTTTTGTATTTACTTGATTTGTACAACAGTTCACATGATTGGTACAACAGAGCCGTATTTTATCGGTCTATCTGCACAAAAATTTTGTTAATTTGCCTTATGCCAAATATTTTCTGGCTGTCACACGATCTGTACATATAAATGACAAAAAATTGGTACATTTGACCAATCGTGTGATCTCAGCTTTACTGTTCATAATCATGAACAACACCAATAACAGCCATCACTTCGCACGGAGTTTAGACACATGACTGGCGTTCTACTTGGCCAGAGCATTTAGTTTATACTATATTACTCTAAAGAAGGGTTTCGTACAATTATTAGTGCATATATTTACAAAAACAATCGACAAATAAGGAAGTAGGTATATATAATTGTACGATTGGTGTAAACTTGTAGGTAACAAACAAACCTATGCGGTAAAATAGAAAGTTCTTGCTAGGTTTTTAATATTTCATATAAGTTAAAGGACGGTAGGTCCTTTTATTCAAAAAATAATTTGCTCGGGCCAACACGAGCAGATACCTTCACAAGAATAAAAACACAACACGATTATTTTACAATTCGATTTATTGAAACTAAACTCAAAGTTACTTAAGTTACCGAACTCGAATAAATAACGCCCCAACAGCAACTGCCCTGCATTGGAGCTCTGCCCCTTCTTATAGCCTATGGTGCTGCGTATCTGCCGTTGATTTCACAACCGTGTGAAATGAAGTTCTGCTGACCAAGCGTCTGGAGTAGTATAAGCGTTAGTCGTTGTTATTTGCTATGACCTTGAATTAAGGGATTATGTTTCATGATGGGAAGTGTGAACTGCTGACTATGCGGCACGTGTAGCGGCCAGCCTTGGGAACAGTGGAAGTGGGCAGTAATGGGCCGTGTTAACTTATATATTTTCATTCCCACAACAGCCGCTTCTATCGTACCGGCATGACCCGGGTTTTTTTTACCCGGCCAAGGGCTGTTATTTCAGTGTAACCCTGTCCAATCTGTCTCGCCCCACCCTTAAATTGTCATCCTCGAAGCAAACCCTGGCAGCTGGGTTGCTCCATTGTCTCTTGTTACGAGCTGGGGTCAAACCCAACCCTGGACCAAGAGATTGGATCTGCTGCGTTTGCTGGTAAATTTTTTTTTCTAATACGTCGTAAACGGTAGGAGGTTCGTCATTTTAAAACTTTAGTATACGTTTTTTTTTTCTCACGTTATCAGACCTTTTGATAGTGCTTGGTATTCGTTAAATAATCATTACCACCGCTTTTTATTTCCTTCACCAATTAACCTCGTCGGTATTGCTTTATACCTTTGCTTTGTTTGGAATGGGGCAAAACAACATATGTACATATAATTACTGCTGTTATCTTGTAGACAATAACATTGAAGCCACGTTGTTAATGTAACCGCAAAATACTGCCCGAAGATTTGGGGAGTTTTATGTTGCATGACTGCTCAGTGCTCTCTCTTGCCTGCTTAAAGGTGTATCCTCTTCACTTTTTTTAACTTAAATAGTCATTACGACAGGTTGAAATAAGTTAACGGTTATTCACATAGTTTTTTTTTATGCCGTTTGGATTACGTGTAGAAATACTAAGGGGATTCATTTAAGCATATACATTTATAAAGTGTAAATTCGTATCTGTTTACACACACTGTTATTTGAACACGCCTGACAATCTTGTTTGATAAATTTATCGATCAGCTGATTATTTGTCATCAAATAAAACCGCAACCGCTTCTAGCTGATGAGTTGCCTTTGCCTCTGTCCGTCTATGTGATAGATTGACCCTCCTACGCTTGCACTTCTTTTCAGTTATCTAAAACACAAAAAATTATACATAAAATTGCATGAATTTCGAACATTTTGTTGGTAACTTACATTAATTTTCTCAAAATTTGCGCCAAGTAATAAAAATATAAAGCACAAACGGTGAATAGCTGTCGTGCGCACATGGTTGCATTTTCTGACTTCACGGGGGTTTACACACT
Source organism: Merzomyia westermanni (assembly GCA_949987695.1). Lineage (NCBI taxonomy): Eukaryota > Metazoa > Arthropoda > Insecta > Diptera > Tephritidae > Merzomyia > Merzomyia westermanni. The sequence continues at coordinate 4,069,299 of OX465293.1, read as the reverse complement.
GAAAGGCGCGTGTAAATGTATCAAATTTGTGTAAACTATTTTTCCTACAAAAAATGACAGTTCATTTACACAATTGATAAAATTATACGTTTACACGCTTTATAAGGTATTTATAGGGTTAAATGAATCCCGATACTATAAACACTTATCTATCTAGATAAAAAAGAATAAAGAGTCGTATAGCTTTTCTTTTATTACTACTTGTTGTATGTAATATTTAAAATTGACTATTCAAAGAGTTAATTGAATTAAGTACATTGATAAAGTGAATAAAGATCATCCATCGTGTTGCTTGAAACTCCCGTGGTCTAGCACAATTTATACAAACACTTCACATAATCGTTGCGAATTTTTTACTTAAAAGTGATTACCACCGTTTGTTATCAGATTGAATAAAATTATTATAATTGTACCGACAACCGTTAATCCATGAATGGACATGCCGTGCCAACCAAGCAGCTCAAAGTAGTGCTATAGCAACAACCTAGGTACCTCAAAGGCGTAAGCAATCTTTGTGGAACTTTAGCTCACTACAGAAAAGAGGGCCCGCTTCAATGAACCAACACTCTAGCGACTGTCGCTTCACAAATGAGACTAGTCGCCTGCTACAAGCAAAATGCTCGTGCGAGCTTCTTTGCCCGTTGTTTCTTTAGAATTTTGTTTTGATTTAAAGCAACTTAAACAGCTATGGGTACCAACAGCATGGGCATGGCAGCAGTTCTAAAAATTCCGCATGTATTGTAAACCAATAGGAGCCACATTGATTCTGTTTTAAACGAAATCCTTATTTTTTGTTGTTTTGCTTAAAAAGGCATTACCACCGTTCTATCTCGTACACTCATCATCGTCGTTCAATTTCGTTTCAGTTGCGCAGGAAAAACCATTAAGGTACTGCTTGTGACTCGATCATAACGAGTGAATTTAAAAAAATTGTTTGCATGTCAGTTTGTGCCACTGAAAGTATGTTATCACAGAGCGACTGTCTCTATATATCAAATATAACTCTATACTTACAAATGCTACTTTAGTTATTACTATAGTATGAACTAAGTATAGAATCGATAGATATATAATTTTTTTCTGTAGCGAACTAAATTTAAATCAATAAACAGGAAGTCAGCAGATTTTTTTTTTACATATGTGTATAACATATAGATATAGGAACACTCCACAACACTCAACGAATACTGCTTCTGAATTATTGATCTCCACTCTTTTATAAACCTTGATATGTGTGGCTTGATCAAAAGTTATTTGACTCCTTTTCCAATTTGACGCCTTGTTTATGATACTTTCTTCATTATTGTTAAGCTGCCTATAAACGAGCACACTTGGTCTGCACACCCCGCCGCATATTGAGATCTATACACTATTACAACACGTTGTACAGACATCACAGCTACACCTAGTACAGACATCAGTTGCAGTGATCGCTGACCGAGAGAACATCATGTCATCGGAAAACGAAAATAAAATTAGAGCGAAGAAACGAAAACAACGCTTTTGGAGTGAACATTTTTATATAGAAAATTGCAGAAAATTTAACTGGTAAAAATACCAAAGAGTTGGCTCGTAGATGTTATCTACCCCAGCACCAGACCTTTCCGATCTTTTTACTTTTGTTAATTCTCTTCTATAGCAATTCCGCATGCCATTAATTCGTTTTTTGACAATCTCAATTGTGGCTTGCGGGTCAATTTCTTTATATTTTTCTAAAAGCTTCTGCCAACTTTGAGCACGTTTGATTTTGTTTTTATAGTTATCATTTTTTATCTCCCATAACACTTTTTCGCCCCTAAAGGCTTCGATGAAATCGCGCCAAAATTCGTTATCGACTATAGCCATGCTGCGCACATAACCTTCCGCGATGAAATTCACTCAAGTATGAGCTTTGGTATGCATTGCGCCCTATACACATGCCCACATGTAGTAACAACGAGCAAATCAATTAAATTTTCTGCACACTTAAGTGCAAACCAAATTTTTGGTGTGCACACTCGCCTATCCATGGTACGACGGTCTGTACAACTTTGACAGGTACTACAGACCGTCTGCTCATGTATAGGCAGCTTTATGTATGTTCATTTGTTTCACCCATCGGTGCAGCAAGATACCATGTATGTATGTATGTTCTTTATTTAAATTTTTGATGAATTGTTTTAGTTGTTGATGTTGGTGCCGCTAGTGACGTGTCGATATTATGTAGATGTGTAACTATATGTAGATTGGTTACATGAAGTTGTTTTCTTCAAAATATTCGCTTGATTTATAGGGCCTATTTTGTAATTCCAATACAACTGTGTGTATGTACCAGAAAGATTAGGCTTTAACACAAGCAAGAAGGTCTGTTTTTTCAGTAAACCACAGACATGGACTTGCTTATGGTGAATGGAGGAACGCTATTATTTCGCTCTAAATCCACTGATAAAATTCAATTTACTCAGTGGTCACGCATACCCACAATATGGGAAACAATCAAAAGCTTTGCTTAAATTTGCCAATGAAGCAATTTTCGTTTAAACTTTGCAGCACTAAATCCTATGTCGTTGAAATAAATAAAATTCTCATCTAAGGGCTACAACTTCCAATGCTATACAATACATACATACATACTAGCTAATGTTCATTCGTATCTTAGATATAAAAAAAATATATTGTAAGATACCTAATTTGATTCTGGATAAACGTAACTGTACATTTCAACCGTATTAGAGAAAATTATGACGAATAACATATTTATTCCGTCCAAACAATACTTCGAGGCATTACATTATTGAATTGATTGAAAAAAAAAAACATTTCGTTGCAACGAAAAACTAACGATTATTGCTATAAACTTGAAATCGATAGCAAAATCGTGTCAGTACCTAACGAGAAGACAAATATGGTTCCGCGAAAATAATTAAAAGTCAATAAATGATTTAAAAATGGTTAAGTTACAGACTCACGACGGTTGTCGTATGCGCTTGCTCACACTGCCGCTCACAGGGCGATGCCAGATCGGTTGACCATCGAGACAGAATCTAGTTATAGTTAGTTCACATCATCAATAATCGTCTCAACCCTTAGTGTGTGTTCCCATCATGGCGGTCTAAGCTGATCACATTTTTTTAACTACTTGCTACTTTTTGTGTTTTTAATTCTTAAAGTTAGAAACTCGATAGATTTACCAGCAAGTAAAAGTTGTGATGTGTTTGTGGAATTATCGATAAACATCGCATAAATATACATAGGTAAACATAAATAGAAATTTCAACCGTATTAGAGAAAATGATAACGAATAACGGATTCTTTTAGTTGCAAACATTTTCGAGGCATTGCAGAATAGATCTTACATTTGTTACCCGTCGTTACCAGTTATGAAAGTACAAGACGTGGCCAAGTATGTCAACTTTGTATTTTTTTTTTTTAATTTTAAAGTCTTAGAAACAAGAATTTTTAAAGCAATTAAAAAATTATAACCTTAGCCTGCGGCTGCGATTAGTTTACGAACATGGTGAGTTACATTGCTCGCGCAGTAATCATTTGCGAACATAATATACGCTATCATGAGTTCCTTTTGAAAAAACAGTGTTGCACTTTTTGTATCACTTTGCTAAAAACACATAGAATTCATGATAGGGCATAACATATTGTTGAAAGGAGCTTGTGTTCGTTGGTTGCTGCTGAGGGGCTTTTAACTCGGCAGGCTATTGATATTATTCACTACAACTTTGGACCCTTTCGTAGCCTGGACATGACACAGATCTCAAAAGGTCTACGATTCTTTTTTGAGACTTCTTTATCATCGTATACATTTTCAGGAAGTTGTGTTTTATAACACTTTGAATTTGTTCATCTCGAGGTCCGCAACACAGACTACTTGCTAAATGAGATTTAAATGAAAGAAGTTGTATGTTGTTCATTCTAGGAAACAAAGGGCAATATCCCTAAATTAAAATATCCAATTGCCACTATTTTTAAAAAGTTGCTATTAATACTTAAACACATTTTGAGAGGTTTTTGATAGATAACGTGGGTACACTTCAAAATTTAATTATGTTTAAATTTAATATTTAGGAACAATCTGAAGCCATAACAGTAGCTTACTAATGTTTCTGGTGGGAAAATCTCTGCATAATTCTTATATTTACAAACACGCTAAGTTGACAATATCTACGATTTTAGACTTAACTAATCATTACCACAAGTTACAGACTTTTTGTATTTTATCAGTGATTCCCACCAATCATATTTTCTTGTCGCTCCATTTTGTACCCCATCAAGCTTTCCGGGTAACTATCTGCTTCAACCCATATTATGTAAACAAATTATTATATAAATAACCTAACCTAAATAACTTATAGTGAATATATATTTCCTAGCATGTATTTTCTAGCGGTTTAAAATCTATCTAGCAAGTGTTTTATTCAGACCCAGTCTTATGTATATTTTTCTCTAATAGAATATACCAACAGTTTGAAAACCATATTTGTGCTGCTTGAAATATGTTGTAAAGAATTTTGAGTTTATGAAGAATAGAAAGTGTTTTATTCAGACCCAGTCTTATGTATATATTTCTCTAATAGAATATACCAACAGTTTGAAAACCATATTTGTACTGCTTGAAATATGTTATGAAGAATTTTGAGCTTAACTGCAGTCATTACCACCGTTTTTTTTAAACAACACTTGCGATACCAAATTTATGTACTGAAATATTCAAACAACTGAGTTTTGTTGTGGTGCTCGTTTTAAGCACAAAGCATCAATTGCTTTTATTAATGCAGCTTATTTATACAAAATTATTCTAAACATTTTTTTACACATATTTACTAAAATTCTTACATACGAAACATACATACATAGTGCATGTGCCGTCAAAACATGTGCACGTACGATACGTATTTATTATATGAAACACATGCAAACAAACGCATGTGCATTAGCATGAGTGTAAACATTTTGCTAAGCGTGAGAAAACGTTGACGCTGATTTTAGAATTATTTTAGTGTAACAAAACCGACGTCGTAATGCTCTGCTTTGTTTAGGCTAGCGTTCAAGAGTTTGAGGCACTTGAAATGTATATGTATTTTGTGATACACTACAGTACGCAAAAAGAAAAGCATGCTCGTGTATTCAGTAAATTCAAGCTAAACTTACCTAAAAATGTAGAATTGCAGAAATCAATTAATTGTAATTTGAATAAACAAAACCAAGCATTTCCACTTAAAGATAAGTAAGCATTTTCTACAATAACAAATAAGCATAGTTAATACAAATGTATAAGTTACATTTTAAGTAAAAGAAATCAATAAAGACAGTCTGATGTTACCACTTAAGCGGCAGCTCGCTTTCAACAAAATAACTTCTTTTTTTACTAATATTTGATGGTACCCTTTCGCTAAGTCTATTGTAGTAAAGTATTGAGCTCTTCCTAACTTATCTAGGATTGAATCAATATTTGGTAATGGATATTTGTCATCTATTATGACCTCATTTAATTTTCTATAATAGTTCGACAGATAACCATATCATATAAAGAACACCTCTATCATATTTGTGGGGATAGTGAGAGTATGGTATATATTTTTAGGTAAATTAAAATAGTATGCATGCTTGTTGTTTCTTATGTTATTCATGTAGCAATATTTCATTTCTGTATGTTGTCATTCTTGTGTTGGATAGTTCTTTCATCCTTGTGCCTGGATGAACTTCTATAGATAACACCTCTATTGTTTCTAGATCTTGATCTACCTCTTTGTTCTGTGGCTAGTGGAGTCTGAAGGCTCATCAATGAAAACTTGTCAATTATTAGTGATTGGGAATAAGCTATTTTCTCTAAATCAGCTTTAATCTCAGATATGGATCCGACAATATAATCTAGATATAACTTGTCTTGTAAATTATTAAAGTTGTGGCGATAAGGACAATGTACGCCGTTCAAGCAAATTTTCCCTGGCTGGAGATAGGGGCATTCGAGATTAGAGTATTTCTTCCTTCTATACTTGCGTCCCGGTTTTGAGTCATAGTCTCCTTGCCCCAAAGATGGGTAAATTGGGCTATCATTTAAGTCCACCTTTGTAGATGTGGTGGGTGTTTGGGACTTGATATGTTCTTTTGGCGGGGATGTTGGTTTTACTGTGTCTCCGTCATTTTTGATTTTCTTGATCGCTCCGGTACTTATCTCTGAACTCGGTATTCTGTCGTTTTGATTATTCTCTTTTACCTGTAATTTTGTATTGTTTACAATTGTATCATTACTGTGGTTGGATGCCATTTTGATGTGGAGGTGTATGACGGATTCAAACGTAATAGATTATATTTTGTATGCAAGGATGTCTCCGCGTGATATATTGTGTGGTTTAGTTTGACATCGACTTGACTTCAATCCACTACTAACCGATATTTCTTTTTACCAGAATTGTCAATTTTTTTTTTGGTACTACAATAAGGGGGCTTGAATATTTTGATTTACTTTTTCTTATAATACCCTGCTCTGACATTTCTTTTATTTGTCTCCTAACTTCCTCTTCATGTTGTGGTGGGTATCTATATAACTTTGAATTGATTTGTTCATTTGTAGTTGTTTTTATTTCATGTTGTACTGATGTAGTATTTGTTAGCTTATCGCCCTCCTTAAATAATAACTTTTTAAAACGTTTTAGAATTTTGATAACTGCCTCATATTCTTCTGGGTTTAAATGATTTAGTTGTATTCCTCCAATCCTTTCGTCATTTGTTTCCAGTGTGCAAATTTCATTAAATGTGTGTGGTTTATTTAAAATTAGCGATTCTTTGTTATTAAGAATTAATTTTCCCTCTTCGACATTTATGATTGCGTTTAGATAGTTTAAAATATCAAACCCTATAATGAAGTCATATTTTCTTTCTGTTAAAGGTGTCATTTTCCATCTTACTCTAGCATTTTTTGGTAAATTAAATTCTTCGGGTGCTTCTGTATGTGCTTCGTATTTAATTGTGTCCTTATTCGTTAAGGTACTAAATGTGATTGGATTCTTTAAATTTTTTATTGGAAAATCTTTTATGCCGCTATTTATAAGGCTTAGTGTTGCTCCCGTATCTATTAGCGCTACATATTTTCTTGTATTTATTGTTAACGTTATTTTTGGTAAGGATTCCGAGGCTGATTCATAAAAAAAATTGTATTTACTTCTTCACAAAAATTGTCTTCAGGTTCTCCTTTGCTTTGCCTATCCTCATTTAAGCGATCTTGGCTATAATTTGGACTATGGTTTCCTGCTCTTTGAGTCCCTATGCAATTAACTTCGACGTTATCTACTTCCATTGGTTCTATATTTTGTTTCCTTTGACCTGATCTATTATCCTGTCTTCTTTGAAACGAATTATTTTCATTATACTCCTTATTTTTAGGAATATATTGGGGATTATGTTTAGACTGTCTCGAATTATTAACCCATCTCTTCTGGTCATATGTTTGGGGATTTTGTCTAACTTGACCAAAATTATCTTTATTAGCTTGCCCTTGATTTGCATTGACATTAGGTTGATTGTAGTTGTTTTTATAATATCTATGATCTGAATTATTTGATCTGTTAGGCTATTGTCTATTATATTTCCTGTCGTCTCTGGCTATTTTTCTGTATTCTGGTCTAATACATGCGTCTTCAAATCTTCTCCTAGTCAGAAGTCTTAAAATTTGATTTAAATTTGTTTCCTCATAAATTTTGTCGAGTAGCGTTCCCTGAGTAATTTCTTTTACTGTGTTTACTAATAGGCTGTCCACGTTTGTCAAGTCTATGTAATGTTCGCCCCTATAATAAACTGTCAGTTCGTCTGCTTTGTATTTAATGTTTTGAATTTCAACAATTAACTCATTCACTGTATTTACTTTTAGATTGGATATCATCCTATATATATGGTGGGGTTCTACATTTGGCCTATATCTCAATTTTAACGTTTCTTTAATTAGTTGCCAATTGTCTGGCTCGGATATATTTATGACTACATCTTTTGCCTGTCCTTGGATAGACTTATAGAATATTGTACGTACCGATTCTCGTTTTAATGCTCCATTGTGTATTGTAGATAAAAAGTATTCGACGCTGCTGAAGAAACTGTTTACGGTTATATCACTTGTACCCGTGAACGTTGGTAGATTATTTATCGCCTTGAATATATTAGCCCTGTCGGTACCATGACTTTGTTGTTGTTGATGTTGTAGTTCCAAGTATGCACTTCGAAGTTGCTCGATTTGTTGTTCTCTTCTCGCTAGTTCCTCTACAAGTTCTACTGGAGACATATTTGACTGTTCTTGAGTCTGTGCCATCCTTACTTCGTCAAATGCTCGCTGTCGGTTGATTCGCTTAATGATGATTTTTGTTTTTATTTTTGTTTTCGATTCAGTGGTGTAAGCTACGTTTTGTGTCCACTACACTGACCTTAACACTTTCAAAATTTTTGATCTTCTGTTCTTCAGTGGTGATAATAGAGATTTATGTTCACTGCACTGATATTTTTGCTTTTTAAAAATCTTCTGTTCTTTAGTGGTGATAACAAGGGTTTATGTTCACTGCACTAATATTTTCGCTTTTTGTAGTTAAGTGTTTCAAGGATTATAATTCTGGAGGGTCTGGTCAACTCCTGAGTTGGCTACAGAATCGCAGAATGTACTATATGTATTTTATTAACGAATCTTTTTATTTTCTTTTACGGTTCGATCACTGGATTCCAAGTTGTATTGAAATCCTACCGACTGCGCCACCTGCGTACTTTATAGTACGTCCGAACTTTTTTAAAAAAAGAAGTTATTTTGTTGAAAGCGAGCTGCCGCTTGAAGTGGTAACATCAGACTGTCTTTATTGATTTCTTTTACTTAAAATATAACTTATACATTTGTATTAACTATGCTTATTTGTTATTGTAGAAAATGCTTACTTATCTTTAAGTGGAAATGCTTGGTTTTGTTTATTCAAATTACAATTAATTGATTTCTGCAATTTTACATTTTTAGGTAAGTTTAGCTTGAATTTACTGAATAATGCAATGCTGCATTATCATGTTAAAATGGGACCGGAAGTTGGTTTCGATTTTGTTATTGAGTTAATGAATTTATCTATATCATCAGAAAATGATATGTATGTACTAGGAGGGTCATTGTCTTTATATGTAACTCGTGCGATAGTTAATTGATACCAAACTGAAGTCGATATAACAGTTATGCGGATATGATGTGAAATATATCTCCTGCGCATATATGTATACTGTAACCACGGTTGCCGTTTGCTTAAAATTTTGCGTAAAAAAATTCGTACCAAACCGAAAAAATACGTACCAAAATAATTGGCTAGGCAAACATAACATTTATTAAAACAATTTTAAGCAGTTCATCTGCTGACATATATTTACACAGAAACGGGGTATGTACGAAATGTATATTAACATATGTGTTTGTGTAGAGATAAAAAAACTAAAAACATATAACATTTTATTTTTCTAAATATACCCTATAATGAGTAAAAGTAAATAAATAAATTAAAATGCCCACAATTCCATTCATTTTTTGCGCATATTCCCCCGGTTATAAAACTTACCTATCCATATTTGTTTTTCCGCTTCAGAACTAAGACAAATATGATAATAATTTTAATTTCATTAGCACTATTTGCTGGTGCTATTTTTTATCACAAACAAATAGTGGTACAACTTTTTCTAAAAATATCAAAGCGACGTATGACAGAGAGAGACTCCTACGTATAAGTTGATACAAGTGGTACCACTTCACTTCTGCTGCCAGTAAAGCAGGAGAGTGAAAGAGACACAACATTATGACTAAATAATTTTTTGTAGTGATTAAAATGCAGGTTTGATATTTGTAGCAGTGTCATCGGAGTTGCGTTGAAGTAAAAATGCCAAAAACGTACCAAATTTAGAAGTTGCATACCAACGTACCCGGCGAAAAAATTCGTACCAAAAATGGTACGTTTCGGCCAAAACGGCAACCGTGACTGTTACACATTTTGGGGGTGTCTGAAAATTTTGATAGTGCGATTCTTGTTCTATTTATTAGAATTACAAAAATCTTTATAACTTGCAGTGTGTAGCTACTAAATTTTTATTTTTTTAACACACGATTATATAAAAATATAAGGAAGTTAACAAAAGATGCATTTACTTCAAAAATTCCAAAAAAAAAACCGCTATTTTACTTTTAGATATGTTATATGTAGTTTTGTAGAGAACAGAGCTGTGAATAAATTGCAACACTATTGAAGTTTAAAAGCTTTAAATTAACTGTTGCATCATTTTTAGCGTTTAAATCTACACTTAGATAGTCATTATTAACCGTTTCCCGTTAGAACACTCTACATATGCTTCTAATCAATGAACTCTAATATGGACTTTTGAGTCCATCGTTATCGGAAAGGGCCCTGTCATTCTCTGGAGGAGGTACTTTTTTTTAATTTCGTCCACTTCCTCCAGATATACCATACCAACAATATGATAGAAACAAATTTACTAAATTATTTTTTTCCAATTGTGTTGATAATTAAAATTTTTTATATAAATTATCGGCAGAAACTTTAAGCTTTTTCCATTTCCTAGGCAGCCGTTAGGTTGCCAGAAGGTTTCGTTAGTACTTAATGATAAATTCCCGCAAGCGCCCGCTGTTCCTGTAACGCCAGTGGTGTTTATGGCATCGGTGTTCTATTACCACTATTGTTGGTTTATGACTTGGGCCCTAGCAGCCTTGATTGATATTGACTTGGTACCATTAACGTGCTGCAACCGCTCAACATAAATTGAAAATGTGTGTCCGTTATAGCGTAGTTTGGAAGAACAATCGTGCCGCAAATACTCCACAAAAAGCAACAAGACCAAGGCAAACTGCCTAAAATTGGCAAAAGGCAAAAGTATTTTGCCGCTAATATCAAGGCAGGATCGCCATATAATAACGTCAGTTATCGATTGATTGTTTATTGATAATTCTCAGCTATTTATACAAAATAATCTTATAACAATCATATGTATTTCTTATTTACTACAATACATATTTACTCTAATTCTTGCATACTATGTATACATATATATGTACATATGCATGTGCAATCAGTACGAACATACAAGTTACGCTCCTTAGTATTTAAGGAACAAAAACAAGAAAAATAAATATTTTTTCCTGTGGGACAGAGTGTCCACTTTTTATTGAAGTCAAATATGAACTTAAACTAAGTTACAAAATTCTTACTATTTATACTGAAATTGTGCCTGTGCTGCGATTCCTAATTTCTATGTATGTATGTATTGGGGAAGAATTTTACCGTATTGGAAAATAATTGATTGTATTGGTGAATAGTTGTCGCATTGGGAAAGAATTTGTTTACTTAAACTGCATTTTCCATATGACCAATTTCTGTTATTGTTAGCTCAGCGTTTTGAAATTGTCACCATTTAGCATAGCTGAATGCCGCTTTGAAGTGGATTTGCTTGAGGCGGCTGAATTATGATGAGAAATCATATTTCAGGCGACTTACGAAATCAATTGCTTTTTAATTGTTTCTTACAGAAAAATGTTTTGACTTTGCATAAATACATTGCATTGAAATTAATGGCGTTCGATCGGAGTAGGGTAAGTGATCATATTAAAGAAATGCAATGCTTGGGAATTTATTTGGTTTGGCCGAATTATGAGTAATCATATTTCGGGCAGAATTGTTTGGACCGAGCTTACTTTGCTGTAAGCAATTATTAAGAAGAATTTACCTCTATTTCTACCTTATCCTCCTCTTCTATGATCAATCTGCTGTAACGCAAGAATATCGCGTCAAATTCTGTCTGATTTATAATATCTGACTCCTCATTCATTTGGAAAAAACAAAAAGGAGAGAAAGAAAAAAAATTCTTATTTTATCAGCAAAAATCTACTTTTTGCCCTTAATGGCAGCAGCCGTTAGGTTGCTATATGCTTCTAAATAAAGAATAATACTAAAATACTTAAGTTATATATATATTTTTTTTCTTCTTGACGTTAGCCTCCGTGTCCTTCCCTTGCCGCGGGATTTATTTTTCGGATTAGATGTTTATATTCCACCCTGTTATGCTTATTTGGTGTTGCTGCATCTTAACTATTGTCCAATAATGTCTCCAGATAAATTCTATACAGGTGTCCTGGTTTGGTGTCACTGAGCCGCTACGATATTTGGTGGCATTGAGTATGAGGATGAGCGCATTTGAAGTCGATGGCAAACGTGTACATTAAAGCATTGTAATGGCTCGCTTTTTGGCTCGTACAGTGGGTTTGAATGTGGCCACAACAACGGGAGCTGTGACGGGCTCAAAAAATATGAATTTACTTTTTCTTTTTTTTTTTTAATTTGGTCTGTCTGTATTACAATCAGCAGCCATTGGTGTGATTTTAAAGAAAGGACTTTAAAGGACTCCCTAATTCAATTCAAGAGAATATTATACAACGAGACTGCCGGATCTCAGCAGCTCACTCCTGGCAGGATCGCCATGTAATGATTGAAATAAAAATAATTTGGATTGGGGATGTGCCTTCAATCGGCACCAAATATGAATTCATTTATTCAACATATTTTCGTTCTATTTATACAAATAAATTCTTATATACTACTTATTTACCATAATACATATTTACCTAAATTCTAAAGTAGCCCACAGACGATCAATATTATTGATCAATACGTATTGATCAATATGATTGAAGGTGCATCAATACGCTTCAATATTGCTTCAATACGAGCTCTGTCCATACGATGTTTTAGTGTGAGACTGTTCGTTGCATGGGTAGGTTGCCCTTTTTCGCGCAAGTTTATAAATTTTACAAGAGTTTGAAAATATTTTGTGATTGTTTCTCCAAATCAAAACAATGGTGTCCAATAAAGATTTAGCTTTTCTCACCATTACTTTGGCTGTGTGGGAAATGAAAACTCTGAAAAAGAAACGACGAAAGCGCTGGTCAAAGGGGTGGTACCTGCTGAGAAATCGTTTTACACATGAGCATTTACTGCGCCATCTTCGTGACACAGAACCTGAAGATTTTAAAAATTTCCTGCGAATGGATGATTCAGCTTTTAATCACTTATTGCAGCTGATGACACCTAAAATTCAAAAACAAGATACTGTAATGCGCAAGGCCATTCCGCCATATCAAAGGCTTTCAATTACATTAAGATATTTAGCGTTTGGAATGGATTTAGAAGATTTAAAGTTTACATGTGCTATTGCTCCTTCTACGTTGTCGAACATTATCCTGGAAACATGCGAAGCTATCATTGAAGCCTTAAAGGGAAATATACAGGTGAGAAGTTTAAAAGATAAACAAATGCTTTTAACAATTCAAATCAACCATTTTTTTTTCATAAATATACTTAAAAAAATAATTAAAAAAAAAAATTGCTTAAAATGATGAAAAGTGTTGAAAATATTCGCCTATTGTAGCTGCTCCTGTTTGAAGTTCAGTATTGGGTTCGTCTTCTTCTGATGGGATGATGCGCTGAATTTGGTAAGGCACTGCTCGTGTGTCATGGCCATATGCTGGACTCGATGATGTGCTGTTTGAAGATAACGGCGTTGGTTGCAACACAGCATATGAATAATGCGCCTGACGATTTTCTTGAACAAATGAATTATTGGAAGTAAGAAAATGCACTCCATGTTTAGTCAAACTTCCATTCTCAGCTTCAAACAGAGTGTCATTAATAATTTTTTCTGCAAATCTCTTCTGATCTGCTGCTAATCTGTTCAATTTCAAAGCCCATCCTTTCGCAATTATGTCTGCTTCAGTTTCGGGCTTTTTAAAATATTCTGAAGCCAAGCCCACCAGCTCTTCAGTTCTATTCTCCAAACTTTTTTTTGACCTTTTACGTTGCGGCGTTGAAGAGCAAGTCGGCAATTCTTCTGATTCCGATACTATACATTCTTCACTTTCAGTCTGGAAATAAAAAACAGTTTAAATAGAAAAATGTGTTTCATTTGCAGGTACCCAAAACTGCAGACGGTTGGAAAGAAATTGCTAATGATTTTGAAGAACAGTGGAATTACCCCAACTGCATTGGCAGTGTAGACGGAAAGCATATACTGATAGAAAAGCCAGCCAACTCGGGATCATACTATTACAATTACAAAGGCACTTTCAGTATTGTACTCATGGCAATTGTCAATGCAAATTATCAATTCATGATGATTGACGTTGGTGCCAATGGACGAGTATCAGATGGTGGAGTTATGAAGAACACTGTATTCTGGAAAAAGCTTTCAGAGAATCAACTGAACTTTCCACATCCGAGAAGATTAGATTCCACTGAAAAAAAGTACCCATATGTGTTGATTGGAGATGAAGCTTTTCAGCTACATCCAAATTTCATGAAGCCATATAATCGTGCTCAATTAACCAACGAGAAACGCATTTTTAACTATAGATTATCTCGAGCTCGACGAATTGTCGAAAATGCCTTTGGAATTTTGATAAAAAGATTTAAAATATTCCAAAAAGCAATTAAATTTCATCCTGACAAGTGTCGTAAAATAGTAATGTGTTGTTGTCATTTACACAATTACTTGTCAAACAGGAACCCGGCGTTTTATATACGAAGAGGTGATGTGGACTATGAGAATACAAACAATGGCACTTTCGAAGATGGTTCTTGGCGAAATGAGCAACAAATTACTTTGCAACTTCAAAGATCAATCAGAGGTAACTCTACTGTTGATGCGAAGAATATCAGAGATGATTTCACAAAATATTTCAACTCGCCCGCTGGTTCAGTTTCATGGCAAAATAATTACAGTCTACAGTAGTAATTTAAAATACCACTCATATATGTATGTAAAATTCAAAATCAAATAAAAAAATAAAAAAAAAAATTATCAGTACTGTACTTACCTCTGTACTATCAGTTGCCGCTATGGCCATTTGGTCTTTGATGAACATCATCTCTTCAAAGTACCATGCTTTTGGAGTTGGAATAGCATCCGTTGATGCCCCTGATCGCTTCGCACTTTCAATTGCTTTGTAGTCTTTATTAAAATTTGTGCGCAAGACGTTTATTTTCTTTTTAATTTTTTCTATAGTGAAGTCAGGTTTGTAAAGAACAAGTGCTGCATGCATTTTTTTTAAATGCTAATTGTTTTTTTGTTTGATTGGAATAATCTTTAGATTTCACTTTCCACAACTCGGGCAAATCACGATAAAGATTTATTAGCATAGAAATAAATTCACGTTCACTGTCACTTGTTTCTGCCATTGCGCACTTGTTGAGACTACTTAACCGGACAAAATTATACACATAAATGAGCTCATATTGATCAATAAACGTTGTAGACGTAAATATGCGCATCAATATAGTCGCCGTCAATATGCTTCAATATAAAATCCTATCAATATGCTTCAATGCGCCATCAATATGTTTGAAGCCCTCGTACACGTTCAATATGCCCTTCAATACGTATTGATCAATAATATTGATCGTCTGTGGGCTACTTAAGCTCAACCAAAGTATGTAAGCCAGCGTATGCAAACGCTCGCTGGTACATTCATACCTACATTCATACACAAACATTTGCTTGTGCAACGCATTTGTGGGCATTGCCGCATAGCGTGTGACTTTGCTAACAAAGCGTATTCGACAGTTTTTAATAGCTGCGTGCCGACTGTTTGTAAGTATGCAAATTAATGTTTAGAGTTTATCCTAAACGTTTTTAAAAAATTTATTTCAGCTCGCGTTAGCCAACGAGTTTAGATACCTACATTAAAACACTTAGCTTTATTTTGTATTATTAAAAGTCGTTTTATTAACCGTATAACGATTTCCAAACGTGTGCTTCAAGCGGTACTCCAAAACTAAACTGCTTATTCTAATTTACGTCTATTTATACATTCTTTAAATGTTTACTTAAAATTAATTTCATCATTCGATGAAATAGGCTTAGCCTTGAAATGAAGATATCAATATCCATCAATTAAACGGATCATTGCATTGCGTTGTATCTTTAAAGATGCAAAAGTAGCCAACTGCAAAAACAAAGAATGAGTTTGTTATTTTAGCTGAAATTCGTTTACAACGCATTTCTCTACTTGACCCATTTTTGATAAATGCCAACTCGGCATGTTGCCATTGGGCAAGCATAGTATGTGTGATTGTGATATGGCACCGAATGGGATAGTTAAATGCCACTTTGAAGTGAGTTTACTTGGTGCGGCTGAAATTTGACGAGTAATCATATTTCAGGCGACTTATGAAGTTGATTGCTGGGGGATTTGCTTAGGTCGGCCGAATTATGACTGATCATATTTCGGGTATTTTGTCTAATTTGTTTATATTTCCCCTATGCCTTTCATCTATGACCTGGTCAACTGCTGTGGCCAAGCTTGCATTCGGATTCAGCACGTTTTGGACTACCTGTGGTCCTTGTTGCGTCAATATGTTTGTAGCGATGTCTGATATTAAACTCCTCAGCTCATTCATGCTTAATTGTTCGCTGTTTGCCGCTTGAGGGGCGTTGGCGTTTAGGGTTGGGGGCCTGACCAAATTGTTTGGGTTTGACATTTTTTCCTATTTTCCTATTCCTTCGCAAATATGTTTGATATGTTGTCTTCCTTCTTCTTTTTGTTGGGATTTTGTATTCCACTTCGCTTACGCTTGATGTCGTCTTCCCTCTGCTTTTTGCTGGGATTTTGTATTCCTCTTCGCTTACGCTTGATGTCGTCTTTCTTCTGCTTTTGCTGGGATTTTTTTTTAATAAAAAATGTTCCTTCCACCATAACTGTTCTTCTTGAGTCTCTTTGTCGTCTTTGTTTTTCTTCTAATGTTATTCTAAGTCTTTTTGATAATGGCTGGTACGTAGTACCCCCTGTTTGATTACGCTACTAAGGAGCCAATTTATCACTTTGCTTTTTGAGTGGCACCTGTTCACTTTTTTTCCTCGCGTTTTTTTCCCCCTTTTTACGCGCTATTTTGATTTGCGAAACCGAGTCCTTATTTTTTATTTTTCAGAACTTAAATACGGTTCTCTTTGATAGAACGGGTTCTTACTTTTTATTTTTCAGAACTTAAATACGGTTCTCTTAGATAGAACGGGTCCTTACTTTTTATCTTCAGGACTTGACTATAGTTCTTTCCTTTTTTTGTGTAAACCGAGTCCTTACTTTTTATTTTCAGGACTTAAACACGGTTTTTGATTTTTCAGCACTGGCACTATTTCACGTTTTATACCGAATGCTGTTTTTTCGGCGTTCGCGAGTCCTTACTTGTTTTTTTCAGGGTATATTTCGCGCACTTGCCGAGAACTTCGCTCGGGCGCCAGTTGCTCTGCAACCCAAATATTCTTATGTAAAGGAATTCATTTATTTCCTATGTGTTGGGAAAGAGCTCATTTTGGAGAGAAATTCGTTTACAACGCATTTCTCTACTTGACCCATTTTTGATAAATGCCAACTCAGCATGTTGCCATTGGGCAAGCATAGTATGTGTGATTGTGATATGGCACCGAATGGGATAGTTAAATGCCGCTTTGAAGTGGGTTTACTTGGTGCGGCTGAAATATGACGAGTAATCATACCGAATAAGTTGAATGTACTATCGGCACATGTCACATTTCTGATATACTACAGATATCTTAAACTATGTATCGAAAGACATTGGACTGCTTATCAGTATTTTCGGTGCAGACATTTAGTTGTGATACTCTAAGCATCAACGCATTGTCTATTGTCTTTTCCTAAAACATACCCACGTGTTATTATTCTATACATACACTTTATCTGCATGTTTTAGGTCCAATTATTGACAACTGCCGTTTTAACTTTTTTTTTTGTAAGCTAATAATTAGTCGTTACCACCGTTTTTTTTTGGTAAAGGTTTGCCATATCGATAATATGAACACGAAGAATAATTACACAGATTGTAAAAAAACGTATACAGATATTGGGTCTAAATCCATAAGAACATGTCGGGATATGTTGACAAATTAAGACCGGATGCGTATAAATTAAAAATAAGTGGACCTGCGGGAACCTTCATTATAATAGTGGGTATATCACACACGACTTCTTTTTGTTTTTAACTCGCCCGAGTCCTTTCTATTTTTGGAGTCTTTTTCGATTAACGCTAATATTTACTTTTGGCAGAGTCGTTTAGACTGAGTTGACAGCTGATAACAGGCTTGGCTTGTTTATATTCCTGCGTTAAAGTAAACTTACCCTCTAGTATCAACACCCTTGTTAAGCTTACCGGAAAACATATTTGAATGCTTTTTTTTTTTTTTTGTTTAAATTGTATACCCGGGTTCGACGTTGTGCTAAATTTAACTCGTCGTTATTAGCCGTTTCACGTTAAGACACCATATATCATGTTTATAAGTATGTCATATACGTATTGTAAAGTGCAACACGTCAAATTATTTATTACTAAATAATGGGTAGTTTGAAGAATAAAAGCAATTGTGCCATTCTCAAGTAGAGATTGGCACGCGCCGTCATTCAAAAATGTTTAAAAATGGCGGAGTAATCCATGTTTCAGTAAAACGTGTCGCAGCTAATACCGTCCATTGGCGTGCAGAGTAGCGTCCGTAATTCTTATCTGTAACAGTGAATATAAATATCTTGTTAACTTGTATACTTTTTCACTCTATATAAACCTCTCGCTCTGCCGCTGCTCAAAAATAAAATGCTGAAATGAAACTGGACATATTTGGACTTTTTTTTCTTGACGGTCAAAAACAAAACATTTTTCATGATTTTTTCATAATTTTTTGATGATATTAACATACTTTTTTATAAATAGTTTCTATTTTTTTGTCAACCATTTTAATAAACAGTTTTTCTTTATTATGTTTTTAAAAGTTTAAACAAAAAAATTACTTGAATAGTGCAAATAATGTGCTAACAGCATTAATTTCTTTGGATGATGAAAAGTCCACAAAAAAAAAAACCAAAAAAAGTTTGAACTTTAAAAGGCTGTAGCTTATTCAAAACTGCTTATATTGCAATGAAAATTTGGATTCTTCTTAATGAAAGTCTTACCTATCATATGATATATACTTTGTTAGCTTTTGTAAGCTAAAAATTTTTGATTTATTCCCACTGTTCACCGCACTGTGCGCCCTCTCTTCCAATACCAAGCAAACGCATGACAAACACAGTTCTTCGGTTTATTTCGTATCCTGTATTAATTAACGGGCCGGAATGACTGTTTCTCTGACCGCAAATACAAGACATGGAAATTTGAAAACCCAAGCCTCGATTTCCACTTTGAGCGAACTCCACGTTACTCTCACAATTCTTACAAGAAACCAATTCGGAAATTGCCGTAAATACTGACAAAAATTCAATGATCCTATAACAGTGCGATAAATTGACTGTAACACCATCGCTCGTAGAAGAATTAAATTTTTTCGCTGTGGAGCTTTCTCCAACTGGTCTATCGGTATTCCTAGCTGTGAACTGATTGCTCTGAACTGCTTTTCGGATGTTTCGGAGACATGTTGGCTCTAGAAAAATCAAATCAAAAAGCGTAAAATATTTGAAAGATACGAGAGAATATAGCACTACTGGGTTTTTCACACTCATGAAATTTCGAGGGTAAGAGAGATAAGTCACGGCATCTCGCAGCGCGCGCGGTCCGACGCACTTGTGTTATACCTGAAATATCTCTTGAATCACTTCGAAAGCTAATATTTCACACATATGTTTTCAGATATTTTTTTTTCGATGTAAATGACGCGACCCCCTTAAACTAGTTTTATCATTAAATCAGGTGATAATGTCATAGTCACATCACTATCCGTCGTTGTTGCAATTGTGTATGCGCTACAATTTATCAACAATGCTAATTATCACTAAAATAGATCTGTTATTGTAACTCTTATCGACTTATTATCAATAATGCATCAGGCCTTATCAAACATTTATATTTTTATTGTATAACTGTAAGATTATGGATTTGTTCTTTAAGAGGCGAACAATTGTAATCTAGTTTATTGTATATTGTTTAAATGAAATTGATGTATTGTGAAGTTAAGTAAAATGAATTACATTGCAATTTAAGAGAAAGTATAAAATATTAAATTCGGCTGATGAAACACACGTCTGCGTCGTTCGGCTTTTGCAACACAACTCTGTCGTTTTCGTTCTTCTCTTGTTTCTTCTCTTCTCTTGCAGTGCCGGCAATGGCGTTGCCACCTGCATTCCCACATAAATTATACTGCATGTCCATGTTACCACTGGTCGTTCAAGTGTTTAAATTCACTTTGAATATTTTGTGATGGGCGTGAGATGGCACTGTATTATTAAAGTATGGCTCTTTTCATCACAAAACAGAAAGGGTTCTGCCGATCAATAGGCCTTCGCTAGCTCTGCCGGAATCTGGAGAATTGAAATGAAACATTCATAAGTATTTCTAAGTTCATTCTAATTTTATTTGTAAAACTTATAGCTATTTATACAGTTTGTAAATGCTGAAAGTGATTTTCATTAACAAATAAATAGAAAAATTTGATACAAAATATTTATTAATTGATTTATTTATTGATTTACAGCCTCCATTCTGCCTCCAGTTGCATTTCACCATTTATCTCGACATATTTAGCATATTTAGTTGCTAAATCTGGGGTTAACCCGTCAGACATGTATGCTCCTTCTAACGATTTGTAAACTTTTCTATTCCAGTAGTATATTGATTTCATGAGTTTTACTGCTAAAACTTCAACTGATTCACCATTGATTGCTGAATTTAGTTTTTGTTTTATTGCAATGATCAGGTTTAAAAGGTTGCTAGCTGTTCGTTTCCGCTTAGTTTTTATCATGGAAAATACTATAGCCCATGAGTATCCTTGATTTGTTCTAGGATATCTAGAGCATCCAAGAAGCAATGCAAGTTCTCGGCTTACCATCAAACTCAGGCAGAATTGACGAGGCTGTCTTTAAGAATTTTACCGTTGTCTGTACCATTTTGTCGTTCTCTATTTGTAAATTTTTGTTGGAATTTCAATTTTCTGATCTTCTAAATCGGACGGAGATTCCAATAAGAAGGTACTAAAGTTTAATTCTATTTCGTTTTCGAATGAAGTTGGGATGAGCATCTCAATATTATATCTTGCTAGTGAGGACACTAATTTGTCCCTAACACTAGAAAATATTTGGTATGCATCTTTTTGATGACTGCTAGTTAGTTGGCTATTTACGTTACGTATAGCTTTACCTGTTCTATTTAATTAATCTAATATTATCGTGAGATGTTTCAACACAGTGTCAGTTTTTTTTTTTACTTTTTCCTCCGTTGTTGTTGTCAAATTCAGTTGGTGGTAAAGTCTCGCAGGTGGTCTCCTATAATTAAATTTTCTTCCGGCCGTGGAGGTGTAACTCAGGGGCTTGTCCCGTTCACCGCTTTTATTCGCCTACAGAAATAGGTTTTGGCCCAGCGGTAGGGTCAGGCACAGCTATCTCTTCCCAGAGTTGCTCAAAATCGTCGCGATAACGGATTTTTGAAAAAAAATTTTATTTTCGGGTTTTGGAAAAGTCGATTTTTCGACCAAAACAAGTCCCAAAACCCGAAAATACAATTTTTTTCAAAAATCCGTTATCGCCAACGTTTTTAGCGCATAATTTTAAGAGGGACAGCAAATATGAGACAAATTCGTTTTCATCGAAAACATTTTTGCACGTATGCTGAAAAAACCTTAAAAAAACCAACGTTTTTAGCGGACGTTTTTGGGTCGGACAGGGTATACATGAAAATTTTAAAATCAAATGAAAATTTTTTTTGTAGGTCATAAAAAGACCTTAAAAATCAAAGTCGAAAAAGTTCAAAAACATCAATTTCGCAAGCTCGAAAATTATTTTTTTGGGTATGCATAGTGGAACTTTTTTTTCCTGAGCCCAAAACCTATCAAAAAATCGATGGCGCGATATCGGTTAATAAATCGACCCAGCCTAACGCATATACAAATATATTTATGTAGATATGTTACCGATGTTACATTTGTGATATACTACAATATACTTAGTGAAAATGTATGTCTTTTTTTAACTGCCAATAGGCGCCGAAGTTCATTTGTTGTATCTGGATTTACAATTGTATCTATATAAATAAATACTAAGCAATTTGTTATACCTAACAAGGAATCGAAAAACAGTCGACATTCTTTTAGCCATTTCTTTCCGTGTATTCCATCAAACGCCGCTTGCTCTGTCACTGCCTCTGTTGTATCACTCAAATTGTTTAGCCCATCTACATACATTTTATTGACCCGTGGCTGGTCTCCCCAAACCAAAACATACACAATACGATTTTATGTGGAATAATGTTGATGAGGATGACGATAGGTTTTATTTCCTGAGGAATTTGAGTAAATATTTATACAATGAACAAATAACATGAAACTCTACTTACACATTTGTGTGATTTGCAACCTTCTTTCCTCTATGTCAGCCACGAATGCCCGCGTTTTCTTTCGCACATTTCTGGCTGTCATATTTTACAATCTTGGAATAGCGTTAATAATTTTAATACATTTTACAGGGTTGCCTACAATACACTATTACATTAAATTAATTTCAATTTTGGTCTTACGCGGCTCCAAAACATTTCTTTCTGTCTTTTTTTATTAACCTTCCACCTTTTTTTAAGATTTTGATATTTACTGTGTAAGTACTTACTTTTTAATAATAAAATCGCAATTTTCACAAACTGGACGCGGTTGTTCACTTTACGATTTCGTTGAAAATTTGCTTTCATCAAACAGCTGATTGTTATCATGGCAATCTGGGTTACCACATTCACATTTTAATTTAATTGCTGGTAAAAGTGGTAATTGAACTTTGTATTCCTCTGCATGACTTATGGTCTTATTAGACGTTCGTTATTTCTAAGTATGCTAAAAATACAATATTTTTTACAATTGCCACTAAGTATTATTTAGAAGCTAGCTGTTTTTTGCAAATTGAAATTTTCTTGCTTGAGAGTAATAAGTCCGCTCAACCCATAGCACTAACACAAGTAACGATCCACTCTCGTTATGGCTGGTTTACCAAGGAATTTCCTTGTATTGTTGGGAATTGATACTGATCATGAAATAGGTTGTAATGCAACATTCTCCCTATTTCAAATTAATAAAAACTCGGTAGTTTGCTTTGGTGCTGATATCGAAATTGATTGTCTTTACTAAAATATTTACTACAATACATATTTACCAATATTCTTACATACTAAACATAAACATTTTTTTTTTCTCCGTAAGAAGGTTAGACCCAATAACATAACACTTTTAGAAAGTAAATTTTTGTCATTTGAGAATATTCTCTCGGGCGAGGCACTACTTGCTTGCTAAAATTTTTAAACTCAATTTAAATAGCAATGAAAATTTAAGTTTATTTATTTCCCACCATCGTATAATAATTAATTTTGAACTCGATCAATATTATTTTTTGTATTTGAAGGCTGAAGACATCTTGAAAAAAATGTTTCGTTATTATTTGAGAGAGGATTCAGTAAACTAATTTCATTGCTTTAATCGTGTTTTTAAAATGTATTTTTATATTATTTTCTCTTTATTAGAAAGATGTAACAATTTGTTAGTTGGTGGAAACAAAAACAAAGAAATGTTGTGAAAAATATTTTATTTGTTAATTAACACATCGTTTATCAATGTGCTGATTTTAAGTTTAAATGACTTTATACATTCTAAATCATCAGTACGTCTGTATGAGAATCATCGAATAATTTCACTTCATTCAGTAAATGTACATGTAATTTGGCCATCTCCTCAAATCTGCCATGAAATGATGACTTACGAGCATTTCTTCTATAACTACATGTTATGCAGAATATAGTTGTCAGGTTCATTGTAAATTTTCATGTTATCAAATATTGTTTTGTTCATTTCATTATATGTAGGTTTGATAAAAGAGGCCCTTAAGTAATCATTATCACCGTCAACTATAATTAACTTCCCGAACTAATCAACTTAGCTCAAGCTAACCGGTTAAGCGGACGGTTAAATCGAACTAACTTTTAGTTTTAGCGGCAACTGATTTTTGGATTAACTCATCCAAAAGTCGTCATCTAGTGTTGCAAAGAATTCAAAAATCCCCCTTTATTGAAAAATAAGTAATACTTGGAAAGTCCTTTTTGTGATAAATTTACTTTACACTAAATAGTAACTCAGTAATTTATGGGGGCTTAAGTCGTCATTATTACCGTGCACATTATATTTAGACTTGTGAGTTTTTTTAGTTTAAACTTTTTAAATCCAACATTTGGGTGTTTTACTTTTATTAAAACAAAAAAGCTTTAATTTTGAACTAACTATAAAATCGTATCCATCCTCAACGCCAATTATTTTATTAATGGGCATAATTATTAAGAACTATTAACCTTTTGTTTTTATATAATGTTCGGCTAGTAGTCGTTACTAAATCTTAACTTAAATAGTCATTACTACAGGTACGCATAAGAAATAGCGTTAATTTTAGCAACAACTCAATAAACTTTTGAACTAGAGATGTTATAGGTCTCATATGTGTGGGATTATACTTACTCGCGACGCACTACGACCTGTACACCTGAACACAATTTAATAAGTAGATCAATGTCCTAGGTTTTGGACAGTAAATACAATTTTTAATTATATAAAAAGTTGAGTAGTATAATAAAAGTTTGATTAAATTGATTAAAAGTTTTAGTTAATTGAATTTAATTGAAAAAATGTAATGTTCACAGCTTTAAATCATCGCGTCGTCAGATGAACGTCTTTACACTTCTCGCGTCGTTTTTCCACTGACTCTTCTGTCGCTGCTCAATTGTAGTTCTTGCTTCGATAGTTTAACCCTTAGCTTCCCACATATGTATTCTCTGTTCTCTCAGTTTGGAAATGTCGTCGCTTCAGAAAACGAACGGCGTATGTTACAAAACACAGTTTCGAGAAAATCGACTTTGAAGTTTAAATAGGAATTATAAAAAAACTACCGTAAATTTTTATGATTTTTTTATGAGTTGTAGTGATGTGACTGGTTTCCACTTTCGATTTTCAAAAGTGCAATATCTTCAAAAGTTTGTGAGATAAGCGCCTTTTCATTAGGAATGCATTTGTTGTATGTGACGTTTGTGCACCAGTATGTTTACGTCATAGCAAAATTTCGCTTGGTGTTGCTGGAAAGGAGGAGGAACTCCGTCATCGCGTGTTGGAATATTGCAAAAGGCATACTCCTTGGAAGGCGCTGCTCCTCAATACAGAGTCTGTCTGACGAGAGGTATGAAACCAGCGCAGTCAAAGTTCTGTCCAAGGGTCTTCTTTACTGGTTTACTGCCTCTTCCGTTGCCCGAATAGAGCTGTTCATCCTTTGGTGCAGTCTCTTTTGTTGTTGTCGGTGCAGCGGGTGGTCCTCGGCGTTGTGGTTGCCTGGGGTTCTGTGAGCGGGGTGGCCGCTGTGGCGGTCTATTACGCGCCTCTTCTTCACGCTCAACCATGTTAACTTGGTTGCTCCAATTGGTATTTCCAAATTGTTGTTCGTGCTGCCTTTCATTAAACTGGGCCAAACGTTCTAAATCGCGTGGCCGCATAGCACGTCGGCGTGGCTGTTGTGGTTGGTTCGGGGGGCTTCCCTGCCCGGAGCTTGTCGCTGCTGGTTTACAGGTGGATTTCCACGCTGTTGTTGATTTCTATTATTATTAATGTTTAGCGCCATTGTAGGCTTCTATTATTCGAATAAAAATATTTTCTCTAAAAACGACTGCCAAAACACCGCACTCAGAACTGCCACGGGGTGCCTCCTTATGTCTCCTGACATCCTAGGCAGGTTAAGTAGTCGCTACAACAACAACACAATTTCCTTACACCTGCCTAATTCAAACAGGTATGATATTCAGGTTTTCTCGTAAAAAGGCTTTGCAAAAGTACTTTTTGTAAAAAATGACCTATGGAAATGTTTAAATTCAAAAATTTCTAACTTACCGTAGAAAAAATTACCACCACTAAATAAAAATCATATCTTTTATCAATTTTTTTTATTTATTTTGAAAACTCAACAAACTTAAAAAACTTATTTCAAGTATATATTCATATAAATGAATTAAATACAAGTATAATATATTCACATACTTACTTGTAAATTACATACATAAAAATAATACATATTTTCATATAAAAAAAAATTAATACTCATAAATGCAGTACTTATTTATTTTTATTTATTTATTTCTTACAGCTTAAACTTAGCCTAGCTTATACCTATTTCCAGTATTTCATTTATAATCTAACTTAGATTATAAATGGAAAATTTACAGTAACAATTTGGTTGCCACTTTTTAGTGCTCAGCATGGGCAGTCCTTCGGAACATACCAATACAAGGGTAGAACCAGTTGGATGCAGATAACAGGCCGTCTACGCAAGTAAAGCGCGAAGACAATATATGAACGGCGAAGCACTGATGGAATAGTGATGCGTTTTAGTATAAGTTTCGGCAACTTTCTCCACGTGCGCATGTGGCTGTACATCTGGAAGTACTTGGTTCGCACGCACTTTGCACGATATTTTGAAGGGCTGCCCATTCTGCACTAAATTGGTAGTGTTTTACAGTAATCATACAGTTTTTGTTTGAATTGATTCATATTACATCGTCGCCCGGATAAATGATTGTCGTATGTTACATTTGACGACTTTTGGGAAATGAGACTTGAAGTTTGGAGTTCAATTTCTCAAAAACGCTTCATTGGATTTAGTCAAAAGTTTGGCAGAATGTTACTGGCCCACAAAATTCTTTAATTAAGTAATGTTAAATGGGTTTTGTTAATTATTTTAGAATTTATAAAGGATTTTCTTCCGTAATGTTTTTTCGTATGTTACATTTGACAACACCTTTGCAGGCATGTCATATAACATACGACAAAATGGACTGTCAACTCGAACAAAAATAAAATTTTTTTAGATTTTGTCTTCTCATTGTCTTTTAGATTCAGTCTTTAAAAAAATTACTTATAATTAATAATAATACGCAAAGCGGTTAGGTACGTAAGTATTTTAATCTTTGAGTAAAGCTCTATAAAAAGCTTTATCCTTTTCGTTTTCCAAGAATGGAATGGCACTTATTAAGTCTTTCTTTTTATTTTCGTCTATTGCTTTTTTCGGCATAGGGCGAAGAGATTGTTCCCAAATATTTGTCAGTTTACCAAATCTAGCTTTTTTTTGAATATTTGTATAAGAGTAATTTACATTTTCAAAAGAAATTTTCGTCCCAACTTTAAACAAATTATCTTTGGAATATAGTATTTATTTGCATTTAAAGAATTGTACATCTTTAAAGTTCATATTATCCGATTTTATAGAATAGCTTTTAAATTCGCTGTCAGCCATTTCCAACAAACAAAGTTTGGTCTTTGGACAGTTCATATTCTTAAGCAGTCTTATTAATGTAAGTTGACTAGGAATTTCAACGTTTCGTAAGTATTTCTCAATCACGCTGTGAACACAATCAACCACTTGTAAGCAAGAATGTCCCGGCTCACTGAATTTTTGCTTAATTTCTTTAATATGTGAATGATCGTGTAAAAATTGTAACAAAGCAGTTGCAGTTATACGATTCCTGTTTTGTGGAACGCAAGAGTCACTCCATAATATAATGGTTTCAATGTTTGGATGGTCTTCCGAAATTTTACTCAATATTTTAATTAAGGCACTAGCAATATCGTTTCCAATTCGTCCGCTCAGAGTTTCGTTCCATTAGGCGCAATATGTTACTTTGTCGTGTCCAGTCAGTGTAAGCGTTCCAGTGAGGTTGAAAACAGACAACTTTCATTTGTAATAAAAGCTGGAAGCATATAACTTTGGGAGTGAAAATACATTTTCCAGGTCATATACTAAAATTGCTGTATTTGGGTCAATGATTTGGAAATCGGCATCGCGTTCAGCTGTTGTAAACCGCTTTTCGTTTAAATGTTTCTGATGGAGCTGAAGAGAAGCTGCCGTTTGTTTATCAACATTATTTGTTGTAAAGATATGACATCTGTCGCAAACATCCTTACGTGGTGTATAAAACCCTAAGTTGAACTTTGTGTTAAAAACCTTTCTGTAAATATCTAAACTGACTGGGTTATTGTTCGAAACTTTGTAAAGATCATACATTTTTTGGATACTTAATGTCGACTCCAAATATTTTCTCGAGGTCGACGACCTACAATAGTGTGAATCCACTGTTGGAAAACTTGAAATATGGGTTTTCACTTCCTCAATTCGAGCTTCTTCGGTGGATTTTCTTCCACAATTGCGTGGCTTCGACAAATATTCTTTCGTTTCCTCCGCAAAATGCTTATCTCCAGCAGAATTTGCTAATTTACCAATTGCTTCAAAAGTAGAATCAGTTTGGTGTAAAATATATCCTTTGGGCACAAGAACGGCATTTGATACAGGTACAACATTATCAGGTACAGCAACTTCTGAATATATACCAATAGGAGTGTGTGCAATTGGATTAAATGTTGATTTTCATGGTCAAAATATGATCACCACTGGTGATAGTACTAATCCAATGGTACCTACTGAAATTGTAAATATAATTCCCCAAAATATAGTAGATAAATATTATTTAGAAAATACTTGTTGTGCTATGGGAGTTCCGAGATCGATTTCTGAATATTTCAGTCTTAGTATAAATAAAAAAACTAATCCATTAACAGGAGATAAAGCAAAGGATTATGATGTTAATGATAAAGGTATTTATAATTTAGATTATAAATTAAAAAAATTTTTAATAAATGGTTGCATTAATAAATGCGTAGTTGATTATAAATATAATGTAAGAAATGGAGAAATAACTAATAATAAATATCATACTATTCCCTGTCCTCGAAGAAACCAATTA
Source organism: Merzomyia westermanni (assembly GCA_949987695.1). Taxonomy (NCBI): domain Eukaryota; kingdom Metazoa; phylum Arthropoda; class Insecta; order Diptera; family Tephritidae; genus Merzomyia; species Merzomyia westermanni. The sequence goes on along the minus strand of OX465293.1, from coordinate 4,040,467 downwards.
GCTTGTGCTAATAAAACAAGAGGATCGAAAAATAAATTAGAATTTTTTCATACAGGAGTTAGTCCAAATATAAAATGTGCATCAGGTCAAGTTGGTTTTAAAAATACTAGAGGTTCAGTAGCAGTTTTAAATAATCAAATAGAAAATTCATATAAACGTCAATTAGAAAACTATGGAGAATATAATATGAATAATGGATGTTCATCATATGCTGCACAACCACAAGTTCATGTTGGTATTATTGCTACACCACAATTAAATCCACAAGATGAAAAAAAAAAATTTTTAATTCTTGTTGTTATTGGAAAATAGACTGTGGAATCACTATTACTACAAGTCCTCATTCAGCTATGACAGCAGGAGCTTTAGTTAGTTGGCCTAAAGAAGTAACATTTAAAGAAAATGCAAATATGAAATATACAGATGGCGTTACTATGTTTGGAAATATAGTAAATGCTACTGGTAATGTTTCTACTATGAAAGATATACTTACCGAATATGAAGTTATACATCCAAGAAAAAAATTAAAATAATGTAATTTTATATATTTTTATTTAAAATAAATTCTTGATATAAAAAATATACAGCTAATGGATATGGTTTTTTATTATATTGTTTAAGATATGAAGCTGGTTTCCAATTAAATTGAAACATTCTTGATCGAAATGCTTCATTTTTTGGAAAAATGTCATTATTTGACAAAATTATTACAGGTGTGCGCATAATTACAGCATCGCCTTGATACTTAACTTTTGCATTACAAGTATCACCACCTAAAATACATTTTAATGTTTCTGATGCTGATGGTTCCATCATTGGCTCGTTCCATAATATTATTCGTTTATCAACACATTCCATTAATGGAAATGTGCAATAACGATTAAAATTACCCATTTGGCCAAAATTTATGCAATAATGGACCACAGCATCAAAAAAATAATTTTTACCTGAATTTGGTGGTGATAATATAAATATAGAATTTTTTTTCGGTACTTTTTTATCTAGTACATTAAATAATACATTATAAAATATTTGAATATTTTTTTCATTATCATTAAATTGGTATCTGATTAATTTTTTTCAAATTTCAATTGACTTATCTAGAGGATAATAGTAGTCATTAATATTACAATGTGGTGCATTGAATATTAGATGTTGTGGGTCAATATTCGAAAAATGAGTGTAAAGTTCTTCGATGCTTAAATCCGTATAAAAAGAACTGTGAATTTTAATAATATTTATTAATAATGGGCTCACTCGAGAAAAAAACTTCCATTTGGAATTCATCCAAATTGAAGTCGAAAAAATTTGACTAACAGGACTCACGGGATATTTTTTGAGCCACTGTAAAAGCTTTTCTGCTTTTCCGTCTTCTTTACGTCGTTCAGGGACGTTATCTGGTGAGCTACATTTTTTAGGATCTTCTTTATGGCCACATAATTCGGATCCAATGGTGAGCTGGTTAAGAAGGTTGTTCGTACATCGGCTGTATTCGGTCCCCTACCACTACCAGATTGTTATATATCCATACTCGATTCAAGTGGCAAATCGGCAAGATCAGCACTATTAAGACTAGTATCAAGATTATCAAGGAACTTGTCCCAATCGTTATCACTTTCTCCACTCTGTGTAGGAGAAATTTCAATTGCGGATTCTCTGTCGTCGGATCGTCGTCCGGGATCGGTAGGTTCAATTGGTTGTTGATATTGTTGTTCTGTAGTATTTGACGTGGCCGCCGTGGTGTGAAGGTAGTGTTGCCGGCCTACCACACCGAAGGTCCATGGTTCGAGCCCTGGTACAGGTAACATCAAAAGTGATTTGAAAAAAAAAAAGTTTTTCAAAACGGGGTCGCCCCTCGGCAGTGGTTTGGCAAACTCTCCGAGTGTATTTCTGCCATGACAGGCTTCTCAGCAAAAAATTCGTCTCCTTTGTAGATGCCGTTCGGAGTCGGCAAAAAACTGTAGGTCCCACCAATTTGTAGGGAAAAATTCAAATCGGCACACCACAAATTGGAAGAGAAGCTTGGCGCAAAAATCTCTTAGGAGGTTTATGATGATATACCTGTTGTATATCGCGCCATAGATAGATAGTATTTGACGTACTAGGTATATCATCTAGACGCTCTTGATGCTGTCTTCTTAATTTTTTCACAGTTTCTGTATCACCTTTATACTCGTCTCTAATTTTTTTATATTCTTCGCTTTGATAAAATTCTGTTATGGATTTATATTTTGGATACAAATCTTTGTATTTTTGCCAAATTGCTCTCTGACGTTCACCGTATAAATATTGACCAAAATTTTGTTTTGTTGCTTGACGTTTCATATTTCCACCACCATAAAGAACACCAACAAGACTTTCAATTCCATATTTTGCAGCTAAACCGCATTTTCCCAATAAGCGTCCAAAGTCAAACGGATTTTGTATACTATGAAAGTTCCGGATTGCTTCAAGATCAGCTTTTCGTATATCACCAGAACAAATTGAGAAAGCGTAATCAATATCATGTATTTGTGCGATTAAATCTGCTTCATTGGTAGCGTCACCATTATAAATACTGTTGCCAGGCCCTAAGTAGTTGAAACCTGGCACGTTTGCCATATGAAACTAAATGTATTTGTTTGTATATTGCTTATTTATAGGGAAAAATACTGCGCAACTCTTATTTATTTATAGGAAAAATACTGCGCAATTTGTATACAATATTTATACACAATAAAATTACCCATAAAAAAATTGCGCCGTAAAGATTTCATATAACACAACCACCTCCACCACCACACAGTGTGTGTGTGTGCGCAAACGCCAGGGCCCGGCCTACAGGCTAACGGGCTTCGCCCATGTTTAAGCCATTGTAATGGCCTTGGGCCCTGAAGTCGAAAAAATTTTACTAACAGGACTCACGGGATATTTTTTGAGCCACTGTAAAAGCTTTTCTGCTTTTCCGTCTTCTTTACGTCGTTCAGGGACGTTATCTGGTGAGCTACATTTTTTAGGATCTTCTTTATGGCCACATAATTCGGATCCAATGGTGAGCTGGTTAAGAAGGTTGTTCGTACATCGGCTTCCTTCCACCAATTTTTCTTTTCCATTTTTACAATTTTCGAGAAATTGTAAACATCGATTTTCAACACATGGTATCCACGTTCGCCCGGCGATGTCCATTGTACATATGTGTCTTGTGTCCCTCTCGCAATAGATTGACCCAATGTTCGATTGTAGACTCGACACTGGAAGTAGTTCTTCGAGAAAATCGTCTTCCAACGTCTTTTCTACATTTGAATCTTTCCATAATTGAGCATCGACAGGCGTAATTGTGGTACGTGCAGTCGTGGATGACATGGAAGTGTTCATCGTGGCTGCAGAGGACGAACACGGCTCCTCTATGTCTCTCTCGTAAGTCTGAATAATCAAGTCGACTAAATGTGTCGGAAGAGATCTTCTCTTTTTTTAATATATTACACGTTCGGAATCGATATGTATTCAAAAAAAAGCGTTTGCAAACTTGTACAGTTTTATTGCGTATTTTCAAGTAGAAATGAAAACTTTTATTTTTTTTGGATCGTCCTGCTTTTTACTCTCATTCCGTCTACGCTTCACTTCTACCTGTTTCACGAAATTTGCGTAAAATGTCTGCTTCTCGGTGGAACTTAGGCTCCAGAAATTGTCCAGTATTGCCTCCCTTTCCCGTGTAGGTATATTTTTTGCACACGTATAAAAGCAAGGTTCGGAACATGCTGGACCAAGGGTTTTTCCGGGTATGTTGTTGCCCTTTTTGTTCACATAGGGCAGGCCTCGATTACGCAGATGTTTTCTTTGATTTTGTTTCCACAATCGGTGATTTCGCGAACGTTTTCTGGTCTGGCGTCTCGTTGAAGGCTTAAAATATAATATATACATAATATAATAATAATGTTGATAGATTGAATAAAATAAATAATTTCTATACATACAAGAACTGTTGTTATCGGAAGGCAAATTTCGCAGCTCGCTGGTATCAGCCTCTGGTGGAGATTCGATTGTAAATGCAACAGATTCGTAATATTGCGTTATAGAAGACTTCTTAGAAATATCTGGAACATGTTTCGAATCTTTCTGATCATCGTCCGGTGAGAAGTCAACGTCGCTGTCGCTAAGTACTTCGTGCTCCATCCTGTTAAAATATAACAATAATTCTGTAAAAATATTAACAGCCAGTTTCACGAAGCAATTTAAGTGAAAAATTAATTTTTTATTTAAATTTCTTTCGTGAAACCGACAGTAAATCATTTACAATCAATGTTTACATTATTGCACATTTTTTAATTTCTACTTACTCTTCAATTTCCGGCGGCAGAAGTGGTGCAGGTGATTCGGCTGTACTCGTCGGCATCCTAAGCGATACTAAATAGTGCGCGATCATGCAATTTTGTATGACAAATGCGACAAAATGTCACCAAAATTCTGTAAAACTTTGTCGTATGTGTTGTTCTGATTGGCGAATACGACAATATTTTACCGAGTGTTAAAAGCACGGAATTTATATCAAAAATTGTCGTATGTGAAAAATGGTTGTCACATACGACAAAATTTTAGAAAATCGCTTGTAACCCTGGACATACGATAAAATGTTACTGAATATCTCTGTAACTAAAAGAGATATCAAAAAACGGAAAACGCCATTCGAAAGATCTTGAAAAGTTTAGTATAACTGCATCATTAACTCCATTCGGCCCAATTTTCACATACGACAATCATTTATCCGGGCGACGACATATCTAAATAAAATTGATCTTTCTTCGTGTGTTCTATAGTTGAATCGTTTTGAGCAACTTTACATTCTAGATTCATTTTGTGGGCGGCGGTGTTTAGGTGCTGTACTAGCTGAGACTTTCGAGTAGATGTTAACTAAATAAATAAAATTATAAGCGCGTGCCTGAGAATAAAATATTTCAACAGTTTAATATGTATACCTTCTTATTGCAAGCTTTACAAGATACAGTTTCACCGTCCAAAACTAAAATTGGATCTTTAATATTCTCAACCCAATTTCTAAGCTTCACACACATTTTTTTCTTGGCTTTTCCCATAGCTAATGACGAAAAATAAATCTCTTGAACTTTAAGAATTGCTGAAGCAAAAATTACTAAACTATTAATATGAGTAATTGCGAATAATAGAAAGTTTTTACATAGCATTTTTTCATTATGTGCACCGTGGCATTCATTTATGCGAAAAATATAAAAATATGCAATATATGCAAGTTATATGCAATATGCAATATGTCAAATATGCAGAAATAAATATACCTATTAAGAATATTTCATTTAAATCATGCACTTTTCTGTTTATAACCATAGCTCTGTCTCTTTTCCTTAAAAATATGCAATTGCATAAACATCCGCAGTCTAGTCATAAGTCACTGAATTTGTTAAGAATTCTTCTTTTAAGTTGTCGACTTAAGTAGACATTATCACCGTTTTTTTCAATTGTTACTCTTTTATGTTAAAATCGCATTGAACAACTTTTGAAATATCAAAAACTGAATTGAACAAATGCGACAGTGGTCCTTCGCTGGAGCGGCTTGAAAGCACCGCGGCCGAGTTGTGGTTTTGAAAAGAAATAAGAGAAAACGAGAATTCTCGTTTATAATGAGGTGGGGTTAGAAGGGTATGAGAGAGTTGATAATAAAACGCAAAATCGTTGGTTGTTTAGTTAACAGGTAACAAATATCACTTTTTATTGAAAGTAGAATGCTTTGTAGAACATTGGTAGTAGGTTCAAACCTTAAATGATTACAAAAATGTATAACACATTAGCTTTAATAATTAACATTTTAGCACGCAGTGCTACAGGGTATAATTTAACGCGCATAATAGCTAATATTCTCCCTTACTAAACCACTTGTACCATACGTACATATGTATGTACTCAGCTAAGATGTCAAGAAGCCGGCGTTTATCACTGTCTATCTATGACATCGCAGCATATACCAATGTATGTACATAAAATGAAAAATATAAATAATCAATAATTAGACAACTCACCTCCAAGCACCGCCAAAAGCAAATTAAGCAGTTTGCTCAGGCGCTGCCTCTTTTATAGGCGAGTAATTGAGCAACTTAACGAAACAAACTAACTATCATCAAAAGTTTTCTGCTTAGTTACAATTGTTGTTGTTAACTGAACCTTCCATTCTCTACTTAGCTAACATACATGAATACATATTATATGCGACAATGCAATTGGTAAATCTCTTAGCTTAGAGTGTAGACGACTGGAAATAATATTTTTACAAAAAGCTATGCACGAAAATAAGTACAGTGGGTAACAATTAGTATATGTATGTACAAATAAAATAGTGGCATACTTAAACCAAAGATACATAAAAATAGTAAATGGCTTGTGTCGATATCCGCCGTGCTACACGTTATAATAAATATGGCCGTTTATTGTGTAGAAAAATTACAATTAGAAATTATTTTACCTCTTGAATATCTTGATGCGATGGAAAATCCTGGGGTGGCCGTGATGTGACTGCGTTGATTGTTGCTGAAAAACTAAGTGGCAAGAAATATACAACTTACGTGCTTTGATGTGGTGATCGGCCGAATTTGTTGTAAATAACTTGTGTGTTGTATTATGTTGGTTGTAGTATGTGGCAGAGTATATATGGCAGAGTTGTTTGTGGTAAATTAAATATTGAGTTTTTTTCCAATTTTTCCTTATGTTTTTCATTTGTTGAAAAAATGTTGGTGTTGTGGACTGTAGAGGCTGGTTCCTTTATACGGGGAGATGGACCATGAACAAATGCGACAATGGTGCTTCCGTGGAGCGGCCGTGGCTCGAAAGCACCGCGGTCGAATTCTGATTTTTAAAAGAAATAAGAGAAGACAACGAGAATTCTCGTTATAATAAATATGGCCGTTTATTTTGTAAAAAATTACAATTAGAAATTATTTTACCTTTATGAATATTTTGCTGCGATGGGAAATCCTGGGGTGGCCGTGATGTGACTGCGTTGATTGTTGCTGAGAAAGTAGAAGTTTTCCAATCGAGGACAACCGTTGAACCTGAAAATTATCCTCCGGTTTTAAGGGGAGGTGAACCCAGACATGCACACCCCCATGCATGTATATGTGTGCTGACAAAACACGAATATGCATGCATGCCCACACAGGTGGGTGGGTTGGTGTTAGTGATTGGAAGGGCGCTAACGTTACATTAGGGTGGCACATTTTTTAGGAATTTAGGCATCTCGCCTAAACAATTCATTTTGTTTTAAGGTTTGCTGTAGATAGCGAATTGAATCTTTATTGAATTTATTCGGTTATTTATACAAAATATTTTAATGTATTACTTATTTACTAAAATACATATTTGCTCTAATTCTTACATACTACACATACGTACATATAGATATAAGAGTTGACTTTGGAAGTCAATCTTATAATCAAATGAAAAAGCAAAATCGAAAGGCTTAGCATTACAGAAAGTGCAGTATGATTGAAATACTCAGCGTCAGCATATTATTTAATCACGATTGTTGTTTACATTAGTGACCAAATAAGTAGCAGTAATCCAAGTGTCAAGACTTAACTTACACAATAAATACGATGTTTGATGTATTTGGGTATTTCGTGCAAGTCATAATTTCGGACCCCAACACTCCTGGGCAGACTTCAGTTTTTATTATACATCCCCGTTATCAAAAAGGAGCTGATGGCCATGGTAGCCAATGTTCATATACTAGTTAGCTCTAACATTCATATCAGAGATAAACCATAATAATACTATGTTTAAAAAAAATAAGTTTGCTGAAAAGTAAGAAGCAAAGAATATTTATCTGCATATGTCTACAGAGTTATTAATTTTCTTTTTAGATAGTCACTATCACTGAATTTGTTAAGAAATCCTCTTTGAAGTTCTCGACTTACTCAGGTAGTCATTACCACCGTTCACTTTAAATACTTGTTAGTCAATAAAGACTTGCACCAACAGGATCATGCTTTTTTTGTATAAGCTTTCGTGGAATTTAAATTTAAAGTTATAATATGTTATAACTGGTAAGTAAGCTGACAATGTCTTAAAAGGACACATATGCTTAGGATCAGTACAGATTAATTTTCTAACTTGTCAGACTGAGTTAGAATGCAAAGGCTTCAAAATTAATTCAATCTAGAGTGGTTGACTATAACAGTGACTAGTTGCGTGATGTGTTCCCGAAATCGTGTAATTTAAGTTCCCCTTGGCTGTTTTTGTTGTAGTTCTCCTTTGTTTGATTTTTCATACTCACTTTATTCCCATTTTCTTTTAGTTGGTTAAAAAAGTTCTGTACTTGTTTATTCTAATTTTTCTAGGCCTTTATTTTTCTAGCTTAGCTTTTACTTTACTTTACTTTTAGTTTTCCACTTTGTATATTTTACTTTCCGCCGTGCAGTTTAATTATCAACCTTAGACTGTCTATGGCCGACCGGTTGTTTCATAAGCGGAGTCACCATTCTCTATTTCTACTTTATTTCAACACCTCGCAGCAGAAAACATGATTACCTTAGAAGTGAATATGGAATCGAAAGTTAAAGCCATAATCGCTTGCGCACTCTAGAGTGGACTACCTAGAACTATTTACTTTCGGAAATAAAAACAGGGTGTTTTAAAATGTTGGCATTTTACAGAAATTAATTAACATTTATTATGGCAAATAAAATTATTTAAGAATTCACTCACTGTATGTATGATAAAAAATTAATTAAAATACCATAATATTATTAATAATAGTATTTTACAAATTCACTCTTCGGAGTGCTTTCGCTTCAGGCATGAGGCTTTATGATACCGATTTTTACTGCCTTCATTGCGTATCGAATCTGGTCCTTGCACTATTTTTCCCCAACTCCCAATTTATGAGCAGCCTCTGAAGTAAAAATATTAAAAATTTATATACGTATGTATAAATACATAGCAACAACAAAAACAATGAGAACGAGAGATAAAATCTCAGAGGTAAATATTTTAAATTTCATCTAACTTAATACTTACCAAAAAATATAGTCATTAGTTTCGCGTAACGAAGTAGCGGTAACCCATCCATATTATGTTCAATTATTATATCTTGCCCCAAAATCGACTGCAAGTTACGTTTGAAACCGCCATTTGCTATAAATTCTAACACCGTTCCAACCTGAGGCAAAATATATAAAATATATATATGAATTAGTATGCAAATATATTTTTATTGGCATAATCTTGGGCGGTAAAAATTAACAATAAAGATAAAAGTCCCTAAATGAATGACTCCACGCTATCCAGTTCATCCTGAGTTTGCATGGGAAACTTTGAAGCAAACTTCGGCAAAGGCTTTATATTCTCACTCAAAGTTTTTATTAATACGATTTGTTGCGCTAAAATGATTTTTATACTTTCTAAATTTGAGTGGTAAGTGTCTGCAAAAGATTGTTTTCAGAGAAGTTAAATTAAGAACTAGATGGGCTTTGTTAAGGGGTGAAACATATTATCGTTATAGAAATTAATAAAATTAAATAAATATTAGGAAAGTGACATAAAGTTACCTTTCATTACATTCATTTCTGATTGTAGACTTTCTGTTGCAGCATTCTTTTCTAGCACAATATTTTTTAGCTCTTCTATTTTACCTCTCAGTTCCAATATTGTTTCTGAAATTTTTTAATAATGGATTTTCAAATTGTGCAGGGTAGTTTCAAGCCTATAAGCGCATTTCAAGTGTAAAAAGTGATGGTACATATCTTCTGTTAAAATGTCTTTGAAAACAATAAACCCCGTATATAACATAAACTGTCTGAATTCTGAAGCCTTCCATCGCGGCAATTCTTGTAATCCCCTTGGCTTTCGCACAAAATCCTTTAGAATATAAGGTACTAACGATGACAAAAAGGATGAAAGGTAGATGCGTTTTTGCGAACTGGCTCTAATTGAGGTCTTGCCACTCAGAATAAACCCAATAATTTTTTTAACGACCTCAAGGTCAATAAGATGCATTACATCCAAAGGAAATTGCGTGACCATCTTTATAAAAAGGTAAATGGAAATCTTTATCCGACCTATTTGCAAATTCAGAGTCGGTCCTTTGGTCACCAGCAAATTATCGAAAAACTGTAATCTTTAAGACTCGTTCACCAACAAACGCTGTGTGCCCTTTACACCACAAATATATGATCGAGCTGGTGCATCGCAAATAATGGCCCGTATATAGATCTTTATTGGCTTGTTACACGTAAAATCATTTAGTGCAAAACATTTCATTTCTTCTACAAAGTCGTGGAGATATACATGAACAATATTAGGCTTCTTCTCCCCAACGTAACTACCAATTAGAAATACAGGATTTGTCTTCATATTGGAAACGCGACCCAATATAGGCCATAGACCCATTGATGAACTCTTAAATAAGGGCAGCCCATCTATTCCTATATCAATTTCTAATAGTTCTAAATTCTCGTCAGTAATTTCACCCACAAGTTTTTCTAGCTGATTTTTTAGTCCTATGTGCACGTATTGCCCTGGTGACACTGAGCGAGTTACACAGTTTGTCGTTTCGCCTATTAGGGTTGGTTCACTTAAAGGTACATCGAGATTTTCATATTTTATTAGTTTTAACAGACTGGTAACACATCTTAACAACCTTGTTTAACACTTGCATTATTAAGTTCACTAAATTTAAGGTCTATTTCCCTCTTTTTTATTTCTGTTAAACGTTTTAGTTGTCTTTTGCTTAGCATTGTAAAAACTCACTTTTTCAAATTTACACAGGTAACTTCACCGCTTATAAAACACGTGTCACGCACTGACTCCAATTACAGACTAAATTAAACAACTATAAACATGATTTTTGTCTGCAATGGAAATTTCCACAAAAGGTAACGGGAGTTTGTATTTTTTTCTATTTATTTATTTGCATTACCCGTAATTGATCAAAGAAGCGAAGGTATTTTAAGGTAGTGGAAATTTTCACGTGCATCGGCCTTGCGTTCTTTTATGCATTACAAGCAATGCGTAAAAGAATCGAAATAATTTAAAGACATTTTAATCAATGCCTTCGGGAATACAATAATCTTCCAACTGATAAGCGATTATTTGATACATTACCAGCAACGGGGTAGGAAGTGAAGTTATTTTAATTCATTGTAGTTAACGCATTGTGGAATACATGATTACATGATCTTTTACTACATTACCAGTAATGTGGTAAAGAAGTTAAAATATTTGAAGACATTATAAGGAAACGCCTTTCGGAAGACATTACATTTCATAGCCATTACCGATTTTTTGCTGGGCTGTTGTCCATTCACAATGGCAACAGTGTTGTGACAAATTAAAAACAGGGTGGCAATTTTATTTTGCTTGCTATTTATTTGCAATAGCGTCACTCGCCACATATCATATGCATACATATATATTATTATTGCTTCATAGATTCCTGTGAATGCATATCGAATTAAACTTTAAATGAACTTTTTAAATAAAATTAAATAAACGGTAGATCGAAGCCGTTTTTTTTAGTCCCCTTTGCTCTTTTAAAAGAGGGGCAGTGATATCTTAAAGATAAATCCTATTCTTAAGAAGTCATTATTACCGTGCCTGTTTAGTTATACAAATAATCTGTTTATTGATGCCTCACGAGAGTAAGCTCAAAAGTACTCGATTTGACTCGGTAGAGCGCTATGTGCTTTAACTACAATTCAGGCTTCATTTCATGCGAAAAAATTAAACGAGTCTTATTGAAAATAATAATGAGTGGTCGAATCGTCAAACGCGGGCATGGATCGACATACATTTTTTTTCGGATAAAATAGATGGCCAGTTGCTGAATAGCGTCAGTTGCTAGCTCAAGAACTACGATTTCATATCAACCTAAAAAAATGTTGTCGATTCGTCAGCGTACATACAAATATAGATATGTGACTATTCGAGTACAGAACAATCCTGATTATCTGTTCTTTGAAAATGAATAAATAAATGCGCTTGTTATGGAATCAATTTCATGGCACAGTTGTGGTATATTTGATGCATTACAAGTAGATTTCTTCACTTTTTAGAATTTCTGAACGTCAAACTACGGATCAAAAATCAAGAAATGGCAGGGATCGTGGTTTTTTTTGCTTGGTATACTTGTAGTATATTCTTCATTGCTTCATATATGTTTTTGTATCCAAAGAAAATTTCTTCCAAATAAAGCTTATAAACATTTTTTAAGTATTTATCGGATTTTCGAAAAAGACCGAACTCAATTTCTATTCCGAAAACTTTTTGATTGTATAACAACCACGAAGTATGAACGAAATCAGCAAGTTTGTCAGATCGGGTACTTATTGGGACTACCCTTGTAACATGCAATGACAGTAATTGTAACCTTTCCGAAACTCCGGAATTTTAGCTCATGTACTTCTGTCTGTAGGGCTGCAAATTATTAATCCCACATGTTTTGTACTTTCAGTTTAACAAAGTACTAAGCGCAAGCTGTAGCATAACTTGTTCAAAGAATACTTAAGACTTTAACAAGCAAGATTTAAATGTTTCACTTTAAAAAAAAACATTCAGTTTATCACATATTTTCAGATAGCCAGAAATATTTTTTCAAGTCTGCTATATTTAAGAATTTTTCACTAACAGGTGTAGTACTTTATTTTTTAGTATCGAAGCCTGACTCTACCATAACTCTAAAATTGAGCTTTTGTTACGTTCATAAATAAAACCATGAAGTCACCTCTAAAGTTAGTAATATGTTTTGATAAATATTGATATAGTTCAAAAAGCTGCAACCAGCTTTAAAGTCGTCTTTAGTTTTTACTTCAAGCCTCGACATATTAAAAATTAATGATTTCTTAAATAATTGTTTCTATATAATTCCTTAAAAGTCTTAAAAATCTTTGTTACGACTTAAAATATTATTATAAATTGTTTTCAATGTTTTACAAATTTTTTCCCATATTGGTACACGCTTGCTATTGGTTGTATAACATATTTATTTCTTAAGGCTTTAATTGCTCTCGCTCAAATGGGGCATTGAACGCACTTGGTTTCAGAGCTGAAAATCCCCCACTTAGCGTTGCGACCACCGCATTTAATCGATAAGTGCTCGTATTCTTAACCTCCACTTTATAAGTTATAAATCCCGTATTTAGATATGATTATTTAAATAATTAGATACCTTTCATATTTCACTTTGTAAATATTTTTGATTGCTTGACCGTTGTTCTACCAAGTAACATAAAACTATCAAGCTTTCAGACAACGCTAGTTTTAAACGGCTTAGAAGTGAACGTTTTTGAGGACCTACCTATCACCCGGGCTTACTATGCCTACATTGGTCGACTGTGATACGCTTACTATTGTTGGTGACGCTATATATGTATGGCAAACATGGAACGTCTTTGGCTTTAGCTATCCTTTTTCTTTGGCATTCGATCCGAATTACTTGTCTTTCTTGGACAAAACAAAATACTGAATCCTATAAACTCTTAAGCACCTCTGCTAAACCCTTGCAAACATTTTTTCACAAAAACGAAATAATAAAAACCGAAATAATCGATAACTTTGACCACATTAGAACGTGTTAGAGTATCGCCAGCAGAACGTAAAGCTACAGTTTTAATAAATTCTGGGTGCAACCCCTGCGATGTGTACTTCAATGACAAATCCAAACAAGGCTCAATATTTAAATTATTATTTTTATTATTAAATATTTGCCAATTTTTTTACATTTAACTTCTATCCAAAACATTTATAAAGTTACAAGTCTAGTTCCGAGCTTGCACTCTAATCACTACTGCGTAATTTGAAAATCTATGAATGGTAGGACCAGCTTCCTGAATTAAAACACGATTTTAAGTTAAAATATTTATTTAACACAGTTTTAACTAAAAGTGGCGTCGTCGGTATCTACCATCCAGGCGAGAATGGCCGTGAAAAATACAAATGTGCTGACATTGCGATTGTGTACTGATCGTTCGTCACCACAGATCCTATTTAAACGGCCCAAGCATAGCCAATTTTGCATTCTTAGTTTAATTCTGTGCTGCAGAACCGTAGATAAATGATTGCCAGGTAACATGAAAGGCTAAAAAAATATGATCTTTCGTTAAATTTTTTGCGCAAAAACTAAAATGAAGCTGCTTTTAATTAGTTTTGCAGTTTTCTTTAATTTGATAACCTTTCCATAGAAAAACAAAAGTGTGAAAAGAATCACCCAACTTAAGATAAACCATGTCAAATGTAAGAGAAAAATATCGACTATCGATAACTGATTGCATTATACTGTATTTGCAGTATTTTTAGCAACAGCGTTGATAAAAGTTTGAGCTTTGAAATCCCCCAAAAATTTTGGTACAAACCTTGCGATGTGTATTTCAATGACAAATACAAAATTCCTAATGTTTTTGCATTTAACTTTTAAATAATGTTTGTTCTGTGGTAAGATTGGCTATACTTATCTATACGTTTGTCACGGTCGCCATGTAATGTGTGCACTTATTTAGTTTGCTGGGTGTACCCACGCGAGTTACGTTTATCGACTAAATAAATAAAAAGAATAAGCGAATTTGAAGTGTAACAAAAATAATATTCTTTATTAAAAGAAAAGGCGAATTTAAATTGGTCTTAACGTTTGACCGAATGAATGGAGGGATCTGCAGCAACTGAACTTTCAAGATCCAACTCCGTCTTCACTAGCCTACAATACATAGTTATGTTTAAAAATACAAAAACAAAACATATTCGATTGTTTATCTGGGCTTGTATGTATATAAAAATAAAATAACAACTGAGGTAATGCTTGCAACAATATGCCCCCATTACAGCTTTGGCTCATTTATTTGTACAATGTGTGGATTGCCGAGCATCGCCTTCCTTTTAGTTTTGGTAAACAAGCATAACTTAAAGTATGCTTGGCTTTCCTTTACTGGCTGTATGGGTGGAGCGTCATTCCACATAACTCGTGTGCACCCGCAAAATATATATAAGTGCACTTTTCTTTTCGTTCAGTTAAACTTAGTTTTATTAACACTTTTATTTTATTGTATATATATTTGTTTGATCTTAATTCTTTTCTTTTAACTTTTGTTACACTTGAAGATTTTTTCTTTTGTGCACTTTTAGCACTCACAAAGTTAGAGCCGGCGCGTTTGACTGAAGGTACGGAATTAATTTTGCGTTATTTTCAGTCGACGCTGAGACGTCGTTGATCACATTCCTGTGTGCAATTGGCTCTGCTGTCAGCAGCAGCTGATGGTGATGCCAGATTGCACACAGGGATGTGTTTATTATTTTCTATAAAAACCTTAGGGTTCTGTTACAATGACAAATTTATTTCATATTCATGTCGTTCTAATTCTTCAACTTTGTAGAAATATTACTGAATCGCTGAATCGTCACATACAAACACAGATCAACAATCAAACGAAATACAATTACGCGATATGTCAGCTAAAAGTGTAGCGTACGACTTTTTCGTTTCTATCACTTTCTTATTTATGTGTGCCTTGTGAGTGCTTCAGAACTATTCACCTGATCTTCAATCTCGGTTCCACCATTAAATTCAAGTAACTAGTTAATGTACTATATCATCATACCGAATATGTGTTTTATGTATAAATGTGTATGATGTTTTTGGGGGCTTGGCAACAACGTATGTGACGATTCATCGCCAATTTATATCAAAGTTTGATGTACAAATTTTCCAAAACTTTGTACACTTAGCGGCACATTAAATTTTGTGCACATTTCAAGCTTTGCTTGGCTAGAAAAATCACTTTAATTTTCGATTACGGTCGCCTCGTTGGGATATTGCCGGTGAGCTCAGAGAAGGTATCTATGCCATTATTTTTTATTTCTTTCACATTTTTCTTGAACATCCTTTTTATATAGAATTTTGTTTACTTGTGATCAAAATTCGCGCACGAGCTTATATCAAATAATTTGTGTCGAGCAAAACAACTTCGTAAACCACAAATATTAACCGCTTTCCTTTATAAAGATCTATGATCTACTATCCAAACATCTCGACTTCAGCGAGCAGTTTTTTTATAGATTAATTGTGCAACCTTCTAATGATCGTGTGTAATGCTGCCATATGACATTTTCTGAAGCTGTAATCTAACGGTAAATAAATCAAGCTTTTTAGTATACATATTTGGAAAAATGAGAAGAAAAAACAAGGCCTCGTTTTGAATTTGAATAAAGAAAACAAAAAAGTTGTCAAGGGGTTTTCGATTGATAAGAGTTCAGCACAATCGATTTTTCCATCGTCAAATGATCTTAAAGTCGCTTAATACATTTTTTTTTTGTCACATTTTGTTAATTTAAGAATTAAAAACACTTACTATTATGCCATCAAAATGTTTCCGTATGTTACTAAGTGATAAATAGAAATAAGAATCTAGTAAAATTTAAATATGCATTGCAAAAATCAGAAAAATACTAACTGTAAGAAAGTTTAGATGGTTCACTAAAACTATAAAAAATTATTTAGTACTTAAGAATCAGTTACATGTCAGTAACTCATTAATGGTCCGTGCCAAATGTTAGAAAATTGCATGGTGATGTATTTTTATTTCGCTATGGTGAGAAATTTTTCTATTTTAAATTATAATCACCTCATAGCTGTCAAATTACAATATATTTTGCTATTTTTTGTCACAGACTATTAAATCATAACAAAGACATCTTTTAAATAAAAAATTAAAATAAAAACTAAATAAAAGTCAACATTGTAATTCACTGTTTTATTTTGTATTTCCTGCAACTCACGTAAGTATTATAGATTACTTAGGATGGTAAGGGGACGGGAATTCTAAGTCATTAACTGTCAGTTCTGCCTTCTCTGGTCTGGATAAAGACCGAAAATCTGACTAGGGTAAACGAAGACAAGACGAAATATTCACTATCAGCAAATAAAAGGTACCTGCGTCACTGTTTCAAACTTGCAACTATGAGGGACTTTATCTATTGGAAAAACAGCGTTAACAGCGAAATAAATATCATCCGAGAAATTTAATGCAGTATTACTCTTGTCACCGATTGCTAGTTGGGACTGAGTAGCAATCGAGAAGAAGTCCTCTGGATGAAGAAAAATTACGCTCTAGAAGTATGTATATCATCTAACTTGTCCTGATGTACTGCTCGGAATACTTGCCAGTGTATGAAGAAGAGGTATGGCCCATACATGAGCATAGTCCAGAAGCCGCTAAGGACGCCAAAGGCTGCCAGGGAACCCAGAAGAATCACTGATTCTCTATAACTAAACATTCCTTTGTGTACTATGTACAAGGTGGCGCAAAAGTAAGCTTCCGATGTTCAGCATATCGGTTGTGGCACGTGCAGTGTGTGCTGTTGCACCGTCTTGTTGGAACCACATGTTTTCCA
The DNA here is from genome assembly GCA_949987695.1 of Merzomyia westermanni. NCBI lineage: Eukaryota > Metazoa > Arthropoda > Insecta > Diptera > Tephritidae > Merzomyia > Merzomyia westermanni. The sequence continues at coordinate 4,023,091 of OX465293.1, read as the reverse complement.
ATCCCAATTCATCAAGTTGCGGCAAAAAGAACTCGTTGATCATTGCTCTGTAGCGCTCACCATTCACAGTAACCGTTTGGCCCCGACCGATTATTGGTCAAATAAATAGTCAGCAATATTCCGCGTTCTGGAGCAGTGTAGCAACACATTGTTTATTAACGTGTATTTCGCATGTGTTTACTACACAAATGTCAAAACAGAACTGACTTTAGGGGCCAATCGCAAAATTTATAGCATTTTCTGATAGGAGGATTACTTTTGCGCCACCCTGTATTAACAAGGCCTAGGTGTTTTTTCTCTAACCGCAATCCTGTCGAAGATCGACCTCGGTGCGCCACCCACTTTCGTTTTCCGACGCACCCGGCGGACAATGACATACATTTTAAACGATTATAAATTAAAATTGATTTGTAACGCGAAAGCTAGGGTTGGGACTAGTAGATCTACTGCATCTTTCAAAAGAAAAAAAATGACTATAATCTCTATGGCGCGATATACAACAGGTATATCATCATAAACCTCCTAACAGATTTTTGCGCCAAGCTTCTCTTCCAATTTGTGGCGTGCCGATTTGAATTTTCCCTACAAATTGGTGGGACCTACAGTTTTTTGCCGACTCCGAACGGCATCTACAAAGGAGACGAATTTTTGCTGAGAAGCCTGTCATGGCAGAAATACACTCGGAGAGTTTGCCAAACCACTGCCGAGGGCGACCCCGTTTTGAAAAACTTTTTTCAAATCACTTTTGATGTTACCTGTACCAGGGTTCGAACCATGGACCTTCGGTGTGGTAGGCCGGCAACACTACCTTCACACCACGGCGGCCACAAATGACTATAATATCTAAGAGTAAAATCATGTAACCGAAATGATAAATAGGCTATTCTTAACCTAGCGGAAATTCAATCAATATTATAGTTTCAATCAAAAATAAAAAATCTAGACATTTCGTTTTGGCTATTAGTGCAAGAGATATGTACAGGGTGGCTGATGAATTTTGATACATTAAGAAACTCAAATAATTTTTTTTTCAGTGTATGGAATTCATTTTTCTTTTATTCATGTTAAAGCTCATTTAATTTTATTAAATATAGCTTAATTAGTTTTAAAAATAATGGAATTTAAATGCCCCCCTGCTCGTCGATGCATGTGCGGCATCTTACCAAAAAGTTGTTCATTACTGCTTGGAGAGTTGAGACAGGAATAGCCGCAATTGTTTCTCGAATGGATTGCCTTAGTTCATTCAAATTTGTTGGTTTTGCTTTGAAGACTTCCTGTTTGCAATAACCCCACAAGAAAAAGTCAGGTGCAGTAAGGTCAGGCGACCTGGGTGGCCAACGGAATGTGGAGTTTCTGGATATCAGCTTATTGGGAAATTTTCGTCGCAATTCTGTCATAACAGGTTGGGCTATATGAGGAGCTGCACCATCTTGCTGAAACCACACAGAGTTGAAAGAAATTCTCATTCGGCGTAATTCTGGATAGAAAAACTCTCTCAACATGCTCAAGTAACGGTCTCCAGTAACCGTAACGGTGTGACCGTTTTCTTCGAAGAAGTAGGGCCCGACTATGCAGCGTGATGAAACTGCACACCACACTTTGACACGAAGTGGATGCAGTTCCGTCTCATGGAGTATCTGTGGGTTGGAAGCACTCCATATTCGACAATTTTGTTTGTTTATGTTGCCGTTTAAATCGAAATGGGCCTCGTCAGACATGAAAAGACAGTTCAACATGTTTCCATCCTCTTCCACCATTTGAAGCATCTTCTGGCAAAATTCCAAGCGAATCGGCAAGTCTGCAGCGTTCAGTTTGTTGGCCATTTGAATTTTATATGGGAATAAGTCCAAATCTTTGTGCATAATTGACTGTAATGACTGTCTGCTTACACCCATTTGAGCAGATAAGCTTCTTGTCGAAACACGTGGATTGTTTTGTATGGCAGCAGCTACAGCAGCGATTGTTTCCTCCGTTCGAACTGAAGGGTTTCGATGGTAAGGTCTTCTGTTGACTGTCCCATGCTCGGCAAAATTGTTTACAAGTCTTATTATGGTCCATCTGCTCGGAGGATTGCCGCCAAACGTGCGCCTATACTCTCTTTGAACCGAAACTACGGACTCCAGTGCGTGATAGCGGCGGACAATCCAAATTCTTGTTTCAGTGTCCCAGTTATTCATTTTTGTTAAATGTAAAAGCCAATCTGCAAAATAAAAAAAAATTAACCAGATTCATTAAATAGAAAAAAAGTTATTTAATTTTTTTTTGGTAGCGGCTTTCATTAGCCACCCTGTACATATGTAAATTCAAAACTTCTTAAAAACATACTTTTCACCTACAGACTGCTCTAACTTCATTATTTACATGCGGAGTCGTTTTCAATTTTTCCTATTCCACATGAGGAATGCAAAAGGAATATTTATTACGGAATAACAGAAAGGAATAGGGACTGCAAATTTACATTCCTTATTCCAAAAAATTAAATAAAGGTTGCAACTTGCAATCTGAAATTGTTATTCAGTAAATGGGAATGCGTGGATTGCATTCCGACATGAGTGCATTCCTTAAAACTCTGCTATGCCGGATATGATGCCTTTTCCTACTTAAAAACAACAACAACAAGGGTCTATATGATACCACCGGTGCTGCCTATTGTAATAAGCGCTCCGAAATCAATAGGCAGGGAAAGCAATTTTTTATACAATACGCCTAAATGTATGCTACATTTGTTCTATTGACACTGATGGCGTAAAAAAAGTAATCTATAAAGTTAAGGTTTCTGCTGTGCGTGTGCTGAATTTCGGTGCCTATTGCAGTATGCCATATTTGCAAAATTTTCGATATGAAATTTTAACTTTTCACTGGCTGCAAACGACATTTATTAAGTTAAAACTGCCCCACAATAACCCACTGTAATGCAGTTAAAGCTAAGCCTGGGTCACCTTGGCACTTTGGTCTTTTAAGCAAAGATAAGTGCACATTTTTTTTACTGCGTCGATTCATCTCAAATCACCCAGACAATTTATGTCGAAATTTTATTTTTCGACGAAAATTTGTGAAATTGTTTTTGAAGCTATTTTAAAGTACACACACTCTGTTTCCGAGAGATAAATTTTATTTTCCCCGATGTGGGTAAATGGGATTTCTCATATTCTCACGAACAACTTTTAAGCGAATACTCTCAACTTCCTTAAAAACGTATGGATTTGCGTGATTTTTTTTTTAATTTGTGGGTAATCGATAAGTCTATCAAGCCCATTACAGAAAACAAGTCGAATAATTCATACCAGGTGATAGCACGGCGAATTCGTTGCTGTATACACACACAAACTTCACGTTGTTTTTGTTTTCGCGGCTTCTTCTGTCAGATTGCATAGAATTTTTCTTATTTTGACAGAAGTCACTGCTCAAATGTTCTTTGATATGTAAGTGAATTCGCCTTGACAGAAAACAAACATTTCGGTTATAGTATTTCAAAAATTGTTGATTAAGTAAAAAAATTATTATTTTTTTCAACATCATTTTTTTTTATATGGCAACATTTTTGTTTCTTTGTAGTTTTTTTTTATTGATATGTGATGTATGAGGAACAATATATATTCATGGCAATACGCTAAAATTGTAAAAATTTTCTAAACAGGCAATGGATTGATCCAAAAAAGATATAAACAATTGCAATTTTATTCAATGGCAATCACACATGACTTTGCCGGATTACTTTCAACGCTTTACAACTATACTCCACTCTTTTTTTTTTTTTGTTGCGAAGATTTTTTAATTTAGCATCATCCAGTAAGCAGATGCGCGAATCCTTGTATTGTGCTAGCAAACGTTTTAGCGTCTTGGATAGTCTCAAGCGGTCCTTTCAGCTGGTTGTGAAAATTTGCATAAAAAAAAATTAAACTTCGATTTTAAATATTTTTGCTTTGTTGGAAATGGTATTTCGGTAATGGCGGATATATTGACATTATTAGATTCCACATTTTATCCCTAGCTCAAAAACCGAAATTTCAAAATATCTCAAAAACTGTTCTACTTTTAAACTATCTAATTACATATTTGGAGTCAGCAAAAATTCTACATAGAAATCATTTATCGAATGTCGAAGAAATTTTATTTTTCGGGAAAAAAATAAAAAAGATTTTAGCATATTGCCATGATTATATCGATCCTTAACAGCGATTTTAGTGTAACCAACAAAAATCTAATTTTTTTAGATTAAATTTTCAAAATATTTTAATGCAAAATGTCAGTTACATCATAATTGCTTTTGGTTTATCTTTGTAATGGAACTTTTTACGGTTGTGAGATTTTGTGAGATGGTTTAAAACCACGAAATTACCGATATCCGTCAAAACCGAATTTTCACCAAAATTGCGGTTAAGGCTCGATATATTGTTCTCCATACATCACATATCATATAAAAAAAATGAAAATTCTACAATATAAAAAAAAAATGTTGAAAAAAAAAACAAAAAATCAACAATTTTTAAAATACAATAAGTGAAATGTTTATTTTCTGTAATGGGTCCGATAGGCTGATGGATTACCTACAAATTAAAAAAATCCATACATTTTTAAGGAAGTTGTGAGCATTCGCGTAAAATTTGCTGTGGGTACAAAAATTTATTTCTCGGAAACTGAGTCTTCAAGGGAAAAAACAATATTATGTGTATTTAAAATACGAGGTGTGCTCAAAAAGTATCGCGAATTTTGAATTTTTTGTGGCGTTATGTTGGTAGTCATGTCTCTCACTTATGCCGACAAGCTCGGCCATTTTGAATGTTCAGTTAATTGTTGACAGCTGCTTTGCTTGCACGTGTTTTGGATCGTCTTCGATTTTTACCTATTTTTTTACCAAAATTGCTCAATTGTGACCAAAAACAGCATCGCATGCACATTGCTAATGAGATGTTAAACTCTGTCCGCGACGACCCAAATTGTGGGTTTATGGTTATGACGTGGAAACCAAAGCTCAATCATCTCAATGGAAGCTGCCGCACGAACCAAGACCGAAAAAAGCGCGCCAAGTTCGGTCGAATGTGAAAGTTTTGCTGACAGTTTTCTTCGATTGCAGGGGCGTGGTGCATCATGAGTTCTTGCCACAGGGAAAAACGGTCAATAAGGAATATTACCTGCAAGTTATGCGCAATTTGCGCGAAGCAATCCGCCAGAAACGCCCGGATTTGTGGAAGAACAAAAATTGGCTTTTGCACCACGATAACGCCCCTGCTCACGCATCGTTGCTTGTGCGCGACTTTTTGGCCAAAAACAACACACTAATGATGCCGCAGCCACCGTATTCCCCAGATCTGGCCCCCTGTGACTTTTCCTTGTTCCCTAAACTACAGAGGCCCATGAAATTACGACGTTACGCTTCTCTTGACGAGATAAAGACGGCATCGAAGGAGGAGCTTAACAAGATACAAAAAAATGATTTTTTGAAGTGCTTCGAAGATTGGAAAAACCGTTGGCACAAGTGTATAATATCTCATGGGGATTACTTTGAAGGGGAAAAAATAGATATTCATGAATAAATAAATAATTTTTGAAAAAACACAAAATTCGCGATACTTTTTGAACACACCTCGTAGTTTCAGAAACAATTTCTCAAAGCTTCGTCAAAAATAAAACTTCGACATAAATTGCTGGGTGATTTGAGATGGGTCGACCCTACTTTCTTCAGTAAAGTCGTCTCAAATTGAATTGATTGATTAAAGATAACGATTCGTGTATACACCTCTGACGAGTTATTTCACCAAAGTATGAGGGAAATTCTCACTATACCCTGTGCCTCTGGTCCAACCTGAGCCAATTTAATTAAGGATGTATTAAAGTTAATAGCAGCAGTCCGCTAGTAGATGAAACTCCAAGGGCCATCAGCAAAGCAAATGAATTTTTTCTGAGCCTTCCATGGCAGAAATTCACTCGGATATTTTGCCAAACCAATGTCGGGGGACGGCGCTGTTTTTGAAATAACTTTTACAACCCAATTTTGTTGTAACTTGTCCCGGGACTCGAACCTTGGACCTTCGGTGTGGTAGGCCAGCAAACCACCGCCGCACCACGAAGGCCGTATAAGAAATTTCATTGATTAACGCCCAACACTGGTATAGCCTCAACATAAATTATATTTTTAACTGCTCCACTGAGAATGCTTGACTTGTGGTCCAATCCTACTGCTATTGCTCGGGACTTAAAATAATGTATGTAGAGCTCAGTAATTCTACACCAACCTTACATCTTACGGAGAACTTGTCTCCCTCCTTTGCCGAGTGACTTCATAATAAAATAGAAATAAACTTTTTATGATTTTTGTTTATTTTTACTTTTTTGCTCCATTCACATTTTAACATAATTCGCACATCCGCCCTTTTATTTTTTTCGTTATTACTAATGAATAATTTGCTTTAGGCAAATTTTGTGTAGTTATTTTGTTTTTGTAATGCGCCGCTGTCTAATTTTTAGTTTTCGCCAAATATTAAAAAATAAAGTCCTCATTTTGTTTTCATTTTCTTATTTTTGTTTGTTTTTGTACTGACGCTAGCTTTTGTTTTTCTTCTAATTCTATCCCTTTTCTGCTGTTCAAAAGTTTAGTTTTTCTTTGTCTCAGCTTCGTTCCATATATTTTATTTTTTACAAGTAACGCATTCATTTAAACAGCAAATATGTAAATTAAAAGTTCTATAATTTTTATTTATATATTTATTTTGCGTTTTTTATTTTTACATTAATTAATTTGCGTAATTTTATTTTACGCACACTTTATATGTTGATGTGTCATCTTTTCTTCTGCTTTATTATTATTTTTTTAACATTCTTCAGAAATTCTATAAATTTGCATTCCACATTTGCAATTCTTTATTATGCGCTTTAGAACAAATAAAAATCAAGTGTTAAGTATTTATGTAATGGTGAAATGCATGCAAGTACAAGTACTGTTAATAAGAAAATAAGAAGAAAAAAGTTTGTTGTATTAAAAGCATAAATATACAACAAAAAAGACAATTAATTAGTTATCTATACACAATATTTGTGCATGATCGTGAGTTTTAATAAAAATTGCAATCGAAGAATCAAAAAGTTGTTTTGTTGCATATATAGTTTACGTATGGTGTGTGTATGTAGTACTTGTTTTTGAGCACATCCTGTTAGGAAGAGCCTCAAGTAGTACACACTTTCGTACATGTGGGGTTACAAAATGAAAAGGCTTATCATTGTGCAGAAAATGCTATAAAAAAAAAACCAAATCTTAAACGCTGTCGTATTCCATCAAATTGAAACTTAATTTTTATATCTAAATCTTGTAATTATAAAATACACCGTTGCTGTGGCGCAGACTGGCAGCTGTTATTGTTGGTATGTATAGTTTTTGCTGTTGGTGCTGCTGCTGCTCCTAATGTTACTCCAGTTTTATTTGCAAAAATTGCAATGCTGAGTTTTGCACTTTTTATTCTTTAAACCGTCTTGTGGCTCTTAGTTTATGCCGCAATTAACTGTAAATAGCAAAATATGCAAGCAAATTAAAAATTGTAATAATTAAATTTTGTTGTTATTCTAAAACAAGTAGGAACGTCCAATTTCGACTCGAACCGACCATTACATACCCATCTGTATAAAAGTGAAAGTGGTCGGTTTACTCCTATAACAATACTATGCATGAAATTTTTATTCTTCTATCTTAAATGGTTTGGAGTTATACCATGTACAAGTTTTCAACTTTTATTACCACTGCCTTATTTAACTAAATCAGTAACTTAAATATCTCCATCATATGGTTTTACTAACGGACGTTATATTGAAGTGGGAATATTTATTACTCAACTCCATATATTTTTTTCCTTATGTTAAGAAGTGCATTTTTGAATTAATATACCAAGAGAACGAAATTGCATGTTCTGTCTTTCTGCCACATTTTCAGTCAACTTTCATGGAAAGGTGAGAGTGATCAGCTGGAGCTTTTGCTTATTCCCAAAGGGCATAATTACCACAACAGCAATATGCCTGTGTGAACGATTCTGAAGTTATTAACAGCCGAATTTGAAAATTTGTTAATTTATATGTATGCGATTTCAAAAACTTTACAAAAATAATGAATAGGACGAAGGTCAATTTAGCCACCTTTCAGTAGCTTATAAAAAGTGGGAGACGTCGGCAGTCGATTTAGCTTATCTTTAGTGGGTGTACTCTAGACAACAAAAGCATACTTCGTACCAACCCAGTGGGAAAATGGGGAATGCATTACTTTTTTCATGCATGGAAAGATATACGAAAATTGTTGTTAGAAAAGACTAATCCAAAAGCAATCGAAGGAGTAATGTGTCGCTCTATTTTTATTTGTAGTTCTACATTTTAAATTTTTTAACTGTGTTTTATGTTTTATTTACAGGAGCCTTTGAGTAAAAACTTAAAAACTCAAATAAAATATGAAATACAAGCAGAAACCTTATTTTTCTTCTTGTGTTTTAGTTGTTTTATATCCCAGCTGTTGTTGTTGTGGTAACGACAAAAACACTCCCCGAAGGTTTTGGTGAGTGTTGTCGAATTAACAGTCCTTGGCCGGATTGGAACCCGGTACGCTCCGGTACTGCCGGCCTGTCGTAGTAGCTGCTCGAAATGGCGAGATGAGTGAACCAATGCTAGCTCTTATCTCGTCGCCCGCAGCAGAGCTTAAAGACGCGGTAAAGCCCCTGATCTCAAAGTTGCCCGAGGTTAGTTGTGCCTTCAAAATATGTATAGACGGTGCTGTGCACCTCCTGGCTGCCAGCATAGTGCAAAGGCACGGTGTCGCCTCCTGGACTGAGAGGCTAGTTAGTCAGTATTTTGAATCTCTCTATCTGTATGGCGCGATATACAACAGGTATATCATCATAAACCTCCTAAGAGATTTTTGCGCCAAGCTTCTCTTCCAATTTGTGGTGTGCCGATTTGAATTTTCCCTACAAATTGGTGGGACCTACAGTTTTTTGCCGACTCCGAACGGCATCTACAAAGGCGACGAATTTTTGCTGAGAAGCCTGTCATGGCAGAAATACACTCGGAGAGTTTGCCAAACCACTGCCGAGGGGCGACCCCGTTTTGAAAAACTTTTTTCAAATCACTTTTGATGTTACCTGTACCAGGGCTCGAACCATGGACCTTCGGTGTGGTAGGACGGCAACACTACCTTCACACCACGGCGGCCGCAGTATTTTGAATATTTCTGTATAAAAAGTAACGCAGGTTATGCATATTTTCTCTCATAGAAAGAAATGCATTTTTTCATTTATATAAAGTAATATAAGAAGTAATGTATACTTTGTCGCTTCAGTTTGTTGCGAGCTACACATTACTTTTCCTATGACATCGCTGTCGAAAAAATCATGCATGTTTTCATGTATAGTCTATAGTTGATATACATTACTTTATGCATTCCTAAACATTACCTTTCCCCACTGGGAAACTCTGATATTCTGAAGTTTGAAAATTTAAATTTTGAAAAAATCGTTAAAAAAAATCTTCGGGGTGTTTTTGTAGCTAAAACAACAAGAATTTTAACAACTTACATAGATACCTATCGTTGCCTTGTGGCGAAAGGACATTCTAAGGACGACTGACAATATTTGAATGGCCGTGCCGACTAAGCAGGTCGACGCATTACAACAACTGCTCATAAGGCTTACGAAAAAATACAGTTAGTTCAGTACATTGCTTTTCCAATTTTTTTGCCGCATACTGCTTTATAATAACTTACCGCTTTAACTGTAGCCTTTATGAAGTCCTTTTTATCTGTTAAATCGAAATCAGGATATTTTGCATAGACTTGCTTGCACACAGTTTTCATGGTGATCTCTTCGAGATTGGCTTTATCTAAAATTTCTTTGACATAATTGCGAATTTGTTCATCCTAGAAAAAATTGGAAAACAAATTTCTTTAATTATGAAACTGTTTTTCATAAATATTTTTCAATGCCTTACCGTGGGGAATGTCGCTTTACCCTTCTTAGTTAGCGGCTCATCCTCGTCATCGGAATCATTATTTTTGCTTGCTTTTTTCTGCCGTCCAGAAACTTACGAATAGAATTTTATTATAAACTAGAAAAAAATCAATGCAAGACATGCATATTTACCTTTGCCTTTGACTGGTGTTTTAGCTTTATTATTAGATTTAGCATTTTTCACAGGTGCTGAGGGTTTCTTAAATTTCTTTGACTCTTCTTTTTCCTGCAAATACATAAATTCGATTTGATAAAATTTGTCCGTGTCTGAATAGTGTCATTTGGAATTTTAAAATGTATGTAAATTGAAATAAACTAGATGTTTCGCCCAGATATAGATTTAACCCGAGAATTGAAAATAACAAACAGAAAAATGTGGATAGTAAAAAAGCTATTAGTGTTACCTCACTATGATCGCTGCCGAAATCAGACATCTCCTCTTCCTCCTCGTCCTCAGATATTTCCTCCTCCTCACTCTCCGAGTCGTGACGCTTGCGTGATTTGGTTGCTTTAGCACTACGACCACGTGCACCACGTTTATTGGTAGCACCTGCCGAAGGCCGGCCACGTTTACCAGATGTAGAGCGCTTACGTTTCGGCACCTTAAAAATAAAAGTTTGAAGAAAATGAAAAAAAAGCTTAAATATAGGCACTAAAATGTTACATCTATGTTATCAAAAGTACTAAACTGATTTTAATATTTGATATGACCCAATTAAACAGTGATCAAACAAAAGGCCGTATACCCATATTAAAAGATAATTCAGTAATCGCAAAAATCCGGTATCAAGTCCGGTTTGTACGAAATTAAATTTTTCACGAATGTTTTTATATAGGAAATCAGGCTCTATAGTGGTTTCAATTTAAAACAAAAGTGTGTAATTCTGTCTTAACAAACCGAGTTCTATTAAATCCAGAACCGAGTGTCAAAAGTAAATAAGCGTTTTTGTTTAATCACTCCTCAATTATGAAAAACAAAGAATACTTGTTCTACAATAAAATCAAAAACTTTTCGCAATTAATTATTATGAACAGTTTTATATAAATTATCTATTTCCTCTCACATCACTGTCGGCATCTGATAGTTCCTCTTCCTCGGAATCAGAATTCTTCTTCCAACTTTTACGTGCAGGTCTTCCACCACGACTGCCGCGAGCTATTTGCTTGCGACCACGTGCACCATCCGAATCGGAGTTGCCACCTGATGGGTTATACTGAAAATAGAAAAAAAAAAGTCAACAAAATATAAGTAAGGATAGGACTGGCGGGCTACACCGAATTACTTATATGAACATGGAACAGCTATAATCACATAGAATGATTGATTAGTAAGTATATAAAAACTTACTAAAACCGAATACTTTGGGAATCTGTTGTTGAGGTCTTTTATTCAATCTACACCAATCTTTGTTATTTAAACGAGAAATAAATGTCTCGTTTTCAACAATTCTTGGAAAGACTTATAGTAATTATATTAATATATAAAAATTATATAAGCTACACAACCAAATAATGGATTTACATGAGGACTATAACAGGTGAAGCTTTGATTGAAAAAATTTTCTCAGAAAATCCGAATAAATTAATTCATGACACAAGCTGTCGAAATGAAAAAGTTATACTTAAAAGCAGTTTTATCTGGACAATCCGGTAGCTTTATGCTATAGAGGTCCGATTGCCTAGCAAAATTTTATCAGATATCCCAAAAAATATGCTTCTGGTTTTCATTCGAAGAAACACACAAGGTAAAATTATTATATATTATATACAACTAGATTGACTTGTACTCAAAAAACAAAGGTGTATTGATCCTATTAAATAAAAATATAAACTAATGGATTAAATGAAGAGGTGCATGCAACTTACATCTGAACCCGATTCTGACCCTTCATGCCGCTTACGTTTGGCCGGAGCTGTATTACGTTCACCTTCGTCTGAACTAGAGAAATCGACATAGGCGGACATTTCTAAAAAAAAAAAATTAACAATTTAAATTATTTTTTATCGTTGGTTTAAAAATTATTTGCCAAAATGTTTGGAGCATTCTTAGCCATTCCGTACTATTATTTACTTGATTTACTTTTTCCTAGTTAAGCGATTTTTAGATTGCAGAAGGTTTTGTATGTGATAAAGATTTACCCCCAATTTGTGTTCTTGACAAATTGTCAATATTAATAGATAGCCAAGAAAAATATATTTGTATCAAGTGTTTTTAATTCCGCTTTAAAACCAACAAAAATAAAAGAGCAACAAGCATTCTTTTTTTATATAGAACCGAGTGGCTAAAAAATAAAAAGGTTTCCTGGATTTGCTTTTGTATTATTATTACTTTTTCCAGCAGTTGCACGTCTTGGACGGCCACTTGATGAATTTCGTGCAGGAGCCCGACTTGGTTTACGTTTGTGATCCTCTTCAGCGCTGACTTCCTCATCATCCTCTTCCTCAACGGGCTGGAAATTCCAAAGAGTTAAATTTGTTAAAACACGGTTCTATTAATTAAACAAATGCAAACAGTTTGAATAAGTTACCTCTTCTTCTATGTCTTCTTCCTCCCCTTCAGCGGCTTCATCAACGCATAACGATTCATCTGGTTCCATAAGAAATGTGAGTACACGATTTGCTATCTCATCTTTTGTGCCTGCATTTATAAATGATATAGAAGAAAAATTTTCGATTCATGTTTACTACACGGGTGCAATAGCATTTTTACCTTTACGCTCCAATGTCAAAATATCACAAATACCCTTTAATGCTTTTGCATCGGTCTTTTTAATGGCATCAAACTTTTTCTTATATTCGCTGGAGTCTTTTTCAAACTCGAAACCGGCAAATGAACGTAAATTCTTTTTAACGACATTATTTTTACCCACTGAACCAAAGCAGAGCTGCAAGAAAGAATATATATTATATGCATTATATTATTTGAATTGCTTTTAAAGTTTTTAATTTACATACCTCGTGCAATGTCTGTAGGCCGTCTACACGTGTTTTATTAATATTATCGTTGATTCTATCTATTTCTGCTAATGCCACCACATTTTCATCATCCTCAGCAACTTCTTTGTTCTTTTCCTCCGAGGGAGCATCATCTTCGCCATCTTCCTCGTCTTTATCATCTTCTTTATTTTTGTCTAACTTCTTGTCGTTTTTCTCTTTGCCTTGATCCTTGACTGGTTTTTTTTTATCAGCGGCGGTGGTGGTGCCGCCTGCAGCACCTGCTACTGTACCATTCTTTTCTTTGACGTCAGTCTTCTTTTCATCATCTGTCACATCACCCTCATCTTTGGAGTCGTTATCCTCCTTAACATCAGCTAGCTTATCTTTCTTAGCAATCTTTTTATCATCTCCTGAATCAGGTGTAGATTTATCATCGGATTTGTTGTCTGATGGATGGAAATAAAATTGAGTTGCTGATTATTGAAATATGTATGTACATATGTATGTACGTCTTCAAATCTGTATATAATTTGTTTGCTTCATGTTGTTGTTGTTGCTTCATACTATCTATTGCTTAGACTTATACATTCTTTTAAGAGTTCTGTAGTAGAGTTCGTATGTAGAGTTCACCTACATACGAATGGATCTTTTGCAAGAATAAAAAAGCTTCGTTCCCTATTATTATTATTATAGCAGTTATTCACCCTGCTTTGTCGGCGCATCCATTCATGGAATGGGACGTGACGGACCAAACAGGGTTTTACTGATGTTTGGGACAGCGGCCCGACTGCCGTGCGGTCTTAAAGTCGTTCCCTCACCTCGCTCAACGCGGTCTATAGGAGAGAAATATTATCGCTGAATCAAATTTTCTTCCCAACTCTTATTCTTCATTTTAAAACAGCCTAAGAACCTAATAAAAGTTTCTGCCTAAGAAGGGGTTTGACAATGAAGGAAAATAGTGGTTGTGGCTTCTGGGCTGTCTAGTTAAGAGCACTTTCAGTGTCATAAAATAAAAGATGGAGCTCCAAGGAAGATGCTTTTTTTAAAAAATCTTCCATTATTTTTCCATTCGTGGCTTCCACATACCTTGCCACAGATTTTGATAAAGAGAATAAGGCGATAGCGGAATGCTGAAAATATTTATCTTATCTCTTTTAAAATTTTCAGAGTTAGTACATTTTTTGATAACTGTGAATGATAAATAGTTTCAGTAACTGATTATCGAAAAGTGCTCAGCAGACATTTCCATAAGTTGATATATTTTTTGTTGATCTAAATTCCGTTGAGTAAATTTCCGTTATAACGACAAAGGTTTATACAACTATAAAGAGCACCTGTTTTTCACATTGTGATTGATACTTTCAGTCTTTTCAATGCTTTCGAACATGTCGCGAGCAGAAATTAAAGAGAAAAAATTAGCAGTTCTGAAAATAATCAAACAGAAGAAGGTTAAACGTTATAAACTCACACAGTATAAGAAATATGAATTTGCTTATTATTATTTTTCCTTTCAGGATATTTTATTCACGCCACATCGAAAGCATTCCACGAACAAATTAGAAAAGGAGGCTGGTTGGAAGGAAGTGCTAGAAAAAGCTCAATCACTGGGTTTAGCTACGGCTGATCGTGATTGGGCTTACGCACGTGACCATATATTTGGTCTTTGGAAAAGTCGCACATTGGTAACATATTAAAACACAGATTTCTGTATATTTAAAATAAAAAACTGAACAAATAACATTATAGGCAAAAAGGGACAATGCAAGACAAATCGAAATAGAATCCGGTGGTCAATCATTATTGGCATATGACGCATTAGACTTATGCATATTGGATATATTGGGTAGTGATGTAGCTCCAGTTGCCGAGGAGTCGTCTAGTCTCCCAGCTATCGACGATGTTGTAGAATCTAATATTGAACCACAAAACTCGGCTGATATCACACCACAGCTTTGTTCACTAAATAAAAAAACTGAATCGCCACAAAAGAAAAATCAAAAAGTTAACAGTTGTAGTACAATAGAACTTCTGAAGATAGCGGTACTTGAAACCAAATTGTATAAAAATAATCTACAAATTTTAGAGTTGGAAAGAAGTTTAGGACTTAAGCGTTCGAAATTTACAGAAAATTTGGAAAGCGTTTGAAAAAAATAAGTATTGTGAGTTTTTTTCAAAACCCGATTGTATGTTTACTTTTGCACAATGAACAGAAGTTGAAGGGAGCGTAGGCTCCTATTTTTCAATTAAATATTTTTAAGAAACTATGAGTTTAAAACCAATAAAAAAAATTCAAAAATATGAAACTTTGGTACAATGAAGAAGAAATGATGATAATGATGATAGAGAGTATTCCCTTTTAGCTTTAATCAAAGAAATTCTTCATATTACTAAAGGAAACATTGTTTTAATTGCCAATGTGTAATGTTATGGAACAAGACTTCTTAAATACACTTTTGTCCATAAGTGTACCTACCTATATTCAAAAGTTCATCCAAATTCTAGCTGGTAAAATACGATGCAAAATATTTGTTTGATTCCGTTAATGACATATTTTATTCAATTCAAAAAAAAAATCCAATTGGTGTCAACTTTGTAAAAACATGCTTAGTGGCAACACCTCAGTAGAACGTCTTACAGGTGAATTCTGGGGGGTTCCTCGGTACCGCGATGCAAAAGGAAATTGCTTTCATATTTCAAAACTTATTTGGCAGCTTTCGAATAGCATTTGCTCGCGCATCGCGATACAGAGTAACTCTCTGTAGTCCCAAGTTAATAATAAGAATAATGAGACATTTCGTGTTCTTGAGAAAAGTCGGGATTTAGTTATCTGTCGCACATCTCTAGGCTGTAGTTGTTTTTTGTTTTACGAAGTATGTTAAGATGGAGGAAAAATACAATAATGATAATATAAATCTGTAAGGATGTTTATAATTAAAAATGACCACCAAACAATTGATAGAGACGCATTAAATACTGCTTCACTATTAATTGTAGGGATGCGAGTTCGCACCCAAAACTTTTGTTAAATGCTTTTTAACTTTAAACGTTTTTTTTTTCAATTTTTCATTGCAACGTTTTTTTTTTAATTGTATCATTATTGTATTTTATCGGTATCGTAACACAATACGATACTACGAGTGGGAGTATCCAATCGTTTCATCACATTGGTTAATTTCTTGTGATTTTGTCGTAGTGAACACCAAAATCCTCTCATGTCACAAAACTTGTATCTAACAAAAAATAGATAGCAGTGGTAGAAAGCGTTGGTTTATATAAAAAAAATCGCTTAAAAATTAAATTAAAAAACTGTTTTCAAGCTTGGGAAGTTTATCAATCCTATATAAAGAGATGAGATAAACTATGAATATTGAATTATTTACTGTACCTTGGACATTACTACACATAACCATTTTTGTCAGGGTTTAGCATGAACAAATCCAAGGATATATTTTATTAGAATAGCTATATATAATTAATGATTCACTATTTACTGCAACAAATCCCAACCCCATATATACAATCACACAACCCAAATAACTTTCAATACCAAAAATCTTTTGCTTTTTACTAGGATTCGAACCAACACCCTCTAGAAGAAATGAGCGCCAATTCATATATAGAGTATAACAAATTTTGCGACACACTAACACTCTGCACCATGCAACGTCAGCAAAGTTAGCCGGTTGAGAGCATACTTGCTTGCTTGATTGTTTTGTTTGTTTGCTTTCTCGTTAGTGTTCTGAAGTTTCTCTGACTACACGACACCCTAGCAGCACAGCGGGAGTCAGTGTTGGCCGAATAGAAAGCATAGAAAAACAACAAAGTCAAAAAAGCAACAACTTTCTGAGATAATGAATTACAATTCATCCAACGCACTAATCGCATACACATTTTTACGTACATACATACATATGTACATTAGCCCAGCCGAAAAATATACGAAAAATACATTTTAGGGAAGTCCAAGGATAAAAGATTAGGTATGTTAAAAAAGACCACAGTAGTGACTGAAATTATTATTAATGATTGCTTTCATTTGGTCAAATTTTACCTTAATGCTGTTTATTTAAAAACATATAATTATAGTAGGCAATTTTAAGAATGTTGTTGTTGTTGTTGTTGTTAACAGTGTTTAAAAAAAATTTGCTGGAAGAAAATGTTAAGAATGTTCTTTATATGTACTTCAGTTAATTATAAGTATGTATTTTAGTTTCGCTATCTATAATATAATACCTGCCTTCTAGCCAATGTATATGAGTATATCCACTGTGTTATTATTAAAATTTATTTATCATAACTTCTAGTTTTAATTACTTTACTTTTATTTTATTTTTTTATAAAAGATCCATGATCTTATTGTGCTAATATTTTTCAATAAATGGGAAATGAAATATAAAAATTATTTATTAAAAACATATAATAATAATAAATGATGTTCATATAAAAATAAGCACCAAATATTTTAACTAAAAATTTAAGAAATAGTAACAGAAGTTGGTGGGAAACTCCCGTCGGTATCATGACTGCTGTAGCCCGATTCTGTAACTTTTAACCACTCGCCGAGCGTTAAGCTTATCGCCAAATTTCGGCGTTTGTTCTTAACGAAAGTGCGATTCTGTAACTCTCCTTTAACGCCGCTAAACAACTGACTCTTGATGGTGATAAAATATGGCAATACTTCTTCGCCGTATTTTGCACTAAATTACATGCAAAAAAACTCAAAACTAATTTTTTTACTTTTTCCAAACGCTAAAACACTTGCAAATATATTAACGCTACTGTTAACACCTCGAAAATAATTCGCGACAGCTAACCACACAAAAAGTATTAGCTAACACTTTTCGTGTGGTTAAAAGTTAGTGAATAGGGAAAAGCGTTAAAAATGGTGTTAAGCGAAGTTAACGCTAACACCTGGCGTTAAAATAGTTACAGAATCGACCTACTGGTATGAAAAACTAGCTTAACTGAGACCGTGGTTATTTAGCATCAAAGGCGTTTTCGTTACATCCTTTGTCAACCGCTCCATTAGCAATTGTAGGGTTGCAGGTTCGTACCCCAACTTATGCTAAATGTTTTTAATTTAACAATTCTTTTCTTAAAATTTTAATTACAATTTTTGTAACAAAAAAACGCAAACATTTAAAGTCATATTAAGGGATTTTTAAAAAGCCTAAAAAAATAACTTTTGTTTTAAAATGCAAACCAACTCAAACGTTGAACATTTGGCAAACGGGAATATTTTGACATGTTAAATGGATGTCAAATTCGGCCACGTTGCTAGTTAAATTTAAATAATGCGTGTTCATTAAGATGCCACTTTAACTGACAAGACATGCCCAAAAATAGCAGAAAGCGGTGTTGTTGTTGTTGTAACGACAAAAACACTCTCCGAAGGTTTTGGGGAGTGCTGTCGAACTGACAGTCCTTTGCCGGATATGAATCCGGTACGCTCCGGTAGTCCCTTACGGTACTGCCCGACTGTCGTGGTAGCGATTTCGTATGACCAGCCGAACCTTCTAGGTCATGTCACCCCTCCTACCGAAAGGAAGGAGAGATGGGTAATAAGAGGTGAGAGGCCTCATATCCGAAGATCAACCATCGAGTTGCACGTCATTACCTTTGTGCATATTACTCGCCTCTTACGACCGGTATGCCTACCTCGGGCATATTCTAACCCCTAACCCGCAGAAAGCGTTAATGACGCGATATGACAAACCATTGTCACAGCTTTTGACATAAACATTAAATTTGATATAATGAAAACCAAGCATTAGTGTATAGATTGATTGCCATACTGTATAACTGTAAAGGGAATAAGCTCAGCATTTGCGAAAACAGTTTTGTTACAAACTGTTTTGAACAGCGTGATGTAAAATCTATACTCTATGATTATTAGCAAGAGTAATTCTTACCTGTATTAGGCTCTGCTTTAGGTTTCTTATCATCAATCTCTGCCGTATCAGCCTCCTTATCCTTATCTGCTTTCTTATCGCTCGCTTCGTCACCATCAGCATCAACATTATTTTTGTTTTCTGCCGCTGTTGCTGTTCCTGTCGTCTCTACCTCACTGTCGACTACATCTTTCTTATCGTTTTGTGGTACTTTCTCTGTTGCCGTCGTCGCTGACGCTTCAGAATCGCCACCGGCTTTTGTATCCTCTGTTTTGTTTTCGTTTTCCTTAAATATAAGAATTGTAAATGGGTTTAATGGTAATTAGTGTCAAATTTTATCAAGCAGAAAATCGCTGCCGTCTGCCAGCAGAATGAACGTGTTTTTTTCGCTTTCGGATTATTGATACCGAGGCCAAAACGCGTCTTTTGACACCTTTCCACGATATTTTTGGACGTGTTTTAGCAGTTACGTGCGGTCCAATGGGATTGCCCAAGCATGAAACAATAGTATTTTACATTCCAAATAGTAGTTTGAAAATATTCAAGTTGTGAAGCAACTTTATTTGAAACCTACAGAAAAAGTTTTGATTGGATCGCGGCGTACCTTCTGTATTGTTGTTTGTAACGGCCAACCACGCAACAAAGGTCCAGGGTATTACCGATGTTGTCAGCCCTTTGGGGAACATTGATCCGGCAAGTTCTCTGCTGGGGGGCAAAGGTGACAAGTTAGACAGAGTCTGTCTGGTCCACCCCTGTTGAAGCCGCGAGGTTCCTGGGACTTCCGTTAGAAGAGTCTGATGACAATGTTGGATAAAAGAGGTGATACTTTAGCCAGGTTAAATAGTCGCTACCACAACAACAAGCTCTCTGCTTATCATCCTCAGGTAGGTACTAGTGTTTTTTATTTTATAGGCCTAACCCCCTGCGGTATAACGTTCACGACACTGAACGTTGTTTTTGATTTAAACGTTAAAAATGCTGACTCCTAAGGTTTGTCCACATGCTTCGGAGAGTATTTTGTGGTTTCCACAACCCCCATATAGCGGAACTTGTTTTTCAGTTTGGCACAACCATCTAACGTGTACATTGGTAACACTTCCTTAAACTTTCGCCGAGTGTTTTTGCCACTTAGCCCAATCTTAACCGTTTTATTTCCGAAAAGAGTTATTAGACAGTGAGCCATTCAGGTAATTATCTATTTGTACTAACCTCACAAAAATAGACGAGTTATGAAATTATTTTTAGCAAATACAAGATTTTAGCAAGAGTATACATATGCGAAATATTACCAACTCGAACGCCCAACTGTACAGCATTTCACACACAAATAACGACGTACCTTTCCCCGAATATTTTAAAATAGGTTAACTGTTGCCTTGGCCATACCACCCCCAGCCTAAACGCCCACAAACACACACAATTTCCTAAGTCTGCAGCAGCGATTTAAACTTCCTGGTTATGCGGCATTTAAAAAACTACTTTTTTCGCCTTTGTTTTTCTCTCGCCATTCGCTTGTTCATTGCCTACGGATAAACCGCGCCAACACCAAACGAATATCAAATATAATAAAATGTATGATTGTATTTTTTGCCGCTTCAACAATGAATGTACGACAAAAAGATAAAAACGACAATCAGAAAACGCGAAACTTCTTTCCAATAAAATGAATTCGCTCTCGTGGACCATGATAAATCTGTATAAAAGGCGGCAAGCGAGGAAAGCCCATTCAAAATGTGATGTATGTGCGTGAAGAAAATGAACCGACGCCATGTTTATATACCACTACGACACGGCATCGCACGGCCAGCATGCACACACACGTCGACAGCGCAGCGCGACGCAACGAAACAGAGCTACGACGGCCAATAAAAAAAGATGAAAGCGAAAAATTCACCGAATGTGACGCGCTCCCAACTTTTACAAAGTTATTTTCGTACGTTAAACACAACAATTTCATGACAAATTTTAATACCATTCGATGCTTTGAGTATTGTTGAATAATTTGCGATACTTTTTTTTAATTTACATACCATATTTACTATATTTTTTTAGACCGAAAAATTCTTTTTCGCCGTTTCTCTAGCACAAAATTCACGTATGGAAAATACACTTAACTACACTTAACTATTTTATTAGTTCTTCTTCGTCTAGTGCTTCTTCTTCTCCTGATAGCGCAGGGGTGATATTTTCAGTAGCAAATAAAAGGTTCTTCAATGATTGATTTAATTGAATTTTGACCGATTTTGAAAAATTGAATGGTTAATGTTATGTAGTTATGTGGGTTTAGTGTTGCAATCATACTGTGCCATAGGCTTCAGAGTGAAAAGTATCAGTCAGCTTATCTACAGCAACCACCTGATAATTCCGCCATAGATTTAGCAGAAATTTCTACAGACCACTTAAGCAACAACAAGTCCCCAAGTTATAAATTGGCGCCAATCAGAATTTTGACATACACAACACAAAAAGACTGCACAAAATTTATATCTGAGCTAGCGCAGGAAAAGAAACATGTGCTTCAATTGTATTAAAAAAGCAAGTGCGGCTTTACTTTTTGCTTTTTGAAATAAGAGATGAGATGGTACCGAAAGCAATGTTTCATTCTCAACAAATACAGGTGAACTGAGTAATAATCACCACACACAAGAAGAAAAAGCATGCATGCGGGCATGCGTAAAAATCTGAAGTATTTTGATTTTAGCACAGTTTTCTGCGCAAATAGCACAACCACGACATACACCGCGCAAAATCCTTGTGCAAATCAGTCATTGGCGCAAGTAAATTTGTGCGGGGTATTTGGCGTCTTACCTGCATGGATGTAATACCTGTATCTATTGTTATGAATAGGGTTGTTGTTGGTGTTTTTTGTAATGACGAAACACTCGAAGGTATTGGAGAGTGTTTTCGAATTGACAGTCCCTGGTCGGATATGAACCTGGTACGCTTTGGTACTCCCTTGTGGTACTGCCCGACTGTCGTGGTAGCGATGTGGTATGACTAGTGCAACCTTCTAGGTCATTTCATTCCTCTTCCGTAAGGAGGGAGAATATGGGTAATGAGAGGCATCATATCCATAGGTCAACCATCCATAGGGTTTACCGTTGTGCGTTTAATTTAGGGTACTCCTACACAAATTGCATGTGATTGACATATTTTTTATGCACCAAGCAGATACGATACGGCAGTACGTTGAAAAAACTGACGGTAATTCTATACGACAGCACGTAACTGCTAATATACGTCCAAAAATCTCTGTAAATGTCTCAAACAACGGGTTTTAACCTCCGTATCAATAAACCGAAAGCGGAAGTTCGATATTTTATGTCTGTTCAGAGGTGTTTGCAATCAAAGTTGAAAAATTTCTGTCATTTTCATGTGGTTGTTGTAATCACAGATTAGGGTGTACCGAAAAGTGCAAAAAGTGTGTTCTGCGCAGAAATACTGTGGACCGCGTAGCCAGTGTTGGACCGGCTAAGGGTTATTTTTTTGAAGCGCGGCCCAAGGCCGCCAACGCAGAAAGGTGTTCTGCACATAAATACCTTGGATCAAGCCTCCTATTTGGGATCGGACCTGGCCCATTTTTGGGTTTTTTACTAATAACTTTTCACTGAAACAAATCCCGATTATTGATACAGAGATCAAAACACTTCGTTTGATACCTTTTCCGAGTTTTTGGGACGTATATTAGCAGTTACGTGCTGTCGTATAGAATTACCAAACTGACAACTAAGTAGAATGCGATAGTTTGTGTGCGTAAAAACAGATTCTACGGATACGGCAAAGTAGATTTTGCTATAAAATTTGACGTATGACGGATACGTCGACGGTGAAGTACTGTATCTGCTTGGCGCATTACAGAAAATTGTCGGATATAATATAAAATTGGGCTGTCAGTCTCGTACACCCAAAATCAACTCTGTAGATACGCCGGGCGTTCAGCATGTACCATGTCGGAAATTTATCGATATTTCCGAAAATCGATCGCTATCGTTTTGGCATTCGCTAAAGGACTGCGCGCCAACACAAACTTTTTCTGCACATTATTCTGGACGAGATCGAAAAATCCTCACGATATGGGAATTTTGGGTTTAGCAAAATTAATAGCAGATATTGCACCATCTGCCATCAAAGAAAATGAAATAAAAAATTACTTTGGTGGGCAAAAAATAAATGTTTTGGCCAAGGAAAACTTACTAAATATTTTTGTATATTTGTAGGACGCAAAGTGGCCATTGATGCTTCCATGTGTCTCTATCAATTTCTAATAGCCGTACGGTCTGAAGGGGCTCAGCTAACAACAGTGGATGGTGAACCGACATCACATTTAATGGGAATGTTTTATCGTACAATACGCATGTTGGAACATGGCATAAAGCCGGTATATGTATTTGATGGTAAGCCGCCAGATTTAAAATCTGGTGAGCTAGCCAAACGTGCAGAACGTCGTGAAGAGGCACAAAAGGCTTTGGAGAAAGCTGAAGAAGCTGGCAATGCAGAGGAGGTAGAGAAATTCAATCGTCGCCTAGTACGTGTAACCAAAGAGCATTCGCGTGAGGCGCAAGAATTGCTTAAGTTAATGGGTGTGCCATATGTAGAGGCACCCTGTGAAGCCGAAGCACAATGTGCGGCTCTAGTGAAAGCAGGGAAAGTATATGCTACGGCTACAGAGGATATGGACGCACTAACATTTGGTTCAAGTGTGCTGCTACGTCATTTAACTTTTAGTGAAGCACGCAAAATGCCAGTTAAAGAATTTATATATGATAAAGTGTTACAAGGTTTCGAACTGACAAGCAATGAGGTGGGTTGTATTAAAATTGGTAGCTATGGTGACTTGTAAAACCTTTGTGCTTGTTGTTTTACAGTTTATAGATCTGTGCATCCTACTGGGCTGTGATTATTGTGAGGGCATTAAAGGCATTGGACCAAAACGCGCAATAGAGTTGATAAATGCACATCGCGACATTGAAACAATACTAAAGAATATTGATCAAAATAAATATACGGTTGCAGAAGATTGGAATTATCAAGTGGCGCGTCAATTGTTTATAAATCCTGATGTTACAGACCCTATGACCATTGAGGTGAATGTGAATAATATGTAAATTTTATTTTTGCATTTTTATAACTATTTTTGCATTATATTCTTTAGCTGAAATGGACTGAGCCGGATGAAGAAGGCCTCGTTAAGTTTCTTTGTGGGGATCGACAATTCAATGAGGACCGCGTCCGTTCTGGGGCTAGGAAAATCCAAAAATCTAAAAATACACAAACGCAGGGACGCTTGGACAGCTTCTTTAAGGTATGTGAAATGAAAATTGACATAGACTTCAAAATAAAAATAATACATAGTAGTAGGTTTTGAATGGTAAAAGCCCAGGGTGGCTTAGTAAGTATTATTTTTTAATCATAATAAACAACTTTTTTCTTCAGACGTTACCTTCAACAAATAGTAATAAATTAACGCCCAAGCGCAAGGCTGAGGATGATAAAAAGGCCGGCAACAAGAAAGCCAAAGCTGGTGGGGGTCGGGGTCGACGTCCAAAGTAAAGCCTCATTTAACAGAAATCTGTAGACCTAAAAAAATCTTGATATTTAGTATATAAGAGGATAGTGTTAAAGTTTTTGAAAGGTGTATTGTCAAAATGTTACAAACTAGTGCATATATATTTGTAAGGAACTTAAATATTTTAAATTTTGTCGTTATTACTCTTACCTCACTTATAAAATTTTTTTGTTGGCTTCGTACACGATAAACAATGTTACGCTACACTGCTCCAGAACGCGGAATATTGCTGACTATTTATTTGACCAATAATCGGTCGGGGCCAAACGGTTACTGTGAATGGTGAGCGCTACAGAGCAATGATCAACGAGTTCTTTTTGCCGCAACTTGATGAATTGGGATTGGAAAACATGTGGTTCCAACAAGACGGTGCAACAGCACACACTGCACATGCCACAACCGATATGCTGAACATCGGAAGCTTACTTTTGCGCCACCTTGTATAACAATAACTCACAATTTGGGTGAACAGTGTCCTTAGCACAAACCATGTTCACGGTTGAAATGTATTATTATTATATTGCTACGAGGAAGTTTTTGAAATTCATTCTGAGATGTTATCTTCCGCGCAGCCGTCGATTTGGGTAAACGTTCAAGTGTGTAGACATAGTAAATATATTTTTTAAAAAAAAGTTAAAGGAGTGAAGTATTTTCTTATCCAGGCAAATGCTCCGAAAGTTAGGGCAAAGTAATTTGTGTAATTGACTAAAGTACACCTTTGTTTATAATATAAATATTTTTAAATTTAATTACATATTAATGCTGGGTTCACAACTACCCAGGTATCTATAAATGAAAGAACGTAGTGAATTTGGTTGGAAAAACTACCAGAAACTTCAGGCCTGAATACAACATACATATGTTTCTGTTTCCTTTTTTTTTACAATTAAGTTTATGCTACAACTTTTGCGTAATTATACATATTTCATAGAAACCTTATTAAAAATATATTATATCTCTATCTCTATGGCGCGATATACAACAGGTATATCATCATAAACCTCCTAAGAGATTTTTGCGCCAAGCTTCTCTTCCAATTTGTGGTGTGCCGATTTGAATTTTCCCTACAAATTGGTGGGACCTACAGTTTTTTGCCGACTCCGAACGGCATCTACAAAGGAGACGAATTTTTGCTGAGAAGCCTGTCATGGCAGAAATACACTCGGAGAGTTTGCCAAACCACTGCCGAGGGGCGACCCCGTTTTGAAAAACTTTTTTCAAATCACTTTTGATGTTACCTGTACCAGGGCTCGAACCATGGACCTTCGGTGTGGTAGGCCGGCAACACTACCTTCACACCACGGCGGCCGCCAAATATAAATATATTATAAGTACGACTTTATTACTAACTTAAATACTAAATATGTCGAAAATTTATTAATTAAGAAATATAAAAAAATTAAATTCATAAAATACGCATTCTATTTACAATAAATACTGTTTAGCTAATGCGCGTAGAAAACGTGTTTTACGTATGGCAGCTGCCTCACGTTTGATTTCATCATTGTTATTCGCATTCAGCTCTAGAGAGCTCATAATCGCAATCTGTGAATGTTATAGGAATTTAAAATTTGTATTTTTATCTATAAAATATTTTTGTTAGTCTTAAACATACCGCTTCCAACTTTCTGCTATGTTCACCTTTTCTTGCGTGCAAATTGATTATGAATTCTAATAATGTTGTATCCCAAATGCAATTATAATAGGCATCCATTGCATCGGTAAAGTTTGCTGATTTCTCCGTGAGTTTTTTGAATACAATACCATAATCGATTTCTTCCAAAAACTAAGGAGCACAGAAAATATAGGTATTTTTGTATTAAATTTCATATACTCTTAAATACGCTGATAGAGGAATATAATACCTGACACAGCACTGTAGCTTGCATGTGACAGCCCAAATTCGATGAGCAACGTATCATTTTATGTATAACATAATCATCAGCTACATTGCGTTGCAACGGAAATGTACAATAATCAGTTCCGGTTATTAGAGCATTGACATAGCAACGCATGGCTGCTTCGTTGTTGCCAATTGCTGTAACAAAAATTTATATTAAAAACAAGAAATGTGTCTGAAAGCTTAACCCAAATTTACCCAGCTCTAAATCGCCTTTCATTTTCAGCCATGTTATAGTTTGCGGATAATATTTAAGCGCTTCCGTTATCAGCCAATGTAATGTTTCGCAAACTACTCTTACGCTATACGCCAGTGGACTACAAGATGACCAATTTAATTTCAATTAACAATTTTCCATTCTCGAATATATTTTTTAGACAGCGGTCCTGAAGGGTCATAATATGTAATTTTTTACGGGGCAATGAAATAGCGCCAGCGGACTTTATTTCCTTTTTGAAAGGAAGCAATGCCCGCTGACGTTATTTCCTATTCAAATGGATCGCCTAAGTGTTATTTTTATAAGCGCTGCCTAAGGCCGCCTAAAGATGTGATTCCATACAAAAAAAACTGTGGATATTGCAGTCAGTGGTAGACCGCCCGAATGTAATTTTTTTGGAAAGCGGTCAAAGATCTCCCAAGCAGAGGGATCGACCCAGGCCACATATGTATATCCATATTCGTCTGTATTTCAGCGTTTTGAATCGTCTGTTTTTTGTCGACATTTTGATTTGCCGAGATAAAATGAAAAATAACGACGGTGCAAAAAAGAAATAACGTCCGCGGGCGGTATTTCCATTTTTTACTACTTCTTCTTTAAATGGTCTAACCGCCCGGGTGATTTTGACCGTTTTTTACTACTAAGCCAGCAAAAAAAAATTGTTTTCAATAGAAATTACTTTGCTTGCTTTAAAATACCTCGAAAAATTTTTTGAAATACTCAGGTTATTTCATTTAATTTCGTATATGCCTCGTAAAGCTTGTATACAACAAGTGTTGAATATCTAATTATGGAAAGCCACCCCTAGATTTTCAGTTTATGACACTTCAGTACCTCTGCGCCAACCACTCCTCCTACCTTGGTATACCAGCTGGCCATAAATTCATATATTCACCACTCAAATCATGATTTGTATCGTCTCTTAAAATATTTTGTATTTTTCCTAAACACGATATGGCCAACGAGAAGACCAATTGATGTCTTATGCGTTTGAGAAATGGTTGCAGGTTAGTTGCAGCAGCGAGTGCGGGAGAGTTGCGTGAACTACCACCACCCCCACTACTACCGCTGCCACCGCCGCCGGAACCACCTCCTCCACCGCCACCACTGCGTTTGGTCGTATTCATAAAAGTTTGTAGCACCAAATCGAATGCGTCACGACACACCTTTTTCGAACCCTTCATTTTCTCCATATCAAGCACCGTAGCAGCGAAGGCAATCGGTAATTCGAGCTGTGGCAGCCTTTTGTCCAAGAACATGAGCGCATTCCAATCGCCTAGATTAAGCAGCATAACAGCGCAGCTTTCGATTATCTGGAAGGATAGTGGAAGTTGTAAATTAGTAAAAATGTATGGGAATCAGTTTAAAAACGCTCAGATTCACGTATATTTCCTACATTATCAGCTGAGATAGGGATTTCTTGTATCAAGTGCCGAGTTAGGGCGTTGCTTTGAATATGGTGATTTTTCAGGCAGATACATTTAGAACAGTCTCGAACTTAAGCTAGAAAATCCTGCAAGCAGGGAGGTCTTGTTGTTGTAACGACAAAAACAAATGGTTTGCTGCCTTACAATTTAAAGGATGAGCCCATTTACATGTATACAAAACTGAGCTTCGAAACAGCGAAGATGCTAAGTGTATTCCACTTCTGAATATGTCCAGCAAATATCTTCCACAATAAAGGCAATCTATATAACTAATTAATTCACTTCCTTACCTCAATACGCGGTATAATATTGTCGTTAGTTTGCAGGGAAGCTAAGCATTGCTTACATCGATTAGCAAGCGATTGCAGATCTAAAGTTTTGCGATTCCACTCGTCCAAACACTGTGTGGTTTGTATAAAAAGAATTTCCCAGTTAACCAATTTGCCAAGCTTCGAGACTATGGTGGTATTTGAGAGTTCTTGGCGTTGAGTTTCCGATTTCAAAACACTCAGCATGGAAACTGCACCAATGTAATCCTGCAAAAAAAAATGTATAAACAAAATTGACTTTCACATACTTTTATATAAAAACTCACGCTTTTAGCTGTCATTTCACGCGCCTTGCCTAATAAGACGTAGGCAAAGTCTTGTAGGAAGCCACGCTGCATCGACATTAGCAATGATTTTATAGGCGTTGCAATTTCCCAGCTGGGATTAACCGTCCATAGCGGTTTTGTGGGATTCGTAGCAGCTAATTTGACTAACAATTTCCGCACTGTATTCGCATTCGTGCATGAGATTAGTTGACGTTCTAGGGAGCCCACTTCAATGCGCATTACTAAAAGTGAAATATAAAAAAATTAAAAAAAAATTAAAAATTTAAGGTTTAGTAACAAAAATGATTAAATAAGTTACTCTTCGAATTGAATTTCCATTCACTGAGCGTTGCTAGTGTTGGCACAACCATTTCCTCTTCTGCCGTTTGTTGCTCCAAATCACGTAGTTCAGTTGGTGTAAATAATTGCAGATGTTGTATATGTAACAAAAATTGCTTACCATTATTTTGTTTTAAAGTACAATCAATTACGAAATATTTTACAATATTGCGTTCGCTAAGATTACAGTGTGGCAACACACTAGCTATAGCCTAAAAAAGATTTGGATTAGCACTCTCACATATCTGAGGTCAGTAAACTCACGTCTACGATGGCAATGAAACAATTCAAATGTTTATATTTTTCAAAATAATCAACACTTGCAAAAATATTTCCCTCTTCAAAAATGCTGCGTACCACATTCAAGGCGGCAACTTGCATTTCAAATGTACGTGTCTCTTTAAGTGTTCCCTGTGAAATGAGGGCCTCAATGTCAAGTTCGATTATGCGACGATTTATCAATGGTATTTCACGTATATAATTATCTTCACGTAAAGTCTCAATGATGTCCTTTTGTGGTTTTGGATGAAAAAAGATGCATTTTATATATATGTAAATTCAGTTAATATTTATTATAAGCATTTATGCTTCCACTTACCTTATATTGTTTTAACGCTGCCGCATTAAAGCGTTCGGTCAAGGTTGTACGCTGTTCACTGCATCCACAAGCCAATAGATAGCCTTCTAGCTCATCGTCATTTACATGACAAAAAAGATAATCATTTGTGGTGTACTTAGCCGATTCAGTTTTATAATCTGTTTTCATTTCTCTCAAATTTCTACGACATTCGTTAACAGCTTCTCTTGCTTGCCGATATTGTTTTGTATACAAATAGAAATTCACCAAGTCATAATAGATTTGTGCTCGTAATTCAGATAAAGAGATTTGTTGCATATTTTCGAAATTTTGTCGCATCGTTTCGGTATCCGCATGTAATGTTACAAATGTATCATAAGTGAAGGCATAAAATGGTTCTGTCGATTTGCATAGATCCTGCAAATATTCAACACTATTTTGTGGTGGTATTTCGGGTGCGAAAAATTGATGCATTGGCTCTATGGGTACAAACCTATTTTGAAGAATAATTAGTTTTCAAATTTAAATAAGCAAATTATTTCCACTTACATATTAGCCATAGATGGGCGCGCTGCTTTCATGGCAATGTCTTTCAGTATTTGTAAGCGTAACACCCAACGATGATAGAAAGTTAATGCAAAGCGTGCAGCATACTCATGACCGTCAGGGGCTGAAAAATAATAATAAGAAACGAAGTTCTTTATTACACAGTAAATCTAGTTTGTTGCCTTAAACAGTGGTCTTACAAAAACTTATCTTTATATCTTAAAGGGATGAAGGAGAGCGTAATGAGTAGTGCTTTGCCTTCATCAGAGTATTTGATGGTTAAATTCATGATAGCTGATACACTGATATGAAACCTCTACATATCAATTCTTTCAATCATATATTTTGAGATAAAGTTTTAACAAGACCTATCACATCGGCAAAAACGGAAACCAACTTGATGGCTTTAGCACATTATATAAAGGAGATTCAGCTGTCAGAAGTGAGCAGTGCACATAACTTTGCTCTATTTTAGCCTCTGGCCCAGAATAGATGTGCAAACTTGATTACTTCGCCGACCTGGGCCATGTATAACAAACGTATGTAAAATATCTAAAGCAGTCAACCTCACTAAGCTTCCCACTGCGGTGGGGCAAATACTACAACGTGCTGGTACCGAAGTATCAGTAATAACTCTGGCCCGCCACAACAGGAAGAATTACTAGAACAAGAGCCTACTCTAAAGCTATGTCGATCCAGCTTTAAGCTTGTAAAGTTCACTTAGATTACCAAGTATTTTAGTTTTCTTACTTATCTTCGGCTGAAAATCCTGCGGCAAAGGTATGCTTATTAATTTTCCAAAACACACCGTACATAAATCGCGCAACAAAAATAGCTGTTTTGGTATGGGTAGACTTCTCTCCAAAACATCTAAGAAAAATTAACAAATTATAAGATACATTTATTTAAAAATCTTTTCATCTCCATTCAAACTAACCCAAGTTCCATTTCAACCATGTCGCTACTTTAAGAGTTAAAATTTTTAACGCCATTTGTTTGCGTGGTATCCGCAAGCCATCCATGTTAATCATAGCGGCTGCGTTAGTCACATTAGCGCCTGGCGTTACCGGTATACCGCCTGGCCCATTTTCTGCTTCAGGTGATGTTAGATCGAATTGGGGTGGCATAACAACATCCGGTGTGACAGATATGAATTGTGACATTAACTCTAATGGGCTAGGATCTGAAAATATATGTGCATGAGACTTTGTAGTTATTGACTTCCTGTTTTCACTTACCCGGATTGGGCTTCCTCAAATGCTTAGTAATCAATTGTGGATCGAGTAGAAATTCAAACCAAAGCACAGTTTCTGCCGCTAGTGGCACTGCCTTTGGCCGCAAGGGATCTTCTACTTTTCCATTCGCTGCACTTTTCTCTACGCTCATTTTTTTATAAAGATCAAAAAACAGCTCTAAAGTGGAAAACAATTTTGGCATAAGTTGAACAGCTGATTGGTATAAGGCGCGTATAGATATAGCAACGCTGTTGCGCTGGTGCAACAGTTTGTTTTTATAAAGGATTCTACTTTTAAAAGATGTTACAATTGCAAGTTTGACACAACCGTAACAACAAAAAATATGGTAATTGTTTCCTTTAGGAGACAACTGCTAAAACACGTCCAAAAATGTCGGGAGAGGTATCAAACAACGCGTTTTGACTTCGGTATCAACAATCCGAAAGCGGATTTTCAATTTTTTGTTTCAGTGAAAAGTTATTCGCAAAAAACCCAAAAATGACCCGGGTCCGATCCCAAATAGGGGGCTTGATCCAAGGTATCTATGTGCAGAAAACCTTTCTGCGTAGGCGGCCTTCGGCCGCGCTTCAAAAAAATAACCCTTAGCCGGTCCAACACCGGCTACGCGGTCCACAGTATTTCTGCGCAGAACACACTTTTTGCACTTTTCGATCCACCCTAATCTGTGATTACAACAACCACATGAAAATGACAGAAAATTTTCAACTTTGATGGCAAATATCTCTTCACTGAAACAAAAACTCGAAAATTCGCTTCCGGATTATTGTTACCGAGGTCAAAACGCGTCTTTTGATACCTTTCCCGATAATTTCCGACGTGTTTTAGCAGTTGTCTCCTAAAGGAAACAATTACCAAAAATATAAATATATTAATATAAATTAAATTTTATCTAATACCATTAAGAAAATAGTACATTTGGAGACTCTCAAAAAGACAGCCTTAAAGCTGTATCTGAACGTAGTGTTAGGTGGCACGAAATGTCAAAACAAAGCAGCCGGCTACAACGTTGCCACCTATAACAGTAATGCAAGATGATTCTAAGAGCCGTTTCACACGAGGAAGTTGTTGAATTAAATTATGTAGCTCGATTCTGTAACTTTTAACCACTCGCCGAGCGTTAAGCTTATCGCCAAATTTTGGCGTTTGTTCTCAACGAAAATGCGATTCTGTAACTCTCCTTTAACGCCGCTAAACAGCTGACTCTTGATAGTGATATAATATGGAAATACTGGTGTTCAGACGTATTTAGCTCTAAATTACATGCAAAAAACTCAAATATAATTTTTTTACTTTTTGCAAACGGTAAAACACTTGTAAATATATTAACGCGATCGTTAACACTTCGAAAATAATTCGAGACAGCTAACCACACAAAAAGTGTTAGCTAACACTTTTCGTGTGGTTAAAAGTTAGCGAATACGGAAAAGCGTTAAAAATGGTGTTAAGCGAAGTTAAAAAGCGGCATAGAAGGGAGAAAGAACGTGATTGAGAAATATGATAGAAACATTTGAAGCTACTTGACGGTACGAACTTATTCGTACGCTCCTCTTCTCGTCTCACCCCGTTCACCTATGTCGCGGCAGACTTGAACTCAATACTTTAATCGTGTAAATCGGCTCTAAGTATGCATATTTGAGATCTAAAAAATATCTAAGGACGTTAACCCTTCAATAAAATAACGTTTTGCGTAAACTGGATATTGAGAAAACGGCCCTAAAATTGCAAAAGGTAAATGGCGTACATTCATAGCCAAAAGTAAGCAGATTTTTGGAAAATAGACCATATAACCACCCCGCGGGTTAGGGGTTTAGATTATGCCCGAGGTACAACTTGATGGTTGTTTTACGGATATAATGCCTCTCACCTCTTATTACCCATTTCATCCTTACTTACGGAAGGAGGTGTGACATTACCTAGAAGGTTGCACTGGTCATGACAGTCGGACAGTACAGCAAGGGAGTACCGGAACGTATCGGGTTCATATCGGGGAAAGGACTGTCACTTTTGACAACACTCCCCAAAACCTTTGTTGTTGTAACGATAAAACCACTCCCCGAAGGTTTTGGGGAGTGCTGTCGAACTGACAGTCCTTCGCCGGATATGAATCCGGTACGCTCCGGTACCCCCTTGCGGTACTGCCCGACTGTCGTGGTAGCGATTTGGTATGACCAGTGAAACCTCCTAAGTCATGGCACCCGTCCCTTCGTAAGGAAGGAGAGATGGGTAGTGAGAGGTAAGAGGTATCATATTCGTAGATCAACCATCGAGTTGCACGTCATTACCTTTGTGCATATTAGTCGCCCCTTACGACCGGTATGCCTACGCCGGGCATATTCTAAACCCCTAACCCGCAGGGGAGAAACAACAAAGGGAGTGTTTTTGTCCTTAAAAACCACAATAACAACATAGCCCACTGCGTAACTACCAGCCTAATCCAAGTCGTATCAAATGGGATGTTTCAACAGGGTTGTGCTGTAGTACTTTGCTGCTAGACGAGTCTGTTCTGTTGAACAAGTACAAAAGTGAGCTGATCGGGGTTTAGTCTGGTTAAGTAAGAGTAGAGCCTACTACAAAATCTAGACCAAGGTTGCACTGCAGCGAGTCGTGTTTCCCTGGGAAGACCGCTCTCTTCTGTAGTACTTAGCATTTTAACCTCGATGTGTTTGATGCTCCGCCGTAATAGGGATATATCCTCTAGTCTGTCGTAAAAATCAACTAAAATCCAAAACCCGAAAGCTCGTTAGAGCCGAACAAATTACTTTTGCGATCGTCAGGCTGGTATCAGAAGGTGCTAGTACCGGATCTATATTTAGCAGAGTACTGTCCACATTCCCCTAAACCTATACGAAGGGTTTTGGCTGCTACTCAAAGAAACAAACAATCCCAAAACAGCAATGGGGTCTGTGTTCCCGCACGACCCAACTTTCTCCAGTGTGTATCTGCTAAACTCATCGTCCATATTGGCGTAGCTCAGCAAAACTGATTCAAATTGTGCGGGTACTTGGTAGGTAGGGGTATGTCGTGAAGCAGCCTAGTACTGAATTCACATCCCCTTGGAGGGTGGAACCTGCATAATTTCGGTACCTAGACCCGGCCTTTGGCTACACAGTAGGACTGTGCTCTCCTACTTTACTGAAAGGTTCTGTTTTAAAGTACAGCGACAAGCAACCCTACAAGGGTATTTAGCTCATAAAAATAGTTTTCAGTAAAAATTCATTAGCCTTTGAGAGATGAAGCTCGGAGGCGGCATAAAACAAATAGGTCCTGCCAACTAATGACAGAAACGTTTTGCCAAGCGCGCTTGAATATGCTGCCGCAACAACCACAAGTGATAGACCATTTGACCATGTTGATTGGACGGTATTACGAGCATACCAATATAATTTATGTATTTTAACCAAGATAAAATAAAACCAGTACAATTAAACTTTGGAAGCTTTGATACTCTAAGAAGTCGTGCGGCATTTTAAACTTTCTTTTTCATACAACGGTCTAATTCACGTCTAGATATCTCCAAAAGCTTTTAAATATTGTAAGTATAGCTGTAAAGTGCGTTTATGCTAATTTTTTGAAGTGTATATATAGGGATGTAAGGTATCGAGTAGTTAAAGAACTGTGTCTTTCGAGTCCGGTTCCAAAGGAATTCGGGTGTTTGTAGCGGTTCCGGTAGATAACTTACTCTTTGTCTTTGTGTTGACGTCTAAAATGGTTAACGCTATAAATTGTACAACTGTCAAACACTAAAAACTCGCTGAGAGCGAGAGCGTAGCATTACTTCCAACGGCATTACAACTATTATTTCTCATAGACACTGAGATATCTGAGATTCTGAATTGATTAAATAAAGCTATTCCTTATATTTATACAATATTAACACCCAAAGTTTCGTTAGTGCAAAACGCCCAAGCTACTAGGCCGATTTTTCTAACTTATACTTCAACATAGTGAAGTGTTATTGAAAAGTATATATAATTAGATTATAAGGATATTAACAACAAAAAAAATGGAAGTCAATGAGGAAGTTTTTTTTAATTTAACGTTTGAAGTTTTGAGAGCAACCGTGTTTTTGTCTTTCGGAATGCATTTTCCCTTCGATTCCACAAAGCGCATTTTTCGGTTATTTTTTTTTTTTAAATTCTCGATTCGTTTGGAACTTTTTTTTTTCTTGGGGTCGGGTTTCAATTACTTCAACTCTCTTAAGGAATTTTTTGAACCTGTGTGTCTTGAAATAATCTGGTACTTCGTGTAAGTTAACCCGGTTCTTTGGAACATCAACATGCACTAAATTACACTAAGCACAGATATTGGTTTTGGTTAATAAAAATTTGTAATAAATTGACGGAATATTGAATAAATTTATTTCGTAAAATTTTTTTAATTTGGAAGTTGTTAACATTTTATGTGTAGCAATTAAAATAACACAGTGGCCGCCGTTGTTGTTTGAGGTACCGCTGTTCTTTGCCTAAATGAATCCGGTACGAGCACTTTGTACTGTAGAGGGACCGAGGTGTTTGATACCTAGAACCTCCCGGTTGTGGATTTTAGTTATACTGAAATAACGGGACGTAGATAACAATTATTCCTGCAAGAATGAATTTGTCGAATTTGAGGTTCACAGCGTACTAAGATTAGGGACGAAGCACTTAGCTGCCCTTTCAATCAAAGGTGGTGACATTGATGCCCCCACCCGACTATGACGAGGTCCGAATAACAATATCTGAATTAAAAAAGAAAAGAAAGTCGCAGCGGCTGACGGATTGCCTTTGGTTAAACGCCACTTAAGGTATTCAAGTACAAAGGTGAGGAGTAGTTGAAGCATTGCCCAATCCACAAGAACGCAGATGCTAAGCCAACTTTTGCTGAATCAGTCAAGCGAAAGGGATGACTCTCTCTCGCGTCTTGGCAGCCTTGTCTCTTTGCACTTGATGAACTTTAGGACACGCTGAGATGCTTTTCATGACAGTTATATATCTCTGTAAATATACTCGTACATATATGAGACCACTGCTGAGAGGCGACACCGTTTATAAAACCTTTTTGTACCCAGCTGTTCTAGTACAGAGGGAAATATAATACAATGGGGTTTATGGATTAAAGGAACCCAAATAGATTTAGAGTTCCATATATCAAATGTTTTAACTTGAGTAAAAATTTAGATATTTACATAAGATATAGGTTATATTCCGGCGAAGGAAGATTGCTATTTTAAATGTGCGAAATCGGATAATAACCTCGTCCCTTATTTCTATATCGAAAATACAGAAACACATTTAAAACGGTATAATTTATTAACTGTAACAGCTCAAATTGTAATATTTGGTTTGATAATATTTGGAAAATGGGCGTGGCACATGCATGAGTTAATGTATTTGAAATTTCGACTATTAACAACTTCAGAACAGTTCACTACAGAAAACTTGGTGTTTGTTTTCGATTTCACCATTTTCTTAGCATGAGTACGCCATTCTTCCCCGGAATGTAAATCTGGTACTTTCGGTATGATAGTACACCACATACTTCACGACCATGAATGCAAACGAGGTTGTTACTTGTGGTCACTTTTGTGAATATTCTCACCATCCCTAGTATGCATTTGCTTCTATTATTTTCATAATTAGCCTTAATATGACGCATCACCAAATCCTTGACTTGGAAGAAAATCAAAAAAAAAGTTCTTAAAATAATTTATTTCTTTTATGTTTCTTTTGGGTTTGCTTCAAAAAAAAAAAAAAAATATTCAAAAAAAAAAAAGGAAAAAAAATTACACCGTTAATCTCTTGCGACAAAAAGCTTCGCTAAGAAATGATCCTAGAAAAGTTTCTCAATTTCAAGTGTTCAAATATTTATATTTGTACTATTTGCAGCTGTTGTCAATATATTATTTGTTCTGAAACAACAAACAAAATTTTCGTTTTTTGGATACAAGGCATTGTTAATTGTTCTTGCTGTTTTTCATGGTATTTCTCCATCTCACAAAGGTGTTGTACAGCTTTTGTAATTTATTGTATACCCAATTGTGCTTAGCAGGCACTATATTTTAATTTTGCTCGCATAACAGTTCGTTCTAGGTGCCTGGACGGAGCGAAATAGATATATCGAGATAGATATATATTAAAATTATTAGCAACAGGAAATTTATCTGTTGAGCAATATCCCGCGGAAGTAAATATAGACGAAACTCACTAGGCTGCATGTAAAAAAATTTATTCTCCTGCCCTCCATCTCCCTCTTCTGTCGCCTCTTCCTCTTTTATATCGTCTTCCTCAATCTGTCTCTTCTTCTTTGGTATACTGGGCGTGGTCCCGCATCTTATTCTACCTACCTCTGCTAGCGAGTGAAAATACAATTTTTCAACTTAGCTAGTTATTTTTTTATTTTAGTTATAAGTGAAGAGAGTGGCTTAAGACCAGCCCTTACAGGCATTTTAGCTCTACCAGATCGTATTCCAGCTCTTACGGGAACTAAGTCAAATTTGGTGCAAACCTCCTGCGGCCTGCCTCACAATATCTCACAATTAGGTATATAATTCTTGGTTTCACTCGAACTTATACTTCCTTAACTGTTTTCTTAATTTTTTCCACTTCTACTTTCCTTTCTATTCCCTTTTTAAGGCAGCAACGCTCTTGGTTGGCACCTTGACGGAAAAACCAACTGTCAAAATATTGTTGTTTTTTGACTTTAAAATAAATTTTTTGGTAAAACAAAAGTTTAGCCTAGTCAAACAGCTGAGTTGCCTAAACAAGTTTAAATACATGCTAAGTTAATAATTTTTACTCATTAACACTTGAAATTTTGTTGTTAATAGCAGACAAAACCCTTTGTTACTAGATATTGTGTTTCCCTATCTGTCAATTAGGAGAGGAAATAAACACGGTGGATTCTTTCTCGAACATGAATCCATTTCAAATATGACGAGTTTTTTAAGCCTAAGTCTGAAGCCTGCACTTCTTTTGATAGGCCCAACAAATCCTTTCAGCGACAATCGGGCTAGTACCGGAATTCGCCGTAGCTATAACAACATAGGTAAAGTTAAAGGTTATCTTTGCTACTTGTGGCTAGGGCTTGTCGATTAAAGCTATAAAGTCTCCACGTTTCAAAGCCTGAATCCTTCCCAAAAATCGTATTTTCCATGCATATTAGCAGGAAACGGTGTATTCCTGTGAAGCCTGTCCTCCTCAGCCTGACAGTAATTTGTGTGGTACATACCATCGTTGGAGCATTGCTGCGATAGCACATTGCCCATTGATGACACCAGTTAGTACTCTCACTACATATTGGTTTAGTTTAAAAACAAAGCATTTCCATTGATATTGCTGTGATCAGGGACTCATCATTAGCATTTATTGGGACATAACGGCCTAGGCGATTTCGGCTGTGGTATATCAAAGCACGCCAGTAATTCCAATTTGGTGATAGCTGACGGCAATCGAAAACACCAAGGGAGGCCCACTCAATCTCACTTCCTCTGCTGTCGATAGGCAAATAAAGGAGGATCGCGATTTATTATAATGTTTTCAAAAAAGGGATGCGCGAATTATCCATTAAACAAATTTTTAGTTAATAAGTTTTAGGACCAATCGAAAGAAAAAAAAATTTTTTAAAATCGTAGTAACTTAGTTAAACAGGAAAGATCAAGTTGTGATTACTTAGTTTTTTGAATAATCAAACTAATTAGATTACAGTTAATAAAAATTGTATTACTGAGGAAATTAAACACTTTGATTAATCGTTATGATTAGTTCCGTATTAATTAATTAATAAAGTTTTGGTTAACCTGCATGTTCAATTGAGTGTTTAAACGCACATCCTACGTCAAACTCACCTAACGCTTGACAGCGAATACAAAAATGTAATTTCTACAATTTTAATTTAATAAATTTTTTTTTCAAGAATTCGTTAAAAAATTAAAAAAAAAAAATTAGGTACTTTGCATATATTTTTTATGGTTATGTTAATTTTGTTAAATTTTTGCTAACGAGTGGTATTTTCGAATAAATTTAATTTAAGTATTCATAATACACCATTATTTATTGACATGTCGACCAAATGCGGTTTTCGTATAGTTTTTGAGTTTTTATTTTTTTGATGCTGCAGGTGCTTTGAGGTTAAAGAAATTAAAATTTTATTAAATAGAGTATTCAGTTTAATACAAATGTAGCATCTGATCAAATTTACATATTTAATCAAGCAAAATTAAATTTTTATTAATGGCTTACCATTAAAAATATGCTAACGCTTGGGCATTACGTCCAAACACAAATTATTCAAAATTTTTAATCAAATTGCTTTATAGTGATCAATGGTTTATAAATCGTGTTGTTTTATTAATACTTTTTGTTGTTTTTTTGATTATATATATTGTTACGTTTAATGTCCGTACATAGTCCATACCTCAGATATTAGACGGTCATAGATTTTCTATAATAAAATTTTGCACCTGGACGGAGTTGTGAGTACTTTTAAAAGATATGGCCACCACAGCTCTAATATGATTTGTACCAAGTTTCGGCATACTATCGTAAACATTACAATTTTGAAAATTTGTTCACTGATATGAATATGATAATATTTAAAAAATATGAATACGAGAAGACCAAGTTAATATGCCTAAAATCTATCTACATCAGTCGATGAAGTATCACACTTTATATAATAACTCTATATTTGCCCTTAGTGCTTTTTTTCTGGCTACTGGCTCCTCGTTAATAAAATGGGACATTTAAAAATGTATTGTTGTTGTGCTAACGTCAAAAACACTCCCCGAAGGTTTTGGGAAGTGTTGTCGAATTAACAGTCCTTGGCTGGATTTGAACCCGGTACGCTCCGGTACTGCCTTGCGGTACTGCCCGACTGTCGTCGTAGCGATTTATGACCAGTGAAACCTTCTAGGTCATGTCACCCCTCCTTCCGTAAGCAAGGATAACATGGGTAAAGAGCGGTCAGAGGCATCATATCCGTAGATCAACCATCGAGTTGCACGTCATTACCTTTGTGCATATTAGTCGCCTCTTACGACCTACCTCGGGCATATTCTAAACACCTAACCCGCAGGGGCTTAAAAATGTATTGTCGATACCACTAATGATTATAATAAAGCGCATATTTTTGCAACCCAACTGAGACTGATATATTTAAAAAAATATATGAAAAGAACCCCCCCGATTTCTTTGCAGCTTTAGATTTCTGATAGTGCTTTTTCTTTAACCTGCCTTTTCTTTTCTGGATAAAGAAAAGACACAAGTTTGTCTTGACGTTAAAGCCGACAAGACAACCTACTTACTGTCATCAAATAACGAATCGACGTACCCAAGCCTTGGCAGGCATTCTTCCGACGAACGAAGATCACGCTCTATAGGTCTTTCACCATTTCCCTCGTCATATATGGCCAAAATCAGATAAGCTGCCAAAATCAGATGAGACTTTTCTTGAAGTATTAAAAAGGAAAAGTTCTCGGCGAAAGAAAGCAGGAGAGACGTTATATGCGTGTATCAGCCAATGAGATGCACATTTTTAACGCCTCCAAATTATCCCGCATAACAGCAATTTCGAAAAGTTCCTTGATTATTTTTGTCCAAAAAAAATAAATATCTAAATTTGTTGTGGCGTGTATTCGAGTTTGCGATTAGAGATGAGCAAAAGGGCGTTTTCAAAGTCGCTGTGAAAAGTGTGATTTTACAATCACAGTGGCTAAACTTTCGAGGTCTGCTAATAACAAAAATTGGGTTAAATTTATGCCGGCGTACCAAGTTCATGCGACACTCGCTCCCCTCGGGGATTATGTGTTGAAAAATCCCTTTCCTGCTCCCAACACCGTGTAGAACTGTGACTAAAACTTAATTTTTAAAGTTGCTTTCATTTTCCTCTTGTACTTTTTTTTGCTTAATTTTTATATTTTTTTAACCTTTAAATTTAATTATATTAAAAATATGTTATTGTGCTCATATTGTGAACTGTACAAAATAATTAAAAAAATTTAGTAGTTGAAAATAATAAAACATTTTCCTATGCACGAAATGTAATAATAATTAAGCAAAATATTTGTATGGCGTCGTCTAACATAATCGATACACTTTTTGACCTTCTCTGTGTTTAATAGCTTTTCCGTTTCGAAATCAGGGTAATAAAAATAAAACCAAAAAATTAAAAACATCAAATACTAAATTTCATGATAATCTTGTTGTGATGTTGCTGATGTCGAAAAAAAGGTTATGACTTGCTAGCTTGTTGTGCTGTCACTGTGTTTAACGGTTTTTATGAACTTGAATAGTATCCTCTAAGCATCTGTGGCCAGTATTGCCCGATATATTGGTTCCTGTGTTCCTTGTTCTTTGTTGTATTACAGCGAGTAAAGAGATCATAAGCGACTGAATCAGAGGGCTGTCAAATTGGTTAGTTCCCTGGTGTTTTGCTGGTAAAAACTAAAGACCAGGGCTGCATTAATGAATCGATTTCTTACTTGAGGTCACTGGCAAACGGATGATTTTTGTTCCCTGTTCTGATTTCAGAAACAGAGTTTGTCTCCCATTCGTGACTAGATCTCGGGATAGTTTCATAGGGAGTATTAAGCCACTTCTTATCTCAACCGTTCAAAAGTGTGTTGCAAGCGTATTAATGCTATAAAAGTGCTGAAATAGTCAAAATTTATTTTTAAAAGCTTTTAAAATGCTCAATACTTTTGATTGGAATACAACTGTACTTATTTACCGTACTTTGGCATTTATACATACATACAATTACAATTGTTTAACAGCAAAGAACTCTTAGAGCCACTTTCATAAAAGCCGGTCAAGCCTAATCGGCGATTAATTTGACAGCTAACTGTACAAAAGACGTCAATTAAACTCTGGCCCTTAGTATCTAACCGTAATGTATAACCTAATTAAATTTCCATCAATATCCCGAATGCATTTTGCATGACGACCGGAGTTGAATGCTATTTGTATGTACGTAAGAGCAGTTTTGCTCTGCTGACATTTTTGACTTTTTAAGTAATGCAAAAATAAATCACAAAAACAAAAAGTAGACGGAAAAGTCCGAATCAAACAATTCGATTCATATTCGTATCATTGACTTACATGAAACCACTATTCAATAAAACATGAGCTTGCTTTTGTATTTGGAGTACATGAAAACGAAATTAAAAAATAGATACAGTTAAAAATACAATGTATGGAAGCTAAATGGGACGTTCGATAAGTCAGTGCCTCGGAAAATTATCAATTAAAAAAACTAATACTAATAAAAATTGAAACATAATAACAAGAAACAATTTTTTTTTAAGATTATTTAAATGTTTTGTTTTTTTAATATTTTTCTGTTTACATTTTTTTAAGTTTTTATTAGTTTTTAGCTGTGATATTAAAAAGCTTTTTCAGCATCTTTCGAAATTTTTATTAAAGTTTCACTGCATTAAAAAATTGAATCGAAAAATTTTGAGATGTTTTTCAATTTAATATACTTGAAATACACTTTCTTTTAAACTTGTTTCTGTATCTAAAAAACTTGTTTTTACTACTTTCAAAGGGTATTTTATTTTCATATTTTATTAGTTGTAAAAAGTTGAAAAATATTTAAGTTTGAAAATTAGTTCTTTCTTAAAATAAAAAAAAAAAAATAAATCAGCTGAAATTAAAAAAAAATTGTATTAGTTGTAAAAAGTTGAAAAATATTTAAATTTGAAAATTAGTTCTCTTTCTTAAAATTAAAAAAAAAGATCAGCTGAAATTCTAAAGAAAATTTGCAATCCAAATTCTGA
Source organism: Merzomyia westermanni (assembly GCA_949987695.1). Classification (NCBI taxonomy): domain Eukaryota; kingdom Metazoa; phylum Arthropoda; class Insecta; order Diptera; family Tephritidae; genus Merzomyia; species Merzomyia westermanni. The sequence goes on along the minus strand of OX465293.1, from coordinate 3,980,111 downwards.
CAAAAAATTGCAATAAATTTTTTAAGCTAAAATTTTATTTGTGCACATATGTATGTATATATTTTGTTTTATTTATTACAGACTTTTTTTCTTAATTTATTCTAGTTTACTTTACCTACATTTTTGAAATGATATCATACATTTTTAAGATTTGTAAAACTAAGTTAATATTACAAAAATTTGTTTATTTAATATTTTTCGAAACTAAAATTTCGTTTCAATCAAATATTTTTTTTTGAAAAAGATCCAATTTCAATATTTAATACTATTCTGTACTTCTGATTACGGTGAAAGCCTAAATTAAATAATAAAAATTTAAAAAGTCCCGATTTCCACCGTTGTTTTTTTGTATACTTAACGGGTCTTTATAGTTATTATATATTCTTTTTAAGTTTTTACACTTTTTTTAAATTTATTCCTTATTATTAAACAATTTTTTGAACTAGGTTTATTAAACTTGTTAGGACGGAAAAAACATAGGTATTTGAATTCTTTTTAAATATTTTTGGAACCTAATTACTATAACTCTTTTTCGAAAAGTTTTAACTTTATGATTTTCAAAAAGTATTTTATTTATATTTTTTACATTTAAGAACGCTTCATTTGAAAAAATTTCAATTCCTCAAAATTAAGGAAAACATATTTTCATGTCAAATTTTTTAAGTATCGCAATATTTTTTCAAAATTCTTGTAGAGTTTTTCAAAATTAAGAATCAAAATTTGCTAGTTTCAACATCAATTTTTCGAAATTTTAATGTATTTCCTAGATTTTTTTTTAAAGATTACATTCCTTTATTTTTTTAAGATTTGAATGACAGAGCCGAGTGCTTGAGGAGAAAGATCCAGATCAAGCAAAAAGTTACTGAGTTATCAAGTTACCTTCACATATGAATGTAAACCGTACAATTGGCACTGTAAAGGTATCATCCCCAATCACATCTCAACTATTAGAAATTCTTTCCTTGGTGTTAACGGAAAGTTGATATGCAAGCATGTATCAGCTCGTTTGTTTTTCATTTTGATGGGCGATCATCCATCAGTACGGCTGCAAGTCAGTCAAGACTGTAGAGCAGTCGGACAAGTTTGACTTTGGACTGTGCCGTTGCTATTTCATTGAGTGATCTTCGGGAACTTTAGTACACACGTTAGTATCGCTGCTGATTGATGCGCTTATCAGTGGCTGTTGTTGTGCAATTTCCTTATTTTGCCTCTCATTTTTTATAAATAATTTGGTTTAGTTTTTTTTTCTTGCCAACAAACTCACATTAACTAACGCTCAGGTTTTGATCTTTGTCCTAATTATGGAATAAATATTTTTTTCCGTTTTTCTTTGACTTTGCTCGTGCACGCATATCAGCTTATCATTTGCTAATTTGTAGTTGTTTTCTAATTTTTGTTGTATTTAGACGCCATACCGTTACGCTCTACAAATTTTAGAATGAAAAAAAAATCATAAAAGATCATCACAAGCTCAAATCGAACTAATGTACTAGGTGGAGTTGCATGCATAAATATTTTTATTAGAGTAGTAAATATGAACCGAAGCCATAGTTAGTACCTGTATTAGGCTTAGTCTAACCTAGCATATCGCGAAATACCGGTTCTAAATATGACTTACTATATACGATTGTAATATAGAAATATCCCGAGGGTAATATATATTCACCAAAGCCAGGAATTCGAAGCACAACTGTGGTTTCGGGAAATTCTCCAAGATTTTGTAATTTTGGAGGTATACCTTTTTGTTCACCATTTGGTTACAGTAATACCTCGATAATCCTCCAAAATAGGGCTGCTCTCTACCGAACAAGTTGAACGACAAAAAGGTCTTGCCCTTAGCCCTTGGAGATCTACCAGTTTGAATTACAACACAACCAAATGTTCGGCCGACTAGTATTTTAACAGTATTTTCTTGTTCGATGAAATAATCGGCAAAAAGAGTAAACCCTGCAGCGCCATACTGTTCTGGGCGAGCGCGAGTGACCTCGGGTTGACAAAGAAACATACCTTTTATATGGCAAATCTTTCTTAAAAACAGAACGCTGCGAGTGGCAGAGTAACGTTAGCGTTCGCTCAGTGCTGGGTTTACAACCTGATAACCCAAAGTTGCGTGAGAAGAAGATTAGGTGATAGCTATGTCTCTAACTATTCCCTGTAACGTAACCAAGCACCGTAATTATTGCGATTTCTCTAGTTTCTAACGTCACATTGTACTTTCTCAAAAGTGAAGCCGAATAAGTATCACAAAACCTGACAAAGTAGGCTTGACGATAATCACACTGGTAGTTTAATTGGCTTCTGCTTCGGGTATCGCAGGGTTCGTTGCGGTCCGACTTCTAGTCAGAAAAGAACCTTCGCTAAAATAAGTAAATGTACGAGATCTTCGTACATTTCCAAGGACAAGTCTGCGCTTTTCATCATCAGCCGTTAGCTTGCTGCAACGCGGACGGACGAAGCTAGACAAAATTCACAAAAAAGAACAAAAAAAAGGTAGTACAAGCAACATTTTATTTGATTGAACGACTCCGGGTGTTCGTTTAATATCTTGTTCTTCTTCTTTTTGGTTACCATAAAACGCCTGTATTTTGTTGTTATTGTTTGCTTTCTGCATAATTTGCCTGGTGTTCTCATATCCAAACCACTCTCAATGAATTTTGTTGTTGTTTTTTTATGTGATATCTCCCTGCTTTTCTCAAAGATCAAGCATTGGAATGAAATAAAACTAAACACGAATTTCAATCAACAAAGGGATCCCACAATGACACACCTTAGCGGTGGTGGAGTATGAACAGAAGGGTAAAGGGGAAAAATCACAGCCAGGCTAGTGCGTAGGTATACGTCGGTCACAACAAAACCTATTTAACATAATTTGGTTTAAATTACATTGGAAATGATTTAAAATTGATGAACTGTAAATTTGATATGTAAATAAGCGTAGATCCATTGGGGGAGAACATCGGACACATGCAGTTGAAAATCGTTAGAAAAGATTTATTTGACTAGAATGCGATTTGAAAGCGAAGAGAAATTAAGAAAGCTGTGTGCGTAGTAATTACCTGGAAGTTTAGAGGGGCGGTACTTAGTTAGGTAATAAAATATTTCATAGAAGATCCAACGAATTGTTGATCAAACCTTAACGAGTTGTGTGCCAATTTCTACATATTATTCAGCTCGGCGCGGCCATCACCGAGAATTGTGATCAATCTTTAGTTAAAGTCCTAGCAATATTAATAGGTTTGGACCATAATGAGTTTGCTTTTAGAAGAGGCTGTTTCTTTGAGCAGTTAAAAATATGATAGGTCCCAGGGGCAGGCACCAAAGTACTGTTACTACAACAACAACAAAAACTCGGCAAAGAATATCGTAAACTCCGTAGAAGAATATTGTACCAAAAATCATATACATATCTACCTTTAACAGCTCAACACCCATAGCTACCACTAACCTTCTGATTTCTTTTTTGGTGTAATTCTTTTTAACTTTCTTTGACTTTTGTTTAATCTTGGAACATTGCAGACACCTGTCACTTTGATTTCTTTATAGCTCATGTATTTGTCTATAGAAATTTCGTTCAAGTCACTAAAAAGACAAAAGCAATAATTTTTATAAGATATAATTCACAAACGACCAGACATCATCCCAAATCCTAATCATCTTCATTTCCATAACATTGTAATCAAAGTATTTATAGATGAAGAAAAAAATAATTTAAAATATAAAGAGAAAGAAAATTTGGGACTTGGAAGCTAGAGATGAGAGAATGACTAAATATACAATCCCGGTGAAGCTCAACACGGCATTGAAGTTTAGCCGAGATTTACATCCACATTCCCAAAAAAAACCAGTTCTACGTCAGGAATGGATCGGGTTTTATCCGGCCAAACTCTGTGGACTTCGTGACTAAGCAGGGTGAAGTACTGTTGCAACGGCAACCAAAAAAACAGTTCCGGGATCACCTCTCACGACGTCTTTAAAACTGTACTCCAACGTAACATAAACGTATGATCCAGCGCTATAACTTTTTGAGACGAATTTTTCGAAAGTTTCAAAATTTGTAGATTCCCCTCAAAGGTAATTTTGACACAAGTATCAATAAGATACATCTCTAATTCCAATGAAAAGAATGATCACGAAGGAAATCAAAAGAGCACCGACACCAATATTTTTGTGAGTGGTAATTAATACCTGCAAGTAGGTATGTAAGCAAGAATGGGTGTGTGTATGTGCGTGTGCCTATCAAATATTTATTAGACAGCTATAAATTCTAATTATAAATAGTTTGTGGTGAGCTGAAAAAAAGAAGTCGTCTTGCAAATAGATCTTGCAGAAGAACATACAAAATAAAAGCTGCTACACGGACGGCGGGGGTTAACTGTAGTTTTTGTAGTTCATTGCTGTTCCTCTGTAGACCAAAAAGGAATGCTATTACACAATATATTTCTTCCATGTTTCCCTAGTATTTCTTGAGGACTTATGCGCCAAGCAGATACAATACGGCGATACGTTGAAAAAACTGACAGCTAAGTAGAATGCAGTGTTTTTGTGCGAAAGACGAGGGTAGCCCTTCCTCGCTCCACTTTCTTTGAATATAACTTTAACTGAAACACTAGAAAATCTTTAATTTGCGATTTTCTTACTTTGGCGTCCATTGTTAGCGGTGCAGGTGGAAAACTATTGACCCAACAGTTTTGTAATATTATTGAAGGCACATTAAGCTAGGAGTTTAGCTGACAGAAGCCCATAAGAAAAGCTATAGTCTCTAAAATTTTCCTTCTCTACTAAATTAAAAAACTTTTAGTAATTAATTAAATTATTAAAAAACTTAAAAAACAATATTAATTTTCATAAAAATTATTATTCTTGGCCTTGAGCTCATTTATAGTCATGGGTATTTATTTATTTTTTATTTGTCAATTTCTTAATATAAGTGCAGTAAGATTTACATCTCTTTTGGACCAACACCATAAAATTTGTATATATTGACATTTTTTAAATTTGTTAAAAATTTTGTAAATGCATGGACAAAGATATAGGCTGAGAACACTAGTAAACTTTTTCGTCATATGTTTTTCTAGAAAATTTCAACCCTATAGCGACCTCCAAAATACCATTTTATTGGGACTATCGCAGAAACGGACCAAAACCAATCTGTTCTAATAGAGCTACGGGGTAAAATGTTCTAGAAAGTTATTCGTAAAGAGATTAACTCTACATATTTCTCTCTTCATAATTTTTCACTTCGATTGCAGTAATATATCACAACTAGGTATATAACGTACGATTTCACCTGAGCCTAGACTTCCTTGCTTGCTAGTACTGTTTTCTGTGCTTTCCTGAAAGTTAAACACTTGTACCAATACCAGAATTTTGGAAGTATTTTAAAAAATTTTTTAACTTTTGTTTAACTTCACCCATATTTACATTACTGTACATACATATTTAGTTAACTGTTTCTTGAACATACACATTTGGCTACTAATTGTTTTTAATACCATAATCTCTATTTACTTTAGCTCATGGTAGCTCGAATTTATTGAACAAAATATTTTTCCTTTTTTTAAATTCAACATTATTAGTAAAGTAGATCTGCAGTGAAATTCACTAAATTCTATAACGACATTCGCAGTCGATATTTTGTATTAACAATGACTATAACGATTTCGGTATTCACTAACCATTTTTTATCGATACTCGTTTATTGCCGAACAGCTGTGTCGTCAAGTAAACAGCACACAATTTGAGAGTGTCAGCGAAAAATAAAATAATGATATTATTACTTTTACATAATTATTATAAAATAAATGGTATGAGAGTAGTAAGCGTACACTTTGTCGTGGGATGAGGAATCTACAAGCCCTCCGCCAATAGACAGACGGCTTCTTTGACAAGTGAATGACCCTTTACTGTTGTTCGGCTTCTTCCCGCAGCACTTGCTACTTGTTGACACCATGCTATATAAATATGCAAAACTGTTAATGTGGAATAATACTACGAAAATACATTATTTACTTACTTTTTGCGAAAATACAGATTTTATTTATTTTATTTTTGTCGTTTCTCTTTCTCATTTTCCCACATTTTTGCGTTTCGTTAAATCGTGATGCTACCTTTCTTCGATTCAAATGTCATTTATAACGAATCGCTATAACTGAGCTAGTGAACAGCATATTCGATAGTACAGGCGACAAAATCGTTAGTTAAAATCTCTAAAAAGTTTATTGTATCCTATTTATTTGCATTTAATATATTGCAGAAAACTATAAAAGTTTATAGAATTGAAGAATATGTATTCAGTATGTGTTCTTAGTGTTTCGAACCATGCTGCAACTGTCTTAGATAAGTAACAGGTTACAAGTTGCCACCAATTTCTAGCTTTGAAGTATTTCCTAAAACTACTACAGAATTGCCGTGCTCTTTGCTTAACTTTTTTTTCGAAATTTTTATAAGTATAATGTTTTCAAAATAAATTCTGTGTTTATTAACTTAGGTCAATATGGAAAGAAATATATATATAATATCATCAGGTGGCAACCCAAAGTGGTCGGGCTAGTATCTAAAAATGCTACCAAATTTATATCTGGCAATGTTCTGTCATTTCGACAACACTTCCCAAACCCCGTGGAATGTTTTTTTCGCTGCAAAAATTAAATGCCTTTTGTTGATACCTCTATTGGTAAGTAACAGATCTTAAATATTTTACGGAAATTCTCATTTTCTCTGAACATGTTACAAGTTTTGCGGATTTGGTAATTGCCCTGTTTTTTTTTTTTAAATATAACCAACTACGATGTTTATGGACACATTTATTCTGTTTTTAGACGGTTAAATTCTAAGTAAAATAATAAAAACTACAACAACAATTGAGGAAAGCGCTGTCTTCCGCTGTGCCGAAGCCTTTGTACCTTTCATGAAAAGGCATCACGGTTTTCAGTGTCCGATCTTTATTTACAATAACCAAAAACTGTATAGTGTTTGAGGGGCTTACCCCGTTAATTGAAATATACATAGCGCAAAACCCGTTTATCGGAACAATCGATTGTATGGGAGCTATGCGTTGTATTGGTCCAATCTTACTGATCTTCACAACACACATTGCATATGTAATATGTACATTCGATGCAAAATTTTATGTTCCTAACTTTTTAATATCAAGAATTATATCCCAAACTCCGTTAATCGAATCAATCGGTCCGATCTTGTTAGTTCCGACAAATGATTAATAAATTACAAGAGTCGGCCCCATACCAAATTTCAGCCAGATAACTATAAAACTGAGGGACTATACATATAGACGTACGGACAGACGGACATGGCTATGTCGACTCAGCTCATCACCCTGATCCTTTCGGCATACTTATTGGTGGGGCTATCTTTTCTTCTTCTCATAGTCACAAACATCGGACCAAATGTATAGAACCATTTCATGTTCACGAAAGGTATAAACAGTCCAAATTTATAAAAAAATTTATGCCACTATTTTGTGTATATTTGTTTGTACTTCTTATATAGGTAAATGGGAGCCATGTATTCAGGTGTTGTCAACATTCAAGTGCCATTAACATAGTCCACGTGTGTCAACACCCCCGCTTAGGTACCTTCTTACATATATATTTATATATCAATGTACATTAGGATTGTTCTTATGTGCCACTTTAAAAATATTTTTGCTTATTATAAAGAGCGATCCTCCAATATATGTATATTGGTGATTCTGTATTATTCCTTCGCGTTAAGGAGTTAAAATATTTCCGAGGTAGGTATACCTGTCGTAAAAGGCGAATAAAACTTACATCGACCCCGATCACGGGGTCAACGACATCGTTACCACCGCAGTAGTTGGTGGTGCCGCAAGTTGCTTGTAGCGGAGCGTCCAGGACTCAAAGCTGGCAGAGGACTGTCAACATCAGTATAACCCTGTTTGGTCCGTCACGTCCCATTTCATGAATTGATGAGCCGACTGGAAAAGTGTCTAGACGTTTGTGCGCCCTAACAGGAGTTTTTATGTCGTAAGAGGAGTCTTTGTGTCGTATCCAATTTATTTTGGATTTGACTTTGACACTTTGCTATCGTGCGGTAAAGTGGACCCTAAACTTTAAGTTGAGCATCATCTAGCCATATATCGATAAAAATTGCTTTCGATTATATTCAGTGACTTTTGAGTGATGCGCCAACCAACATGCATACATACACATGTGTATACAGACCGATAAAAAGTTCCAAAAACCCATGTTCTGTGTCCCTTAATCTTAATATGTACCCCGGTATGAATTTTTTTCAATATCTATGATGTAATAATGTAAAGATAAGAACCACCCTGACGGATAAGTTAGCGTTATATCGAAATAAAAACCAGAGTCATTCCGGTACGATAGAATCGTTTGTTGTGGAAACCACCCTAATGTGCTTTAACGACCAGAATCGAAATAAATGAAAAGTAGAAAGTTTTAATTTTTTATTTTATATCTTTGAAGGCTCGTTTTTTTGTTTTTTCTTAAAAAAAATTAAGTCCATTGGTTTTAAATGGAAACTGTGGCGCTCTAGCGTCATAAAATTCGCTCATAACATTTTTAAGTACTTTTATTTTTTGTCATTGGTTTTGTGCTCATTCTTATTTTAGTTATTTTCACTTTTTTGGCTTGCTTCGAATTCAAATTTTCAACAAAAAATGTTTTTATGACCCTTTTTCATGTATCCAAACTCAACAGTCACACGAGTTTTTTCTGTGTTTGAGGTTATATTTGATTGCCGTTTTATTATTTAATTTTTCCAAATTTTTCCCCAACTCACGTGAAATGTTAAAAGAATGTATTTAAGCTTAAATTACCTTAGTTTTATTTAATTTTGTAAATTTTCAAAATTGTTTGATTGATGGATCTATAAAGCAGTGATTGGCAAATACTTTCCTCGCAGTCGAACTATGTTCGGTCTTCACATGTGCGCAATCGCCTTTTCACACGTAACTCTCAAGCCAACAGAAAGAGCACAAAAGCGTCACCTCGGTTGAGATGGGGGAAAACAGGTGGCGGCTGAATTGACCACTTACACTAGGGGGTCTAACACGACAATCGGATTAATACTCGAAGGCTTTAATATCCGAGTGTACAGGATTCATACTCGGCAACATTCCTCATATTCAAATAACTTAGAAACTCACAGGAAGGAGTTTGAGTCCTGCTACTGAGTTTAAAACCATCAATATAGTCGTCTCTTATTTGGTCAAAGGAGTTTCTAAATTTGTATGGACCTCATCATTCGGAAACCATCTTCCATCTAGTTGATAGCTGATATTCACAAACACTTTCGTGTTGAAACAAAAATACAATAAGCGTTAAATATACAAGAACAAACTCAACAAAAACAATAGCACTAACAACAATAATGACAATATATTTACACCAAGACCAACGAGTTTTAATAATAGAACTCCAAATAGCAGGAACCGAAATGGAAAGAATGCTGCAAAATTGAATCGAGTTTCCTGGCTGGTTGTACTGCTCACGTTAAGTGCGTGCTTACATGGCAATTTTCCAAATGAAATAGTTTTCCATCAGCAACAACAATGACACACACACATATACCCATATCGCTTGCTTGCTCAGAATTGAAAATGCCACACTTTTTCTTCAAACATTTTTTTGTTTTCTGTCTTTGGAGACATAACACTTTCCGGCGCGAACAATTTGAAAAGTCAACAGCAGCGACATGCACGAATGAAAAGTAAAGCACTAACAAATACAACAACAACAACAGTGATGATACCAAGATGCGGCATTCTGTCAGGTCATAAGAGCAAACTAAGAAAAACACCAAAGATAAAAGTCTGTGACAAGCATTCAGTGAAGGTTCAAATTGCAACAGACAAACACTTTAGTTTAGTTGTAGAGTTCATTGTTGTTGTTGTTTTTGTATTTCTTCATTCTTCTAATTTGGCTGCTTTGAAAATGCGTAGGTGTTACATGCCAGGCTATGCCAAACGCACCGCCACACACTTGGGAGTGACGAATACAAATTAATGCTAGTTTTTTTTTGTTTGAAATTTTTTAAGGAGAGCACTTATATACGTGGGCAAAGTTGTACTACATAAGTATGCGAATACGAGGGTGGTTCTATAAACTCTGTGACTTGATAACGTTGGTGGTAAATATGACTTCATCAACAAATGCTTCGTTAGTTGGAAAGTTTTCATTAACTGAAACGTAGGTTCATTCTACTTTGGTACCTTTTCCAACGTCCTCCCAGAATTTTTGTAAAGGATTTTAATAGAGGCGCATAAAATATAAGGTGCAAAGAATATTCTGGAGGATGCCATACATTCAAAATTCGGGAACATTAGATTTAAGGTCCGAATAGGCTGACACAAATTTAATTTTGCAAATAAATGAGGTGGATATTGAGAGTGTGATAGCTTATGCAAACAGCATAAATTTCTAGTTTTTAAGAAATTATGAATATCGCTTCCCAGATATGATCAAATTTTCTTTTAGAAAATCACAAAGAGGTCAGCATTGCTTGAGGCAGGCTGCAGTCTATTGAGTGAAGACGAATCAAGGTTATCGTATATAAGTTTACCTTAAGAAATTATAAAAGCTTTGACCAGTCCCATCTGAGGAGCACGTCTTAGTAAATAGGCAGTTCGGTACACATTTCGAAGGGTGTTATATATTTTACCGATAGAACCCGAGTAATTCCGTTTGGTCTGTCATGGGAATGAGGTAGTAGCTCTTAGTTGTCGCTTTCATGAGGTCTATATTATTCTGGCACGCCCTTTCCGCTCGATTGGTTAATGCCGTATGCCCAGCGCACTAAGCCTTTACTTGAAGTGTCGACTGCATCACCACCTTCGGTATTTAAAAAAGAGAAAAAAACCTTCCATTATTCCTATCCACCAGTATTTCAAGCTCTTAAACTTTTCTTTTTTTCTGAAAAAGCTTTCCATAATATGTCGGAAAAACTTTATGTGTAGCCCTCGTATACATCTACACATACAAACATACATCGACAGGCTGATATGCTTCGCCTTATTCTTCTTCTTCGCGGCTAACATTTGCTTTCGTTTTTCATGAAATATTTATTTTTATTTTTAATGTTTCCTTTTTAAATTCAAATGTCAGGCAATAAATATCACACAGAGTAAGCTTTCTTAGTATTTTTAAATTCTTTTTTCCAAAGATTATTTCGTGTGCAATTATCTACGAATAAATGTTTTTATAAGCGCTTAAGTAGCAAATTTATAAATTTTTTAGCTGATATTCTTTTGCCCCTCCAGTGCCCTCTGTACAAATCCTCACATTTCAATTTTTTTTATTGGCGTGAATTGAAAAAGGCGACGAATTTTTAATATTTATGACATTTTTAGTGATACTTGGAATATTTTTAAGCAAAGGAAAAATTTTAAAATCCCAAAATTTAATTAGAAGTAAAAAATTTAAGAAAAATGACACGAAGCTTCTTTAAGAGTTTTGTAAAGACGAGTGTTTTTCTTGACTATCCAAAGGCAATAAATTTTAATTCAAATCCCTTAATGGGTAAAATACTATATACATATATTCGTTTGACTATAGGGTCTTCCATAGCAAGGACAGAAGGTACGTCTTCTATTACCTTCAATCGAACATCACTGAAGACGGTTACAAGTCCAAAAATGTAACCAGAGTGAGCTGTTTGCTCTCGAGAAGGTGCAGGATATTCAGAGCCTAGACCATACGTAAATTTGTACGAATTATAAATATCGGATAGTATAATACGAGGGTAAAAATGACTGGTGAATAGATCTCTGCTTTGTTAAAGTGGCTTTCATTAGCCAAGACGATTGGATACGATGAAGCTGTAGTTAAGAAGATGAAAAGGAAATAAATCTCGTACCATTGAACCTGCTTTTGTGTTAAGTCATCATTGCTCTAAAATTCGAAATTTATGATATTTTAATTCAGAAAGTTGGCTGAGCTTATGCCAGCGATGAGTTCATCTGTATTGATTGAGGAATATGAGCATCAACCTATATACAAAATCCAAAATTTAGAACAGATATATCCAGTACTCGGCGATCGAGCTTGGCTTGACAAAACCTTCGGGGAGTGTTATTTCTCGTTACAAACAACAACAACATCACCTAGATAAGAGTTGACACATATTTTTAACCATCTATTCACCTCCGTGTTTGAACAGCTCGGCCGGTAGTTTATCATCTCTAAGGGGTCATAGGTATGGTGGTGGAACATTGCTTCCATTGTAAGGGATTCGGGTATGGGGTTCTTGCTCCCCATCGGTTCTTTAGCTATGCGGAACTGTTCGAGTTTTATATAACGCGACAAGCTAACCAACTCAGTCAGATGTTTAAACGCCAACAAACAAGAATAAGAATAACAAACGACTTCTACAATATTTAAGTGAAACGGTTTCTCAAACAGTGCTTACAAATAACTTAATTTCTCAAACAAAGAGGTTTGTACGTCTAAATTGGTTATAAAAAATTCCAATGTTAACCACGACAATAACTTCATCAGTGAGTTATTCAAATTTGAAAACCATAAATCCCGCCACAAACCGTTTTTGTCCTTACCTTAGTCTCATATCCCATCCATATCCAAGTAAGTACATCCTGGCAAATCTTGGCCATCTATCTGGCACTCATCAGCGCATAATAAATCACACAATTTGTCCCAAATTAGTTGGTTTTACTCTACCATTTGTATCTACATTTGTATATGTATGTGGAGGTGTATGTGTGTGTGTATTTTTATGCGAACTTTGTCGCCTTAGGATTACAATACCCCATTGTTCCCATATGTATGTATGTATGTATATGTTTGAATTGTACCCCTGTCAATTTCTCTATAGCGCGGCTATTTGTTGCTAAACAGAAAAATAGTGAGGTAAGTTTTCTATTATTTTAAGAATCGGTTTTGTGAGTTTTTGTTCCAAGCGAAACCGGGTTTTTTAAAAGTTCATGGGTTCTAAAAAGTTTTTTAAGAGATCGACTTTCAGTACTTCTGGAATGGGTTCGTTTAGGTTTGCGGTTTTTCTGAAATTCTTTCTGGGGTTTTCAAGGCGCTGAACGAGTGTAGAGTACTTGAAAAGTCGAGGTGGTAATTGAAGACCCAAAGCTTCCTTTTCTTCAAACTTGAAGTCCCAGGTCTCTATTTTGTAAAGTTGTTCAAGTCTTCTAAAACTTTATTTTTCGGTTCTTAACAAGAACTTTTCGACACTACCTCGCTTATTTTAGCCAGTTTCTACTTTTCCTGGAAACCCCCCAACCGCCAGTTCTTTTAATATTAATTGGTTCTGATCACACCAATTTTTGGTGCTTAAGAAGGATTTTTTTGATTACTTGAGATTACTTCAGGCCTATTTTTCGATACTTGGAAACCCCGAAACTGTTGGTTGTTTTAAAAAACCGGTTCTCTAGGTGCAGCTCGCCGGTCTGGGTATCATCGCCACTAACCGTTTTCCTTTATTTTGTATTGGTTTCGTTAAGTCTTTTGGTGCACTTATTTTGGATTTTTTCTGAGTCCACTTTTAAAATTTTTGAAGCGATTTTCGAGTCTTTTTGAAAAATTCCGGTGTTTCTATGACAATAACTCTTTGCTTAGATATTTTGGATATTTTGGGTTCCTCTTATTTCGCGTTTTTGGAATAGGGTCTCGATTTCATTAGATCTGTTCTTTTTCGAGTCCTTTTGAACCATTCGCCGATTGTTTTGAAATCGTTTGTGCTGTTTGTGATCTAGTTTCGAATCCTTTAGACCCGTTTAAAAATCGGGTTTCTAGAAATGTTATCTGGATTTTTTCAGACCGAGCTTCGGTTCATTTATGTCAGTTTTTTGAACCTGGAACTGGTTGTTGTTTTCAGAAACCGTTTCTCCTGATCCGGTTTTTTTATAACATTTTGATTATTAGAAAATTGAGGCTTTCATCGTTAAGACATATTTCCTGGGGTTGTTTTCGGACTAAGCTTAAGTTCATTGAAACCATCTTTCCGAACCCGGAAACCTTTGTTCTGTTAATGACCCTTTCTCCGGTTCTTTACTGAGTTTTTTGGACTGAGCCTTTTGAGCCCATAACCGATGGTTCGAATTTTTCTCCGGATCTGGTCTCTTTTGAACTCGGTTTTTCTTGAAACACTTTTGGGTTCTTTTAATATTTATGCTGTACCTTTGAAGCGTTAGTTAGTTCTACGCTTTTGGGCCAAGCTCTTATGTTCTATGCATCACTACCAACTAACTGAAAAGTAACGTCTGTATGTACGTCCACGAAAGCGTGCGCGCTGCTCACTCATTCAAGCAATTTTTATTCCACACATGTTTTATTTATGAGCTTCCAAGCTACTGGTCCTTGCTTTCTGCTTTGAGGCGTACAATATGCGGCGGGTATGAGTAGATACTTTGCAGTCCAGTTTTAAGCAGTAGGCATACTTATCCATGTACTCGTACGTGTGCCTCTTTGGTAACTCCTTTTTTGCTTTCTTTTGGAGCTGTCCACTTCTTTATGACTTGTTTGAGTATGTGTGTGTGTGTCTGTGTATGTACCTGCTCCATGTGATTTTTGGTTTGATTTAGCATTCTTCTAGTGACTTTGGTTAGTTGAACTGAGTACGGTGGATGACTGGCTGTCTTGTAGGTACGCAGGTTCCTTGGTTCGGTCTGCTTGGCACAGGTTCACTTAGCAAGCAAGGTCTTGATGTACGTGACATGTGCGTATGTGTGTTTGGCGCGCTTATATCGGCAGGATCTTGTTCTTTTGCGTATCTCGTATCTACACTTGTTGTGCTGGATGGTTGGAGGAAGCCTCGGTCATTGGTATGTGCGGTTGGCTTGTGCTTATTTATTTTTATTGATTTTTTCCAGTTATTTTTTTTCATTTCAGTGTTATTTAAATCTTTTTTTTTTTAATTTTGTGCCGTTTTCTTCTTGACTCAGCTCTATACCCAGTACCGCTAGAACAAAGGGTATCAAAGCTACATCAAAGAGCACTCTGCAACTGTCACTTCCTAGTAAGAGAAGACGGGGTAACTTCGGAATCAGCGCAAAGTAGCCCAGAAGCCCTTGTGAATACCCTTGCTGTTAAGGTGTTTCTGGAACTAGAGTTCTTCTAAGAGAGAGGGAGAAATGCACTCAACAATAGGAACAATGAACTGATTTCAGCGACGTCCGGTTCAGGAGTACCCGCCACCGGCCAAGAGATCTTATTGCCAGGGTTGTCCTCATACTTTGGCACCCAGATACTTTTTTGCCAAATTAGTAATATTTCGTTACTGCCTAATTCCAGCGCGAGCAATTAGTTTGATCCCGTCGAAAGCCCAAGTCGTGACTGTCAGTTGTCTCTTTCGACAGGTATACCTTACGGCTTGTATATTGAAGAACCCGTGGCAGCCTATGGGTTGTCTCACCTTACTTACCCGTTCTTCAAAAGATCTTTGGAGGAAAAAGTCTTACCTGCACTGCCGGAAACCATTATACTGGTGGTGAGAGGGGAAAAGCGTCGCATTTGTCATCAGAGCCTCGTCTGCTTATCATTTGTACATATGCATTCTTATTACTAATAGGATCCGGCTAACAATAGGTTAGTCAAAACCTCTTGAAAGCCAGTGTTTCCGACCTGAATTGGCGTAACGCTAACATTTTTTGCTGGGTATATGAGGCCCAACTGCAATCCCAACTTCAGCCTCCTTACTTGTTGTGTTGTATTTTCGTTGCTCCTCTCGAACTCTTCTTCCTACTCCAGACAGCTGCATTTTATAAATAACCGCTTCTACCAATGTCTTATTCTTGTTCTTCTTCTCCTCCGTAGTTCAATGTCCCAACATATTTTGCTATCCTGTCCCATCCCGTCCATGTGTTGGGTAATACCAGTTTCCATTACCGGCCTTTCCTGCTGCCTATTGCCGGTTAACCAGCAAACGCTCCCCTCCTAGCTTCGCCTTTAATTGCAGGTTTTCTTTATTGTTTGCAGACATTTAGCGTTTGGTATCTTGTACTTCCTCATTATCAGCGCTTATTTTTGGCAGAACTATTTTTATTGAAAATATGAGTTGGTCGCCGTATTTCTTTGCATTCCGCTTTGACCTGTTGTTTTGGCAGTTAAATATACATTTTTCGGATTTGGTAACCGCATATTTTGGGTGCTTCATTGGACTACTAATTATATTTTATTACTTTGATTATTGTTTTGGGAATGCGGTAATCCTACTTGGAAATCTTCTTACAGAATTTTGGGTTGATTAATAATTGAGGGTTGAGTCGTCGACGCGTTCTAGGGGGGTGGCGCACGAAAGGATGATCAAGGTTACTCAAAGCATATCTGGGTTGCAGTGTGTGATGGACCGGTAGCTGACTTAAAGCTTACCTATTTAGAAGAAGATTACAAGTAGAAAGCGGAATGCCAAAATCCACATATAAAGCTACGTCTGGTTAGCAAGTGCTCGTGCTTGCCAAAATATCTGCGTGGAAATTTTCTAGTATGGCGTAATGCCACGTCACCCAGATGAGTTTAATTTGAAGGAAGTCCAAAGTAATCGTGGACGAAGGCAGACAGGCCATAGCAACCTCACGGGGCTGAGATCAGCGTTTCAATTGCCATTTGACTGTCCGAGTTTTAATTACACTCACTGAGAGTTGAAGCGCTCAATGGCATTCCATGCTTCCACAATAGCAGCGACCTCCGCCTGAACACAGAATACTCTAGCCCGATAGCCAACTTGATCGGATAAAACTTGGAAACGCTTGCCTGTGCTAGGCTTTTCTAACCTATGACAGTTTGAGTTTTAGTCCAAAGCTCATTTCCCATTTCATTACAATATCGTCAACTCATCAAATTAGTCGAGCTGCACAGATCGTACAGAAGTTTTACCTTCAACCGCTTAAGGTCACTTCCTCCGCCCTCTCGGGGTTGGTGGTATTTAATTAATTTATGTAGTTATTTTTATTATTTTTCCCAATCAACCATCTCACATTCAACACACGGTCTGATCAAAAGCAATTTCAAAATGTTAAATTGCAGCGAGCTTCGATGTATCAACGCCGCTGACCGATCGCGCGATTAACCAGCGCACACCACTTGCTGTCCCCATTCAAAGATGGACCGTAAACTCAGACGCGACGCATAGGTACAGGTGTAGAACAGCTTGGAAATCAGCAGGAGGCGAGTCGCTGCAATAAAAAAAAAAAAAAAACAACAAAAACACATACGAACCCAAGCTAAAGCCGTGCTAGGGAAATGTATGCAAAGACGTTATTTTGATTTTGTCACTAAAAAAAATGTTTTTTAATTAAAATAAGAAAATAATCGAATTGGATGTGTGTGTGTATGTTTGTGGTGTTCCCAGAAAAAGTAAAATCAGGTAACTTGATACAACAACACCACATACGGTTGTAGGTATGTGCGCAGTTAATTACGACGCGTCGATTCGAAATGCAAACGGTCAAGTGTAGGTTGCATCAAAAAACGAGAAGCTCTTGCCGACCTAACGTACCCACTCATACTCGTCGCATGTAATGCAATAAAACACATTAAACTATTTACATGTTGATGAGTTGAGACTTTTGGTGGGTTGGTAACGTAAGATTGGCTGGATTTATGTGTTTGATTGGTTAGACTTTTGTGGTCATTAATTGGGCGGTGGTGGCGACCGGCAGTTAACGGGAATTCGACAAGCGAATGTTGAGTTAATGATGGGAATTATTTTTAGATTTATTTTATTATCAATAGAAGCGGTAGCATGTGGGCGATAGGCATTTTCTAATATTCTTAGTAATTTTTATATTAAAAAGTTAATTGGTCTGTAAATGATAAATTACTTCATTTATTTTTTTGGGCTCAATATCGGTTTTCTGCTATTGTTTCAAAATGGTTATTGTTACACTTTGCCTTGATTGTTTTATTGTAAACAGGAACTGTGGGAAAAATCAGAAGAAGCAATGAATATAGCTATTCGGCAGTCGTCTGATGAATTCCGTACTCTCTCCGTCCACTATTTAAAGCAGCAGCTTGATTTGGGCAGTTGGGCGCTTGGCACAATTTTGCTGTCTAGGCCTGAATGGATATGTGAGTTGTAATCCCAACTTTTTGATGAACCACACAACAACTCGCACTGGCTGCAACTGCACTCTTCTCTGCACGCATATTTTAACATTGATCTCCTTTGACGTGCACTTCATTGACGCCTTAAAAGCTCACTTTACTACGATAACTATTATTATTCCGCACACACAGCCCTTGATTGTACGCATGATATCATGGAAGCTGTAGGACAAACTCATATCCATTTCAAAGTCACCACCGTTTGATTGTCAGACATATTGACTACCTTCCGAGCATCAATAGCAACACACCACTATTGATGACGGTTCTGAATGGCTGCTTGAATGCCGACTGCATCATTCACTCAACCACCATTCATCTATTTAGCTAGCATGCTACACTTAACCCACTGGTGGCTTGTACTGTGAGCATCCGATTAGAACGTCCCACTCATGGCGTTAAATGTGCACTTTAGCAACAATACTTCTTGCTCACCAGCCCCTTCATGACCCTTTCAGAGTGTTGCATTACCTCTAACTCGTGACTGCCATACAAGATAGTACATGGTGAGTACCCCTCATCTAACAGCTGTCTGGTCTTTGTGGATGTTGTTGGTATTTTGCGTGTTGCAATTACTCTTCGTGTTGCTTCTGCGCTCTATCGGCGACCCTCATTATTCAGCTTTAAATGGGGGACCTGCAACTAACACGCATAACTTTGATAGTTACACGTTGCACATCGTGAGCCACCAGATACTTGCCACTTGCAGCTTTATTTTTTTTTATTTTTGTCCCTCGCATTTTCCCCCTTTTAGCGAAAGATAATCGCCTGCATTAAAAGGTTTATTTAATTCGTGAAAGCTAATTAATTTATTCTATTACTTGATAATTTCAACAGGGGACTGATATACGAGTAGGCTGCAATGTAAAATTTATTTTCTAGGTTCATTCTTATGTTGCGTTGGGTTATGCTTTTCCAGCACGCGCACAGTTTTATAGATACTCGAGTATCTGATAGGACCAAAACTTTCTCAAAATTCGTGAGTAAAATTTAGGCAGGGATGATGAACCCGATACCCCAATCCCTATCGTTGAAAACTATGGTCTACCATCCGACTATCCCGGCTTCAAAATAGTAAAGGGCGTAGCTAGGCTATGTGTAATTGAATGAATCAGGTGGAAGCAGAGGAAAAGAAAGATCACAATCCCGTTGGAAGCCCATTTGTAGACCGATTTGCTAGGTGCACAGTGGGCCGATCTTTCCACTTAGATAGTCAGCGAAGCGAAAAACAGCCGATTCACCTGAGAGGAATACGGAGGATCCATTTGTGAGCTGGCACCCCAACTGCAAAAACAGTCGCAGAAGCGTGGCCGGGTTTTCTAGTGTCGCTATAAAAGTAAGCCTATATCCTTGTGTAGAGTAAATAAGTTAATTCAAAACTTGAATCAGAAAAATGGAAGCTGTGGATTGGCTGTTTTGCTGCAACAAAGGTTTTGACTCTAATTTTGTAAATAGTTTGGATAAGTGTGGCTCAGTAGCGTGACATCTGTTAGCGACCAGATGTAAACAATACCTGACCATTCGACATTGACCGGTTAGCTGGACAGTGGTGATGGAAATAGATGCGATCATATTGAGAACAGGGAAGAGTTGGGTGAAGTGATGGAGGAGCGACATTTTGTTCTTACCACAAAAAGTTGCATAAAACCACCTGCTGCAAGCAAGAAGATATAGCTCAATGCAGGCATGCAATTGAACGTATGTAATACTATCATATCTGTGTATGTATGCATATTGTTATGTACATTAGGGTGGGTCGTTAAAGAAAAATATTTAGAAAAACCAGACAAAAAAGTTTGCTGAACTTCTGAGGTGCCGCACTCGATTTTTAAACAAATAAATAATAGTTCAAACGGAAAAAGTTTTTTTCAATCCAACCAAGTCCCACTTTTTGTACAACAAATATTTTAGCAAATACAAAAAAGTGCTTATTCAGTACGTAATACACCTACCTATAAGGACCAAATTTGGTGTGTACATTAAAATTATGGCACTCGATGGATTTATTTTTGGAAATTTTTTAAAATTGGACTAATTTTCTCCATTTATAAAGCCAATGCTAAGCGAAAAGGAATATGGGGCTTTCCAAACCACCCTAATGTTCACACATATATATGTATCTTGGCATGTAAAAAGTTTATACAAATATGTGTTAATAGCTTTGTAAGTGTATTTACTTACAAATCAAGTAAATATTGTCTGTTGTTGGCTATGGTATGGTCTGCTTGCCACTTGCCACATGCCATATGCTGTATGCTGCATGCCGCACGCAACATTCGATACATACATACATTGCTTTGTGGTTACATATTGCTGTGCTTAAAAGTAATATTAAGATGCTATAATCATAAGGTGTGAAAAATTTATGACTGAGTGCGCGATGCGCATGCGCTGTGCCAATATACTACAGACAGACATTCATACCTCTCTCATATACCCACTGACATAGCAAAAAAGCCGCTTGTAATAGGTGGATGTGGCAGACAGCTGCCGCAACGCGCTGTTGCTTGTTTGCCAGATTAAGAAGCGGCAGGGACAGAAAGTGTGTAGATATGGCGCAGCTTTTGTTTGAACACAAAAAGCTGGACTACGCGAGATGTAGCCAGCCATGCTGCTTTCCTTGACTTTTGCAAAGTGGCTCTGTGGTGTACACACCAATGGTGGGAAGGCCATGCGAAGGGTGTGGTAACTAAAAGCTGAGGGTTAGATTAACAACAGACTGTGTGTTATGCTAACTAAAGCAAATACTCAGGCACGAATTCGCACCAATTGAAGGAAGCTAATGGAGGCGATAGGCACATGCTGTGTGTTATGTGCGAATGAGAGCAAATGGTGATGGGTACATGCGGGTTCTAGGAAATAAATGTACACCTTTGTGTATACATATGTATATTAGTAGGAATAGTATTGAACGAAGGAAAACATTTTTAAGAGCAAGAATCTTCTTATCTTGCTATTGATGGTGCGTCGCCTCTACTGTGGAGCCTAGTCGTGGACGAACTCTGGTAACTACTATCAGACACTGCTATCTACTTACTTGGACTTAAGTAAGACGGTCATAATTCCTTTCAACAAAAGAAGATCCCTAAGGGGAATGACACCGAATGCTATGAAAAACGCACATCCTCGAAGGCGAAATTAGTGGTAATGGTATGCAGGTTGCATGGGCTTTTTAGACGACCGTAGACATAGCACAGAAGACTCGCGCCAAAATTCTTGGCTTTTGTTTGCTTTATCGGAATCATGGGCACGTTACCAATAGCGGTTTTGGGGTTGATACCTACAGGGGCACCCTTGCGAACATGCCAGAGGAAAATTCAATTCATTCACTCAGATAGCAATATCGAAAATCAGCTTCCACTTACCGAGCTTTTTGGTAAAGATATCAAGACTTTAATCAGGCTGGGAGACAACGCTGTATAGGACATCACCAGAGTTGAAAGTTTTCACCTGAACCACAATATTTTGTGGTACACATGCGGCTGGCTCAGAGACAGCAGAAAGCATTGGAGCGGGAGTCACTTTTAAAACTATTTTGATGGTAGCACACTACCACTAAACCACGGTGTCTATTGTGCCTGGTGTAGAAAGGTTGCTGGATTTCATCAATGCTTCAACCGAGTAAACTTCTACTAAAAGTACTCATTACAAGCAATCGTTAATAAGTTGTCCTAAAAGGGACGACCCGAAGGTTCGACAGGGTAAAACATATCACTCCTGTGCCATATACGCTAAAGGACTGGCCACATTGGAGATTTTAACAACAAGATCTGCGGTTAAGTAAATCGCCAGCGTACCTTATAACTCATAGCATATGGCGAAATAGCTTCATGCTTCTTAAATACACAACTAACATAAACCCCAGCGGGAACAAGCTTATTAGGGTTATCGTTAATTAGCAACAAGTTATGCTGTTACTGCGCCTGTATATAGGCAATATTTTTTTGCTATAATTTATGTACCGCTTTTGCTCTTCCAACGGGATCCATGCATTGTTTGCTTTTATTACTTTTTCTCTTTTCTCAATTCATTGCATTTTGCTTGCTCATCGGAAGCGAATTTATGCAGCAAATTAACTTTGTTGTTTATAGTTTTGCCATTTGTTGTTATGTTAGTCCTTTTCATAGTTATAACACCAGGAAATGTTTACTTATTTTGACTACACATTTTTAGAATTAAGATCTAAATTAGTAGACGGTATTATGCAAGCAAATTTTTTATCATTTTTTTTCTACCAGCAAAGTACAAGAGAACTAGACTAGCACGAAAACAGGCGGTGACTCTTAGTGGAGGAGGAGTTGCAGAAATAGTCAAATAATACAAGTTTAATATTATTATTGGGCCATGATTAACTGTGAACGTTATTTAGTCCTATTTCTTTCTTAACTTATTCCTGTTCTTGTTCTTGCATCTCCCTATCCGTTTCTATCGCTCCCTTCATTAGTATCTACCTCTTCATTTATTTCCATGTTAGTGGAGAGGCTCCATTGTGTTTCAAAATATGTAGAAGAAGACAGGTATACCCAGTTTCCATTATATATGAAAACTTATGTAAACTTCAAAGATATGTCCGTTGAAATGGTTTTATCACTTCCACGTTTCCCTCGGATCTAATGCTTCATAAAAATTATTTGGTCCGAACACAGCCTGGTGCTATAACCATGAGAAGCACTATATCTTTAATTAAAAGGAAACACTGGGAACAACGCGAAAACTGTATGAGGAAATAAAATAAAATAATAAATGTGCAGACAAGACAGTTGAATATATTTACTTGCATGGGCAATGACGAAGCTAATCAACTTGGTTAGAGCTGAGTGGTGAAACATTGCAGCGGGTAAATTAAGATTGTGGTGTAAATAGTTCTGATAATTTTTTATAAATAAATCATATTCATTTCGAGCGATCGTGCGAGTTGAAGATAAATCGAGAAAATGCGATAGCAAAGAATATAAATTAAATACATTTGAAATTTGTAAATTTTGCTGTCCAAAAGCCCATGAAAGTTTAAGGCTCATGTGCACGCTAAATCGGCAGTGAGTTCGTTCCATTGCAAGAGTAATTCTACGCGTGAAATCGCTTGAAAGTAAGCTCTCGGTTTAGTAAGAAATCGTACAAGCTACTGCCACGAGAACGAACGGCTTTGTTGTGGGCCATGTTTCGGTTACTACCGAAAGCTCTGTTGCTCTCGTAATTTTTCTCGATTTTGAAACCTTCTGAAAGGCGACACATTTTCTGGTAGAATTATCGGGTATTATAGCCATCAGCCAGCACATGAAGCTCCACTCACTCACGCCTTTGGGGCTTACTTTTCTTGTTCTGGTAATAAACGGACGTCGCACTCGTATACAACGTGGTTTTATAGACAACGACCTTCTTGTTCTTTAGTTGTGTTTTCTAGCTCGCTGGAAGCGATAAATGTGGATTTTAACTTAACTCCCCGACTGTTTTAACACATTTTTGGCACATTGAATATCTCAATCAATAGAGTTGTTGGGAAACCAGTAGTTTGCAAAGGACCCGCGACCCTTTTCAAAGCATGAGATCGCAGTGGGTGTGTTTTTATTTATCCTCATGTCGCTAAGACTTTCGTCCTTTATCTATTTCCAAATACTTTCATGTAGAATACTAAGAGTTTCCCGTAGTCTTAAGAGTAAACTACGCTTCCTCTACACTTTGTCTTGGCTTGAATCTACAGACAGCTCACAAGCTTAATACCACTTTGACTGCTAGGTCAAGGCAGCACAGTAGCAGATTGCACGGCGTAGCCCACAGTATAAAGAGCAGACTAATCGCCTAAACAACAGATTTTCTAATTCATTTCAATCAGCTGTGGAGCATTAGTACGTGATGAACTTCATTGGATAGGAAATCTCATAATATGCGCTAAAAGCTTCAAACTAGTATATTTAACGGTAAGTTGATGGTGGTAAGCGTCAAATGGGGAAATCGCCTCGAATGCCATTACCTTTATGGCATTAGTTTGTCGAACTACTCGCTGTCCATTAAAGATGAATAGCCAAAAGGCAAGCAACAGCAAGTCGCGGCTGTCTAGTACTTGCCAAAGTAATGCGAGTGCTGCTCAAAGAATGTGCACTGGCTCTTGACTTGTATTACTCAAGTGCCGCAAGGTAGTAGTGAGCCAACAAGGCCGTCGTGCTGCAGCAACAGCATTCCAGTAGCACGAGAAGCTCTAAATATTTACAGGTTAGAAGAGATATGTTGGTGATTTGTTGTGAAGATAGATGGATGGATGTATGGATGACTGACTGCGTGGTTGGTACGTTGTTTGGATGGCGAGTTAGATTCAAGGTAAAATGTTGTTTTAGTTTTACTTCTGCTGGTCTGACTAACGCGCTCAACTGTCTTCATATTTAGTTCCACACATAACTCATTGGATTAACGCTTCAATGGCTTTTTTCGGTTTGAGGTGATGTTTCGCTGGGCATCAAGAGATCGTTGGACATACTCATTTAGCAACAAAAAAAAAACCTTCAGCACACATCATTAGTGCACAGTTAAATGGAAGCTGCAGGCACCCATCGCGCCATACGAGGCCATTCAAGAGCTGTGTGCGTCTTAAGACGTTTTGGTTACAGCAAGTTCTAGATACTAAAACTACAGTGCTAAGTTAAATTTATACATACATATATATTTACCTTTTGTAGAACTAAATGTAAATTGGTTGTTTTACAAGCTGACCAATGTGTTGAGCTAATATGATGATGATGACTCCTATGCGCCAGTATACTCGCTCTTGAGTGTCTAGAAATTAGGCTGTACCGTGTAGCCTTCAACGAGATATTCAGAGTAATTATAGTGAGCATACATTTAATATATATCAAACGTTCAGATCTGGCGGTCATAATATCCATGAAGCAACAAGTCCGCAAAAAGGACAAGACACTTAAAGCTAGACACTTCGTATCTCATTATGGCTTTGAGGAACTTCGTTTATTTGGGAACCAGTATAAACACCGGAAATAATGTAAGCCGATAAATTCAACGAAGAATCAATTCTGCCCACAAGTACTTTATTGGACTGAGTAGGTAATCGAGACCTAAATCCCTCTCTCGACGAGCAAAGATGACGCTCTACAAGTCACATATATTAATTACCCTGATGTAACATTCGGAATCGCTAACAGTGTCGAAAAAAGTTGGGATGACTTTTGGCTTATTCGAGAGAAACGTACTCCGGACGATTATGGTCCTTCCCGCTGTGAAAACAATTAATATCGAAGGAAATTTAGTGAGTTGTACGAGCTCTACCGCTGGCTAGGTCTTGTTAATGATAGTAACCATACCCCCAACGGGTTAGGGGGATTAGAATATATCCGTGATAAGCTATGCTTGTCGTAAGTGGTGACTAAAAATCACCATTCGAAAGTTCAAGGGGTAATAGACTCGTTAATCAGCTTGTGATTAATCAGTTTTCTGAACAAATCAAAAAATGCAACACCCTATTAACGAGTTTTTCTTCAATCGTCATTATTACGTCCATCGAAAGTCATGCAAATGTTAATTGGCCACTTATATTCAAACTTCATTACATGCATTTAAATATTGATAAATGATTCAAATTAGAATCCCACCATAGATTCCTACTAGTGTGATTGGAAGCGATCTTCGAAGTGTGATGCCTGATGTTTTTAGCTAAACTGGTACATAGCTTAAGGAAGTAACAAAACCAACGAAACTATACCTCAATTTGGTAGTCAAAGAATTAGTGAAGGTCTAATACCGATGCTGATGCTCTGACATACAAGTTGGAGGTAATGCGTCAAAATGAGAACCCTTCATATTTGGGTTGGTACAAGGTGGCGCAAAAGTAATCCTCCTATCAGAAAATGCTATAAATTTTGCGATTGGCCCCTAAAGTCAGTTCTGTTTTAACATTTGTGTAGTAAACACATGCTCCAGAACGCGGAATATTGCTGACTATTTATTTGACCAATAATCGGTCGGGGCCAAACGGTTACTGTGAATGGTGAGCGCTACAGAGCAATGATCAACGAGTTCTTTTTGCCGCAACTTGATGAATTGGGATTGGAAAACATGTGGTTCCAACAAGACGGTGCAACAGCACACACTGCACGTGCCACAACCGATATGCTGAACATCGGAAGCTTACTTTTGCGCCACCTTGTATTATTGTCCGAAGATTATAAAGGCAGATAGCTTAGATCTAACCTTCGAAAATTTGTTATGGAAGTGAGATCATTCCGCTGTCAAAAAAACTCACTCTAGGCCAAAAGCCTTTTTGTTGAGAATGGTGGAAAAATAATATGATCAGGCAAAAAAATTAACGGCTACCGGATGGCGGATCCTCAAAAGTTGAGTTGAGAAAAGCGGCTTGTTAAGTTGGGGAACTGAGGTGTAGCACTCTCACTTATTGCCTCTGGGCCAAGTTCTGACTGCTTCTAGCAATGAAAGTTTGCAAAGCCGCCTAAGTACTGTGACCATAAAGAGATGATTACTTGGCTTTCAATTTATGTTGGATAATATCTTAGTAAAAGCTCTAGCTTTTCTGCTTGAAACAGGTGATGGCCCAGTATCTAGAAGACTGTTTCCCGAATATACCTTTCCAAAACTGTTTTAAAATGGCTTAAGGTTGCAGTTTTTTCAAACTTCATCTCGTCGATCAATAATGCTCAATAGAGATATAAGAAACTTCTCTCTCTCCTCTTTATCGTCAAAGGCTCACATATTCCAAGTTCGCCAATGCACATTGTGTACTTGTTTATTTGCCGCCTTGTTGAGTTAAGGCCTAGTCCCTAAATCGAGTTTAAAGGGTTAGGGTTAAGTGTACCTGATACACCGAAGAAAACATCAACAACCTATCTCATCTTTCCTGACGGCAGTGACTTCGTACAGGCGAGTTAGCGCCGACAACGTCTAAATTTTCATTTCTTTTCACTTGAAACTTAAAGCTTGTCTATAACTGTTTGTGCGTCTTTAAATGCCTAAACAGCTATTCATAAGTTATTTGCACATTCTCTCTAAATTTAGTGAAAATATTTCTAACCCTAAAGACTAAAGTTCAAAAAGCAATAAATTATTGTGCAAGCTAGAATCAACCTCTCGCACATTAGTCGTATCTATTGCCATCATTTAGCCTCATTCAACTGTCATATACCCGCGCCTTAGCAGATTTTTTTCTTTCCTACGCACACAGGTTCAACAGGCAGTCAATTATAAATTTTTTTTTTTTTTGTAGTTTTGTCAAAATTTGCAGAAGAATTTATGACCAGCGGCAAAGAGACTAGAGATATACTCTCTTTGCTCTCACACTATTGACGGCTAGGGGGTTAATAAAATCGAGGTACTTCAAGAGCATACAACTTCGTTGCTTTTGAAAGGCTACTCAAATTCTATACCAATATTTGCAAAGCTCTTGTTGTGCCTTAATATTTTAAGGGAAATAAATTTTTTTTTTCGTTTTATCCGTATGTTTGTACGCGCATCACTTAAAAACCGCTTTATAGAATTGAATGCTATTTTCACCCATGTATTGCTAGATGTTTAATTTGAAGTTTAGATCCCATTTTATGGCACGGACTATTTTATTCAAATTATAAGCAGTTGTGGCAATAAAAACTGGCTGAAAGTGAAATCGGAACAGGCTGATGACTGTACCATTTAGAATTAAAAAAAAAATTTAACGAGGGATCTTTATTAGAGCGAAAAAAGCAAAAAGAACGGTTTTTATAATTTTTGCCTATATCTTTGTTACGTTTGTACGCGCATCACTCAGTAACCACTACATGGAATTCAAAGGTTTGTTCACCAATGTATTGCTGGAGATCTAACTTGAAGTTTAAAACACATTTTCCCGTTGGTGCTGTATATACCGTTTATTTTTATTTATTTTTGGGTAAGTGCCTACGCCTCGCACGACAGCGGTCATCTTGTATTTAAATAGATGTAAAATTAACAAAAACTCAAATTTAATACTAATCGACAAACTGTCAGAACTCAAAAGAGACAGCAAAAGATAGATACCCGCTTGCATGCTTCGATACATAGTTAAATACTTACAAGTTAACTTACTGATTTGCGTATACTTGTTCATAGTACATACTTATAACCACAGCCACTATAACATCCATTCAAAAAGTATCAATTGGGCTGTACAATCAGCCAACCAACAACAAGCCGCAGCCGCGCCGCAGCAGTGGTTCACACTACCAGTTGGCTGGCACAGGTAGGTGTACTACATTCTATGACTCTATGACATGCGTGTATGCATCGTACATGTGTCCATATGTCCACTTAAGCATACAACATCTTAACTGTCTATTTTTATTAATCATATTTTATTGTAAAGTAATTTTTTTAATAATATTTGCATGGCGCGGCTTGCCTACCAACTTTTGCACTTCAACTTAAGTGCATATCTTCGTACTTACGTGCATATGGAACAACTTTTCAACTTATCAAACTTTCATTGCATGCAAGTTTATTGTATATTGTTTCCATTAGGCCAATCGCTATACTTTTTTCTTCTTCTTCTTTTTGCTCTACATCCTGCCAACCATCACTTAATACAAAAAGTCACATAAGTTCCAAGCTACCGCATTACATTGGCTCCTTGCTTTGCTTATCTATTAACCCTCTTTTTGCCTCAGAGATATGCTCTTTTAGTTCGTCTGTTTAGTTTTTTTTTTCCCGATTATTTTATTCTTTTTTTCGATTTCTCCTTGCAATTAATTACTGGAATTCATAACTGCACCGAACAAGTTTTCATGTAACTTGCCTTCATGCTTGTTTACTCACTCTTACATACTTTCGTACTTGCATTGCCACTTTACTGTAGAAAATCAACCTGTCCGTTAATGTAGTTGGCCAGTCATAAGTCATACGCTAGACAAACTAACCAATTCATCCCTCACGTTGTTGGCAACTGACACATAATGTTTATGTACTTGCTTGCTTACATACTTACCTGCTGCATGTGTAATTAATATATGTATACTTGCAATAATTACTTACTTTATCATTGGCTTGACTTCGTATTAGTTTATAAAAATACATCTTATAGATACATGAGCATGCTGAAAAGGTTGCTCCTCTTTTACGTCGAAATTATCGATCTAGGGTATAAACAATTATATATGTGTCGATAGGATACATCAAGGTGCCTTGGAATCCGTCTAAACAAATTTCAAGGAAATCAGATACGATATGAAAAAATCAGCTTAAAAGTGACACCACTACAAGTGCAAAATCACTACTATTGAAACGCTGTGTGCGAGTAGACATGCTTGCTTGAGTTGATGTGATTGTATCGTGTGCGGGCACGAAGAGTTGCTTCGTTGTATTCAGCAACAACAAACATAAATTCAAACAAATTCAATGGGAGCGCGGAAGAAAACTGCAACAGAATATATAGACGTAAGAATAAATGAATACAAAAACAACAACTGCACCAGCAGAGCATTTGACGAAGAAGAGAAAACATAGCAGACTTCGAAAACACGACAGTTTCGGGCATTGGGAGAACAGGCTGAAATGCGCAATTAACTTTAAAAAAGGCCTTGCTGTGTTCGGTGAGGATACAATTTTAAAAAAATTTTATAAAATTTTTACGGGAAAGTGTTTGGTGACACAAAACATTTGCCTTTTGACATTTCATTGTGAGAGAGAGTTGCAAGTTTCTGCTAAGAGAATTCCACTCAGTAAAACTTGCAAAGAAAAACAGCTAACATAGAAAATCAACAACAAAACTTAAAAATTTGAGCAATTAACCAATCAAAAAAGCAGCAGCTGCTTTGCTTGCAACTTTTAACTGTTTCCTGTTCGGCGGAAATTTTTTACTTTTTGCGTCTCGCGAGCGTTTTATGGCATTCTCACTTTACTGACACTTATTTGGAAGTTTTGACACCGAACACAGCTAATATCAACTGCGCTTATACCACTACATTAACATCATTGGGATAGTAAAATAATAAAAATAAAGAAATTAAAACAAAGTAAAACAAAATCAAATGCCATAAAATAATTTAAAACAAAAGAAAAAAATTAAAATAATATCCAATAAATTTATTTTATCGTATATTATTTTATTTTATTTTCTTTTATTTCATTATTTCGTTTCATTTTCTTAAATTTTTTTTTTTCATTTTTTTTATTTTTTTTTATATATTTTTTTCATATTATTTTGTTTTATTTTATTTTATTTAATTATATTTTTCAATTTTTTTTTTTTAATTTTATTTAATTTTTATTTTATGGACGAACATCTCGACTTGAATACTTCGCCAATCTGTGCCGATGCACTGAAGGAGGATAATGCCGATTCGAATGGATTTTACAGGCACAGCCATAAATATCCGCCTTTATGACGAGACTTGGATTGAAGCTGATCAATCCTACTGGTGCTCAGCAACCTCTGCGGGTTAAGGGGCTAGAATATATCCGAGGTAGGTATGCCTGTAGTAAGAGGCAGCTAAAACCAAAGCTACCTCGGTTCCGGGGTCATGAACATCGTTCCCACGGCAGTCGGAATAGTGCCCTTTAGTGGATGAGGGAGGTTCTTCTAAAAGCTATGAATTCTATTTTAAACCAGCTGGCGTCCCAAGCTTACCTCGCTGCATAAACATTCTAATCCATCTTCAATCAGCCACATAAGCTTACTTACGTACAAAGATCAGCTCACTCAAGTATGATGTGAGTCAGTACAGCGACTAAGAAATTACTATTTGCTATCCCCACTTCACGCTATGATTCAAAGCTAGTTTCAGATCAGGTTATTATATATTCTTTATTAATTTATTAGTTAGTCATATCAAATTGAGTGAAGTTGCTGGTTGGCTGGATGATTGCAGTTGCATTTTAACCCGCACCCCATTGTACAGCGAAGCGTCGGCAAGCGCTTAGGCCAAGTGTTGGATGATGTTGCAGATCAGGTTCTTACCGTGCCGTGTGCTGCTTGGCATACAGGCCGATTCCAGCTCAAGTTTGTTTGTATCCAATTTTATTAATGCTGTTTCTAATTTTATATTTTGCAATTTCCATTTCCATTTTTTGATTACGACGGACAGGTGAGTTTTACACCAGAGTCGCATCAATTTTTAGTTGTTGTTGTTGATATAACAGCTAGCCATTTGCTCAACTAGCCTGGTGTATCGTAGCTGTCTCGCTCACCTGTTAACTTGCCGACGATCTCGGACGCCTTCCCTGCAGCAATGGTCAAGTACGGTGGTTCGGTGAGGGGTATGTGCGTTTTCGCTTGTCTACATTATGCAGATTATTAATCGTCTTTCATATGACATGTGCATAATGATGATAACCCCCACAAACGACCGCACTCTCTCTGACTTTGTATACATCTTTTCAAGCGTCTAATTTGTATCCGTATATTACTTGGCTCAAAGCACTTGCGAATTGCAAACGAGCTAGGCAAAGTGCCTGCCAAACAATACTAGCATCAGCACCAACACCGACACTTCGAACCATCTCGACTCACCCCGACTCATCTCAATCAAATTATGCGCAGTTTGTTGCTGGTTGAAACGAGGAGGTGTTGGATCATGCAACTTTGTCTGTTGGCTAGCGAGTAGTCGTCGCGTTGATATTGTCGGCTGAGTTTGATTGCAAGCTTTTTATAATTTGTTATTTTTCTTACATTGTTGTTGTTGATTTAGCTGCTGCATTAATTTGTCATATATTTGCATGTAGGGGTAGAGCTTCCAAGTGTTTACCATAGCAGTTCGCTTTATAATCACATGCAGCTAGCAATTATATTTACATAAGCTTCGGCTGAGATTTGCATTTTCCAGAGGCTCTTATTAGTGGATTAATTTAGCGAAGGTTTCGAGCAGGCCCAGAGATCAGGGACTGTTTTGACTGCAAGGGTTTTAAAGCTCACACTTACTGCGCTAACTGGTTTCCTAAATAAAGAGCATTGATATCGCATTTCTCGAAGCTTTAGGAGAGTGCTATTGAATTGACCTTGTAAATATCAGCCATGTTTGGGTACGAGCACGAATGTCGGCAATTCCACAGGAAAGTAACTAAGGTGCTGAGCAGCGGGATAATGAAAAGCCCTCGGTAAGTTTTTCTTTTTTTGCGCTCAATAAAGAAGCAAAAAAATAAAAATAAACCAGACGAAGTACTTGCTGACGTCAAAGAAAGAATATCGACGGAAATGGAAGTAGGTCATATAACACTTATCAAGAGCCATGATGACAATACAATATGTTGATAAATTCATATGCGTAGCCAGAGGGCAGAGATAGGTGACGGGTTTCAAGTGCCAATGACAAAAGACAAATTTAATTTCAATTTAAACTAAAAGTTCAAAAATAATTATGAATATAAAAGTATATTATTAAACCTAAAAATCGTATTTTTGCTGTAGCAGTTCTTAAAAAGTACCCCACATCTACTTCCAATAATATTGTTCATTGGTTAGTAACTTTATTTTCACCCTTATCGCGAGTTTTATTTTCACCCGAAAAGGTTCGCACTTTTTATTCGCCTTATCGCAGATATTGGCGAACACATTTTTCGTGTTCGAAAAGCATTCCGCCTTATTGGCAACGCTTTGTTCGGGCGAAATGAACAACGGAAAATGCCAAATTTGTTCACTTTTATTTTACAGGCGAACAAGAGTGAAACAAAATGTAAGCAACGGTTTGTTTTGAATATTAGATATTCTTTTAATGAAATATGGTGTTATTTTTTAGGAGTAAATCAATAAATAAAGCACAGTCGGAAATGCTGTTGGAGAAAATGTTAGAAAAGCCTGAAATTGCTAAAGGGGTTTCACTACTTTCTTACCTAGTAGTCGAGCATTACTGTGAGTTTCTAAATAATTTTCTTCTAAGAATGCCAATCTATCCATTGGCCACAAAGCAATGGCTCCAAAATACACAGCACCTCTGACAGAACCTCACTGAAATATGACTGACTAAGACCCATCTCATGGGCATTGCCAACGCCTTTTTGATAGCCTCCTTCTGCGAAAAAACGTAGACAAGCGCTCAACGACGAATTTCTGCTTCAATGGCGCCAACGAGCCAGCCAGAATATCTAGCAAGTGTTTAAATGCTGGCTTATTTAGCCTGTAATATTGTTGAAAACTAGTAAGAAAACAATTAATTTGTTATTGAAAAGTGCCAAAAACAACTTTTTCCTACTCACAGTAAATCACTTAGCTCCAAACGGTTGGAATTGTCTCTTAATTGCCTCCGGATTGCTCTCACATTTAAATTATCCTCGCGTTCTATCAATAACAACCTAAACCTAAACAACCTATACATGTTTTTAAATAATTTTTAAGCTTTATGTTAAATTTATTTTACTAAATTGTACGCTTGTTTACAAAATTCACAAAATAGCAAGCAAATTTATTTGTTCGCTATTAATTCGAAATTGAGCATCAGCTGATTCGAAGTGAACATTGGTTCGCCCGAAATTAGCGATAGGCGGAACCAGTTCGCCCGAACAAAAAAAGCGAAGACGAACGTTCGTTCGGGCGAACTCTGCGATAAGGGTGTTTGTTTCAAAAATTATTATTCACTTTTTAGTTTCATTTATCAATAAAGTGTGTGTATTTATTTAAAATAATAATAATAATAAAAGTATGTTTTTTCTTTCGTATTGCCCTAAATTTAATTATTTTTTATTTTATCTCGAATAAACATTTTTAAATTAGTAGCATTATTTTCATTATTAATTTAAATGCTTAACTAAACAATGTTAAAGCAATATCTTATTAAAAAGTTTTATCGGACTAAAATCTACTACAAATGAAGTAGTATTTCGCTGGAAAAACACTCATAAATATGTACATATGTAACTGAACATTATTCGGAGCTGATAAACTGCCAAAAATAAATAATTATAAACCTCATGTTTGGACAAATATTTAAAATGTTGGTTCAATGCTGATAATGCTACAACAAATATTAAATGATAAGGATAATAATTTGTGTTGTTGTAGCTATTTAAAAATTTGATCTCTTCTTTAGTAGTTTACTGATAGCTGTTTGACATATAATTGACAGCTAATAAAGTGGTACAAACCAATATACGAGTACATAACGTAAGGCGAAAATAAATTCTTATCTTATGTTTGACTATGTTAACGTATTACTTGTTATGTTAACACACATAGATACTGATGTATATTGGAACGATTTTCCGTCATGCCTTGTCAATACTGTACATTGTGCCTGCATTTTCATGTTTAGCTCTTACCTTTCCTTTTCCTTTATGTTTCGTATGTATCGAGCCCTAACAGCAATTTTAATGTAACCAATAAAAATAAAATTTTACAGGAGAAGGTTTTTCAGATTACAAATATAAAAATTTTAAAGCAAAATATTACTTTGTTTTGGTACATATCAGAGTTGTAATATTTTGTGAGATGGTTTAAAAATAAACAGAATTATCGATATCTGTCAAAATACGGATTTTGATTTTCAGAATTTTGTTGGTTACGCCAAAATTGCGGTTAGGACTCGATATCTATATAAAAGTCATATTGGCCGTATCGATGCTCAGAAATCTTGTTTGTCAGTGACTAGCATATACTTACATTAAAGCAAACAACAACAATAATTAGAAAAGAAGAGATGAGCAAGGAAATTAGTAACCGCTCAAATGGCCAAAGGATTGACTTTCGTCACCAAAAGCTCATTGATAAGTGAAGTTTAACAGCTTCCAAATTAGATCTATTCGAATAGCTTTGGTGTTTGTTTCTAATTTTTCCCATAATTTCTATTTATAACATAATATTCATATACAATTTGTAAAGAATTAATTAAGTGATCAATTGAACTACAAACCTGTTTACTATAATACAACTCTGAAAAGTCGGAAAGTTGATGCAGGGAGTGTAATTGAGTGCATTGCTACCGTTTTTAAAATGAATTTGTCTGTATGAACACCGAAACTACTGAATGATTTCTAATGGGACTTTTACTGGTGGACAGACAAGCACCTAGCACGTGCAATAGGGTATATTTTATTATTAGACGAAAAAGGCGAATGTGAAAAAAAGTGTCGTAGAGAGTGATGAGAATACTGATGCGATAACTGAATAGGCTCTTTAGATTTCGTTCAAAATATGGTTCACCAAAAATCCTACTTTTTGTGAACAATATTGTTATCAAATGAAAGGTATCAAGGCGGCTATAAGATGCTTCCATAATTTGTGCGATATCTAATTTTGGTCCGGAGATTTCGTCCAAATTATTTTCCCTCTAAAATTTTTATGAATGAGATTGCATTCAAAATACGGTCCACCAAAAATTATACCTTTTGTGAACAATATGGGTATCATATACAACCTTAACCACGTCGGTTACCCTGCTAGTTTTAATTTAAAAAAATCGAATTTGAATTTCTTTGCTAGTTTTCAAAACATAAGAAAACATGATTTAAAAGTCTCCCGTATTCCTTTATGACCTATTCTTATCTTCACGGATTATAAAATTTTATTGCTAACTAATTTTATTTATTCATTAACACCTCATGTAGTACATCCATATTTAATTCTTTTTATTATATTTTTCTTCTACCAACAAACACGCCCAATGAAATTCCTTAGACAATCCCATCACTTGTTTACAATAACAAGATCAACAATTGAGTAAGTATTTATTCATAAATCCAAGTACGCTCATGATGAGCATTAGGTTTTTACCCGCTCGTCTAGAGCAAAAAAAAAAAACACGCCAAATAAAACGACTGAGTCACAAGCTTAGTCTAACAACAATAAACCCTTTTATTTTTGCTTTTTAAAAATTTATGATACAAACATTGATTGCTTACAATAATGTCATCAAATAACTGAGCACAAAGTCCTTCCTCAAGTGCGCAAAACGCAGAAACACTCGACAACAAAGCGGGTATTTTTTTGTGCGGAATAAAGTGCCTGCGCAGGTGGCGAAGGGGGTGAAGCCAGAGTCAGGTAGAGTTAAGTAATAAGAGATGATTCCGTACAACCGACGTGTTCTTGCAACTATTGCGGTGAGCGGTGGTTGTTGTTCTCAATCATCGTTAATGGCGGGTACTCCAAATGTCTCGGATTTCATAAGCGCAGAATGAGAGAAATTTGTATAAGACGGTACTCAGAAAATGTATTTTAATATATGAGGTGTTAGAGGATTCCAATTTACTAAATTTTGAAAACTCAAGTTTCAACGATGCGAAGCGAGCTTGGCATGCTTCCTATAAAACTTTTAATTCAAATCCCTCGTGTCAACAGGTTTACAAGCAGATCTACCCTACTTGCTATTAGCGATGCAATTCATTATGGCTTCCGCTGACGCGAGTCGAGTTTTGGATGTGATACGCTTGATGTTCCCTTGAATGTCCGGGAGGTGGGTCATACCAAACAGTTCTTTTTTGGGGTGTTTAGTTCGGTGATTTGGCTATTTTACATTTAGCACTTTTATAAGGTATTCAGGCGTCCTGAGAAAACATCCGGGATAGTTCACTTGTGTCTCTTAAATGTGGCAAACGTACATGTAGCGTATAGCTCCTGCTCCATAACCTGCATCGAGTTTATTGACCGTCGCGGTTACATGTGTGACCCGATCCTTTTCCATGTTAACTTGTTGATGAGTACTTCGAAATCAACTCGATTGGTTCATAGCAATGCCATTTCCTTAATAGTTTATTTTTGGATATTCCTTAGCAGATCTTAACAAGAGGCGATTGTAGTGAGTTCCGATTTTTTATTCTTCCAGAGGGGCCTTCACAATTGTATATCGCTTCAAAGATGAATTTTTTTCCTAAAGGTGATTCTTCATTGGATTTTTAAGCCGAAATTTCTCTGGCATTAGTGCTAAGTGATCGCAAAAACAATGGCCGTATGCGGTGACCTTTAATATTTGTTAGTGATATCAGTACCGAATTAAATAAAATTCGCTTTGTCACTGTGACAAAAAGTTCTTAGAAGTGACCGGCATTTAGTATATATTCTAAAAACCATTTCAGCTTTATCCTTTTATCGATTATTATGTAAGTTCTTATTTAACTTATTCTACCACCTTTTATATCTTTCATGAACAAGAAATGGTACAACAATTTTGGTTCGATGTCTAAGAAGATGGACTCAGCAATCCGTATACTGGAAGATCAGTAAGATAAGGCCCTATATTTTCAAATAACAAGTTAAGAACGTCAGACTCCGCTCAGTTTATACTCGTTGTAAACAATGATCGGAAAGTGAAAATCAGGATTCGTATTCCTGAAAACCAAAACGCCATTGACACAGCGGAAGACAGCCCTCACCTTGCTTGTTGCTAGTAACAATGGGTTTCACGAATAACAAGTTCATATCAGCAGTTCTAGAATCTCTAGATAAACTTGATTATGGATTGTGCAATACTGAAAAGGTTTAAAGTTCTCAAGTAGTTTTATCAGTTAATCATATGACAAATTCGATTGGCTGATTGAAACATGGCAGTCCATGTCAGGTAGGTAGCAATACAAAATGGTATGAATCACTGTGTGAAAACAAAACACACATAGCCTCGCCTGACGTGTGGGGAAAACCTGGAACGCAAGGTAAGATACCCCTTCCTGATAGGTTGTTGTTCTCGGAAATGCACAAGTTGAATTCACCGCTTTCGAGAAAAAGCGTTGGACGCTGCAAGGTATGAAGGAAAGCAAGACCAGTGACGATTTCTACAATGATGGTAAAGGATTTTTTGTAGAAAAAACTGGTCTACCAAGTATTGTCGTGCATGCCTGTGGATTAGCGTTATTCAAGTGAGATTCTTTAAAATAACGTTGCTCGGCACCTACGTATTGACAGAAGACTCCCACGCGTATAAGGACCCAATAAAATAAATTCGAACAAAGTCATGCTTCAGCGTGGTTGAAGGAGTCCTTAGTCCTACCGGCCCAAATGTAACATTTCCCAATTGGGGGAGGGTGAGTAACTTCGCCGCAGCTTCAATATGTTCATCTGTACTACCAGCTTCCACCAAATGTAGCTCCAGCGGCCAGGATAAGTGCACTGTACGATATCTCAATATTCGACTTGGATCATCATCCTGTGGCAGCGAAGGTGGGAAGTGGAGCACGATTTCAGGTTAATCGGTAAGTAACTAAGTAAACATCCAGCAGCTCAGCTGGCTAGGCCCAGCAAGTTTTTCTATCCTACCCACAGTGGCGGCTGAGGAACGGAGAAGCACCCAATCAGTTTGTTTCGGTGAAGTCCATTTTAGGAAAAAAACTCAATTGTAATTTTTGTTCTCATTTTATTTTTGTATTTAGCTGATGCTATGCGGCCTTTACATTTATGGTTTTACATTTTACTTTCGCTGAAAGTTTTCATTAATAGTCAGACCGACGTTTTACATACTCATTATATTTTTA
Organism: Merzomyia westermanni; assembly: GCA_949987695.1. Lineage (NCBI taxonomy): Eukaryota > Metazoa > Arthropoda > Insecta > Diptera > Tephritidae > Merzomyia > Merzomyia westermanni. The sequence continues at coordinate 3,941,691 of OX465293.1, read as the reverse complement.
TGTTTTCTCTTAATCCCAGATATTTATAATCGTATGAGTAAGTGAGTTTTTACTGCAAATATACTCAGGAATATCTACATTAGGGTGTGTCGCTGTTTAGTGAACCCTTTTCTTTAGCACTTCATGAACTTTCGAATGCCTTCGATTAGAAGCTTTTCCAAAGCTTTTGCAAGGTGTTAAGCTTGCTCCAAAAATATGCTGTATAAATGCGTGGTCCTATAGAGGTCGGATAGATAAACGAGGCAACTTCCGGAATAGATCTACTTTTGACCGGACCAAAAAAATGTTTCTTTAAATTTTATTGATATTATTTTTCAGTATGATGAAAAGAAATACTCTGAATGTCATAGATCTTAATATTAATTTCTAGAGGTATGGCGTGTTTAATAACTATAGTACACTTGAAATTTTTATGTGGATGTCCAATGAAAGATAGAAATTTAAATGATACATTATTTTTATTTAAAAAAAAATACACCGAAACTGCGAATAATTTTGAATAACGCAACGAAAGCCGAAACTGCAACCTGAACATTATTTTGAGTTCGTTTCGTTTCCTGTTCCATATAAAATCTTTATTAGGAGACACAAATATCGCCTAGAAGTGACACACCCTAATTTACCTACTACATCTGTATGTGCGGTTATAAGTGTAGTTTCCCTCTAGCAAAATTGGGAATCGAACTCCACAAAGGACAGTCTCTAAACTACAGACTTCGTATCTCGTTTCGTAACGGTTACAAAAGCGATATTTCAAAAACAACCAGGCCACACTTCGCTGGGTCTCAGAATTTATGTATAATAGACTGAGTTCGATTTTAATAATTATATATTCGAGACCAGGTGAGATATAGAGTGCTTATTCCAGCACTCATTAGCACCTTTATTTTGATATTAGTCGATAACCGAAACCGGTCAAGTTATCGAAGTAAGGAATATCCTTAATTTTATGTTAGACTCGTAGTAACGCAACGGTGGAAGTTGCATTCAATTCTATTTAGAAGTTTTTGAGTGATGCGCGACCAAACATACAGACAGACATACAAAAGTTCTAAAAACTGTTGCTGGGAATTCTATTAGCTCATTAATGATCCCTCAATTTTTCTTGGTTATTTGTAGTGTACAGACATCGACCTGTTGCAATTTGATTATATGTAGAGATGGATCCTGTCCAAAGCGAAGCTACCTTAGCACTGAGTACAGGGTAATCGGTTGAGACCAATCCGTCTTAAAGTGAACAGTTGACCTATGTATTGAATCACAACTAGTACTGTAGTCTAATAATGCAGGGCTGCTTAAAACTTCTGGAATTATTAATGTGCCTATACTATACGAACTATATATATTGAGCAATTAAATAGCAAGACTAATGTTAGTTTTCATGATGGCGTCCACAGCTGCTTTAATAAGCAAATTCCTTAGCGCACTTTTCTTGATGTTTTTGTTGTTGTTAATAAATATATAATAAAATATTAGCATACAAAGGGTGGTCGCAGGCTTACATGGACGTCCAAATGCATTTACTTGAGAATGTGTGTCATTTCATAAAATTGTTTTTGCGCATATATTTTGATACAAATATACAGCACATAAGTGTTTACAAATTACACTAACAAATAATTGCAATTTCTTGTGAGAACATTAGGGTGTATTTTAATTTTGTATTTTTTTCTTCTATTTGGCCTGATAGGTTAACAGCCTGGTAAGTCATGATAGTTGTCTTGCATAGTCGAAAGAGCTAAAATACATTGTCCTGTGAGCCTTTAAAGAGTCTTTCAATCAAATCCCTGTGGGCAGTCCATGTGAAAGAAAATAAAAGTAAGTTTCAACCAGTGAATCAAATCTGCGCTCCCTTCAATGGGATGCACTACATCTCTCTCTCTCTTTCTTTCGTAGTATTTCATGTCAAACCAATATAGTTGGTACTGTTGTAAAGCCCATTGCTAAAACTTTCGGTACCTATTAAAGTCTAAGTACTCCCTGGTTCCCTGAACCAACGAATCAAAAATCTGCTTGCTACTCAGAGGTTTGGTAGTTTGACGGAAATGCATGAGCTTGCGGAAGTGCTTCTTTATAATACTTAACGCTTGATAACAATCAGAGGAGCCACGATCTATCATTGGGTTATACATAACTCTTTTATTTATGTGACTTTAGACATCAATAGGTTCTTCGATGGTTCATTTTCCCTTAATAGTTGCATATTTGTATTTGCTGTTTTAATAAATTTAATTTTTTTCTAATATGTCCCATTTACAAAAATCACGTGGTCTAAAATTTCAATGAAATATTTAGAGAGTACGTGACATGCTTGCGTTGTCACCATTCACTAGCGCCATGTGCTCTAAACGACGGTATTTTTTTTTTTAAATTTTCACATTTTTTTTCACACATTTATTTTTATTGCTTTGATGAATAAGGACTCGGACGACATCTTTACCTGACAGTATTAGAAATGTAATTTGAAAGAATCTAATGCTGCCCGGTAAGATGTGAACAGACGCCCTTCCAAAGAAGGAAGTAGCAATAATAGAAAATAGCGGCACTTGGAGAATTTGTGAGTAACGGAAATGAAGGCTCGGTCAATACCGTTAGCGCGCTCTTTATATGTATACATATATTTTTATTAAAATTCAATTTTCGTTTAATTCTTAAAATTTCTTGGTTAATTGCTTTAAGTTATATAACTAAAGTAAAATTTTTAAAACTTGTCTATTAATTATTTTTTCTATTTAAAATTTATTTTATCATATTTCACTTTTTCAAAATTTTTCCCATTTATTTGAAAATAAAGTAATTATTTAAAAAAAAAATTATTGAATTTGTTGCTTTTATTTTGATAAAATTTTTCATTTTTCAAACTTTGGCATATTATATTTGAGTTTTTTTAACGTGGTTTTAGAAAAAATTATTTTTTATGACTAATTTTAATTTCACATATTTTTGTTTTTTAAACTTCTATTTTAAGTTAAGATATCTGCTTTAAAATTTTTCAAAATTTTCTTATTTAATAATTTTACTATCTTTCTTAAAAAAGTTTTCATTTGAACTTTTAAATAAATTTGTCTACCTTAAAATTAGCAAAAAAAATTTTTGCTTACTTAAATTTTAATTATCTATTTTAAAATTTTCCTATTTTGAGTGAAAAAATTTTCTAATCTTTTAAATTTTGGATTTTTCATAATTGAAATTCTTGTTGTATATAAAATTTAATGAAGTTTTTTATTTTAAAAATGTAATTTAAAAAACCATGCACAACTTTTGCAGATAAATTGGTTTATTTAATTTTCTTTTAAGTTTCATTATATTTTTGTTTTTTTTCTTTACAAAATAGTAGGAAACTTTTATAGTAAGAAAAATATATATTAAATATTTTTTTAACAAATTTTGTTTTAAAATTTTTTTCACTTTGAAAATTAAAATTGTTCTGTTAAACAAATGATTGGATTTTTTTTAAAATTCGTTTAAAAATTTTATACTCTATATTGTAACTTTAAAACTTTTTCTTGGGAAAATTATTTTTGTAACAATGTTTTTAGTTTAAAATTTTTTTAATTTAATTTCTTTTTAATGTTATGAAAATTTGTTGAATATAAATTTTTTTAAAATTAATTTGTAAATTTCATATTTTTTTTTTTGAAAATTTCTTTTGAACTATTTATTTTCATTTTTTTTTATTAAAATTTATTTTAGTTTTTATAATATTTATTCTTTGATTTTTGTATTTAATTTTTTTTATTAAATTGCAGTTCGAATTTGCATAAATTTCAGTTTTTTAAATTTCTCTATTTTAATATTTTTCCTTAAAGCTTTTTTGATTCTTTCTCATGCTTTTAAGTTTCACTTTTCACTCGCGTACATTTTACAAAAAGTTCTGTACACTTGCACACTTTCATTACAGATTTCACTGTTATAAGCATGAACCGCTCCGTGGGGGCGTGCCAGGAATAACGTGACTTCGCACTAAATCGCCATTATGAAAATCTCATGAATGTAATTTTCATTTGGCGTTACGAGCGCGATAAAAAAATCTAATTTTAAATATAAAATATAATTATAGACTTTTTTTGTCATGCTTTATTTTATCTAATTTTATTTTCTACGAATAAAAAAATTTAAAAAAATCATAAAAACTGTTGGACATAAAAATAAGTGGCGCCACAATTACAATTCCACGCGGCGGCATGCTCAATCACAGCTTGATGACTATCGGCGCGTCGATTTTTTATTTGAACAATTTTTTCTTTTTTAGATTTTTATTTTTTTGAAAACTTATTATTATTGAAAACTCCATACGCGCAAACTTACCCGATCGACAAGCAGAAGAGGAACAGCAATTAATGGTCCACAACATAAAATTACTTAATAGACCATATAGCACGATCGCGCTACCTCTGCACTGCAACTGGTAGTACACCGGGTAGCAGACAACAAGTACGACGAACTCAGACAAGCGCCACCGAATAACTGAATAGGCGGAACCACATTTTTTTTATTACAACCACGAATAGCCGGCAAGAAATAAAAACAGACGCAAAAAACCGCTAGAGGCGATAGAGGCTAGAGTCGCTAGGGTGTGGAGTGTGCGCCAAGAGGGAGAGTGGGTGCAAAAAGAGAGTGAGCACAAGAATTAAGCAATCAAAAGCGCGCGTACATTGAAGCTATTTGGGGAAGCAACATTGTTGTTAGGCAATCGTGAAACAAAATGAAAAAACATAAAAAAAGAGAACTAATAGAACCGTATGGCGCTAGCGAGCCAGCCAGTCAGCTAGAAAGTTAGTGAGCGCATTGATCGAACCGTGCGCGATCGTTATTGACCACAGCGTCAGCCAAGCAACCAAACGCTTTCCCAACTGCTTCCCTTACTATAGCCTATGTGCACATTAGTGAGGTGGCATACACAAAAATTTTAGCGGATCCCAAACTCGCTCCATACCGAAAAGAGTAGACGATCGTTAGTTCCCTTCTAGCTTCTGTTAAATGTACTTGACATCTCATGTAACGCATATGATCATTATAGGCTCAGTTTAGGCTGATCGTTAAGCGCGATATCAATTCATGACTAAAATGCAGATTATACTATTGGTGGGGCGTTAATGATGTGATCGTCTACTATCGAACAGCTATCGCCGATCAGCGCAGCACAACACAGCGTTGGAAGTGCCTTTCATGCTGTGTTGGTTTAGCGTTAACGCCATAAACCGAGAGAGAGAGGCAGATAGATAGTGAGGAAGACGCGCTATTTCATATAGCGTTTGTTCTTGTAGAGCTAGCATAAGATCGAGATTTAGCGATGACGTCTAACTGTCCATGAGTTGACATATTTACCTACACGAACAATTTATAAGCTTTAGTTGGTGACAAAAACAATAATGCTCCATGACAACTGATCTATAAAAAACGTTACACGAAATTTAGAGTAAAAAGAGAGAGCCCTTTTTTTTTACTCTGCTCGAAACTCTTTTTTGATTTATTGACATTTATTTTTGTTATTGATTTGAAGCTCTTTATTTTCAAGTGAAGTTCGTGCTCCAAATGCCCTCAGATTGTGTGCCAACAAAATGCATGCTAATTAATGATCGTCGCATGATCGGAGTTGGGCAGGCATGAATGAGCATCAGCGGCAGATGCGCCTATTTTATTTTATTTGAGATTATTGCCGTTATATGCATTTTACTGAGTACTTCTGGTATTTAATGAGGTACTATATAGATTTATGTATTTATTATATTTGCTGTAATTCTTTGACGCGATCACTGCTAGAAGCTTAGAGGGAGGGTGTTTAAGCCAGGTAAGTATTTTAAGGAAATTGAACAGAGATTTAAAATTGTAAGAGAATTAAGAATCTTTGCTTCATCTATCCCCTTTTATAGTGAAATCTCGACCTAACTAACCTTAATCTAACGAAAAACTTAGCTTCTTAGATATTTTGTTAAGTTCCTTGAAGCTTCTGAAAAGAAAGACTTTCGGACACAAAAAACACACCATCAATTTTCTAGCGTTCTAGGAGTATCTTAAAGAGAAATTAAACTAATAGGGAGTATGACACCAATTATAAAGTGACATAGTTCCAATTATAAAGTTGGGTTTATGTCACCTTTTCAGACTATCAATAACTAAATGCTTGTGTTCTCTTCAACTATCAAAAACTTTTCACCAAAGCGAGCGCAATATAAAGCTTAAAATGCAATAATTTCTTCCAACAAAAAGGGTGGCAAAATTTAACTGTCAAAACTCTTTTTATTCAGCAATTCGATGCTAAGGCCAGTTGCTTCATTCGACTGAAAACAACAAGAAATTTAAAAAAATATATAAATCGCCTACAATTCTGGTTGCTCAGCTTCAACCCACTTAACCTCATACACTTTTTGTAAGAAAACCAGAAATTGTCAAAAAAAAAAAAAAATCTTAGTTGGTTTTTAATCATAAAGAGGATATTACTCGCTTAGTCAAAACTTATTTGTGCTGAGGCGCCAACTGCCAGTTCTAAGGCTGAAAACGCCACTTCAGTCCAAATTTTGTTTCCTTCATTCATACATTTTTTTTTTCTCATTCATATAAGTCAAAGTAACGCCATAAAAATTATTAGCTAGTTTTAAAAAATAATAAATTATCAACTTAAATATGAGTTTCGTAAACGCACACGCTAAGGTTATGAGCTTTGATAAATGAAAGAATAAAAAAAAGAACAAAACTTTGTGTTTAATACAAAAGGTTGTCGAGAAGGTAGAAGGCATAAGTAAATATGTGGCGGATTAGCCAAGCATTATAAAATCGTAAAACATACAACTGTTGCTATGCACGTAAGTATGTATGTGTGTATGTATGTTTTGTACTATGCGCTCACATATGACATAAGCAAAGATTATCCAATACAGCCTGAAACTGGTCAAACGAAAATAACAAAAAAACGATTTAAGTAAAACCTTCGGTGGCGAACCTTAAACCCCATGCCCTTTCGTCCAAGACTAAAAACTAACAATTATGCATTATAAGCATGCAAGTAGTCTATATTCGAGCAGTTTTGAATGGAAAGCGGGCTAGTCTCAATTCGTACACTTTTTCATGCGAAAAGGTACTAATCACTGTTTATACCCGTAAGTCTACAAAGGCGACTCATCCCTTCATACCCGTTCAGGAACAAACGGGTACAATTAGTCTCTCCATAGGACATGCTCAAACAAATGTGAACAGTTCAGCCCATACAAAATGATCAGAACAGGTATTAGTCGCATCCTCCTTTGCGACTCGTCCCGGACTGATCCTAGACTAATCACATTTTTTGCAGGGCAACTGTACAATCACGCACACATGCATACATACCAACATGGAAATATACATGAATACCTGCAAGAGTACGTCATAAATTCTAAAACAACCAAGTTTCCTTTTTCATATCGTTCAAAGTCATAGTTGGGCACAATGCACTAAAGTTCGTTTTTCAATGAAATGTTTTTAGCTTCCGGCGCTCTAAAAAGGGTACGTTAACCCGTCCTCTACTTGAAAGGATCGCGCTTTATTTTAAGGTTGAATAGTTTATTTTTTGGATAACTCTTCAGAATAACTAAAAATATACTTCAATGTAGCTAAGCATCAAGTTTTGGGCAAGCGACTACCAACGTGCTTTAAAGTACCTGTTTATCTAGCAACGCGTCACCGCACTGTGGGGTATTTTGCAGGAGTTTGTCTCAAAATCAAATGTCTCAGCATCGGTTATCGCTTAGAAACAGCTTTACAGACCAAATATATATTTTCCAATTGAGAAAAATCGTATCTTATCAAAAAGTTTTAAACTTAGTACGTTTTTGAAAACTGTAATTTTTCCTTTTTTTTAATTTTGTACATGAAAAACCGAAAATTTTCTGTTGCGTAAAAAGAGTATTACTTCTAGATCCAGTTCTGCTAATTTCAAATTTCAATTAAAAGCGCTAAAAATGAGTTTAGTGGTGAAAGCCAGTAAAAAATAATTTTTTTCGAACTATCCGCTGACGCTGTCCGGTAATTAATTCGTTTCTATTAGTGGGTCGATATAACATGATGAGCTACCATGATGACTATTTACTCGGGTATACATTCACCATGCGGTAAATAAATTCATTTCAATAAAAATTTCTTAAGTTTTTCTAGTCGGAAACATTTTACCCAGTGCAAAAACGGGGTGAAAAAAATTTTCTGTAAAAATATGTTTAATTTCGCCAGGCCAAATGTAAAGACCCTGCGGATTAGGGGTTTAGAATATGCCGTCTTAAGAGGCGACTAATATGCACAAAGGTAATGACGTGAAACTCGATGGTTGATCTACGGATATAATGCCTCTCACCTCTCTCACATGACTTAGAAGGTTTCACTGGTCATAAATCGCTACCACGACAGTCGCGCAGTACCGCAAGGGAGTACCGGAGCGTACCGGGTTCAAATCCGGCCAAGGACTGTTAATTCGACAACACATCCCAAAACCTTTGGGGAGTGTTTTTGACGTTAGCACAACAACAACAACAAATTTTGACAATTGATGTGATGTTTTACACATTTTTTCTGTCATTATATTTGGTATTTTTAAAATTTTTTCGCATTTAATATTTTTAGTATGTAATAACTCGTTCACATATCAATTCATTTGAAGTAACACATTCGTTGTGTTCAAAATTTTTACCACGATAAATTTCAGAATTTTACTTCGGTCTGTCAGAACTTTTTCATTAGGCCCTTAGAGAAAATCAAACAAATAAACAACGCAACGATATAGTGAACCAGCAAATTTTTGCGTATAGATAGTTCACCACAGTAGTGATTTTCTTTGGTGAATTACCAAAAGCGCGTTATTTTGTGACCACAAAACAAAAGCAAAGAACAGGTTCCCACGACGAACAATGGAAACACTGAACTATCAATGCGTGGATAGGTAATTCACCACAAGATGCATTTACTTTTCAATTTGCCAGTGATGCAGGGCCATATTTAGGTCTACTGATCCTTGTTTTAATTTTAATTATACTCGAAACACGTTTACCAAAAAAAAGTCATAGCCCACGGCCCTGTGGTTATGAATTAGCGAACAGAATTTTCAGAGATTGAGCCATTTTTGAACACTGATTTATTAGTTAGTTCCGTTCGTTTAGTGGACTGAAACTGAATTGAACTAGCTCGTTAGCGAACTACACGACGATAGCTTGTATATTGCAACGGTCTGGTTGACAAATATCAACTACGATTCATATACATAAGTGAGGCGGATTTGTAAAAATTATGACGCCTTCCGAAAGGGTGATTAGTTTAGAGCACTCTGTTACCTGCAGTAAATATCTGAACATTTCTTGCATTATGCCCATTTATGTAAGAGGTAAATATCATTTGCTAACTAAAGCTCACTGCCGATAATTCGGGAGGTATATAAAACAAAACAAAAAACAAAACCAACAACTTACAAAGCAGAGGATATGCAAAGTAGCGGGAAAATATCTAAAAACGCCAGACGAACAATTAAAAAGTATACATTTAAAAAATAAAAGTAGTAAAAAAGTATTAAAAAATAGTTGTAAATATACTATATGAAGTTATGTCAAAGGTGCTGGAGAGTGTGTGATTTTTTTTACAGTAAACTTTGGCGTGAAACGGCTGCGCTTAATTGCGTCGACATAAATGTGAGCTAATATTATCATAACACTTAATAAAAAATGAACAAATGGACGAAACGTTTGCACTTGACCAACTTGCCCAAAACAAATATGAAAATTATAAAAAAAAAAAGCAACAAAGTCATAAGAGCTAAATATAATAACAATTGCAATAAAAGAAGCAAGTAAGGACAGCACTGTCTTTTTCTGTGACGAAAGTCTTACAGGTTTCAGTAATATGGAAATACTATGATCTAATTGAATGATAGATAGTTCTCAGCCTAGAGAGTTTTTCAAAAATGCCCGTTCTATGGCTAAAGCGTACAAGGAAGTGCTGATCTAGGAAATTTAAGAAGGACGAGTTTTGTTATTTCAATTTGGAACGTACCTAAATAATAAATGGCTCGTAAAAATATTTTATCCAAATATCTTAGAAAATTTAGGGACTGTATTGCGTTCCAACAGCCAGATAGTCTGACGGTCCCAACTTAATCGGCTTAGCGCATCTTCCTAAACATTTCGGAAAACTTATTGACGCCTACATACAAACTTTAGCGCAAACTTAGTACCACATTCGATATTCATGACATGCTTAAATACTCAGCGCATAAGTAAACAAATTTAGATATTCAGTAAATATTAATGTTGAAAGTAGTCACTTATGCTGCTTCAACAAAAAAATTCAAAACGACAACTCTGTGAGATAAATTTAATGCGACAAATGTTCTCAGACTCGTTGCTTACAATGCGATTCAACAATTTGTACTCAAGATAAGAGCTATCGCATGAATTGCACTTTGATTCTTAAACCTATAACTAACATGATAATTTAACTGATTATCATAATCAACTTTGTAACTATTAAAAAAAATTCCATTAACAGTTGGCGATAAGTGTAGAATGAAAGGTAATTTTTGGCAAATAAAGATTGCTATCCTGGTTGTAGTGGAGTGCTAACGAAATTAAAAAATTTTTTTTTTTTGTTTGAAGAAATTTCTAGGGCGCTGATTATTGCATATAAAAATGTGAGTAACGAAATTTTGCGTGAGCATTCCTGTCTTTTTTATAAGTTAGTGGTCTAAAATCAGAAACGTTTATGATGGCGCTTCTTTTGTTGAGTTAGTTCAGTTTTGGAACATATTCTTGGAAAAACACAGCTTTTTCATAAAATTCTTGTTTTGATCTTGGTGTTTTTTTAGATACTGAGCAAGTGAATTTGGGATTAAAAAACAAACTCACAGAAAACTTTAAAAAGTAAACTTGAAATCCTAGTTTGGTCCTTTTTGGTTAGATAATTTATAAATACTAGCGATCGCCCAGTGGTTGAAATTCAATCACAAAACTTTATTTCATTTTAATTACTTTCTACTAATTATACCTTTCATGAACATGAAATGGTATTATAACTTTGGTCCGATGTTTGTAAGTATGAGAAGAAGAAGAGATAGACCCACCAATAAGTATACCGAAATGATCAAGGCGATGAGCTGAGTCGATTTAGCCATGTCCGTCTGTCTGTTGAACGCAAACTAGTCCCTCAGTTTTTTAGATATCTTGATGAAATTTGGTATGGAGCCGCCATTTTTGCATGAGATTAATCATTCGTCGGAATCAGCAAGATTGGAGCAATACAACGCATAGCTCCCATACAATCGATAGTTTCGACAAATGGGTTTTGGGCTATACATTTTGAAATTAAAAAGCTAGGAACGTAAAACTTTGCACGTTTGGTACTTATTATACATGTAATGTGTGTAGTGAAAATCAGCCAGACCGGACCAACATAACATATAGCTCCCATACAATCGATGGTTTCGATGAATGGGGTTTGGGCTATGTATATTTAAATTATCAGTTTTGCAGAGTTTTTACTAATTTACTTAAAACCGTGATGCGTATTCATGAAAGGTATACAGTCTTCGGCACAGTCGAAGACAGCCCTTTCCTTACTTGTTTTATTTGCCTTCTTTCCCTTCTTTTCTCTACTGTTCCCTTCCTTTGATATATTTTCGTTTTCTTTAATTTCCTCTTCTCTCTGGTTTTTTTTTTCAAATTTCTGGTGTTTTCTATTTTACTGTTTCCTTTTCTTGCTTATCCTTCCCTTCCTTTCCTTGGATCTCCTCTCCTTTCCTTTTAATTTTCATTCCTTTCCTTTCCTTTAGTTTCCTTTCCTTTCTTTCCTTTCCTTATTGTATTTTATTTTATTTCAATTCACAAAAACCTAACCACAAAAAATACTCTTATGAATAGTCAATTATTTTGTTTTTCAAAATACTCTTTGTATCATCAATGAACTGCGCATATTTGCTCAAGTTTTTGCTGGCTTAATCCCCGAAAAAACCGAAATACCTCATAGTTGTGTCAGAGTACTCCAACACTTATCCTCCTTCATATAAAGAAGAGGGTTCAATTTAATGGCAATGTAGGATTGGATCACTTACTCCATCTCGGAGTAGTCAATTTCTTTGCTTCTGAATACTCCATGGAGGACCTATGCGAGAGTACTCTAAAAATAATCCGAAAAGATTACTCCATAGAGTATTCAACACCAAAGCGAGAGAGGCAACAAGTGTACTTTTGCGGACCATCACAACAACGTAACAACGACTAAAGCAAAAATGCATGACATGTCTACTCACACAACTACGGCTCTATAGTGTGAATACATGTTTGGCATTTGTGTTGGTGTAATTTTTAAACTAATTTTTCAGAATTATAATAAATTTTTTCTTAAGTTTTTTTGATTAACGGCACTGCAGTTTGGTCATACCTATCCATACATACATAATTGTTAATACCTCAGATGTATATTTTGGCCATAAAGTAGGATGATTTCCCTCAACTTGCGCATTTATATTATAGATAAAATAAGAAGTTTGAAATTCACTTCAAAACGTCGCTTGCCGAGTGGGCTACGGTTGTCTTTATTAAAGAGCTAATATCACTTTTACTACAGCTACTTCAACAGGTATGAAACAGTTTGAAAGGTGTGCTCTTCAGCCACTTCTTGGTAGATTTAATCTTACAGGTGTCTCACAATGATCGAATTGGAAGTCTTAGTCTAAGGACATTCAACCTGTTCTCTTATCCAATACTTTGAAAATTGGGCTTGAAGTTGTTGAGAGACGATAACAAAATTTATAGGACTGCATCATATTAAACATTTAGTTTTATTTTTGATTTTACTCTATTATTTTCTATTTATAACAGGAAAGGACAAAAACTATTATGAGAGCTCAAATAAAAAATATATAACATGTCAAGCAGATGAATAAGGACACAAGTGCTTAGAAGGGAGAGGATATTTAATTTTGTTGTATTTTGGCATACATCAGAAGTGGAATAACTATAAATTTGTATAGAAATTATTTACTTTGTGATTACAGTAAAATAACAGATTTTGCAGGTTATACATTATATGGAGGGTGTAATTTTTTTCTTCACAAAAAAATAATTTTATTTAGAAAGCTAAAGATAGAGGTGAAATTCTTCAACACCCAAGAGGTTGGTCATGAAGTTCTGGCTTCATATTTAGCTTAACTGATTGGTTTCTGAAGAAAATACTAGCATCCCACACTTATGACTGCAGGCACATTTATTTCTTTAAACCTAGCACGTTAGTACTGTGTTATAACCAATTAATATTGCATAGACCGCACCTTCTGACTATTGTTAAAAGTACATTGCTTGCAAGACTCGTTATGATTAATGAATAAATATTTACATTAGGAATGTAACTTATTACAAATTCGAAACACGTGATTCTTCTATAAAAGGGAACACGTGTTGCTTCCCAATGAATTAATTTATGGATAATTAAATCACAACAACGTCTCAATTCTATGTAGTGTGGCAACAACATTCCTTTTACCGATAAATAAATAACTTGTCAACTTTGCACCCTTTTGGTACTCAGCCGGCATGAGTTGCAGTCCAATTTCGTAACCACCAAAATAGATGGTAACGTCACATAGCCAAGAGTAGATATGAGTAAAACATGTAGGAAGCTTACGTTTTTTTACAATTTGTTGAGAGGCTTCAGAAGTACGCAGAAAGATCAAGAATATAAAGTCCTTAACAACGTCATATAGGTTGAGAATGGCTTCCAAAGAAGTATATATCTCACAATATGCATGAGATGCTGCCCACCCGACTGATTTTAGTTAGCGCTGGAGATCAACAACAAGGTTTCGTTTAACAATTGATTGACATCAAATCTTAAGTTGCCCTTGAATAATATTGGAAAGTTGTTTTGTAAAACACTTTCCTCTGCAAACAAAAAAGAATAAATATACCTTTCCAGCCTCTTTTCATCCAACGGTCTAGACAAAATTAAAAAAAAGCTATTTATTTCCGCCTTTCCATACCGCACCAGTCCATATACCCCTCAGTGCGGCTAGGCGCATTCTCTAGGACTCTACTGGTATTTAGCTATTTCGGACTTGCAAGCCTTCAATTTATTTACGCTGTTCTGACAGCCACTATACGATATTTTGTCATGCTCAATAGAAACGCTTTCGTGCTTAACTCTCTGGAACAATGTCGGCCGAACTCCGCAAACCTTCGAGTGGAAGACAGAGTTTTGTTTCGGAATATTTGCGTTTAATCATGAAGTAGCACATTGTTGGTAGGAAGGGTGTTGAGAACGGTTATGATAAGGTTGTTAGTCGGTGTCCAGGTCTGATATGTAGGATTCAGGTAGCCAATTTACTTTTCTGTGAAAATTCCGCCTCTTTTTTAAATGCAAAGAACGCCAATTGATATCTTCTAAAGCAAACTTGCTGCTAATAATAATAAATTAAAAATTTTATATTTATTACAAATTTATACTTAGCCAGAGTTGTGCTTTTCGGATAATTCTTTATAAGTTGATTTCGTATTCCGTTTATTTTTATACAATTATTTTTTTTTTTAAATTGATTTAAGCGCAATCCTTGTCCGTTTATTATCAGTAGTTAATTCAACAAATATTTCAAACGCCACATTATTTTCTCCGGCACGCACTTTGCCGACGGCTTTTAGCACAGCTTAAATTCGTCAGTGCGTTTGTGCAAACTTTTGCGCTTTCAATAAAAATGTATGTTAGCTTTTCTTTTTTGCATTGTCTCTCTTGTCATAAACGTCACATTATTTCGAATTTGATTCGCCGGAAATGATTCGAACACCACGTTACCGTTATCCGTAAAAGGAAACGAAGCGTTAGCGAGCGGGAGTGTTTGAATATTTTTGTGTGCAGCGCAAGTGTATGTGTAATAAGTGGGCGCGATACGCCACACCGCCACTTGAATGAAGAATTTTTTTATTCTTACTAAATGTCAGCATATTTCGATTTCGTGGTGACGTCTTCAGGCCGGCAAAACTGGCACGATTTGCAGGCGACACATTTAATGAACAAAATTCGAAATAAAAAAAAAAACAAGCAAAAACCGATTTGTAGGCGTTAAGCTACAAACACGTTATTATTTTCTGGTGATTAGTCACAATTTTTCATAAATCGAAGAATTCAAAAATTGAAACAATTTTTTTCGGCTCAGCGAAATATTTTTTTTCGAACACTGTTAATGTACAAAGTCAAGTGAAGTTTGCGGTAAATAATAGTTTATAAAAAAAATTTTTTTGCTTGTATTTATGGTTCCGCAAAGTTGCTACAGATGTTTCACTTTCCAAAAAAAAAAGAAAAAATTCGAGTAAAAAAAATTGATTGAAGCAATTAAAGGAATGCCGTTACACAGTTTTATAATTTATTTATTTTTTTCTTTTGTCTTCTTAATGCTGTTATTGTCCAGCCCAACATTTAAGCCCCGTTAAGCGCGTCCAACATTGAACACGGAGCACGACCAACTGTAACGGAAAAGTGAAATGCCAAGACTGATTTGACTAATTTCTGCTGCGTTTTAGCGAAGCATGTGGTGCGCGGCGGGCACACGAACACTAAGCACAAACCACGACGACACGACAAAGGCCAAAGTCGGAGCGAGCCAACAGCAGCGTTGGCAGCAAAACAGCGACGACCGATCAATACACACATACACAGTGTGGAGAAAACATGGACTTGTGTGTGTGCGTGAAATGGGGAGCTCAGCACGTTTGTGGAGAATGTTTGCTGGCACTGAGGCTCGTTGTGGATGATTACGAAGTTGATAATGATGATTTCGTGTATATACGATGACTTTGGTCAATGCGGTTGTCGTGGCAGTGTGGCGTTCTTATTTTTTTTACCACCCTGCAGTCAAATCTACTAGTTGACATTTATTAACTTCAAAACTAGTAAGAACAGCGAACCCAACTAATCAGCCACCTGTTTTATTGTCATTTAAGCAACTAGTGTTTTTAATATGGCGATGTCGGACGAGATGTAAATTGTCTGATTTCGGGCAGATATACGGTACTACACTTCGTCGCTTCTTCGTATCGCTAACTGGCGCTAATTGGAGACACCGCGGGATCGCAAAATCGGGCTCCACTTGATCCTTCAATCGGGGTAGTGGTCTTCCTCTTCCTTTGCTTTCACCATTTGTCGAAGGCTCAACGACACCATCGCAACTAATTCTTTATTTTTCGATGTCTGCGACATCAGGATCTTGATTATATGAACCAAGCTTTTACAAGCCAAGCTTCGATGACCTTTCAAGCATTTGTCATTTTAATATACTGTGTTATTTCTTCTTGTTGTAGCAGCAGTACTTCGCATTCTTAGTCGGAAGGATTTCATTGACCCCTAACCCTCAGTCTTTTCTTCTGGTAGCATGGTTGGTTATTTTGTTTTCCTTTTCGAACTAGTATGAGACTAGTATACTTCTGACAAGTGCCATCAGTAGTACATCTCATTTCAAAACTACTTTATTGTTTTATGAAAAAGAGAGAAATATGTGATAAGTTGGTTCCGTTATTATCCTCGCTATGCGTTAGTTCACAACCAGTTGATTTAACTGCTGGGTACATGTACATATGTATGTCCGCCTTTTCAGATTAGCAACAGCTAATGTTTGTCAACCTTAGAAGCTAATGCATATGAAGAACGCATAAAATATGTGAAATATGTCTGCCCATATGTTCTCATGTATGTGCGTTTATATATGCACATACATGTCTTCAAGTTTGTTCTAGAGGTTGCCAATAGGAAATTCTTTGAAAAAGCAGCTAAATATTCCCTACCTTTCAAAGAGGCTATAGTTTTATATTTAGGGATCTGAAAAGCTTAGTCATTAAATAAGGGTCTAATACACCGGAATTTGCATTGCTTGAATTTTTAGTTACGAAATCGTAGAAAGTATCTCCCTTCCATGTCTAGACCTAAATTCTACAGTTACTTCCTAAGCGAAGTTGTAACGTTTCTGTGGAATTACAATATCCCTATAAATGAATGCGGTAGGGTCAACATATTTCAATTCTTTCATGCAATCCGACCTGGAGATTGAATAGAGGTCCCTTTGTATTTATTGTTGTACATTCTCTTTTTATATACTAAACGAGGTTCGTTGCTTAAGTCTTTCGTTTTATTTTAAAGGGAAGATAGGTGGCCGATAAATTGAAAGTGACCCAAAGTGTTTAGCTTTCGTTCGAATGTACTATTCTTGTTTTCCTCCGTTCCGCTAGAAAAATACACTGCATAGCTCAGAGCAGCTGTCAACTATTTAAATGCAAAATTTATTCTAACCGCGAAAGGATACGAGTCTCAGAGCTTGGTTTATGGATAGAACAGTAAAAAATTCTAGGAACTAAATATAAAGCCTAGAGCTATGAAAAAACTTAAACCAAGTTTATCACATCGGCAATATTTCTTGTAGAGTAACGAGATCTTTCTAACCAGGTATTGTCAATAAGCATTCAGTCTATTTTTAAGGTTCAGTAATTCTTATCTATCCATTCAGGACAACTTACGAGATCCGTTTCTGATTCAAACCTGATTGGAACTAGTAGTGCCTTTAGCTGTAGCGTTGTTGTACTTGTTTTGACAAAAAGGCTGGGAGCTTACCTTTGGCAATTTCTAACCATCTTCTTTAACCTGCGAAGTGTATGCTATAAGTGGGATACTTTGGCGCTCAGGTTAGATCCATTAGTATTTCACTGTAAGAAGATGCCCAAATACTCATAAACCCCGTAGCAACTTAAGTCCTATTTTTTTATAATCTCTGAAAGCCACTGTCTATGGCAGCACTGTCTGCGTATTGGCTGGAAAAACCCTCATGGTACAACTTGTATTCTCGGTAATCCACCAAACCAGAACCTACCTTGAACAATTCCTACTGGCCCCTTTTATATAATTTCCATATCTGTACATTTTTACATGCAAACATACATATTGTTTGTCTCCCGCTTGGAGTTCGAACAACTCCAAACATTCTTCAAACACATGTGCTTCATATGCACTACAATAACAACGAGCAAAGTCAAAAACATAAAGGCGCTCCTACGACAAGCGCTACCATCACCAGTATAGTTTAAGTAAGAGATGGCCGATGTGTGCGTAAGTCCTACATACTGAATCTTGCTACCGCAGTTTTGGCTTGTGACTTCTTCGCACATTTTTCGAATATTTCTCTGCTGCTGGAGCTCGATGGCGATGACTTCACAATTTCTGCTGCTCGCTAACTCTTGCCAGCTCCGGCGATTGTTTTCGGGTGTATTAGATGTTTGTGCGTGTTATCTCATATATGTTGGTATGTGTAAATCAGTACACACATATGTATTTGTAGCTCCAATGGACATTGTTAATATGCCTACACGCAACGCATTTTCATTCGCCCAGCTATGATATAACCATCACTCTCACGCTCACTTCGAATGTCTATTCTAAACAGCTTCTAAATATTTGCTCCCTCTTTTACTCACAATTCGAACATGTTGTAGCTGCAGCCGCATGTTTTAGGTTGGCACCGCTGGGATGGAGGTTTCATGAGAATGAGTGTGTAATGGAGAGGCCCAAGTGCTCTGTGTGTGTGTGTTTGCAATTGTGAGCTCCCAAGTTGCTACGGTCATCATTGTTGACTGCTTGTTGCTGACGCTATGGGACGTTTACTAAATACTTTTACAAGCGAACCGAGCTAAGTCTTCGTTAAGTGGCGTCGAAGGTACTCTGTTGACGCTGACTGCGCTGGTTCTGTCATATTGTCACATGTGGCGTTCGGTAATCGTCTTCTAAACGGGCACTCATACTTTCACACGTACTAGTAGGAATTATCTCTACATTGTACAGTGGCACTGAAGATTCAGATGTTTAGTTAAAAGTCAAAAGAACTGTTGTTCGCAAATATATATCCATATTTCCTCTTATTAGAATGGTGAGAGGCTACCTCATAATAGAGCCGGCCGGGAGCATATCAGCTTAACATAGCCTATATAAAGTTCATATCTTGCTAAGGACTGCCAAGGTTATATTGATAAACCTTTTTGGACCGTGACGTCATAAATGGATGTACCTACTAAAAAGGGCAAAGTACTGCTTCTAAAACATCAACACGTGACGGTCAAACAATAGAATACAAATGTTTGCCATAATGTAATTCTAAGTTTTTTTTATTGGAAGCGCATTCAAATAATTCGAGCAGAAAAAGGAATGGTAGTATGACAAAGGGCCAAGGTAGCCCTAAGAAACTATTAGTATGTTTCGTGTGAAGCTTGTTCCCAGCCTGAAGCGTCTTCGCATATGCAACATCTGAGATGGTTGATTAAAAAGTTCAAGGAGGCAAAGTAGTACCTCGAGTCTTCTGAAATCACCTGAGACGCTTTGAGCCAATGCCGGATTCTTTAGCTATCAAGCTCTTCGTTGCCTTATCTACACAGTTTTCCCCACTAAACGAAATCGCATCGGCCACAGTGCAGCGGGTATCGCGTCCACACGCATATGCTGCTTTCCGTTTTCAAGATTCTACGTGCGCTCTGGTGTTGTTGGTGTGCGTGCGTTACTTTCTTAGCTCCATATGTTACCTCGTGTGCCTCGGTCGTCGAATCTACATATTCTACTCAGTCGCAATATTGTTGCTTTTCTTTCTGTCGGTGCTCTTCTTTCCGTGCAATTGTTGTTGCGCGCCGCTTGTCTTTTTCGGTCTGTCTGCCTGTACTGTTCTTTAGACGTTGCCTTTAAAAAATTTTGTCGCTACCCGTCGGCACTTAATTTTTTCGTTTCTTCATTGAGTGTTTAAGAAGGAAAAAAAATTGATTTTTTTCCTGCGTCTCGTGTTGTGTCTTTTTGTTTTGTTGTTTTTTGTTCTTCTCTAAAAGTTCATTTATCTTTTTCCCTAATTTTGCGTTGGCCTTACTGGTTATGTTTTCCTTGGTTCGTTTTTTTTCTACCAAAAGTAATTATTTTCTCATACTTAAATTTAAATACAAATGCCTTTTAGGCGTGTATGTTTGTTGGTGTGTGTGTGTTGTGGGATTTATGTATATTTAAGAGTACTTTGCACCCTTTGCAGGGGATCACCCTTATTTATATTGGGAGTGTTGCTATACAATATGAACCAAGCAGAAGAGTTTCATTGTCTAAATGGGAATGCTCATTGAGGTGGGAATTTTCGAAATCTAGTTTTTAAGGACAAAAAAAAAATTATCCAGAAAAAAGAAGCCGAAAAACCAAAGGGCAAGCTAAGACTTTTTGTATCTCAAAGACACTGATCATACGTTTATGAGCCGAGGAAATCCCATTTTTCCAAAATTTTAAAAACGACAAATCTCTTTTATTCGGTCAAGTCTCTAGAAATCAATTCTTCAAAGCGTGGAAAACAGCTCAATAGTAAACAATCGTCGTCATATGAGGCCAAGCGTAGAGTTGCTCACTAGAAGTGCAGCATGAGATCAAATAGACGTGAATAGCCAAATCCATTCGACCACGGTATTTTCATATTGACACTGCAACATCTACTCCTTGAAAGACTTTGCTTGGCGAAAAGGGTTCTAAACATTTTCTTCTCTTCCTTTCTGAAATACCAAACAGTAAAGGAGATACTAAAGACCTTACTATCACAATTAATTAATTATCATTTAACCATGTTCAGGAATACCTTATGGGCCGGATCACACCCATTTTTCCCATTGCATTGCAGAAAGACCATACTACTCCCGAAATTCACGGCGAGATCGCACCACAACGTCTGAGGTAAGACAGTATTTTTCGACCTTGTAAATATATTGTTGCGCGGATAGTATGTGTTGACACACCCTGTATACCCGATAGCCTTTCCATCGCCACAAATTTCACATATAAATTTATATTGATGCAATAAAATGTGCGAATAATTGTGCAGATTAATGGGAATATGCAATGAGCAGCGTGTTTTTGATTCTGTTGGCAGAATCTTCACAAAAACCGGTTAGTTACCTTGTTAGGTTCCTCTTCATATGACACGGATAGCTATCTCCAGGCGATAATGGTCAATAATTTCGCATAACAGTAAAAATTGTATTGCTTTTTTACGCCATGTTTATTGTATTTGTAGATACATATGTTTTCCATGTCGTTGAAATTGCCTTCTTCTTCCGTTCAATTCCCTCAGGCCAAGAATGCAAAGATCATTTTCGACGTGTGATTTGATAGCAAAGAAGGAAGAAGACAAGATAAAGGGTGAAATAAAATGAACAACGCTTGTAGTGATTATGGAGATACATATGTATACATATACAAATAAACACAAGCATTAATAAATAAAAAATAAAAAATTAAGGAAAAATATATATTTAGCACTTTGGATAAATTTCATTGAAATCTTGTACGAAATTCATTAAAAAAAGAAGTAGGAGATTTATACATAGCTGTTATCTGTAAATCGGTATCCCGCGGGTTTTTTCTTACAATTCCGGTATTTTGGAATATTTTTGTTGTTGTGTTGTTAAAAGTAACATGAGACTTTCTAGCAACTAACAACAAATTGTGGGTCCACCACATCATAAAATTAGCATCCCTAGTTGGTTCACTACATGATTTACATATATTTTCATCAATGTCTCATACTAATTAGCTTAAAGGAAATATTGTTAGGAATTTCCTGAAAACACTTTGCATGAGAATGATTTTCCGAAATAGAAATTTTTTCTCCATAGTAATATTCTAATAATCAAGAAATCTTTCATGTGCTGGCTGACCTGAGAAAACCTTACATAGACTGAATATGTCCAGAAGTTTGTTGGATCGTACTGGAAAACCGTATCAGGAACCAGGATCCCTTAGGGAATAGCTATGTCCTTTTGCCAAATACTAGAAGCATTCTAGGATCCAGCGTACTTGCTGCTTGGAGATATGATAGCTGTGAAACTCCTCATAGTCGGAGTATTAATCTAGATTGCGTAGGGTATGAACTAAAAAGCATTTTCCTTCCTAATATATATGCGTGCAATGTCAGCAGACAGTTCCCTCGCTCATAATAAGGCTAAAATGCTCTTTTTTTAGACTACACGACTTGCACTTGATCTTGCAGACGGCAAACTCGCGTTCGATCATTTGAAATTCGGCCAACACATCAACTGCCTGGTTACCCAACCCAATAACGGTGACTCAAAGTGCTCTTTGGCGACTGTACGCGCCGTTTGAAGGGATTTTCCATCCAACAAGGAATGCCCGTGGTTTATTTCCTTTGCTAACTGCCGCGAATTAGAAATAACTAACAGGGGATCTCAGACAGTTTTTCGTTAAGTTAGAAAAGCTCTAGGCCTTTATTCGGCATTTTGCTTGCGGTTCTTTAATGAAAATACGTCGAGAGCACTTAGATTTGCAGCTCAAATGATCACCATTTCACTAAATGTCTGTATTCATGCTAAATAATCCTAAGTTAGTCCACTATGGAGGGCAGACCGACGAAGCAGGACAATCTATGTGTCTACAACATGTACCACTTGCGAGCTTATTGGAACAGGAACCGCAGTATTATAAATGAATTTGCAATTTAGATATCCTCCTATGTAAAGAGGTCAGAGTTGAACGACAAAATAAAAACTCGCTACCAAATAAAAAAAAAAATTTAAATTAAGAAACTTGTAAAAGAACTTAAAAAACATATCGCATTGCAATAACAACGCATTGGCTTGTGTAGTGTTTAACGCATGAACGCAAGCTTTTAACTTTTATTGTCCGTTCGTATCCTGCTTCGTCGGATACGCGTGTGAACCCATCTAGCAATTTGTAGGCCGGTCGATGAATTTCGGTATGTCGGTAGACAGAAAGGAAATGAAAGCACAAGCTCAGAAGTAGCTAAATGATTTAATTTCAGCTTGGCTGTCACTCAAGAAAAACAACTTTGGCCCCGGATCCCCGGTACCCTTTGCGTTGGGTCTCTTATAGCCATGCTGGGATAGAATGGAATTGGTTTTCAAAGTACACAAATTTACGGTAAAAATGTTGCCATAGTGCCGATGCTCCGACGATACCAACCAGTTCCTTCTGTAGAAACTGTCAGTATGAAGAGGAAGAAGAGCCTAATCTGCACTCCGTTTTTCGCCATACAACACAGAAGACAAATGACTCAGACTTCTAGGGTACGTTTGCTCGTTCATTATGCATAGAGACATGGGTATGGGGACTAGAAAGGTAATATAGGAGCCTCTTAATGGAAATAAACGTCTTCGATTGGAAGTGTGGGAATGCCCATGCAGATTCAAAGGATTGAAGGATGGTTTTCTTGAAAAACCCCATCCCTATTCTTCCGCCCCAAACGCTTCCGTTTAGCTTCAACACATG
The DNA here is from genome assembly GCA_949987695.1 of Merzomyia westermanni. Lineage (NCBI taxonomy): Eukaryota > Metazoa > Arthropoda > Insecta > Diptera > Tephritidae > Merzomyia > Merzomyia westermanni. The sequence goes on along the minus strand of OX465293.1, from coordinate 3,918,411 downwards.
CGAGTAAGTAGGAAATTATAGTAATTCATTGATGGCCCTCGCAATGGATATAAATGGCTGCGAGTGAATGTGTGAACCCTAAACATGAACCTAACCTGTCTTCGCCGTGGAAGACGCTATAGTACGTCGGTGTCTTACGAGATTGATTTAGGGGTGGGTGCTCGGTTAAAACCATCGCTTTTTTCTTTCTCACCCTGCCATTTAGTTTTTTTTCTTTTATAGCTTATATACATGGGTGCAGATTGATTTGATTCAGAATTAGGCTCAAAAGCTCTGCTATGTATGAAAAACCTAAACGGGATGGAGGTGCTTCATTTTGTCCCTTGCAAAAATTAGTTCACTAAAAGTTCTGAAAGCGCCGGAAGTTTTGAAAGTGGAGCCAACGCCTTGCCGCGTGTGACCTGCCCAGTTGGTATAGAAAATACATTCTGGTACCTAGACTCTTGTCCCAGGAGAACCTTTTCACATTGAAATGAATCTCTTTGTACGCGTTTCGTTTAGACTTCAAATAGCTATTTGGGTATTGTTGCTTCATGTATCCATTTGCCGGTGTTTCGCGCGGCTCGTCTGCCAACTGTCCGCCTGCTAGCCAACTTTGATTTGATGCTAATTTTATCATTTCTTTTCGCAAATTCACCTCAACTGTCTGTCTACTCAGCTCGGTGTGGCTAAATGCTTGTGTCACTGTGTCTAAACAACAACTAAGAAGCACATACAACGCTACGTACGAACTCATCTACTTGTGGTAAGCGTTTTGCGTTTAGTCAGCCTCGACGATCCGCCCGCATTTTATATAAAATTTCAATATTTTTTTTTTGTGATTTTGATTGCAGAATTTTTGTTGCTTTTTGCATTAAATGCAAGTGTTTTCATAGTCTAGCGTCCATTTAATCACACACACACAGCTGCGTGCATACATAGAGACGTTCACTCTAGTGTCAGCCACAAACGGATGCACATAAAACGAATTCTAAGCTGTCTGCGCTTGACGCGTGCGGCATTTAGATGCACTCTGTGGAATGCCTCAGCAAGTCGGAACGATTGTCAGTCCTCGGAAAATGCGTGAAATTGGCAACTTAATAAAAATATAAATAAATAAAAGTTTTGCACATACAAACTCACTCGCATACATACATACTTGGTATAATGAAAATGAAAAAATATTTTAAAGAAAAAAAATAAAAATAAAAAAATAAATATATTCGAATAAAAATAGATTTCCACATGCAGAGATCTAAAGTAAAGAAAGAAATTAAAGTACTTAGGCTGCTTTGAAGCTTTAACGTTCAAAGAACGCCAGAGAAAAAAATAACCAGAAAGTGGACGCTTGAACGACGATCTCATTACCACCTAAGAAACAGAGATCCATGAAACATAAATTAGGTATGTCGTCTGTTAGCCTGGATGGTGATGCCGCGGCAGTGATTTGCCTGATCCCATCGAAACTTCGGATAGTCTGGTCTTGCTGCCTCGGACGACAGGCACACCCCGCCACAGGTGTACTCTGAGCGAATTAGATCGTGATAAAACCTTTTATATACTCAGAATTTGTTGGATTTCTTGAGTGAATTTTCTTTTATAGTTGTTTATAAATGCGCACGTTACTATTGGTTTCACGCTATTAAGAAGGAAACATACGCATATAAATAAATAATTTATCATTAACCTCTAGTCTGGCCTATCGGCTAGGACTTGGCTATGGGGCGATTTATATCTCAGTCAAAACAATGATTGGTATTTTCATTGATTCACGATATAATTAAACAAATACTATGTTTCTATATTGCTACACAAATATCTTCTTACATACATATATCTATATGACACTAATTAATAAATATATATGGGCGTTAACCTTTTAGCAACAAGTTGGTAAACAACTCAACGGTTTATCATAAGTGCAATATCAACTTGGTACAAAGATGGCCAACAATCATCTAATTTTTTCTCTGAGCGCCCCACACCTAAATGAAAGCAGTATATACATCAGCAATGGGAAAATATCTTCCATACTTCAAGATAGCCCTCCAGAAATGCACCAGTGAAGAAATCACTCAATTCAGTGTAATAGTTAGTCAAGGCAAAATATTTACAAAAATACTCTCTATTCAGACCTTTTTTCAAAAATACCCTATTTCAGAATTGGAGTGGAGAACGCCGTATCTCAGAATTTTGATCAACAGCGAAGCACTTGATTCAAATGCGAACTATCTGAGTTAAATATGTATTGAACTTTCGTTCAGATAGGGCGTTTTTGAATCTCTTACTAAAGTAGAGCCTTCTTCAATCATCTCTTGAAGTAGGGCATAATAAAAAAATTCGTGATAAGGCGTTGTTCAAATAAATTCTAAGATAATGCGTTTTTTTAAATAACATTTCAAATGGGGTGATCCACGCAGCCATCTATATGTGCTTATAAAAATATATTAAGCCAACTTTTGTTGCCATCACTGTGTACAGCGGGAATAAAAAATTTGCATGCTGTGAAATGTATCGCAAAGTTTGAGTTGAACATCTGGAAATCCTTCAGAGAAAATTGTATTAAATTCTAAGCAACGCCCTTTGAGTGAAGCGCGAACAAACATACATACGGACTGATAAACATATTCAGAACTGCAGTTTTGGCTTTTATTGCTTTAACAAATACCTTAGTATAAATTTTTCATTAATATTCATAATATACAGACCTCGGCCAGTTGCAATTTTATTATATAAAAGGCCATTTACAAAATTGTTTTCTTTTGTGGGTGTGGTCGTTAAACCATTATCACCCACTATGTATCTTAAAGCAGAAATATCTAACTTCAACGGCTTTAGAGTATGTTTTCATATGCTGCATTTCAGCTAAATTAGCAAAGTTCAATTCATCAGTGTATCGAGATTTGTTAATCAATAATCACATTTGCAGTTCTCCAACCCGTTTTTTTCTAACTCGTTTGCAAAAGATTGCTGATATTTTATTTATACTCACGCTACTTGTTCGTTCGTTATGGTCTATTTGTTTACATAGCCAACAATAAGAAACCCATTTTTTTCTTTCAGTTGATTGAAACCCATAAAGTGACAATTCAATTTTCACTAATCGCCTCTAATGAAGATTTCTTTTACAAATTTCCCGCCTTCTCAGCACCTAATTGATTTCTTCTCGTGAGTTTTACGCTCATTACACGAACGCTTTGGGCAGAGTGCGAAATAGTTGTTGGATGATGACTTGGTGTATGCGATGACATGGCGGTGATGTGGCACATATTTGATGGAATCATTTTCTTTGACTTGGATGAAGAAAAAGTTATAAAAGGTCAGTTCCGACAAGCAAAAAATCAGTCAGACAATGCTCATTGCTCAAGTGCGATAATACCTTCATGAGAGTCTGAGCTGTGTGATCGTGCTATTGAATACTACTTTTTTATAATATATTTTAAGCTCAATTGGTCAAAGGTAGCTTTTAATATTCGCTAGGAGCTACGTTTCAAAGACCCTTGATAGATAAATGTCCATTAAATTGGTTGCCTTGATTCAGGCTGCGAACTATCTGTATGCTTTTATGAGAAAGAAGTAACCCTGTGATATCCGTTGGTATATTCCCTTGGGCTCAGATACACAATCCTGATCTACGACCATCGATCAATCAGAAATTTCAAAGTATCTCTTTTAAGCTCAGGTGGAGCTCCTGTCTCTAAGGCTTTTGATAGGTCAATATAATTTATTCATATGGGTTGTATTATTCGTTTTTGTTTGGAGGACCAATTTTGCCCATTTAAATCTTAGGGACCTGTCCTCGGTCCGACATGTCTTTCTACCACTATCAGTAGAAATTGAAATTCACTTTTATTGAATTAAAGGTCCCTGTAGGCGAAATTAATAAGTCGCGGGTTACTCTCTTTAAAGATTAGACACACGGCTAAAACCTCGAATAAAAACTGATTAAAGCTGCATATCTCCTGCTCTCGCTTTCAAATGACCTCAGTGACAACCTAAGCCCCTGCATTACCCAACACTTATTACCACATTTTTGCGCTCTTTGCATAATGATCGCACATTGATCTTAAAACAATTTTAATGACCACTTCACACACCCCAGCCTGACAAAGTACGCGCATGAAGTGTTAAGTGTTTTCACTCACTAACTACATTGTAAGCCTAATGAATACCCTCAACGCATTTTACTACCGTGCAAGCTTTACAACTTACCGATCAACCTGTTCGATTTAGCGATCAAATCAACATGATCTTTGTCAAGGCTTTGCTTTTGGCCTGTGTCGACAAGATCTTATCTGCAGCTATTTAAATAGTTGGCAAAAACAAACAAATGGAATGTGCTATTCGCATAGCTTTGCACAACTTTTAAGGCGTTCAAGCGAAAGATGCCAAAGCTGTGCTGTAAAAGGCAAAGGAAAAACAAATAAAAGAAGTAGGAAAGGCTAAACTCGGGGGGAGGGGAACTTAATATACCATGTAGAGAGCATTAGACGAAGCAAGATGAACGGGGGATGGTTGGAATGAGTAGAAGGTAGGCGAGAATGTTACAAAGATGTATGACAACTCAGAAAGAGGTATGTTGGTAAGCAGGGATATGTGGTCAATTGGACCGGGCATTCAGGCAGATCTTTGGACATTAGAACGTGTCTATCACAGAAAAGAAGTCAGGGATCGGCCCATAGTATGGAAATATTTGAAATATTTCTTCCAATTCCAATAGACCTCTGTTATTGCTATGAAATTAAATCGGTACTAGATTATTAGGCAAGGACCAAATTACGCTGGCGCCAATTAATAATGATGATGAAAGTCTCTATGTAGGGCTGGAACCACAAGGTGCTACTACTCGAGGGTACAAGATAGAAGTCTGGCAAAGGAGTGGGTCCTAAACCTTCTGGGAGGGGTTTTGCTGTAACTCAAACAAACCAAATGCTATTACAACAACAACAACATGAAAGTTTCTAATTCCCTCAATTCTCAAGACTAGGCAGAATATACCAGTGGTAAAGCGGCCCGTTTCTGTCAGGAGCTGGGCGTTAGTGGTACCACTGTAGCTGCCGCGGACTGAGGCTGCCGCGGTAGATGCTAAGCGGTAAGGAACTGGTATCGCTCATGGACGCCTTCATCTAATTTGAGCTAATTTAGCCCGAGTAGGTACTCTTGAACGCGTGGCTTACTTTAGGAAGGACAAAGAAATTTTGGACGGATATACAAGGTACCAGAAGTACCTTGGGTCAGAAGGGTGTATGGATAGTTGAAAAGATCGGCTATTCGACAAAATGGCAGGCATATATTCAGGAATCACTGGGTGTGTACAACGCAACTGGTTATATAGCCAACGCACCTCGAAACTGTCTTAAGAACAAGTGCACCCGCTGTGATCACTTTTCACGACTACTATTTACGACGAGCTTTTTCCTTACTTAGTCCACCATGACACCCATTGCGAGTGTGGTTGCGACGCGTGTAGCACAACGGGTGTTACGAAAGCGCGTAACGCGAACGAAATCAAGCAGAATACCTTTATTAAGTAGGTACAGGTCGGTTTGCTTTAGTTCGATGATCGCTGATCGTTGTGGCGCAGTGCGTTGTATGTATTGGTGCCGATCTGTTAGATTGCACTACTTTGTTATTGGTATTCATGTAACTACATGCGAACACTTGGTAGCTATTAACCTTCACATAAACCCGCCAGCTAGTTTAGCTCGCGTTGCACTTTATGGCATGAACAAGCGACATGAGTAGAACCAGCAGAAAACATGCCACCTGAAGTTTCTGAATTTTGCTCTACTTAACGTTATTTGGATTCCTGACGCTTGATTGATGCTCCAAACTAGATACATAACTACTGTTTTACTCGGTAGACAGGTAACTGGGCGCGCTCGTCATACGTCTGCGCATCAATTTCCACATTAAGCAACGCGCGCGCTTTCGCCCGTCCTTTCATCCGTACGTGTTTCCATCTGTCCATACCCTCAACCCTAGACACATTAGCTGTTCTAGTCGTTCATTACTGTTGCTGTGTCAGCATTGTTATTCGCTCGCCATGCTCCCTCCATGCGCATCTTGTCCATCCAACACAGACACTTTTCGTACGTAGCCGCTGGACGCGTTTGCCTTTTTGTGTTCTTGACGTCGATGTTTTGGTGCCTCAACTTGTACTTACATACTTGCCGTGCTCGCATTAGACAAAACACGCTGGTGGGACAAATGAAGTCATGAAGTGCAAACAAAGCAAGACATTATGCACTGGGCTAGTCTAACTAAGCGTCAAGCTCACGGCTCACATTTCCGCTTCAATACTGATGCAATGCGATCCAATGCTGTAGGCAGGGCGGTTGGCGTTGGCAGGCAAATTCGATGTGAAAAAGTTGCCTCAGAAGTCGCTTGTCTTTTGCGTCTTGTTTGTGAGGTTTTGTTATTCCCTTTTCCAATTTTTTTTCGCAAAGATTTTTGTTTTTACGCTTTTTCTTCACAAATTTGTGTTTGTTTTGGCAAAGACTTGCAAATTTTAGGATTTTGCTTGCGCTTAGAATTTCATTTAAAAAAAAAAAAAAAAAAAATGCGCACACATGCTGTGTTGGTCTCTAATTGTTTAGCTCTCCACGTAAACTTGGACTATCTCATGCTTATTCGCAGTGCGTCCTCACAATGTCGTTTGATTTGTCTAACGACGCAAGGAAGTCTTTCGCATTTAGCAAGGGGTTGTTTGTATGCCTTCTGATTGATTTAACTCTGGCTATAGATCCAGGTAGGAGTACTTTAATGTTTCCTTACCTGCATGAGGATTAGGGTGCGCCACCTTAAAATTATTATTTTTCCAACTTTTTATTTTCTTATAAGCGAAAATTTTTTTTCTCAAGTCTGATTGCATATTTTAATTTTTCTGCTTGTATATTTTTACTGAACAAAAAAAAACATAACTTAAATTTTTTTTTTTTATAAATAAATTATCAAATAGCGTAGTTCCAAAGGGAAAAAAATTTAGAGATGTTCAAAAATCTGTTGGGTGTAATTTCGAAGTCCAGTGAACCGTCAGTTGTCTAAAAATAAGTTTCGGTTTATTTTTGTATTTCAGGAAAATATTAGAAAATTAAATGCTTTTTCTTTTTTATTACAATGAAAGAGAATTTAAAAGACGTTCTACAATTTTTGGAGGTTTTTTAAGATTTTGGGTCAAAGAAATTTGTCCTTTATATAGAACCAAAATAATTAATAATTTTAAAATTATTTAAAGACTTATTAAAATAAAAAAAAAGAAATTTTAGAAATAATATAACCAAATAATCCTCCAAAAATACAAACAAAAATAGTTTGTGTTCTAAATAATAATCATCTTAATATTCTTCCTCCTACAATTCTCATAATTAATAAACCGATTATACCACGAAGTATAATTCAACCTTCATTATTCAATATATTTAATGAACAACAATTTAATTCTCCAATTATAGAATAATAAATTAATCGAAAACTAAAAGTGGGCCACCTCAATATAATTTTTTTTTGCCATGTCTTCTTTTTTATAAATTACAAATTCTGAACGAAAACAATTTTTTTTTTCAACCCACCGTAAACACTACTGAACTTTGATTTGGGTAGCGCAAATGTGGTTTGTCTCGAACTCCTTCAAATTCTTTTCAATAAAAGTTGTTGTTTTATTAGTCCTTTGAATTTTTTTTATTTATCCTACCCTGCCTTTTTTTATTTATCTTCCCTCTACTTCATTTCTGACTACTCCCTCAGCTGTGTTTACTCATCGATTGCGTAACTAACTCTGTGGAGGATTCCAATTCAGGATAAAGTTTTTGATAACTGGTTATAGTGACTGCTTCTTCTATTCTTTCGCTACCCGACATTTTTTCCTCCGCCTGTTCTCCATTCACGGATGGCTCCAAGCTTGAGCGGAAAGTTGTGTATTTTCACCGGACTTGGCTCCTTACGCTTTTCCGACTATTGCAGCGTATAAGGTAAGTATCCCAAATTTCGTGGTATTTCGATTTTTTCTTCCAAACAAGGAATTGGGAGAGTTTTTTTTTAACTGAAAATTTCATAATAAAGACTGGTTTTTACGGTATAATAATTAATATTTAACTAATTTTTTAATATTAAACCTAATATTAAATGTCAAGCAATATAAAGTTGGAAGCTCGGAAAATGAGCCCGTTGTATGGAGGCCTCTTAAGTAAAGTGTTAAGGAGTCCAGTGTATTTTGTTAAGCCTGTAAAAATTGCATCGTTAAATTTTTTTTATGATGATAATTTTTTGGGATTTAGTGAACATTTCCTAAACGTTTCTATTACTGCAAAACTCATTCCAATAATTTTTTTAACTTTTTTTTAATATTTCTATCCCACGAACTTAGGGACACACCTTTTGTGTAATATAATACTTTATGTTTTTCATATTTTCTTTAACATTTCATAGGAAACCCTATTTTTTTAAGTATTTTAATTATTAAATAAGCCCCCCAGGAAGATTTTGATGTAATTTCGTGGTACACTTTTATTAATCTATTCGTCAATATTTCACAAGATTTTAACGAAATAATGGTATTATAGAACTTTTGTTTATTCAATAATTTTTCATTTAAATTAAAAAAATGTATCAAGATTTCAACTTCTTTACTATTGTTTTCAATGAATATTGATAATAGCAAAAAAAAATTGAATATAAACCTCAAATTACCGCTTAAAGCGATACCACGAATTTACGTACACCAAATTTGCGCATGCCCTTAATTTCGTGGTATACTGCGCATTTACATTTCAGCAGTGAAACGGAAAGTAACAAGTTACATCAATGAATTAATTTTTTTATTGTTAACAAAAATTAAAAATATAAAAAAAATTAAAAACAACATCTGTAGTAATAATACATAAAGGTAATTTTTAGAAAAGTAACAAGTCACATCAATTGAATACATTTTTTTTATTGTTTATTTTTGTTTTAAAGCTTTTTAATTTAATGATATTTCATTTTAATAATGCCTGAAGCTCTCAGAACGCCTAGATTTAATGAAAAAAAAAACTTACAAAAAATTCACAAAGAAAACAACAAAAAAATAAAAATAAAACCGTTTTTGGATTTACAGGTATAAATAAATAAAAGTAATTTTTAGAAAAGTAACAAGTTACATCAATTGAATAAATTTTTTTTTATTGTTTATTTTTGTTTAAAACATTATTCATTTAATGTTACTTACTTAATTTCAATAATGTCTTAAGTCCTAAGAACTCTTAGATTTAATGAAAAAATACAAAAAAATAAAAAAAAAACAAACATCAGAAAATTTTTGCCACGAAATTAGCTACATTTGAGGTACTCACACATTTTTATTTATATAAATTAAAAAATTTGTTAGTTTTGTTTGAAAGTAGGTGGAAACTTATCTTAATTGATCAACTAAATGGGAAAATTTTACTTTTTTAGTTTTCCTTCATTTGTTTTAACGCAAGATAGGTAGAAAGTCAGAAAAATTCTTAGTACCACGAAATTAGGGACAGTTACTTTATCAAGTGAAAATGCTAGCAACCAGCGTCCCCGAAACTCATCTAGCATCTTTGCTTTACGATGGGATATGGGCCTTGGGCTCATGTGTCGATAACCCAAAGTTGAATTCAATCTCGCAGAACAGGCCCATCTCTATGAATTTTCATGACATCGAGCTTCGAGCGTCTCGAATGGATAGATCACAGCGAAGACCTCGTACATAGCTACAAAAACAGTGCTACATACAACAACACATACCAAACAATTCAACATAGTCGATCAACAAATGTGGCAGTAATAATAACAAATATGGACAACAGCAGTTAGCTACAACAGAAGCAAAACAACAATAAATGAGCAATGAAGAAGAATTTAGCTACCAACAAATGCCAATAATGTCATAAGGAAATCTGAAACGAGCACAACAAAAATACAAAAAAGTAATAGTTACAACAAAAACTGAAAAGCAAAGACATGTCAAAGCATTAATTATTATGGGCAAACCGCAAAAACCTCAGAACGCATTATGAGTGCCTATTCGAAGACATAAAAGCAAGATTTGGTTCGAGCGTACAGCGCAAACTATGCAGCAAAAGAAATGGGAAATGTGGAAAGTCCAAGCTCGAATGCGGGCGCATATTGCATACCCCTCTGTGGGTTTATGATTTTCTGAGAGCGAAAGATCAGCCTCCACTACGAGACCTCAGGTTTTAACATGAACATTTTATCCAGATAAAGGGCTGTGCGCCCATCGAAGACGCAACTAGATAAACCACGTTGCGATGTACAAAGGGTGTGCCTGCAGTGCTGTAGATGTGCTCACTGTCGCAGCCTGCTCTGCGAGACCACCGCCACTGATGTAGAAGTTTGATACCGCTAACCTCGAAAAGATACCTTTTATGATATTCACATGGAGATTGAGCTAAGTATAATGGTCGAGGGGGAGATAGTGGTGAATATAGTGATGAAGGTAGTTTCGTGGAGAAGGAGATGATTTGTTAAGCTGAGCTCTGCAGAGTGTTCACTAACGCTTTCTTGTAAGCGCGGAAACTTTAACAAGATCGGCTTTACATGGCAACCAAACTAATTGAATTAGGGTGCTTCGACCATATCCGCGGTGGGGTATGTCTCACGAATGAGGCGCCTAAAATCCGCCACCATATCACTAACAGTTCTGGAAATATTTCTTTTCTCTTTTCTCAAGGAGGTAATGCCGCAAACACAGCTGGGTATACAAATTTCCAACGGAGTAGGAGCAATAGCTATAAAGTCATATTTACAGTTGTCTGCAGGCGATTTCGTTTGCGGGATGGGTGCGGGTGTTTGTGCAAGAAGTGGGGTGCGGTCGTGCGAAGTAAACGTTTTTGTATTGTGCCTTCAGCGCAGCGAAGACCTTGCACATAGCCTTGCCGCAACTTACTTGCCATAGCCATTTAATAGCCGCTGGAGTAGTGGAGTGGTGCATGAGATCGGATGCATCTTTCGCATTTCGTTCCCTCTAATGGAATGTCATATCATTTTCTTGTTCGCTTTATAAAGCATTTGTAATAGCTACCATATTGAGCTGTCCTCGTCAATTGTATTTATTTATTTGTTTGTTCGGTTGCTTGTTTGCTGCCGATGGCTGACTATGGCACATGCGCTCGCTTTCGTTTTTGCTCAAAGAGCGCGCAGTGGTCGTCAATTACAATTCAAATAATGTAAGCCAACAACAACAGCACGCACGCAAGGTGAATTACTTAGAGGGTGTAAAGACACACACACCCACACACGCATTCGCTGGACATGTAAGCCTTGCATGTGACCAAACACTTTTTGGGCTTGGTCTGTACGCGTCACACACCACCTAGCCCATTTCGTGTGTCAACTCATGCATTTAGCCTGTTTGTCGTCTATGGGAGTAGTTGTCAGCCAGTAAGTCAGTCAATCCACTTGTTCGTCTGTCAGTTGAGTGTGACGCTTGATTTGCTGCCGTGCCGCATTATGGACGACGACGCTACTTGCCACTTTTGGTTGACATGCCTATATCTATAAACGGAATAGGATCGTATAAGCTTGTTTGCGCTACATTTTATAGGCATTCTTAGAGTACGTGCACAAACATATTTCTCTTTGCTTATACCCAGTTAGAAATCTTACATCAGATACAGAAGGCGATTTCTTGGATTGATTGCTGTTGCATACCTAGCCGCATAGTAGTGACGTGCAACTCCATTTGATCTACGTATATGACGATCTTTCACTTCTAACTATCAATCTTCTGATTTCCTCGTCGTTAGATGGTATTGTTGACTCCAAATATCCGCTGGAAAACGGAGAAGTAAGATGAGAGAACCCGAAGGTGCGGCGGGGCCATATAAATCTTTACCAATACAGTACAAATACCTTTTGTTTTGATACCCATATTCGTATATGTCATTTCAATTTTAAAAATATGTCAGATAGGTGGCAACACTGTAAAACATCTAAGTTGCAACACTTAAGTGGAAGAGCTTGAAATGTAGACTATTAACTCTATTCGGAAATCCATGCGATGAGTCAAGTAGCTCTAGAGGTAATAGGGGGTATGGAAAAAATTTCTATGTAATAGGATTAAGTGGCAACCCGAACCAGAAATATGCTTGTAGAAATACAGCGTGAAATACCTTTCGTTTGATACCAAATCGGTTATGCAGTTTCAGAGATAGTAGTGGCTACAAAGTCTAAAGTCATTCTTAAGCCATGTGACATACGCCTTTAACTAAACACAACTACCAGCTGGCTAGAAGTAAGAGATATTTATTTATACACATGTTTGTACATATGCCCATACTATTATGAGTTAATTTTTTATAATATTTACCAAGTTGTACCTAATATTTGTTTTCACCTTTTGTGTATTTTAAAACTTGTTTTTCAGACGTCGTTAAACAACTCTTGGATGCACCACCCGCATATGATCCTACCTTAAATCGTTTCAAAAGAAAATTGTACACATGTAGGTACAATATAGATATGAGAGTCTAACTGTGGTAGTAACTTTTAAATGACAGTATTATGAGGCAGTATAGAGAAGGTCTCCAGGAAGGTCACGAAATAAAATTTAATAAAACAAGTTGAATTAGATGAAAAAAAAAATAATAATAATAATAAAATAAAATAAAATGAAATAAAATAAAATAAAAGAAAAAAAATAAATACAAAAAGAAATGAAAAGAAAAATAAAAAAAAAATTATTAAATTAAATAAAACGAAAAAAAAATAAAAAAAATTTTAAATAAAATCAAATAAGATAAAATAAAATAAAAAAAATATAATTAAATTACATAAAAAAAAATTTTACAAAAATAAAAATTAAAATTCATATAAAATAAAATAAGATTATTGCTATTTGAAACCAACAATTTTTGTTGATTTAATAATAATAATAATAAGGTTAAATAAAATTAAATATCATAAAAAAAAAAAAAATAAAAATAAAAAAAGAATAAAAAAAATAAAAAAATTAAATAATAAAATAAAATAAAATAAAATGAAATGAAATGAAATGAAATAAAATTAAATGAAATGAAATAAAATAAAATAGAATAAAATAAAATATTTTTGTAAGTATAACGAGCTCAAGACCAGTTGATAATAATTCTTAGTTAATTATTATTATTTTTGATTAGAGGAAAAATTTAAAGCAACAAACATACACAGGCTATAGTTATAGTACTATTTCGAAAACAGCACTATAACTATAGCCTGTATATGTTTGTTGCTTTCAATTTTTCCTCTAATCAAAAATAATAATAATTAACTAAGAATTATTATCAACTGGTCTTGAGCTCGTTATACTTACAAAAATATGTAAAATGAACAGACCGTAAAACCAACAATAAAATAGAATAAAATAATTGATATTAGAGGAAAAATTACAACGATATGCGCAGCGAAGGTATGGGATGACATGTTTCGAAGTGCCCAACTTCTCATCAGACCCCTTCTCGGACACTGGGATACGAACCCAAGTGTCTGCACCAAAGCCGCTGTTAGAGTACTCCAACAACTAAGCTATGATGCCCTGTAGCGTCACGATGCATTTTATAAAATAAAATAAAATAAAATAAAATAAAGTAAAGTAAAGTAAAAAAAAAAAAAAAAAAAAAAAAAAAAACGAAATGAAACAAAAATTATTGCTTTAAAATAAAATTAACATAACAAAAATTAAAGGAAAAAGAGGGAAGGTAGCTATAATAGAAAATAAACTGATGGGAAGGTAAAAGAAAGACCTCGTGTGGGTACGCAGGTCATACCGGACTAAGGACTGGAAATATTAGTAAGCACGGCTAAGTAGTGCTACAATAATAGTAGTGAGGAACGGAAAGCAAACTGGAGTAAGGGAATAGGAAGGAGAGAAAAGGATAACATAAAAACAATTTATTAAAATAATAAATAATAAAAAGTAAAATGAGTACATTTGATGACAGATGTCATATTAATCTTGAAGAAAGGAACTGAATTTAAGTAAAAGCAAAAAAGGGAATAGGAGGAAATAATCGAAAAGAAGAGAACGGAACGAGGTATAAAAGCTCGCACATCTCTATTACAACTACAATTTTACGATAAGTTATTTGCTTGCACTGCCTGACTTTGTTGGAGTCTAAAACACTGTGGCACGTGTAAAGTGGCATGTCAACATTTAAACAACGGAACGAAAGAGAAAACCAAATAAAATAATAATAAAATTTGTGCTGCACTTGACTTCAATAAAAGTAATCTTGTTAAACAGTTATTAAAAGTGTAAACAGATAATTCTCGGAAATCGCAGCTTTCATCGTTGGTCACATCTCTTCGAGATTCCCGCAGAGACATTTGTGCCACAACCTAGGCTGTTTAACTTTCAAAGTTAAGCTATGTAGGAGCATAGCCTGCCGTTATGTAGTGGGTAATATGCTTGCGTGCTGTGGCGAGCGTAAGAAGTTTATGACTCGGAGCGGGTAACATCAAAGAAAACCAGGATATTTATACAGAGCTGCAAAAGACGTCATACTCGTGGGTCGCGGTATCTTTAGAATGTTAGACAAGCATTGGAGGTCAGTACGGAAATAATTGTTTGCGCACTAGCTGGTTGAGGGCAGAGTGGTACGAGACGGCTAAAACATACGTCCAGAAGTTGCGAAGGGGTCAACCAAACAGTTTCTGCGGTAGCCGGGATTGTACCAGGAGGTACTCTTATCGGAGCGTATCGGATTCATTCCGGCGTATGCGTAACACTCTCTAGACAACATCACGAACAAGTTTTGCTTTAAAAACGCTATATTTCGAACGACTATTTGTAGAGGCGACTTTTCTGGTAGTGTTTTTCCAACCATTCAGTATGGACTTCCTATCCCTTGAAAGCGTAAGTCCGCTTTTTCATAACAGTCGGGCCTAAACATTGGAGAAACCTAGATTCATATCCGTTTACCCATACTAAGAACCATCTTACACCTTGAGTTAATTCACTGCGTTAGAGGAGATTTGTGTAGTCTCAACAAAACTAAAGCACATTTAGAACCACAGCAACAACTACTACTTGTAACAATATTTCAAACACACCCATCGACCAAAACCAGTCAGCTGCTGATACGAATTTATAGCTGTCAACAAACCCACGTGCCTCAGTTCCCCTCGATCAAAGGAAAACATTCACATCATACACACACACAGACACACACGCACACGAAAAGCAAGATAACTACAAAGAGATCTAGTTATTTATATAGGCAACAGGTGTGAGATGATTATTCCGATTACGACAACAACGCAAGCAAAAAATGCAACAACACTATCTAGATAACGAGTAACAGTTAAATAGCTGTTGTTTGTATGTATGTATGTATTAATTTGTCGTTAAGTATCGTAAGAATCGGATGAAAACCGGTTACTTTACACCCGTGCGGAAGTGTCAGAACGAGAGAGCCTATGAATCCCGTTCTTTCGGCTAATTGCACGTTAAGGTACTAGCCCGAACCTGATAAATAGGGCAACCTCATTTATATGTGTCACCCAATGCGAAGTAAAACAGTGCACAATGGACGAAATTCCGACCCGCTAAAGACAGCAATAGCGAAATGGGCCAAACGAACCCTACTAAATATCGCAATAGAGGTATATGACAGAGGTCAAGCCATGTTACCGAGAAATTTCGATAGGTTGAGAAAAATTACCCCAATCTCTCAACTTCCAAGGGATTGCATCTTGAAAATAGTGATTTCCGAGAGAAATTTAAGCTTAGAGTTGACCGACAAATTCACATTCAAATCCACAAGAGTAGAGTATTTACACGGTTCCCTCAAAATCGTGTGGTGTGCAGGCATCCCATCAAACTATGGAATTTAATCAAACTACTCGTGTCGTTTCTGCGTCATGTCGGTGGAGCCTGCAGAGCATATGCTCGTATGATTAGAAGCCATTTCCAGGTGAAGTTCTTTTTTCCCGGGCTACATATGACCAGCGTATAAGCACATACAATTAATGTGCTTCCTGATAGAAATGATCTTAAAAGATGTGTTGTGAATGAGATGAGGCCCAATAGAACTATGTTATATCTATAAGGGGTCGGGATATTGCAGGATATTCATCGTAGTCGGTTGGAAGAACGAGAAGAGGTTCGATCGTACTCGACTGCAGTATCGGCTTCAGCAAATCCTTCATCTTTTAGTAGTGAGGAGAAATGTTCCCTTTATAACTTGAGTAAGCTGGTAGGTTTGCTGGTATTCAGGCAGTATCTTTCTTGTGCACTGCCCTTTTTACAAGAAATAACCCTAAAGCCATCCCAACACCGGCATCGCGATCAGCAGTGTTTCACTTGATAACTTCATATAAACCCACTGTGAAAAATTCATAAGCAAGCAAGCCATCCTGACACTACCGACTCGTTGCTTTAAGCACTCCAAAAAGTACAGCACTAGCAAGCACGTATGTATGTTTAGATGTATGTAAATAGCAAGAATTTTAATCGGCGACAGTTGTAGATTAAATTTAAATAGTCTGACTTGAACGGATCGATGTTACAACTGCGATTAGCTGAGAAGTTGCTTGGGGCATATTTATAGTCATATCTACGTGCCGCTGGTTAATCGCAGATTGGCGTGCATATATTTACATATTGAAATATGTATGGATGTATATAGAAAGCTGTGCGAAAATCAGAAACTTGATGCATAAACTAGTATCCTGCAGCCAGGCCAATTAGTTAGAAACTACTTCAAAAGTAAGCAGCTAGTGTTTTTACCATTGCTACTAGGATTTTTCCAACGCTGACCACTCAGCATTCTCCAAAAATTTTTAAATCTTCAAAACTTTTGAAAAAAAAAAAAATTTGGGTACCACCTATTCGAATTAGCTTTTTTTATTGTAACTACTTTCTTATTTTTAATTAAAAAAGGAGAAACTCTTTAAAATCCTAATTTCCAAATACTGGTATGAATCTCTGAATTGTAAAAACAAATCCCAAAAACCTCGGGATTTTAAAAATACAAAAAAATCGCAACCCTAATTCAGCTATATTCTCACAAGAATTTGCATTTTCACGCTTATTCCAAAGTTAAGTACTCGAATTTTCGCAAGTATTTGAATAAAAAGCAGATTTGCAACTCGTTTTGCTGCAGTGGTTTTCATAGATTTGAAAATAAAAAAATTTTAAATTTTTTCACTTTTTCAAATTGACGTTTTCCTGCTTTGAAGTCGCACCAGCAGTTGAAGTTGAAGTGTCACTTTTAATATTGCCGACATTGGCTATGTATCGCTTTGTTGCTTTTTTGCTGTTGCTACTGTTATATTTTGCTTGACTCGCAATTTGCACGTTTTGCAATTTTAATTGTATTTATTTATGAATTTTGTATTGCAGTTAATTGCAAGTCAAAACGGTTATTAATAATGCATTGATTATACGTCAACTTAAAATTAAAATCACAATTTTTGTAAAGGAAAACAACAAATCTACTAGCCTGATTTCTCTAATTTTAAAATCATACATATATTTCACTCTCGATTTTAATAAATTTTTTCGCAAAAAAAATTTAAAATTTTTAAAATCATTTTTGTATATTCAAAACTTCTTAAAAATCCACCATTTTAAATACTTTTATTCGCACAAAAAAAAAAAGATTTTGTTTGAAAAATAATTTTTGGTTATTCAAAAAATTTGAAAAAACGCAATTTGAAATGTTTTTTTCTTCATAAAAAAATTTTTATAGAAATAAAAAAATTTTTAGCTAACTACCCAAGGCAATGGAGGTAGTGTGGGTTGGGTTGATCAAAATGCCCATAAATTAACAGCAATGTACATGTGCAACAGGTACGACGGACACATACCAACAACAACAAAAACACAATAAAACTAATAAGTGTGTTAAACATTTACAAAGAAATAATCAAAAATAGGAAATTATCTGCCATAAATTTGACCCGAAAGTAATATAGATAATTGTGACCAACGCCAATGGCCCGAAACAACAATATCAATAAAATGTTTCAAGTGCAACAATTTGCGGCACAAACTTACGAATATGTGACGCACCTTTTTTCGCCAAATACCAGCCCCACAAGTTACTCCCACCGTTGCATAAATCAACACTCCTGCTGGCGCTGTTGCCTTCGCCGTCATTACTTGTAGTGTTATTAATGGCAATTGTTGTAAAAATAACTAAATAATTGTTATTCCATTTTAAGGGTGAATGCGTTTTATAGTGTTATACCGTTCAAAATAACTGTATTTATAAGTATTGTATATGGGTAATTCCATTCCAAATGCACCAATGCTTAGCATTAAGTACTTTTGATAAATTGATTTGGAAAACATTGTGAACTGACTAGTGGACAATTTTTTCCGAGATATTTGAACCCTTTCAAATACGAATTTTGTTTTGTACCGTCGTGTTTTTTTTTATTTGGAAATTTAAAAAATAAATTTAGAATATTTAAAATATGAAAAATAAATGTTCAGTTCAAAACTTTGAAAAATTTATAATATTTAAGTCTTTAAAAAACACAATTTGAAATATTTATACCGAGAAAAAGCTTTCAATTAAAAAAAAATATTATATTATATTATTGAGCACTTTAACAAAATTGTTCCTGAGGAGCAAAAATAAAAAAATTATTTATTTAAAAATATTTAAATTAAAAAAAAAACTTTCAAGAACTATTTTTCAGTATTCAAAACTGTAAAAGGATATAATTTTAACGAGAATGTATTTGGAAAGAAGGGAAATACAATTTGAAATTTTTTATTCCTCAACAAAAGATATCTTTAAAAAATTGTTCAATGTTTAGAACTTAAAAAAAAAATTTTACTTTTTATCGCACAAAAAAGAAATATTTGAGATACCAAACCAAAAAAAAACTATAATTTTATATTTTTTATTCCTTAAAAAAACAAAATTTAACAGAAAAGTCTTTAAACCAAATTTTCATAACTATACAATAGGAAATGTTTTATTTCAAAAAATATTTAAATTTGAAAAAAAAAAAAAATTATTTCAAACATTATTTTTCAGTATTTACACAAAAGAAAATTTATTTCTCAACAAATGGAAAAAATTCTCTTAATTTAAGACTTTAAGAAGACAAAATTTTTTAATCTTTATTAGGAAAAAAAAAATTTATTTGAAAAAAAAAAACAGAACAACGAAATACAATTTAGATATAATACAGAAATACATTTTAAAACAAAAAATTTGAATATAAATTTTTGAAACTCTCCAAAAGCCACAAAATATTATTAAAAAAATTAAATCTAAAACAAAATTTTGAACATTTAAGAAAACAATCCTAACTGGTTTGAACCGCAAAAAAAATATTATCTGCAAACAAAGTTTTGATACATAATTTTTTTTTTTAATAAACCATAATTTTGAATACTTTATCCAAAAAAAGAAATTTTTAATATTCAAAACCTTTTGGCAAAATCCCCAACGAGAAATATTTTATGTTATTAATTACAAAATCATGCCAAAAAATCCCACTCTGATAAACTTATCGAGATCAAAGAGTTTTTGAGCTAAACGTTCGTATATTCGACATGGAACTACCCCCACAATAATCTATTTCAAAATTTGCTATTCGACCGCTTGTCGTTGACAAAATATTTAATGATTTCGACCACCACCTGTGTGAAGCATGCAACATGCTGCGAAAACGCCTTTCAACCTTACAAATGTGTTCGTATATTTGTTGTTTCCACTTGCGCTGCTTGTCAATAGCCACAAGGTGATTTGTTAGAAATTGATATCTATTTATAAATATGTACGTATGCATGGGTATAGGATTGTTTTCAAATTATAGGCGCCAGGTGGTTACGGTTTCTTGTAGTGAATTTGTTTTTCTATTTAGATAAAATATTAAATCCAGATTTACCTGTTGCCGTTGGGGAGTTGCTCTGATGAAATCGAAAACTGTTTCATTTTGCTGCACAAAAATAAAAAATAATACAATGAGAAATTTAAAATTGATTAAATGCAAAACAATTTTAATTGATATTGAGCAGGTGTTTGATTTTATAAATAAAACGTTAAATTATCAATTAAATAATAAATATATAAATGGTAAGTATTGAGCGTATACTCATACATATTGGTCGCTATTGAGTAAGAGAGACTAGTAAAATATAAAACTTTAAAGCGAGAGTGTTTTGCCTAAGTTCCATTTAGTCAGTAAGAATTTATTGTTAATTTCAATGAAAAAAAAATAAAAAAAAATAATATTAGCTTAGGTGTGAGATATGTCAAAAAAAATACCCTAAAGTCAATTTAATTATTCCATAACGTGAGCTACTGGACTGGACATGAACTTGGAGTGAAATGGAGTCTGTTGTAATACGTAGCATGATTTTAGATTAATTGGATTTACCAACTGTTTGTGTCGGCTGTTGTCGGCACTTTCTAATATGTAATTTAAAATACAAAAACAAAGTAGTCTGCGACGTGCGTTATCGTCTGTTGACCATCGAAACGGTCCATAGCAAACGACAGATTTATACCTACAAATTTAGTACGCGGCAAATGACTACAAAAGCGCGGTATTTACATTGAAAATGAAAAAACAAATTGACAAAAATAAGAAAAATTTTAAAATTTCTAAAATCGTATGTAAATATTAAATGCATCACAAAATTAAGCCTGCGACTGAGCGGCTACCGGCACACAGTAAAGACGGTGAATAAATGATCATCACACTGTGAGGTATTTTGAAGAAAATTGGCTCAGAAACTAAAAGCATGTTATGGTTGGACCTTAATCTTGTAACTCAATTTGATGGCTTGAATGTTTGTCAATATAAGAAAAACCGAACATTATTCAAAATTTCTTCAACGCAGTAAGGAAAAAAATGTTTGAAAAAATTCTTTTAAATTTTTAGCGTTTTCCGGCAAGAAATAAAAGCTTAAAATTATATTGCTGTATATCTTAAGAAGCTGAATTAGAATATATTTTTATAAAAAAATTGTCTAAAATTGCGAAAACTAAAAATTATTAGGATATTTTCAAAATTCCAAGATTTTTTTGATTTTTTAAAAAAAAGTTTTTATTGAGCTTTCTTTTTTTTAAACCTTTTAAATTTTTGGATAGGTAAAGGAAGCTAAAAATTATTTAGGGTTGATAAATCAAACTTTGTTTTGAAATATTTAAAAACCTTTTTACTTTTAAGTTTCAAAACAGATAGTTTTAGGGAAAATCATTTTAAACTTTTTATATTTTTGAATGCTGAAATCGAATTGTGAGTTGTAAATTTTTTTTGCATATTCGAAATTAGCACCTTCACATCCATTAGAATTGGGATTTACAAATTGAAAAAAGTTTGATTTTCTAAAAAAGAAAAATTGAAAAAAAAAAACGCTTTCAATACTCATGTTTGTAGTTGTTGACTATGCAGTTTGAAATCGCCATAATTCATTGTTGGTTTTGCAAATTTTCTTATAACTGCATATTCAAAAATACATATTCGAAAGCTATATTTGAAATTTAATTTTCAAGATTTAAAAATCCAAAAAAAATTATTTTCGAAAACGCTTTTCAAAACACGTGGTTGAAATTTTTTTTGTTAAAAGTCGACTTTTCTGATAACAACAAGTATACGATTACCTGCTCTAGCTTTAAAAATTGCCTAGTAATGTATTTCATTTTGAGCCATGTTTTCATCAAATACCCCATAGTAGGTCTTCTGGTAAACTAAGCACATACAAGTAACTAAAACATGCAAGCCAAAACCTTCACTAAACATAACCTTTGGCTGCTTTTACAACAGAAAATTATCTTAGTTTGCTTTCGAATGCATCAAATTCGCAAAATAGTTTTTGGTCTTCGTAAATTGATTTTTGATAAAAAAAAAAAAGTTTGTATATTTCTTGTTTTTTACTTTTTTTTTCTTGTTTAATATTGTAACCGACCCGCTGTCTCTTGGGCCAAGTTCAAAATTCTATGCCCACAATTTCGAAAAAAAGGGTGGTTTCGCTCAGTCATCATCAACGACTGCCATCCTCAGCGTCGCACGCGCATTTTGCAGTTTTCATTTGT
This sequence comes from Merzomyia westermanni, assembly GCA_949987695.1. Lineage (NCBI taxonomy): Eukaryota > Metazoa > Arthropoda > Insecta > Diptera > Tephritidae > Merzomyia > Merzomyia westermanni. Next base: position 3,896,422 of record OX465293.1, on the reverse strand, counting down.
TTTATCCTTTTTTTGGTAATAATAATTTTTATTTTTTGTAATTTTCTTTTCGCTCATGCATGCCAGCAAATTTTTGCCAAATTGTAATTGTAAAAAATTTGACAGCTTTACAAATGTTGTCTGTTCGCACGCATGTTTTCAATATATTTTTCATTTTTTGCATGCTGCGAACCTACAATTTTGTTTTTTTTTATTAGATTTTGTTGTAAGGTTTTTGCTCTTATTGTAGTTTTATGTTTGCCTATGATGTGTTTTGTTTGGACGCATTTGCAAATGCATTCTTGTTCAAAGCATTTTAGTAGTTCATTTTATTTGTTCAAATGGGTGTACGAGGGAAACTCAATGAGTTCTTAATAAAGAAAAGGTAGTGTCCGCCTCTTAATATATTTGAAATATTCCCATGGAACAAAAAGTAACACTGCAGATGGCAATACGTCCAAACCGGGTTTCCTTCAAATTAAAACTGACATGGGATGACGGGAAACCATTCCAAACTGAGAAGTAGCATACATTTAAAGGGTGAGTATGACCTTCTCCGCTTGACCTTCCCAACTAGCTGTGGCCTTCTCTATTCCACTTCATACCTTCAGGGGTTTTCCATAGAAACAGCTCTTGGACTATCGCTATTCGCAAAACTTGGCCCAGCTTTCGTAACCTCTGAATTGGTATTCTCGGAACTCATCATTCAAACTACTTCATTACCGACCGCCATTGCTGTTGTAACATTACTTCTAATGCAGGTTTTACTGAAAGTAGAGTAAAAGCCCAATCATTCCGATGCCTGTCGTGGTCGAGTGGTTTTACTTCTGAATATACGAGTATGTGCTTATCCCGTATTTCGACAAGATTGGGGATCCAACAGGTAAAAAATGAGAAATCGCGTTAAAACTTGAATTGTACTATTCTTTTTTGTTGACGCAACTGCAAACCGGATCCTCTATATGGGAGAAGCATTAACCGGCTTTTTGATTTCTTCTTCAGAACAAAGTCTGCTGGATTCTACCATTCTTACTACACTGGGTAGCGGTACGTATTTTCTATCGTGTGGGATTGGGGTATTGGAACATCAGAAAGCATTTCATGATCTACAAAAACATTTTTTCCGCTGACACAGAAATGTGCGATATTAAGTTAAATTGGATTTTGAAAATACATTAAGTGTGAAGTTTTACGCGCGAAAATTGCAATGCAATTTCTTGTTTGTTTTTGTAATTTAAAAATTCTGTCTGCTTCCACGTCACAGTGATGCGAAATAAGGAGAAAAGACGCCTTGTCTGGCAGCTGTAATGTAATAACTTTGTTGTTATCTTTTTTAGCGTTTTCTATTTCCACAAGCAATTTAGTTTTCTTCTTGTGTTTATTTTAATATTTTTTTAAACTTTTTTTTTGACAAATTCTTGCTGCATTTGTGATATATATGTATGCAGTTTATTTTAAGTTGCTGTCAACTTTGTTGTTGCACATTTTATAATTACAAATGCAATGCAAATGTTTTATGGCAAGTCGTTTTTGTTTTTTATATTTTTATTTAAGAAAATTTTAATGAAAATCATGACACGATCAGTTGGACGAGTTTTTGGCTTTGCTTTGCTCACAACGCCAAGCAATAACATGGAAAAACGCGAATGTATGGAAAGATGTGTGTTAGGGTGCTCCATTGTCAGGTAATTTTTTTTGTTTTGTTTTCTCCTATCTGAAAATAAAAGGTCGCACTGGGAAAAAAAATCTACTAGTAGGCCCAGCAAAGACTTGAATTTTCTACTTCTGAAGAAATGTGTTCTCCCACCTCATTTCTCGATACCCTTTTCCTACGCCTCTGTTGGTTACTTCTTCCCCCTCTTCCTACACACGTATACTCCTCTCTCATATCCTCTTCATTCGTCCTTGACTACGCCTTTGCTTATTGCTTAATACTACCTCTTAATAATCTGTATCTCTTTCATTCTGTGCTTTTTTTTCTATTTCTTTTCTTTGTTTTCTCCCCTTACTTTTCCCCGCTTGGCGGTGCCCACTTTTTCAAAACTATGTATAGCCTAAGCTGTATCCAGAGACCCTTTGAACCTACTATTAAAATTTCATACCGAGCGTTTAATTTTGTTTTTCAATTAGTACTATGAAAAAACTTCGATTAAAAATGTAGCACCCTAATGTGCATGTTTTTTGTGGGAAGTACGTATATAGCTCACAGCAGATTGCAACAGTCAACGCATTAAATTTGTACGCATTCGCACATATTGGGACATAATACCTACATACAAAGAACACTTGCGCGATATGAGAGCTATGGCGGCGCTTTGGAGAGTCTGGGCGCCACAATCAACACCACAGTTTTTTGTTGTAGTTGCTATGCGGAGGCTGAAATCAAGTTTTATAAATGGTGATGCACTCAAGAGGAAGCAAATAGCAAATTGAAAAACCATTGAATTATTCCTCCGAGCCTTCAGAACTCCCAAAATATGGCTCATTCCTTTAATATCCTTTAAAACTGTTATCCACGAACTTTCTTGGATGAATGAACGCTTTCCAGGGGTCTCACTATTGGTTTCCGCTGCTGGAACAACGATTATATTTGAAAAAACTGTACTAGATTTAATCCGCCTCTAATCGATATCTAATTTCAGTGTTTCTTGGGTAGAACCATCATCTTCCGACATCTTCTCAACTCCTAACCACATGCAGCTAGCCAAGTCACGACTTAATCATCTACTTTTTTCCCAGGGATGTCTCGAAACTTCCGATTAATTAAGAATTTAGTGCCGATTATGGCGTCAGTGAAAGAAACTAGGAGTGCCAAAAACAGCGTAATGGTCAAGCAAGTTTAGAGGCTTCCAAAATAGATATACCTTCAAAGCTAAGGTGTTTCTGATTTTTTCCACATTTTTATAATTACTATGTAACATTAAGGGCCGCTTTCTCAAGTCAACTTTAAAATATGTCTGCCCGATAAAAATATTTGTGCGGAGAGCGCCGAAACGCGTAGGGAAAATAAAAAAAAAATCTTTGTTTTATTTGGATGGCCGTAAATGCTGGGTTGATCAGCGAATAGAAAATGTTTGTTTAACAGCCAAATAAATTTTAAAGTTTACTTCAGAAAACAGCCCTAAAAAAATAAAATATTTAAAAAAATAACTATTCTACAGAAATAGCAAAATCGGTACTAAATTGGAAAAATTAAATTAGTAATTCAACATTTACACATAAATTTTATTCTATTCCGATGTCGATTCGAGTAAACTTACAGCCGTCACAACCCTAATAAATGCTGCTTACCGCATTACATTTCTTTAAGCAAGAAAATTTGAGTTCAATCTAAAAAAATATACTACAACGAAAAAGTGTTTTCTAAATATAAGTTTAAAATTTTATTTTTATTACTATGTCCCAACCATCATGATCCAATAATACAGGTCGTGTTAATAGACCAGCTGATTTTTACTATTGGCTCGAATTTTGACATTACACTCATTTCTCAGTACGATTTTGACGTTAAACTCACAAATTACAAAAACTAAATACATGGAAAATTTTTGTGTGTTTGTATGTTTGTCGAGCTGCTACGACCTGTTGTAGTTGAATCATGGTCCCAACTATCTCTTGACCTCTTGCACGCTTTCGGGCAACGCTACAAACAAAAAATCAATTTTGAAGATAATGAAAATTGACATTGTCAAAAAATATTTTTAATTTAGTTTTCTTATCAATTTGCAGTTCAGTTACTCAAGTTTCAAAGATTATTTCAAGTAAAAATTTTTTTTGTTTTTATTTTTCTTTCTTGATTAAGTGCACTAAATTATATAAATCAGTCTGTCGGATTTGACTTAAACGTTGATAAGCATGCGTTCAAAATATTACTAACGATGTTAAAGTTCACATTCCATTGATAAATTTTATTTGCTCTGCGTTATGGAAATTTAATGAATTTCGTGCTGTCTCAGAATCGGTTCGACAGTTTATTTAATTGAAACCTTGGTCTAAAAAAAAATAAAAAAATATGATTAATTTTGATTCCTTGTGATGCCATGTACTAGAAGCTCAGTCAACAGAGCCTTCAGATGAAAAATGTAAAATATACTGCTACTGGCCATCTTTATTTTTCCTAGACATGCTAGTTCCGTTATGCTTTTGCTTGGTGCCTTTCAACTAAACCATATCTGGGATTTGGGCGGTTGTACGATTAAAGACCAAATTTTCGCTAGCGTTACGTTTAGTTAGTCTGTGTTTACTTCATTAGGAGTCTTCAACCATTTGGAGAGAAATCTGCTGAAATTTCCATAGAACAAGACGTACTCTAAGCAAATATCGTCCCACAAGATAAAATATGACCTCATGTAGACGGAGAATAGCCAGGACAAAGACAAGGAAAGCGATAAAAAGCTAAAAAAAGTCGCAAAGTCGGCCATAGACCCATGGTAATTTACAAAGTCCCTTCAGGCCCACAAGACACATGTGGAGATCTGAGAGCCTCTATCCCTTCTGCTACAGACCACATGAGATGCCCTGAAAACAGCAGAACGGCCACTCAAGGGCGGTGTGGTTAGCAAGTGTGAGCCAATAACTTTATGAGTAACTAAACTTTGCTATTGCTGACTTAATAAGTTTAAGGGTAATTTCGAAATAATATTTTGAAAAAGGGACTGGATCCAGATATCAGGTGCTGATAGATATATCACCCTATCTCAGAAAATGTTTCAAGAATATCTATCCCAACGTTTGAATGAAGTGAAACATCGAAACCGTTCTTCGAGAAAGAAGGTTTTTGGAACCGCAGCCGATATTGGACCAATCTATTGATGTATGTAAACAATCAGAGCGCCGGGAAAATCTGCCCTTTTTAAAATTTTCATTGAACTCGCACATTGTAATCAATGTTTTCAGTTACATTGAATTAAATAGTGATAATTAGCTTATCAATTTATAGTTAGAGGCAGGAAAACCCAATTTAAATGTATGTATATATTGAAGCTATAAAAAAAAACATCGTTAATTATATAGAATATCAAACAGGCTAATCACGCTTAGGGAATTAAGGTCAGTTCGCAGCTCTTAAGAAAACAAAAAATAGCGAGAAGGCGTCAGATGAGAAGTTGGGTACTTCGAAACATGTCATCACATACAATCGCTGTGCAAATCGTTGTAATTTTTCTCTAATATCAATCAACAAACAAAACATACAAATTCGAGCAGTGCTCCAACAATAATTACCAAAACAAAAAATAGTTGGCGAGATTTACTGAATTCAGGTTTTTCCTAGTAGGGGGAGAGGGGCATGATCCACTTTTCCAAAATTTTTTATTGTCTATGCTGTCCTCAGTGATCACAAGAAACTACTGAGAATAATTCATAAATACCGGTTGAGCACGTTGGACATTTATAAAGGGATAAAGGTTTGCTTGAGCCAGAAGGTCTTGATTGGGAACCATCTTTCAAATGCCACTCTACGCTAATACTGCTCTCCAAAAACGTAAATTTTTTTATCGAAAAGAAAATAACATTACTTACGAACTGTGTACAGTCCTTTATGTTATATTATGACATTAATTCACAAATTTAATTAAATTATAAACATGATTTAAGCGCAATAAAAAAAAACTAGCTTATCACTTTAAACAAGTATAATATTAGAAATGATGGCTTTGACCCACAAGTTCAAATAATTTATAAACTAAAATATTTACTTTTTTAAACCTTAGCTGTCATTTCGTTTTTCAAGTGAGATTAATCTAATTCTAGCACATCTAGAAATGCGTTAGGGAGCAGCTAGTTTCAATGCACGCGGCACACAGTGGACAATTTATTCATTTGCAGAAATTCCCACCTCAGATTTATTTTTCAAAAATGCGTTTTTTCATTTATTTATCCGATCTTAAATTTCTTTCTCAAGCCTGGTTTCAAAACCACATTATCTCAATCCATTCATTCGCAGAAATCCCCACCTCAGATTTATTTTTCAAAAATGACTTTTTTCATTTATTTATCCGAAAACACCCTAACTCAAATTTCTTTTAAAGAGGTCCCTTCTCCGACCTGGTTTCAAAACCACCTTATCTCAATTTTTTTGTTCAAAAACGTGATCTTAAAATTATTATTCGAAAACTGTCCCCACAGAATATGTTTCTAAGAAACCCAACATTGATTCTTTTTTTTTCAAAAACATCATAGAGTTCATATTTTTATTCGAAAACATTTGTTTCAAAAATGCCCTGTCCAGAAACTGTATTTTAAAAACGCCTTAAATCAGAATTTCTTTCAGAAATACCCTATTTAAATTATTTTTTGTCCTAAGAACATCATATTTAAAATTTTTTATTCGAAAATGGGCCATCCCAAAAATTTTTCTAAAACGCCCTATCTCATAAATTGTTATGCAAAAATGCGCTCACGCAGAATTTGTTTCAAAAACACCCAATCTCCATTTTCATTTAAAATTTTTATTCGAAATCGGCTTATCTTAGAACTTATCTCAATAACGTCCTATCTCAAAGTTGTTATTCGAAACATTTATCTAAGATTTATTTTCCTTTGTTTATTTTCCGACAGGTTGGAAAGTTGAGGCAACTTTTACAAAACCAAATTTGACAAGGGATGACGGAAAATCATTTCAACATACATCATACATCTCAGAACTTGGTTCAAAAATGCTCTATATACACACTATCTATCTCGTGTCTCTTTTTTATTTGTACTCACAGTGGTTTATATGTTAACATAGATTTTGGTTCCACCTTTTTTAAATTTTCCTAAGATTTGTTTATTCTTTCTTGTTTGCTTTAATTTCTTTGCATTGCGATAGTCACCAGACCAACGATGGTCATAATTTGGCTGGATTTTATGTAGGCAATCAAATATTTTTAGCATACATTTTTGGGGACTAAAAATAAGAAAGTTTACGTTCACATCATAAAACCGTAAAATAGCTTATTAAGGCACACATTGGCGCATATATATAAACAAAAATACAAATGTTTATGAAAATGTAAAAGTAAGCAAAAAGAAAATGCATAAATCTAGAAATCACTATCAGATTTTTAATGGAACTTCTCGTTAATGAGTATCATGCAAATATACAAAGTAGGCTCCCTGGTGAAAAGCCAATTATTTCTTTTTTAAGAACGATAACAGGCCTGGAGCCGGATTTCAGGTATTACTAAGATTCCCTTGGATGATGTCCCTGTTTATAACGGCGACTCAGGCATGCGTGCGAGGAGTTGGTCTATTGGTCGGGTTGTAAGTATAAGTATGAGAGAGCAGGCAGTGAGTAAAACAATAACAATAATAAGAAGGGCTTGGCGGTCGACGCGATTAAAGCAAAACCTATGAAGAGATGTATCGTGGTTGAATATATTATTTTAAAATTTTGCAAAGGTCAGTCCGGTAGATTTGCTATTTTGCTCTTACGAAAATTTAGATTTAAGTTTTATATATATTTCAGATACGAAATTTCGCTTTAAAAAAATCCCCATTGGTACGACTAATGATGAATAAAAATCAAGAACACATCTGTAAACCAAATTTTAATCAGAGACTAGTTTGTGTGGAAAACACAAGCATTTTCGCATACTTAATTATCGGTATATCCCTTCTTCCTACTTGTTTTGTGCTAACATATAACATTGGACCGAAGTTAAGACTCATTTAATGTTCATGAATTCTGAATTTTTCGCTCATACCCTGAATATAAAGCCGAGCATATTTGGTAGACAACTTAATTTTCCACTCACAGACCACTTCCACACGCTGCTTGCTGCAGTTTTGCGTTTTACTCCAAAAAAAAATGTTGTTTTTAATTGTATTGAAATTTTGTCTGCCCTATTTATTTACGAACACACTACAACCTCAATAGTCGCCTACGTCCACAGCGCCCACCACAGCCAACATTGACGCATCGTGTGGGAGATCCATAAAATATTCCCCCTTTTTCTCCATGGTTTTCATAATTTTTTCTTTGGCTTCCAAGCGAGTGAAGTAAGCGATCTTTGTCTAAAAATATATCAACTAAATCCATTAGTTATGCTCTAGCAAAGTAGTTCAACGCAATCATTTAAAACTTTTTAGACAAACGATAGAGAAAATGAAATTAAATTGTTAATAAATTTGTGTTTTAAATTTCTTAAAATATCACATTTGGGTGGATACAAAATGTTTTGTGTGTCGTTTGATTTGGCGGACTTTTGTCGTTGGCTTAATTATGCTGACGTGTCGTGAAATATTTTCTCAAATAGTTTGAGTGAATTATGGGGGCTTTCAAATGTTACCAACAGACCCGGGAGACTTTACGCTGTTCAAACTTTGAATTTTATTTATGCAGTCAAGTCTATAGAAAGGGGGATCGGCGATGTGCTCACTGGTCTGTGTTGCTGGTTTTCCAAAAAAAAAGTTAGGGTAGTCTTCTCCCCGTCCGATGTTATCTGCTACATTCTCATCTTATTCTTGGGGCATGATGAAATTAGTTCATTCTCCAGTGAAGACAGCAAAACGTATATTAAGAGCACCGTCTTTTAGAAACTCTACCATACTGCGCACAATCTGTTTCTGTAGACCATCGACTACCTGAAAAGCTAAAAATTGTATATTTCGATGCCTTGCTTTCAACATAACTAATTTCCTACAGGGTGTCACTTTCATATGCAAACAAAGTACATGCTCTCTTTACTTTATCATAGAGACAGATATGTACAAGTACGCCTCCATCGCTTTCAGTTCATTTCGCTTGCCAAACGGTAGCAATTTCGAACTCAATCCGATTGTCAAAATATCACACCTTACCGTCAATATTTTTGTCTGCTTTTTGTTTATAATGTTTTGTGCTTGTTTTTCGACACCTCATTCACTGACAATTACAACAAATAACTATATACAAAACAATTTTAGATAAGCGTTTCCCCTTGTCCTTATGTCATTCATTTGAAGTGATTACTTTTGGGTGTTAAAGACATGTGAAGCGTGTACAAGATTGGCTTTTTATTTGGATTTAGATAGTTGAATTTGGATAGCCATTCGTAGATAAAGAAATTATTAAAAAAAAGCTGATATAATGACATGTTCTTTATTGATAGAGGCATAAGCATCCTCTTTCATCATCAGGTATCAGCTGAAACTCGTATTTTCTAAATAAATATTAATGTAATTGTCTCTTATAGACGCCCAATGTCATGTAGTCGGAGTGCAGCATAGGCTGTATATAGTTCTAGAATAGTGGGCAACATAAAGTTTATAATAATTACCAGAAGACCCTGACCACGTTTCGATGCATCTCGGAACTTATAGTAGACCGAGTCCAATATTAATCATTGTATCTCCCGTTGAGATATGGAACTTAATCACATCGCTTATTGCAGTACTCATTAGCACCGTTTATTTGATACTTATATTGTACATACACATTTTCAGTCACCCTGGTCCACATATTGCTCGTTAACTCCGAAAATAGTAGAGTAAACGTAATAAGGAATATCTTAAATTTTAAGTTAGCCGTCTAGAAAAGCAACGGTGAAAGCCCGATTCAATTCCATTAAGCTGTTTTTGAGTGATGCGCGCCCAAACATATAGACAGACAGACAAAAATTCTCAAAACTGTTGATTTGGCTGCTTTTGGCTTGATAATGATCCCTCCTATCAAATTTGTTTGAACATATGCAATGTACAAAAACAATTTTATTATATGTAGGAGCAACTTCGAGTCTGTATACATTTTTGAAACAGTGGGAGTCTGCCTGCCAGGTAATACTTGCTTTCTTCCAATATCGTAAATGTTTTGTACCAGATATCTAATATTGGGTAAAAGGATATCATCAATAAGCAATCCAAGTAAGATACGGAAGGGACGATTCAGAGAGGAAGAAAGAGGGAAGGGTAATAGCAAGAAAATTGGACTCCGAGATACAAAAGGCACGATCCAAAATAAAGCCAAGACTGAGCAACTAATCAATTTAGTCTACCAATGCGAGGATAATTCACCATAGAGCTGCATTAAGGGTTTGAGCTCTTTCGGGAAACATTTTGTTCCTCTCGGTATTAAGAGGTGGGATCGTTGTAGTAAAGCTTGCAAACTATCGATAGTCGAGACAACTACTTATTGATAGCCTCAATTAAAAACTTGATATCCCGAGAATCGAAAGTAAACGTTAACTTGCTTACTTACTATCACTAGTATCGATAATAAATAGTTGCGTTATTTTAGGACCACCGATAGTATCGATAGTGCCATCGTTAGTTTACAGCTCTAATTTATATGACTTTCTCATAATTTATTTTACCGTATTTCCCAAAAATTCACAAACATTCTTCGTTATCAAATTCCACACAAAAAACTTATCGAAAACAAAATCTTATATTTCATAAGTTTTTCTTCAATTGTAAATTTTCAAAACAATAAACATTTGGCGTTGAAGTTCATGAATGAAATATTTCGCGTTCGGATTTCGGATATCAAAAATTGTTGTTGATCAGCATAAACAAAACGCTGATTTGTTAGTTCCGTTCAATTATTATGTACCCCTCAGTGTGTATACGAATGTAGGAATTTCAAAGTGCAAGAATTTTTTAAGTTCCCATATTTAGCGCCAAAGTTGGCACTAAGCAGAAATGAAACAAAAACCAAAACAAAGAAAACAACAACCCGCCATTTAGTAGACATTTATTGTATTCAAGTTGTACAAGAATATGATATGAAAAATTTTGAATAAAAAAATCACAAACAAAAAAAAGATGAAAAAAAATCCTTAAGTTACCCAATTGAGTCACCCGAGAAGCAATAATGCAACACAATATGAGGTAGATAAACATGTGGGATATGAGTTTATGTCGTGTAGCCGACGAAAAATGTGACCAACGTTAGCACTGAACGCTTATGCGCTATGTGTGTACCCACAGACATATCTAGACACCAACGTATTTACGTACGTAACAAAAAAACCAACTTAAGGAATCTCATATGCGCGCCTCCTTCAAAGATATCCAGTAACCCAGTACAGGCGTCTTTGACTTGCCCCGGATATAAAAGAAAGAAAAAAATATGCGCTGAACTTATTCATATTTAAATTCTTTTCACACATACCTACAATTGCAACCCTGTAGGGAAAATCTCTTGTGCATCCGACACTCCTTTTAGTTGCTGAGTATATGGGTGAACAACGGTAGCTCATAATAAAGTATAATTTGGATACTTTTATGAATTGGAAATATGTGGCAGTCTTGGAATATTCGTACCAAGTTAAGCCTCGTTGGCAGCTCTAATTTCAAATATTTTGATTAAACCATTACTTATAGCTAAACTGTCGCAGTAAAGGACACTCATATTGGCATATTTTATATGATTTTTAAAGAATTGAAAAAATTAGCCACCAAGCAGAAACGTGCTTGGTGGCAACAATGCAGTAAAATTTTTTAATGTATTACATTACCTACAAACGAGTTTACATGTGGTTGAATTGGACCAGTTTCGAATTAGTCGCGGGTTTACAAATACATATATAAATACACTTCTATATACTTAAAACAAAAATAGTTTCGCTGCGAAACCAGCTCAAAATCCTTTTTTTTTATTTCCATATTAACATTTTTTTTTTAATTCGCAAATAATTTGTAATAAGTGGCAATATTGTGTAAACAGCCTTAGTGGCAATATTTAGAAAAACTGGAGTGCATTATCTCCTTGAAAATTGTACTCATTTATTTTGCAGCAGGTTTTGGGATTGTGGCGGTTCTCCAAATATAAAAATACAAAAAAAAAAAAAATTATGTGGCAACTCTGCGAAAATATATTTTTTTTGAAAAGGCACTTGAAATATCTTTCGCTTGATATCCATTGTTGTACAATTGTTTTACTTCTTAAATAATTTTGAATATGTGGCAAGCTTGTAAAACATCCGCAGTGGCAACACCTAGGTAAAAAGACCCAGAATGTATGAAATTGAAAAAAAAAAAAAAACTTTGATTGAAACTGGTGAAATGGTTCTCATTTGGTTTTTGATTTTCGTCATCTCATACACACATTTTCCCACTCAAAAGCCAACTAAATTACTTATGTACATTCATATATGTAGAAATACCCTGCTGTGCCAGCAATGCCTGGCTGTTTGCACGCACTTTTCCTCCGTCCTTTCGAACGAACATTCTTTTGGTCACCCTGTCCTTTGGCCGCTGTCGTCTGTCTAGCAATACCTGTGCCGGTTTGTATATTTTGGTTTATTTATCCCACCTACTAATTTGTACCCTTATCCATTGGATTCTTAGTCGGCCTTTAAACTGTGAGTCAGCCGATTCAAGCTTCCCTCCGATAAGTCCATATCTCTGTCAGTATTTCCATCTATCAGTCCATATTCTGCTACTCCATTTCCACTTCGGTGTGAGTTCATCAAACCATGTTGATCCATTTGGGTGTCTGATCGTCCATGCCCTTCTATCTGCTCGTCTTCTCAACCTATAAGCTAGCGTCTTGTGCCGTCCAGCCTACTCCTCGTTCTTATATTTATATATCAAGAACTTTGCATGTTATCTGTTTCGAAATCGCTTAGTTGCGAGGCTCACTTGGACACAAAATATGCAGACGAAACCGGTTACGAAGACTAAGTAAGACCGTAAGTAACCGCAACTCTTACTATGATTATAACCGTAAATTAAACTGTAATGGTTACAGCCTCACCGTCTCACTGTAAGAGTAGTTAAAGAGAAATGTGGATACAATTCTTCATTTTAAATCAGGTTACGGTTATGTTTACGGCTACGACAAAGAGCTTGTTTATGGTTATGGCTGTGGTTTTTGTAACAGTTAGGGTTACCGCTATGGTTCTGGTAACAGCTACGGCTACGAAGCATGTAATGCGAATCCTATTTTCCCCACGTAGTTCTTCAACTTCAGAGAAAATATTTTCTGAAGCAACTCAAGATGGAGCAAGAAGTCACAACTTTAAAAGAAGGATTTCAAACTAAAGTCTTTTCAAACTCTAAAATACCCTACGACTGGTATTGGTCCTTTATTGAAGAGTTATTTTATTATTTTGTCACAATTGGGTATATGAAATACGGAACTGCTCGAACTCATACTTCTTCTCTTTTTTATTTTTGTTGTTTTGTGACAGCCACATACAATTTGAGCTAGATAAAAAGTACGACTATATGATTTGCAGTAAAAAGAAATCAGCAAACAAATTGAAGCAATAATTATATGCTGCAGAAATCGCCCGAGGGACCCCCATGTCACCACACTGCACATGTGTGCAAAATCAGCGCTCGACTTATCAGCATTTTTGACTTGTTGCGTGAAATTATAATTTTAACATTTTTTCTAAATTCATTTCTGAATCTTTTTTGCTTGCCTTTTTTTTAATCTATTTCCCTACTTTTTACGAGTGCGATATGTGTAAATGTAGATATCCTTGCAAAAAATGCGATTAGTCTAGGATGAATCCGGGATGAGTCGCAAAGGAGCATGCGGCCAATGCCAGTTTTGATCTCTTTGTATGGGTTGAAGTGATCCCTTTTGTTTGAGCATGTCCTATGAAGAGACTTCCCTTAAGTCCCTTTCATGCCCAAAAGGGTAGTGTCGGACAGATTCCCTTTGTTCCCCTACGGGTACGGTCGGGCAAGTTTACTTTCAACACCTAAAAGTAGGCTACAGAAATTAAAATCGAATATTTGGGATCAATTGTAGCCCACTGTAGACGCAAGGTATTGATCGCGGATCACTCTCTTTAGAGATCAGTCTCACGATTTTTGCAGGGTATATTTCAGCGCATGTGCACTTACATTGATATGTAGATATGTATGTACGAGTATATATTTGAGGCTTGGCTGCGTGTTTCCACTCTTTTATCGGCCTTTGCTCTGCGGATGGAAAGGGGTTGTAGCTAAGCTGCCAGCCATTATTGGCATCGAAAGCGAAATTCAAGCGTGCGCAATGTGACTACTCCTTTTATAATGTTTTTTTTAACTGTTTTTGTTGTTGCTTTGTTAATTTGCACATTTCTCGCATAGAATTGCAAAAATGAAAATTCTAAAGTGTCACTCATTTCAGTTACAAAAGTGTGAGAAACTACTTGCAATTGCGGTTTTTTGGCTGGAGGGAGGGTTCACATCTTGGCTAGTGGGGTTTGTGTGGGAATAATTTGATTTAATTAAAATGCCATTTCCTTAATGATTTCGAATTTTGCACAATTTATGGCGATGTAAAAAAATATGAAGGCACCCAAAAAGCAAAGTAGACGAAGGGTGAATTAATAAAAAGTGTTTTACTTTTATGAAAAAAAATTAAAAAATTATAATTGTAAATATAGTTTTACAAATAACATATTTACTAATATATATTTTGTAAAAGTATGCCTCTCACTTTTAAATTTTCGTTATTTATAACAAGTTGTTCTTGACCTTTATAAAATAAATTAGAGGGGCCGGCAGACTTTGTCCAGCCCAGATATTTACCTGAATGGATCTAGAAATATTGGCTTTTCCTATCCCTATCATTATCTCTTTCACTATCCCCATTCCTATCCCAATCCCTATCCCTATAGATGTAACTATTTCACACACACACAATTCCACTTCACCATCGATCGATCCATTATTGAGCTTTTCTAACAAAAAATAATTATAAAAATTCGCATCATACAAAATGTATGGGAAAATAAAATTTTTTTTCAGGAATTTTTAACCTCACTTTCTTTTATATACATATATAGATAAATAAATATTGAAAACGCTTAAAAGTTTAATCGAAATTTAATGAATCGGGAAATTCTATTAATCGAGAATGATTCATTTATCAAGTTAAGATTAATTGACATGTTCGATATATTGATTAATCGCACATTCCCAGTTTTTATGACTTTTGAGCACTTGATTTAATACTGCTGTAAAAAAGAAATAAAAACAAATATTTGCTTTTCGTAAACTTGTAGCACGTTTTTTGTATGTGACACGCTTTCCACTATTTGTCGAAGAAAGAAAAAATTAAATATTTACCAACATTGCTTACATACTACAAATTCATACAAACTGTTTAAGAGTTTTTATTTACTTACGTTTTTCAAACATAGCAACTGTGTGAAATACAGGGTGTGCTGTATTATATATTTACCTTAACACAAAAAGTATTTGAAGTGTGAAAATCGATGGAGCGCTAACTGACCGCCCGTTGGAACGATAACTTTTGCAAGGGTTTCGTGTTGCATTGGCGTAATCGGTCGATAATACTGCCCTGTGATACAAAAAATGTTGAAAATAATGGAAAAAGTGTCATAATTAAATTTCCTTTAGGGCTATTTTAAATTCGAAATTTTGATTTTCTGTTATTATATGAATCAGCTATTATGAATTTATAATTTAAAAAATTATATAGATGTCCGAAAAGCGATTGATGAGAAATTGGTGACTTCGAAACATGTTATCCCATACCCTTGCGTGCAATTAAAAATACCTTTAAACGTATGATAGTATATGGATGTACGATTAATTAATTAGCATGTTAATTAATCAATACTCGGTTAATTAATTAATCCGACAACAATAATTATCTATTAATTAAAACGATTCACTTCCTATATAATCACATTTCGATTGATTTTGTTCATAATCTTATTAGTTAGACTATACAGAAAACTGAGAAATCACAACTTGATTAATCAGACAACTTCAATCAGCGAGCGCAACAGTTGGGCTCTAATTCGCTGCGGTATGGTCATTAAATTGCGAGGCTAACTCTGTTTGCCAAATAAGTCGTCCAGAGTGACCTAGCTGCCGAGTCGTAGGTGCGTTGAATCGCGTGTTGATGCCGTCTAGCCTCAGAATTGTGGCAAAAGCTTCCAGGAGAGAATTTTTAAGACTCATTGCTCCTATTGAGAGTATTCAACTTAAAATTTAGCCTTGAGCTCGTTTCTAGTCATGGTACTTAACATTTTCAATTTTTAAACTTGTTGACCTTTTGATAACTTCAAAGTGTTTTGATATCAATTTTACGCCACACCCTGTTTACTTCCTTCCTAACGCTAGTATATAACAGTCTGACGTATCTCGATTTAAATTTTTTTCGGTTTCAATATAATAAGCGTATTTCTCTAAGAAATAGTCAAACACTAAGCTTGTCAATCTAATCAGGTAAAATAAATCATGTATTAGGGTTGGTTGAAAAAACACATTTTTTCCCTTAAATTGTAAACTGTCTAAAAAAGAAAATTAGTAATAACTAATTTTGCTCAATATTTGTGGTCCACTCGGTTTTGAAATAAATAAATAATAGTTTCAAAGCAACATTTTTTTTGTTCAGATTCATTTAAATAAAAGAGGGGTGATTGTTTTCCTTTTGTGGGTTTTCACTTAAATTACGAAAATAAAGAGAACTTTTTTTCCAACTTGTGATTTTCCATTAACTTTCGGGGGAACACCGCGCTGCTTCAAGAACACCGTTAAGCATTTTTTTTTTCGTTGATTAATTTTTTTTCAAGCCACCCTCATATGCATAAGCGCTGTTAAACACTTTTTCAATATTTCTTTTTATAATCTTGCTCACTCTTTCTTTATTCTATTTCTATTGAAGTTTGCTATGTTTGCTTATTAATGTTTTCCATTTGCTTGTCATCCAAATAAACATTAACAGCAATCTATGTGGTATAACACGTTGTCAAAACTGTGGTTATTACATACATACATACTTTCTTTTCATTCACATTAGGGTGTGTCCCATTTGTGTGGGAAAACAATTTCTGTTAACCCATAGAGCAAGTTACACTAGAAGAAATTTTTGTTTAATTATGTACATAAACGTGAAAAAACTTCCGGTTCAAGAGAATAGGTGTCACAAAAATGAAAATTTTGTAAGTACAAATGAGCAGAAGGCCCCAGGTTGCAGCCCCAGGGCAGTTAACTTCAGCGTAAGATGTAGGCTTTGCAATCGGTAGATTTTCCGCTTTAGCAAAATCAATTTTTTCTGTTCAATACTTGCCAAAAAATGATATTCAGGTCAGCATTTCCTGTTAGTTACCAAAGACCTTGAACTTTAATTTATGTCTTAGTTTAAAAGCCAAGAAAGGAAATTCACACATTTTTCCGATAAACAGGAAGTTGGCATTTTTTAAAATTAAGAAAATCTTAGTCAGTGATGGTAATAATTTTTTGATTCAAGGTTCGTCACTCATCATCGCTGGGATTCTTATAACTCTTTCTTGTGGGGGAGCGGAGTATGAGTCCTAATACAAAGGCTCTACAGGGTGTGTTTCTTTAACAAAAAGTCAACCATTCAGATAGTTAGAAGGGTACCTTTCCAACCTCGATCGCACAAGTCATCAGCGAAACACAGTGGATGGAGAATATTTAATGAATCACATCCGGAGTCTCTTGGTTTATTTGCCATAAGCAGGGTCAGAAAAAAAGTGGAATCACTTAACACTAAATTAGCCAAAAAGTAATTCAACTCAAAGAGCCAACTGAAAAAGAGAAACCAAATTTAAAAAACATTCTTAGAAAACGTTTCAAACAACCAAAAACGAAAGTATCTGCACATTTGTAAATAGAACAAAGCAATCAAGGGAAAGCTAAAAATATCGCGAGACATCAAGCCAATTTTAACGTAAACATCGTAAAAAATGTCAAAACAAGCAACAGAAAAAAAATTTTGCCAGAAGCAATTGGCACCCAATTGAAGAAAACTCTGGCTAAGAAAATCGATCATCAGTGCGGTTCATTGACCAAAGCCCAAAAAAAATAATAAAACAAAATCATTGATCATTTACTTATAGTTATCACTCGTACTAGCACTAAAGGCAGCTGTAGACTCAAATAATAATGAATACTAACCTAAGTGAGTACTCACTATATATTCACCGTTGCATGTATCCGTTTTGAACCCATTTAAGTTACATACTTGACGATCGCCTGCCAACTCGATCAACTCAATGACAGCAATGTTAACGGCACATTAGCGCCGAAATAAGAAAACAACAACAAAATGCTGATTATTGCTTGACGCGTATTCCCAACCCAAAGTGTCACATTTGAACTGCGCCACACCATGCCACCTCACATCTCACCACACCACACTACACCGATGACAATGTTGCCAGCGACGAGTGAGAAAACAATTTGAGAATTTCAGATCATTTACAGTTAAATTTTCAAATCAATACAACAATTCGTATGAAGTAGAAAGCGGGAATATTTAGCGCACATTTGATAAATAGTTGCAACAACAAAAACACACAAAAACGTTAAAAAAATGTGTTCCTGCTGCAGCGCAGAGAGGTTCGTGTGGTGATGAAGCGCTTCCATTGTCAGTCGAAAAACGTCGAAATATTGTGACGTTAGTCTTTCATCTTGATATTTGCTTTTTTTTCAGTAAAACCCTTTTGTCATGCGATTTGAATGTGATTATTTTTGTGCGCTAACGTATAGGATGACGTTTTTGGAGAGTTAAATATTCGGTAACGATTAATTTCGAAACCAATTGAGCATATCTGGCAACGTTTTTAGTTTTATATTGAGCTTAGTTTATTTTTGGTGCGATTGTGGCAAGTCGAGAGATTTTGGCCAAAGAACTCAGCCCATTGCTGTTGAGAACACTTTCCTCCTCTTCTATACATGTGCAGCTGCGATAGTAGGGATGTGACCTCGAGTCAGAAAAATCGATTACTCGACAGTAGATTTTTTTGTTTAGAGATAAATCGACTTGTGAAAAATCGATTTCTAAAGAAAATAATTAACTTATTTACAAAAAGCGATATAAAATGTATAATTTTTATAAACCATCGATATGAAAAAAAAAATCGATTAAAGTAGCAGTGGATTATCTATTCGCAACACTAATCATCAGAGCTTATTGCCATTCTAGCGGCGTGGATGCCTATTAGCCAGTGTCCGGTGAGAACTCTTACCCGGATAATATCACCGTTTTAATAAGGATCAAAAGTGTTGCGGTCCCCGGTTGCGGTCCCCGATCGCGGTTCCGATAGAGTCAGTATGGAGGCTTGGTTAAAAACAACAGATTATGAATTTTCATCGTCAGATTTAATGATAAGCAATTTGAACCAAAAATCGCGGTTTTATACTACTATAATTCTCTATTTCTCTAAAAGAACACCCTTTATATATAAATAAATTCGCCAATAAAATGCTTATTTTCTAACTGTAAATAAGCGCACCTAAATAGTTCGGCCTCCTATTGGCTCTTGAGTGTTATTGTACGTTGATCACCGATCAACAAAAAAACTCGGGCCGGCATTTAAAAATAAAAACTCAAAAGAAGGAAGTACTCGCTCACTCTGAATACTGATGGCTTTTGGATGGGTGTGAAATTGAAATGCAAATGTGACAATATTTGCGTCTTAATGCGCCTCAAACAATTCAAATCAAAACATTTTAATTCGATTCGATATGAACCGATTTGATTTGAATCCGATTTGGTGCGCGAATGAGTACACGTACAATCCAATAGAGTACAATGGAGCATTTGTTGAACTTTGCTTATCTATACATATGAGAAAATTCTTACATGCTGGTATTAAACAAAAATGTAAACAGTCAAAGGAACGGGTTTTAGAATTTTTGTCTGCCTCTGTTTATGTTTGTTCGTGCATCACTCAGTACTGCTCCTACATTATTGAATGCAAGTTCCACCTATGTATTGCTAGATGTCCAACTTAAAGTCGAAGAGCCATTTTAAGGCACGGAAATATTTAATTCCTGCTGTACACAGTAGTGACAATAAAAGTTGGCTCAAAATTTGTTTACACATATACATTTTTTCCTGCCAAAAATGTTAAAATTTGCTCTACTCAACGACCACATGAGCTTGCTGTGGAAATTTTGTATGGAAAGATTTGCGGTTATTAATTTTTACTACCGCAATAAGCAATATACCCCACAGTACATTGTTTAGTTTGCTTTATAGCAGACTTAATGTTATGTACATATATATGCAAAGACGATTGCATGCATAAATATTTCTCTATCTCTGCGACAGCACGATATAGTTGGAGCCATAAGTGGTCTCTTAGCGTTCATTTCGTTGAAAACATTTTGACCTTTTTTCCGCATTTTTTGTTCTTTTTAAATAAATTTTATTTTTAAATTTCGCTTTTTTAATATTTTTTTCTCTATCGATTGCCTCTTATTGCTTTCCTATTTCCATTGAATCGCTGTTCTTCCCTATTGACGTGCGATTCACTTAGTCAGTTGTCAAGCCCCTTCACACTGCGCAGCGCTGAGTGTCTTCGTGCATTTCGTCTTGGACTACCATAGCACCTGGTGCGCGATCGTTTTGATCGTTTGAATCATTTTTTTATTTTTTTTTTCATTGCAAACCAATTCTCTTTCTTTTTTTGTGTTTCACATTCTTGTTTTTGGGTTATTTTTGGTAATTTTATTGGTCGCCATTTGATGTCTCTGCGTCTTTGTGTGCTCCATCATATCATTATTTAGTGTTCTTTATTGTTGTTAGAAATTTTGTAGGCAAACCGGCATTTAAAATTCTAAAATTGTTGCAGCATTAGTCAATGCGCTTGTTTGGTTACCCTGAAAAGGTTTTGGGGGCGTCGCATTTTACGAGCTGCAAGCATTAATTTTGCGTTTAAGATGTGATTGCTATTTTAAGTGACTCAAACTACTTTTCGGTGTTTTTTTTAATGGAATTAGAATATTAAAAAAAATTCGAAACTTAACACTTTAATTTTTTTTGAGTAATGTTAAATTTGCTTTCCAAAAGCTTCAATCAAAAATGGAAAAACAAAAATGTTTTCAAAAAATTCAGGTTTTCTGGAAGTTAAAATTTTTTTTATCAAGTTTAAAAAAATGTTAATTATGAATGCTTATTCTTTAAGCGAATTTTCTTCTTCCGAATTTTTGTCAGTCAAAATTTAATAAAATGTGTTTTTTTTTGTATAAATTTGCCAAAATTGTATGTGATATGAAAACGTTTTCTTAACTCTTACTTGAATTTTCTCCCATCAATACTTCTTAACCAAAGCTTTTTTTTTAATTATAAATTTGTTGTACTATTAACCAAAATTAAAAAACAATTCAACAATAGTCAAAAAGTGTTAAAGAGATTTGTTTTTCTTCATCCCTTTTTCTTAATCAATGCACAAAAAACTTTAGTTTTTAAATTTCCAAAAAGATTCTTTTTATAAAATCTTTTTAGTGATAAAAAACTTTAAAAACTTATTTAATTAAATTTAGCAAGACTGTATGTTTCAAGAAAACTTTTCAGCTGTTGCAAATTTTTTTCTATCAATATTTCAAAGTTAAATAAATTATAAAAAAATTATAAAATTTCAATTTCAATTTTCAAACTTTTAATTAACTCTCCTGAAAATTTGCTTCTATTAATTTTGCAAATAAAAATTAAAAAAAATTTTTTTATCAATTTTACTTTTTACCATTTTCTTACACAGGGTTTTTTCACATTTTTCTAACGAAATTAAGTTTTATGTTTAAAAAATCAAAATGATTTCTGACGTCATGTGGATTTACTCAAATAAATTTTTGGGAATCAAAAATTTAAAAAAGTTCATTAAATTAAAAAAAAAAAAAATATTTAGAAATTTTTTTTTCTGAAATCTGTAGGGAGTTTCTTTGGTCAAATTTACTTAATACACATTTTTTTTTTACTAAATTTAAAACACATTCGTAATATATAAAATATATCCCATATAGGGCGTGGCATCACACACTTATTGGAAACTGTATACAGATTATAGATATAAAGCAAATATCATCAAAAGGAGCCAAATAGTTTCAGAGTTATGGCGAACGAAAAGTTTATATTTGCCAGGAGTCGTGGCATAACCCACCTTGCAAAAACTGTATATTCCCTATCCTGTATCCAATGACTACTTGAACCTACTGCGAACGGTTCATATAGAACGGTGCAGGACTTCGGACGCCTATAAAGGACAAACATACACCTTAATTTTTATGTATAAGACTTCAAAGAAAATCACAGCTCGTGCAATATTTTGAGTCACTGTACACAAAAGCATAAGTAGTTATATGATAATCAGATCTTGCAGTGTGAGTTAATGGATTTCGCCTTTTAAGCGCTTCTCAAAAATAGAGCAGCAGTAAAGTCACTTAATTTCATTATTGATTTTAATGCTGAAGGCGAGCAATAAAATGCTATTTGAATACATAATAATAATTGATTTTAAAATATTTAGTTCACCAAACAAAGGTTTTCAACTTTTTTTTATTTATTCAACACGACTTCAACTGGTTTATGGTTGTTATGCATTTTGGGAATTTAAAAATGTTCAAACGCACGTATTTTATGTCAAAAAATTCGACCAACTTGATTAATAACAAATGTGACAGTTATGGACTGGTTCTAGCACATTTCGATTTGAATTTTTTGACACATTTACTACATAAAGACTGCCGTACATTTCGCATTTGCATACACCTGCGGTCTATAGAGCTCTCGACCACGTGCAGCAATGAAAACATGAAATTGTTCGGCTGAATTTGTAATAAACAAACTATTTCTGGGTGTGTTAAAATTAGGCTGACCAGAAAAAAACCTGATTATGTTTAGATACAACGAGGGCCGTTGGCTGAGTCAAAGAGTCGCGATGTATGGTTCGTAATCATAGAAAGCGTCGAATGGAGATGAGATATGCTTTGGAGTATTCGATAGAAAAGTTCTCCGGAAGATGTATGGTCCTACCCGTGATGTCAGCGGCGACTATTTGCAGAAAACTGAACTGTAGGAGCTTTACGCATATGTGAGCATAGTCCAATAAATTAAAGCCCAAAGGCTCTGGTGGTTGAGTGATATTATTCGAATGGAAAAAGAGCTTCCGAATACGACAGCAGAGGAAGAGGAGCCCTTGACGGATATAGAAAAACAGGTAGAGAATGGCCGGACCTTCCTTGGTGTTCCCAATTGGCGGCAGTGTGCTGATTAGGGGGCTTCCATAGAGAAATCGGACGAATTTCGGACATTACAACAAAAAATATATACTAATTAAAATATTATATAAAAATTGTTATATCTTCACTTGAAATATGTAAAAGTCAGGTATGTGGACGAAATCGGACAAGCAGGGGGTGGGTTCAAAATGGCTAAAAATCGCGGACGTCTTTTATGGAAGCCCCCTTAACATTATGTTTTGCGTGAAAAAAAATAACAGCGCAATCAATAATAATACTATCGGTACACTGCGCCTTCAGTTTCAATGGTTAAGAAGTGGTTTACTGAGTTAAGTTGTCACAACGACACAAGTGTCGCCGAACATTCAGGAGTAGTCATAACAGAAATTGTTATAAAATGAGACAAAGGGGAGTGAAAGTTCTTGAAATAGCTGAGCCCACAAGTATTTCTTACATGAATATTTGGATATGAAAAGACTATGAGCGCGATGGGTGTTGCGATTCAGGGGAGTTTGGCATTGCTTAACAGAAATCCGAGTTGGCCAAAAGGTAGGTACTGAATTCCCGAAATGCCGCGCATTCTACTGCTGCCTATTTATATCATTTAAAAGTCATCAGTTTCTGTGTCCGCTCTGCAGCTCACCAACTAAAGCTGGGCATTCAATGTTCGCTTTCACCCGTACTCCGTCCTCCTTACTTGCCCATTTATATTTTCGGCGCATTATCAGTCATGTTATTTGTAACAAAAGTTTTTCACTTGAAATCCATACGCCACATTTCACCAACACTCACGCTGTCTGCCCTATCTAATCGTGCAAGTTATCAGAATTTTATAAATTTCAGTTTTTCTCCCTAATTTCTTAACAACTCTATAAATTCCAATGCGTCCGTATGGGCTTAAAGTTATTTTCTGTCTTTCGAAATGTCGCGTGCGCTCACAGAACTCAAAACAGTGTTGTTTTCTACAAATTTAATCATAGCGCCCATCGCACCCGCTAAATCAGAAAAAAAGCTCATCCTCTTTCCTTCTTCATTTGATATATAGGCAATTGAAAAACTATTAAATTGTTGAAAGTTAAATACGAGTAGATACTCACTTGTTATTCCATACGTTGTAGCATTTTTCACTATTTGATTGGCATATGATTTGTTGTTACTTTTGTATCTATTTGTAATTGCATTTGTTGTTATTTTGTATCTATTTGTAATTGCATTTGTTGTTATTTTTATACCTTTCATGAACATAAAATGGTATTATAACTTTGGTCCGATGTTTGTAAGTTTGAGAAGAAGAAGATAGAAGATAGACCCACTAATAAGTATACCGAAGTGATCAGGGCGATGAGCTGAGTCGATTTAGCTATGTCCGTCTGTCTGTCCGTCCGTCTGTCCGTCCGTCTGTCTGTTTGAACGCAAACTAGTCCCTCAGTTTGGGAGATATCTGAATGAAATTTGGTATGGGACCGCCATTTTGTAAATACAATACATAGCTTCCATACAATCGATGGTTCCGATAAATGGGGTTTGGCCTATAACTGTTGCAATTAAAAAGCTAGGAACGAAAAATTTTGTAGGTTTGGTACTTATTGTATAGCTCCCATACAATCGATTATTCCGATAAATGGGGTTTGGGCTATATATCGTTAAATTAACAGTTTTACAGAGTTTGTACTAATTGTGAGTAAGGATCGGACACTTATATCCGTGATACACATTCATGAAAGGTATAAAGTCTTCGGCACAGTCGAAGACAGTCCTTTCCTTACTTGGTTTTGTTTGAATTGTATGCTCTTTTCTAGTTTTTATAGTTTTTTTGGTAATTGGTATTCATATTATCAGCTCTATGTTGCAAGTTTGGCTTGAATATAAAGTATTTGCTTAGGTACTTAGTTTCGATATTACGAGGGCAGTGTGAAAATTCGGTGACTTTTTTTAATAAGAAAGAAAGTAAGAAGAGCGCTTCATACTTCTCATCAATAGGAATCACGGGTTTCACTGTCCGATGCTTAACTAAAACAAGTATAAACTGTGTGCAATTTGAAGTTCAGTAAAACTCCTACCTCAAATCAATGTGAAATCTATCCAAAAGCTCTGAATAATATTCGCCTGTAGTCGCGACACCTCTTATATTACAAAAACTGTGGAAGGCTGGCAAACAAAGTAGCTTGACTGTTTGATCTTTGATGCGTCCATGTTTAGTCTACGGAAACAGCACAGCTGCCAAAAATTCTTTCAGATTGCGATTGAACATCGCCAAACACTTCCTTGAAGTTGTCACACCGTTACACTTATGATCGAGCACTTGCATTCTCCATTCGTCAGATATCATTCCATGGATTTCATAGACGATTTCTGGTGTGACTACTTCCTTTAGGCGACCTGAACGTTCAGCCTCGTTAGTATTCGTACGACCTCAACTAAACTCAGTAAAGCACTTTTACCTATTGAGACTGATGTAACCGAGTCTATATAGTGTTTATCAAGACTTTCCTTGGTTTCGCTAATGATTTTTATGCAAAAAGGAATCAATTAAGCATTACAAACATAAGAAATTGTCTGTTTTTTAATTTTGTTAGAACCAGGGGCGGAATTACGGCATACGTTCCGTGATCGTTATCCGTTTTTTTAAGTCACAATAACGTTGAAACTGTCCAACTTTTTAAAAGAGTAATAATGCATAATTGAACCGATCGGTACTTCCAGCCAATTGCTCACGTATGCCGTCATTTCGAATTATGGGCTTCGAGCTATTGTGATTTCAAAATTCGCTTTCGATCACGGAACGTAGAACGTTTTTTTTCGTTAATAACAAAACTAAATTATCAAAATGTAACCGATAACATTGCAACGAAATAAATCAATGAAAATATCTCAAGTAAACTGTGCTGGCAATACCTTCAAGAGACGCATACATATCTCTCGGTTAAATCATATCAATTCGTGCAATATACACTTAATTTATGAGCATTGAAAAATTACCACGGGAATTATATTTTGCAAATAAGTAGATTATATAGTTATTTATATTATTAAAAAGCATTCCAAAAATCGAATGTTTACTTTTTTTTCGTATGTTAAGTTTGTATGTATGTCATACGGCCGACTGTTCGTGACGGCATTGCTAGCAGAATAACAACATAAAGCTTAGTGTTTTACCGTTATCAAGTACGTATCGTTTACGTTAATTAACAAATTAAATTATTTCGATAATTTCTTTTCGTTAATCAACGAATTGTAATTATTTTGATAATTTCACTATCGATTTTAGCACAAGAAATTATTTTGATAATTGCCTAAACGATAAAAACTAATTGATTTTTGTCGGTAAGCGATAATAATATCGTTACGATGCATCCTTGGTTAGAACCCATCAGGTTTGCGCCTTTAAATAGCTGTCAAACACAAACTAAATGACGCAACTTGCTCAAACTTTTACAGTAGGCTTTTAAGAGATGGTAGTTGACATGAGTAGTGTTGAATTCAAATTTACTGATCACATAATTCAAAAAGTCACCGAATTTTCAAACTGTCCTCGTAGTTATACATTCGTATGCACCCTCAACTCTGCACCGATAGTGGTCTTGAAGTGTACATGTGTATTAACAGGTATTAACACAGGAAAATATATGTTTACATGCATGTGTGTATGTTACTAGTATTAGTATTTTAGTTGAGTATTAGTAGGCGAATCACGGAAAGTTAAACCATGCCAAAAGGCGCCCCTTGCAATCATAAAGTGAAGCCATGTTCTTACCAGAGTCGTTAACGGCTTAGCTTTTCATATCTCTTTCATTACTCCAAGAGCAACTTTCATTCAATAGTATACTTATTAAATCCGTTTCCAAAATAATTCGTTTCACTTACAATACCTTAGTTACTTAATCAGTGCTTAGTCATTTAAAAGTTTTATCAAGCCTTTCTCACTTGATATTTCCCACCCACATCTTCCTGCATTATAAAATCTTCTCTAGTACTGGCCATTGCCAACGTGTAGAAGTCAATAAATACTTCGAAGAAATTTTCTCCAGATTACTCTCAAAGCTGCTTTATGTGATGTAGCCGCCGTCTAGGGGTTTAAAGAGCGTTTCGTTTGCCGAGAGTAATTTTTTTGGTCCGAAATTTTTAAAAATCCAAAAATTTTCGAATATGTTTTTTCACCTCCTTCATTTTAATCCTAAAACAAGTGCATTTAATTTCTTGAAAATCTTAATGAAGGCACAAAAATACTACGAAGAAAAGTTGTCAATTTCCTACTTTCCATTGGCTGTTTTATTTTGTTTTGTTGTTTTTCCGACAGGGTGAATGGTTGATGTATATTGGAACGATTTTTCGTCATCCCTTGTCAAATTTGGTTTTAAGACAAACCGGTTTCGGCGTTGTGCCATCATCAGTGTCGATTTTCGTTCTCGACGAAACAACTTTCCATTGGCTTTCGAGAACACGTTTAAAAAAATTAGTTTTCCGTTGCAACTACCGCTTTTGATCAATTATTTATCTAAAGATATACAAGTTTTTTTCAACCCACCCTGATGGAGAGTTTCTATTGGCCTGCGACTATCAATAAGAGCTCGTCGAAAGCGCTACCTCAGACATCTGAAAAATTTGTATAACAAGGCGAGAGCGAGACTTTTAGTTGGTTTTTGGAATGCTCCCATTCGACTATTTGTGGGTCCCTCTTTTTATTGTAAGATTGATTCGTCAGTCAAGCACTCTTCCTACCGAATTGCGACAACCGTCGTTAAAGCAAACCCAATCATATAAAAATAATATTCTTTTATACTTCATAACAATCTGCGCGTATTAAAAATAAAAATCTCAATTCAGCACCCACATTCGTTATGATGTTGCAACACACTTCAAGATTAATGACCATCATTGCAGCTACTGTGATTACATTGCCCCCTGCAGCTATTTGCCCCCAATGACGGCAAGATTGACTAAAGGCTAACAACACCGGCTTGGCAACAATGTGCGAAAAATAAAAACAAATAACAAAAACAAACCAATAGCAATAAAATTAATAAGATATTTAATCATTGTTATGTTGTTGCACCCGCGAGCTTTTGTTGCATGCAACAAAACAACAAGTGTATTAGCTGTTAGCGTTGTTTGTTACTACACACTTTTCTACAATACCAAGAGCGTGTACTTGGCTTGTACGTGGCTAAGTGAATGAAGTGTTGTTGTAGTTTGTTTTGCTTCATGTATTCTCTTTCCCAGCCAAATGGTTGCGCATGCGCTGACGCCACATCGACCTGTTAGTTACACTTTAAAGGATTTTGCACAGATTGGGCGCACAATCAATTTTTCATGTATCAAACATAATTTTCATTCGATGCAATTTCTTTGTTGCTTACTGCGTTGAGTGCATTCATTCATATGCGCAGAGTTGCCGAACACCGGCGGTAGCGGCAGCAGCAGCAATTGCAGTCTGAAGCAGCCAAAGTCGTTAAGACTTTAGTTGGCGGACGTTGGCTGGATGTTATTATTATTGTTGTTTAATTGTGGTTTTGCCTTTTTATACTCAGCTGAGCGTAATTTACAGAGTAAATGCTAAGGGCATTATGCATCGAGTTAGATATAGGATTATATATACCAAAGTTTTCAGGGGAAAACAATAAATTGTTTAAGACGGTCGGCGTTGTTAGTCACGCCCACTTTATATCTATTAAATATTCTAGAAATCACAAAAACGTGATTATTCAGCATATAATACAGCTTAAATTGCCAATTTGGTATGTAGATAAAAATTATGATATCCAATTAATATTTTTGAAAATGGTTCAAAATGGGCGTGGCACCACCCACTTTTCATTGCGTCAAGTTTACAAAAATTAATAATCATAAAGCATAGATATCCTTAACAACACGCGGCACTTTAATAAAGGTCTATTCAATCAGGACGTCATTCCCCATGCTTAAGCTAAACCTTTTTTTAAAAACCTCATGTTGGAAAATTAATAAAAGTTAAACAATCAAAATACAATTTTTTGAACGGGTAGCAATCTCTTTTTTTTTTTTTAATTTATAATAAACTACTCATTTTCAGCCAATCGCTTTTCTGTGGAACCTCAAATTTAATGTCAAACAAACCAAACAGGAAAAAGTAGTTGTTAAACAGATGACAACCCTTTTCAAAACACTTAAAAGTTTCAGCACATCTATAGGTTTAGCCCTTTCATATGCCCCCACATTTTCGAGAATCTTTTTAAAGGGGTAGATCTGATGCTCTTCACAAAAAATCTCTTCGCTTATTATAATATACTAGCAAACCCGTCCCCGCTTCGCTTCGTCACAGAACTTATAGTAGACTGAGTCCGATTTTAATTATTATATCTCTCACACATACCAGATAAGATATGGCACTTAATTACTTAAGCTTATTATCACCTTAGACATAGGAACATATGATATCTTAAATTTTAAGTTAAACGTCTAGTAATATAACGGTAAAAGTTTCATTCAATTACATTCAGTAGTTTTTGAGTGATGCTCGACCAAACATACACACAGACAGACAGACAAAAATTCTAAAAATTGTTGATTTCCCTACAAGATGCTGCTGATAGATGCATCAGATTTTTCATATTACTGCTACAAATGTTATGAGCGATTTGTTCTATGCCCTGATTACCCCTTCAGCGCTTCCTTTCAAATGACGGCTCATGTGAAGGTCAGCTGTCTTGTAGGGTTGGCTTCTATTGGCCCAATACTGATCCCTCTTATCGATTTTTCTTAAATATCTGCCATGTACAGACTTGGAACTTTTACAATTTTATTATATATAGAGATAAAGATAGGCATGGCGTACACTACCTTTCTTGCGGAGGTCCACATCTGAGTATATAATTGTTCGCTTTGCTGTTTTTGTAATTGGGCTGGCGCCTTGTAGCTAACAGATTGGTGATTAGTTTTGTTTGTATCTTTACAATGCATTATCTACTGTTGCAGTTACAGTATATGTCGAGTTATAAATTAGGCGTGCCCCACAGTACTGTTATTTTTAATTGAATTGGATTAAATTAGTTCGGTGCAGTTCTTTAGGTTGTCCACTTTATTTTATGTTTATGCTACGTTATGTTATGTAATAATTGTGCACGCTTGTAGTTCAAAGTCTAAAGGAATGAATCGATTGACGTTACGGCCTGATCAGGTTTGATTAAAGTGGCTGGCCCTAGGGAGGCCCACTGCAACACCAGTCAAATTACTGTGTTCCGCCCAGGAAGTACAGAAACCTTTACTTGATATCAGGTGACAATAGTCCACCCCTCCTCTGCCCATGGAAATGCATGATTTTGAATCCCAACTGGTCAAAAATTAGTCGGGGTATTGGCGCCAATTTCTGACGCTGACACCAGGAAACCAGCGCCAGAGCCGGTATCAGCGCAGTGTGTTAACGCAATTACGCTATGCACTCTCAAAATAATTTACGAGACATCACCGAAACTGTTGCAAAGTAGGATGAGTGGGTATCTATGTTGAAGTTGGAAAGTAAGGTAAGAGGAGGAGCTCTCCATTACTACATGGGATATTATATAGCGCTAATACGATGGGAAACCAACCGGCTATTTGGATTCTCAGATTAACAGTGGTGCGGTCGATCACTGACCTCTCTTTCCATGTGCCTCAAACTATTCAAGATTAAGCATAATCTGGGTCCTGGGATATACCAATATACTGTGAAACTTACGTGTCAACCTCTAGCTTCGATTGGCTACATGTGAATCTGACGTGGCGGTCTGTAGAGAAATCGTGGTTCCGCTAGCCACCTATTCTATTCTCGAGGGACTTATCTGAGTCGATAGGTATGTTGATTCCTCTAGTAAAAGAAGACGTCCTTATCTAAGAGTGGGCATACGAACAGGGCGCAGTACTGCTACTAAGACAACAACATCTACACTTTTTAACTGTAATTGGTAGAGCCTACTCCAAACTCTAATACTCGTATGTATGTAACTATTTGAAATCACTGGAACCTCTTCTATTTCTAGAAGCAAACAGCAAAACTGGCTCCAATGAGTTATGGTCTTAAAATTGCGTGAAAATAGCGGAAATTGATGTCATGATGAAGCCAAAAGAAAAAGACTACTGTCGTAAAGACCAAGTAGACATGTGGACGGTAGCTCCTTTCTTAGTACAACAACAATGACATCTCCACAACACACAGTTGGGCGCAAATAATTTGCAACAATTGCATGCAAATCTGTTGGCAACGCCTATAGTTGGACTGCGGCAAGTCGGAACGGCTCTTGCATGTCCTGTTGTGTAGGAAAAAAAGCGAAACGACAGTAAAACAAGCAACTCATAGCACAGAGCTTTGTGGCTGTGAGACGGTGGATAGGCAAGAGTTTTCGTTTTTTCTTTTTCATTGACAACCAAACCAGTTTGTCGCAACGGCAAACGGAAATAGCTAAACGATTCAACGGCGGGGAGAAAATTGTGGGGGGGGGGGGGGGGAAACGAGAGATGTACCAAGAATGACAGACGCAGTAATGCTTTTAGCAAGGACTCATACAACAACTAGAACAACAATGCGTGCGATACAAGCAACGCAACTCAACGAACAGGAAGGCGATGCAAGTCACGGTAGAATGGCCTGTGGCGACGACACAAGAACAACAAGCAGCTTACATTTTATGTTTACAACAAAAAGGAAATGAAAAACTGCCAACAGCAAAAACAACGCTCAGACATTCCACAAGCGTCATAGAAGCGGACAAGTTGTCAAAGTTTTTCCTGTTATGGATGGTGTGGTGCGGTAACGACTTTTTATACTCAGCTGCGAATAGCACACAGAGTATATAAATTAATATATATAGACTCCCAGATATGACAGTGTTCGGAAGTAAAATGCACTTAACATGGCCTAGTGTCTGTCTGTCCGTTCGTCTGTCTATAACCACGAAAATTGAGCAAAATGTCCAGTTATCTTTTTGAAATTTGGTATGCTGGTCCCTTGGCGCTCATCTCTCCCCACTTATATTTTAGCAAATACAAAAAAGTTATTATTCGGTATATAGTAGAGCTACAATTAAACTATTTGGCAAGTAGCGTGAAATTGTGGTACCCAGCTAATTTTTTCGAAATTTTTTTAAAATAGGCGTGGCACTGCCTACTTTGGATGAAGTCAATTTTACAAATATTATTATTCATAAACAAAAACCAGTTGAAGGTATCATAATAAGCAGAGATTATCCTTGCTACATCAAATGTGCCAGAGTAAAATTTAAGAAATAGGGTAAGAAACACACCCCTTTTATATATTTTAAATTTTTTAAATTATCATAAGCGATATAGCATCAATTTCGTCGTTTATAGGAAAAAAAATCGAAAATATATAAGTTTTTGAAAATGGGCGTGGAAACGCCTTCTTTTTGACCAAGAATAACTAACGTTTAAATAGGCGTAACACAAAGAAGAGTTGACGTATTATAACACATACTCACAGCTGAGTATACAACGTTCGGTGACACCCGAACTTGTTTGTTGTTATATATTCTTGCTGCAAGCTGTGGTGTTGTTACATTTATTGTTGTTACTGTCGTTGTTGTTTTTATTGCTATATCACTTTGTGACACCTGCTGCCGCCGCTGGTTCGACTGGTCATTCGGCAGCACCAAATAGCTTAGCGCTGCTTATTTTGCGATGTAGAGTCATACATGCAAATATTGTTGCAACAACAACATGCTAACACAAAAACAACAACAAAATTGTGCACCGCACACGCTTTATCAACACAAAAAAAAAGAACAGTGCAGAGCTAGATAGCAAGGTAGACAAACGAGAGATAGACTATAGCATTCGTGTCATGTGCTATAATTTGCCAATGCTATTACAACAACTAAAGCAACCACAAGATGTGCCACAATGGTTGTCGCTACAAGCAAATTACAACAAGAATTGAATAAAAAACAAAAACAAAAAAAGTTAAAAATAAACTGCAATTAAAAATTCATGTTGCGTGTTAGTAAAAAAAAGAACAAAAACAACAAAAGCAATGTTGTTTATAACAACAACAATCATATTATCTACATTTTATAACAGCATTTAAAAGATTTCTACAACAAAAGCTATTTCCATTAATAATTTAATATGCATGTGGTATGGCTATTGTCGCCAGTGAGGCAATGTCCACTGTCCTTTAAGTTGGCCCACACTTTGACTACGCAGTCCGTTGTGATACCGAAATACGATGGATAGTCTGCCTTAAGTTAACACCCGCGCACTGAGCCAACATTCTGAAATAGACGTGGTAATTATGGTGAATAGGCACCTCGTGAGCATCGATATCGGTTATCGGTGTCTACACCCTGAGAGTAATTTAAATACATCCACCAATCCGGGATTTTAAAAGTAAGGAAGATAGCCTATAGTTGGAAAAGTATGCCTTTACGAATACCCTAGCACAAGGTTTCAGTATAAAAAAATCCGCCAGACTACTAAGGTGTTTTCTGATTAAGAAAGGCCTTGTAACCGATGTCAGATGAAGCTTCAGTCTTCGAAATATGCACACTATTAAGTTAGCAATGTCGTTATCCTCCAATTACGCGCTCTCCACTGAGCCCTCACACTGGTTCTGTGAGATAAACACTCCACCTAATTATGTAATCGAGCAGTGAGAGGATATTTTTCACTCACTTTGTACCACTCCTGAGGATCAAGCGCCATACCCAATCAAAGCACAACGACATACAGTTGTGACCACTATCGTCTCGCACTACAAGTCTCCTGCTTTGGGTGGCATTGTTAACTCCAAAAATCTGTTGGCACTTTTTGTTTCGCTGAGAGAAACCAATACTAACAGACCCGACGCTGTTGTGTCCGAAAAACTTTACTCCCACCCTTTGCATCACTCACTCTTTCTGTACTCCTTTAGAGTAATTGTAATTCTTAAACTATTTGAATTCAATCATTCAATGAGATTAAAGTTTCCAGCGTCTAAAACAGCCCTATCCTAACTTGTTTCAGTTCATCGTTGCTCAGATCAAGTTGTACGATTTCCCTATCTATTTTTGAAAATTTTCATTATATCACCTTTTTTTGTGATGGCAATTCCATTAGCACACTTTTACACACATTTATATGTGACTAATTTGCGCGTGTATGGCATACAAAGCCAACTCAAATCCATCCAACTGGCGGTTGGCCCATTCATTGCGCGTATTTTATTCGCCATTGATCCATTTGCTTGACCATAAAACTCACAACAGATAATTGATTATTGCATTACAATTAATTACAACATCTAATCGCCATCATTTTTATTGGAATTTTATTGCAATGATTCGTTTTTTTATCGCTGCATAGATTTCGCTATTTTTATTATTTTCAACTTTTTTTTCTTGATTTTACCATTTTCAGTTTATGCGAATTTACATCAGTTTTAGTATGTAAATTTTTCTTTAATGCGATCAAGTGGCTTTGCATCATGTGTAATGTATTGCAAAATGCCGCAGCACAGTAGCAAGCAACAACAACACAAATATGGAAGGAACAACAGCAGAGATGCGCTGTAAACAGCATCGACGCCTGAAATGCATAGAACCGCGATCATCAGTGTTCGGACTTGAAAATGTTTAAAATTGCAAGGATTGCAAAGAAATTGTGGTAGATTTGATAAGAAAAAAGTGATAAATTCGGTTCTAACTTACATATGTTTGATGATTGAATATTATCCACTTACTTTCCTAAAATAAATGTAATTTGAAAAGGCACTCTTGGATTATGATCAGTTTTATACAAGTTTGTGATCAGCCGTGCTGAATTTATTTGAACTGAGGATACTCACAAAAGGAACTCATTTTGTTTCGTGGTTTGAATTTTGTAAAAAAGTACAATAAAATAAAATAAAACAAATTAAATTAAAATAAAAAAATAAAATAAAATAAATTAAAATAAAATAAAATAAAGTAAAATTTAATTGAAGTAATTGAAATTAAAAGAATAGTAAAATAAGAAAAGTAGAATATAATTAAAGAAAATAATGTAAAAAAATTAAAAATAAAAATAAAATAAAAAAAATTTCTAAAATTAAATAAAATAAAATAAAATTGAAGAAAATAAAATAAAATTTTTTTTTATTAAATTAAGTTAAATAAAATATATTAAAAAGAAAATTTAATTAAATAAAATAAAAAAATCAAAATAAAAGAAAATAAAGTGAAAAAAAAAATTTTGTTAAATAAAATAAAAATAAAGGAAATACAGTAAAAAAAATAAAATAAAATTTAATTGAATTAAATAAAAAATAAAATAAAATTAAAAAAAAATTAAATTAAGTTTAGTTAAAATATTATAAAATAAAATAAAGACTTCAGGACATAATATAAAGCTTTCTTCCGAAATTATTATAAATTATTCAGAAATGTCTAAAATTTCTGTATTCATTTTGAAACAAAAAGGTGGTAGATTTCAGCATGAGTGTTAGAAGAATTCGCAATTTAAAACAAATGTAGTAGATCTATCACTTAAGTGATAGATGTCCGAACACTGGCGATCATCTGTCCGTGCAGTTGGCAGTTACTAGTCGGCAATGTGTGTTGTAAATTAATAATTTCTTTCGAAAAAAAAAACATTTTAAGTCACACGTGTTGTTGTCATTGCGGATTAAGGAGCAGCCAATGAGTTAATAAGCAGCGTAAGCAGAAGGTGATAAATTGAACAAGGCCAATAAGTGGTTTTCATTTGTAATGATACATATACCCAAATATGTATTGAATATACAGGGTGACACGGGTAGTGTTTTTTTGAAATGCAGTGTTCTTATCCACTCGTCTCGGATGCAAATTTTGACATAAAAACCAGTATTATAGTTTTTGCAAATCGAAATTAATATTTTTCATGGAAACAATGTCACAGCACTCGTCAAGACCCAGAAGGAAACATGAATATTTGGGACCTCTATTTGAATAACCTTACCAGATTTTGCAAAAAAAGCACTTGGAAAGTAAAGCTGATTAACTTTCTATTAAACAGTATGCTGTGCGTTGTCACGGTACAAGGTCAAGTTACAAATGACAGACCTCAAGCAGTCGCGATTTTATATCTTAAGAACAAAATATGGGTTCGTGGCTTTGCAATTACGTAAAATTTTCATTGCAGTCTAAACCATCTTGATCCACAACACTTTTGTGCTTACCGAACTCTTCTGACATTTTTGAAATGAATATGCCGAATCAAAAACTATATAAAAAATAAACAGAGATAGTTTTTTGCATATCTCCAATATCCATCTAACCAAACATTTTTGTCTAAGTGAGAAAAAACTAATAAATAAAGCAATACTAAGAACTATAAAAATGGCAAAGAAAGGTCGCTTAATAAATTTGAGAATTAACGGAACAATAAACCCACACAAACAGCTTCTAAATATTAGGGTGTGATTTATCTGTCGAAATTTAAAGAAATAAAACTTCAGAGGAACAGGAAATGCTCACACAAGGTCATGTAGTCGTCCTCTGATAACAGCAGTCAATACAGCCAGCACAAAGATCTCAGTATTTGAAGGTTTCAAACTTTCAAACTAACGAATCACCGCCTAAGATATTCGAAATCAGAAGCGTTCGATCAAATACTCGTACATTCAACTTTTTACCCCTGAAAAATGTACTGACGGGGGACTACTGCCTTCACTAACTAGCAAAAAACACTTTTCTTGAATCCATTTAAATCGGGGACCTTTTAGCTCGTCCCAAACCAACTGGGCAATGATTTGGCTTTGAAAAAAAAAACTTGACGAAAACAACCCAAACAGTTAATATCTTTTCAATGAAAAATAATAAATAAAGTTCTCAATTTGGAATTAACAACTGCAAGCACTCTAATGTATAAGTATGCACCTTTGAAGTGTCATGTGACAATTTGAATTATTTATATTGACCAGCCTTAGAGCGGACCTATTCATTCATTTATTCAATCATTGCTTTTGTATATGGATGGATTGAAGCATATATGCATTAGGACGGGTCAATTTTACTAGACCGATTTTCTTCGACGTTGTTGCTTGCTTTTTAGTAGATGTGCTTATATTGTAGATATTAAAGAAGGTATCTCTATCTCTATGGCGCGATATACAACAGGTATATCATCATAAACCTCCTAAGAGATTTTTGCGCCAAGCTTCTCTTCCAATTTGTGGTGTGCCGATTTGAATTTTCCCTACAAATTGGTGGGACCTACAGTTTTTTGCCGACTCCGAACGGCATCTACAAAGGAGACGAATTTTTGCTGAGAAGCCTGTCATGGCAGAAATACACTCGGAGAGTTTGGCAAACCACTGCCGAGGGGCGACCCCGTTTTGAAAAACTTTTTTTCAAATCACTTTTGATGTTACCTGTACCAGGGCTCGAACCATGGACCTTCGGTGTGGTAGGCCGGCAACACTACCTTCACACCACGGCGGCCGCCATTAAAGAAGGTATAGTCTAAGATTTATAGATGTCAAAACAACAGTTTTTAGAATTTCCTTCTGTTTATTTGTTCACGCATCAATCAAAACCCGCTGTGTATAATCGAAGGCAATATGTGTGGATGTGTTGCTACCTGTCCAACTTAAAATTTCCGGTACATTTTAACGTACGGAAATATTTTATTCCCGCTGTGCAAAAGCTTAATCTAAATAATTAAAGCAACAGAGGCCCAACTCATTATTGGTTTTGGTACCCCTCTACCACCGTTTAGGACATACATACCATACCGTGGAAATATACCAAGCTTTTAACCCGCTCGATACCGCCTACCGTAGCTACGACTGTATTTTGGGGGGTTCGATACCATCCTGGGATTCAGATACTTGACTTCTAAAAAGACTAATATAAAAGTATAGAGATATAACATCGGAATCGGGTGCCAAATTATATATTTTTTTTTTAGAATTCTCTTAGCGATGTCAATAAAAGTGATCCGCCCTAATATTTTTACACATATATAACGTATATTTGTAAAGGCATATATATTTATGACATATGTACTTATGATATCACACATGGTTCCCTATTCACAGTGTGAGGTATGGCTATGGGCTCCGTATGTAAATACTTTGCTCAATGACCTTTTTGGGTATCTTTGATTACTGTTCGCAGTTTTTTCTAGTTTTATTGTTCGTTGCTATTGTATTTCATTTGTTATTAAGTGTGGAATTCGCTGAAATATGTGAAGACTCATAAAAGCGCAGGCGTAGCACACTAAACCAAGCCATTGTAAATCTCAACAAGTAAGAAAGTCTCTGCCCAAATACCCAGCTGTATTGGAGGTTCTGTTTATATTTCTGCTTTTCAAAAAAACTTGTACGCAAAAGTGGGCATGGTCGCTAATTTTCATTTGTTGTACTTCTTTCAAATATCTAACTTTTTAATCAAGGTAGGGTGTGAACAGACGAACGGACGTACTTGGCTCGATCCATTTTCCATTCATTCAAAGATCTTTGATAAGGAACTCATTTTAAAACCCTGTGTACTCGGACAGCTGGGTATAAAAATAGTTTATGTTCCTCAACATAACCAGCGGAACAACAAAAACAATTTGTCTTTAGCTAACCTATAAAAACTATTTAATTCATAAAAATTTCAGTTTCATTCATGATTTATTTGATTAGCAATAAATTGAAGGTGTGTATTTGTTTTTTTTTTTTTTTTTGTTAGTCGAAAGATTCGAAGCTTTTGTAGTAATGGTTGTATATCATTGCAATTACTGAGCTATGCTTCCATGAGAACAAAACTCAAGAGCGTGTGCTTTCTTACTCTGAGCCTTTTGATTACTAGAGAAAAGGGGGTATAAAACAGAGATGCGCTTTCTAGTATTTTGAGGGATACTTTTCATTGTCTTCAAGATATAATAAATTATAAGAGAATTCGTAAAGGTTCGAGTTGCTTATAGCGTCCAGTGTGACCAGGTTAGCCTTTTCGAGGCTACATGTTGCCTTTTTTTTTGTCCTTTAGCCTCATAATTTTGGTTTTAGCTTCGTGGCTTTTTTTAGCCTTTTTTTACTCCAAACCTTTTCTGGTCCCAAAACCACATTTTTCATATAAAATTAAAGTTAAATGAAGGTAGTATTTCGTCATATACAGAAAATTATTCCTAAAAATTGTCAACTATTTTTAATGGAGTTGATAATTCTTTGAAGGTTACAAAGCCGGATGCATTTTCTCACTTTCAAGAAGAAAATTCTAGGTATTCTCCAAGTCAAGTAGCATTGATTGAGCTGCAGTGGCGAAAGCTAAAAACCATATAGTGGAAAAGTGTGGCCTCTCCTATAAAATTTTGGGCAGAAGTCCGAGAACATAAAAACTTATTAAGCGTCCCCTCTCTTTTAGAACTGGTCGAATTCGTATTTCGATTTTTGGTATTACGTTTTAGTAATAGGGATGTTGAAAGAATTTTTAGTGACATTAACATTTTAAAAACTATTTAAGGAACCGATTAAAAATTAAAATGCTTAACTCGCTGCTTAATATTAGATGTTCGTTAAAACGCTTATCCAAATGTTGAACTGGTTTTGAAGTTACCGATGATCTCATCTCTATGAATAATACATAAACTTTGTACGCAGACTCAAGCTCTTCTGATTCATCAGACGAAGAGAAGAAAAATTTTATTCAATAAATAATAATAAGAGAAGAAAATATTATATAATTAATTAGTTTGTAGTGAATAGAAAAGTATGTATTTCTTTGAAAAAATTCCTAGTCAAGGTAAATGTGCCTGATATGTGTTGAAACCAGAATACTTCCTTTAAGTTATGTCTACAGCTTTACAAACAAAAAAAAAAAAAAAAAAATAAAATAAAAGATTTGAAATGGATTTCTTAAAAAAATTTCTGACTTTTTTTAGCTTCTTTTTTCTTAGTTTTGGCCTTTTTTAACCATTTTTTTTTGCCGATTTAGCCTCTTTTTTCTTATCACCTGGTCACACTGGTAGTGTCCCTTCTTTACTTGATGACAACAGAGAGATGCGCTCCGAGGAGACGTGCTCTTTGGCCTGAAATCAGTTGCAGCTCTCACTTGCTGGCCACCGGAGCTATTGTATGATATCAAATACCATTGTATGATAAAATTGTAATGGCGGCGTAGAAATAGTTGGACAATCTCCTTGGTATCGGTTCTATTGAGCTAGGTTGATGGCATTTTAGTATATACTTATGTATCGGATATACAGTTTTTGGTGTATATATAAATAGATTTTGAGCTTCAGGACTGTAAATACCAAGAAACTTGTAAAAAAATTTGAAGCAACTTAACTCAAAACACATTTTTCTTTAGGTCTAACAAAAGCTATAACGAACCAAATATGGAAAGGCTTCCTCTCAATCAACTTCATCCGGTTTAAATTGACGACGTTCATAATCTTTATAGTGCAGGGAACATCTAAATTGAGTTGTGCGGATAAAAGGAATCCTTAAAGTAAGTAAAATAATTTGAACTTGACAAAGTATTTCGGCTGAATCAAACCAGAGCCACTCATTGCACGGCTTTCATTTCTTTTTACAGTTCAAGCAGTTAATAGTGCCCTCCATGGAAGTTTTTCTTACTCTGCCCTTTATATTATACGTCTACAATAGCTTGATACTCCTTCAACGGACCATTGTCTAAATTCAGTGCCTTTTTACCTCCTAGGAAGTAGTTTGGTTCCACTAGGGTCATCCTGCCCAGGTATCTCGTTAGCATGGACAACCTCTGGGTAGGACCGTCCTTGAACGGATACCTTAGCGTCTAATCACCCTAACCAGTTGACCGGCCCACTAACCTAAGCAACTTTTCATCTCATATACATTTCAGCCTAGTAACATTCTGATTGTTGAGCTCACATGCTTACGACTTTAAAATATCTATGTAATGCTTGTCACATTAAGCACAAAGTATAGCTAACTCAACCCCGGAGGTCTAATCACAATAAGCATTTCTTGTAGCGCATACGCGCTGATGTATTTTAACCTATTGACCTATTCCAAGTGTGTTTTATTTTATTTGTTTTTACTACACATTTCATTGCCCCTAAAATCTGATTAGGTAGCACTCGGGCATTATGATAATATTTAGATTATATACTGTACATTAGGGTGGGCTGAAAAAAAATTAACACAAGTTTATACATAACTTGTAATTTATGAAAAAGATAATTAAAAATAAAATTTATTCGGACGTGACCCACTAGATTTACCAACAAACAAAAAATAGCTCTAACAGAAAAATTTTATTTCGGTGCAAAATCTTAGAAAATATTTAAAAGATGTCGAATGTGATTTAATTTTTATATTTTCATTTAAATTAAAAAAAAAGTCAACTTCTGACTTGTCATTGGTATCGAGGGAACGCCCTATATATTCTAGAACAACCTAAAAAACTTGAGCAGTTTTTTCTATCAAAATCCTGTGGTGGACTCAAATATTGAGTACATTTTTTTTTTCTTTTTATAATGTATAACCTCTACTCCCTTGCAAAAAAAAAAAAAACAACAGCACACCCTAATGTACTTATGTACTATGTATGTAACAGTGGTCAACAGTTCCTCAATAAATCCAAAAAAGAATGTTTTGTTGTTGTTACATCGTATAGCCTTTCCCCCTGTCCCTTACTGAGTTAAAAGGTTTTTCAGTTTTGCATACCAAAACTCTTTCCACGCCTGAGTTAAAGCGTCTTACCTTTGCAGTCCATTTTCAAAATGGGCATACAAATAAAGCATAAAGTTGTTGTAATTATTTTGACTTGCAGTATAAATTTATTGCGCGTTCAAACAGCACAAACACAAATTCTATTTGCAATTCCAAAACGTAAATCGTTAAAGTGCATGGACGCATACAGAGAAGGCGGCTGATATGGGGCACTGTCCCAACAGAGACCCAACAAATGTTTGCAAGGTGTCTAACACTCTCCTAAACTTCGAAGGGTTGCCGAAAGCTGCTAAAGAGCAACCTAAACGAACTTCGGTAGGGAAGCCAAGCACACTTTAATAAACTTGCAAAATATTAGGCAATCTTCAAAATTTCAGTTCTATCCTACCCTTAGGCGATCCCTAGCTACGACTCTGCACATACATGTCTGTTAGCAAAACAATCCTTTTTCGCATTTTCCGTTGATAAAGTCAATAAGGTCGCGCTGACATTTCGCTGCTGGGCAAAGTTGGAAAATATTGACTTTTTAATGCCTCGAAATGTGGCTTGCATGGAGAAGTGGTTCAACACCCGTCTCTTCCAAAGGGAACGCTGGTCTTTACTTTACATATTTATGCATGTAAGTGGAGCAGCTGCAAATTTGCCGCATTACATAAAAATTTACGCGTTTCTGCCACAAAGCCGTGGCGTCACTTCAGAATTTGCCTTTTGCAATTGTCGCTTTTGAACATTTGAACGGAGCTCATTAGCTCTGAATTTATTGTTATTGTTGCAGGTTTGTATATGTACATAATTTTGCAATGTTAATATACTGTGGAGCACTATTTTTGCATTCGGACTCTCGAAATAAATCAAGAAAATCGAAACAAAGGAACATAGGAAAATAGCAACAAAAAAAATTGCTTCCAAGCTTAGTGAATAAGAGAACTGTAGCTGTTTTTGTCTTGGGGGGCTCAGAGGCTTAGAATAAGAGGCGAATAAAAAAAATATAATTTCTAGTTACTAAAGGGTGTTTTTTTTAGGGGTATAGAACTTCGAATTGAAATAAAACACAAGAAAATCGTTTTAAGGTCCATCAATTTGGCTTTATTGGAAGGATAATTTTATGCCATTAATGTTTAAATATGATTTCGGGCATGTGGCCGCCGCGGCTGGCTCGAATAAAGCCAATTCTACAGGTCCAATTTTCAACCACTTTTTCGAGCATATGGGGCCGTATGTCGGCAATAACGCCACGAATGTTGGCTTCCAATTCCCCTAACGTTTCTGGTTTGTTGGTGTAGACGAGCGACTTCACATATCCCCAAAGAAAATAATCCAATGGTGTCAAATCACACGACCTTGGTGGCCAATTGACAGGTCCATTCCGCGAAATTATGCGCTCATCGAATGTTTCCTTCAATAAATCGATTGTGACGTGCGCTGTGTGGAATGTAGCGCCGTCTTGTTGGAACCACAACTCATCCACATTCATGCCATCCAATTCGGGAACAAAATAGTCGGTTATCATGGCTCTATACCGGTCTCCATTAACGGTAGCTGCCTCTCCAGCATTATTGCGGAAGAAGTATGGCCCAATGACTCCACCAGCCCATAGAGCACACCAAACAGTCAGTTTTTGTGGATGTAATGGCGTTTCAAGGGTCTCATGTGGATTCTCTTCACTCCAAATGCGGCAATTTTGCTTGTTGACGTAGCCATTCAACCAAAAATGAGCCTCATCACTGAACAAAATTTTGCGATGAAAATCAGCATCGAAATCAATCTCATTTTCGGCCCATACACCAAAATCACGACGCATTGCATGGTCTCGCGGCTTTAATTCTTGCACAAGCTGGATCTTGTAAGGTCGCAAGCCAAGATCTTTGCGCAAAATCTTCCATAAAGTTGATGGACAAAGCTCCAATTGCTGTGCACGGTGGCGAATCGATTCATTCGGGTCCTCTTCAACACTTTGCTCTACAGCGGCAATTGTTTCTTCGGTGCGCACTGTTCGACGTCTCTGCGGATGCGTATTATCACATAGAGTAAACGTAGTGCGAAAACGATCCATGGTTAACCGAATTAATTGCTCTGATGGACGATTATGTCGACCATAAAATGGACGGAGCTCACGGTAAACTTCGCGAACTGAACCATTATTTTCGAAATAAATTTGCACGATTTGCAAGCGTTGTTCTTTTGTCAACCTGTTCATGATGAAATGGCAAACCAAACTGAACATAAATGACATTAGAGTTGCCAGATTTGACCACAAAATGCCAGTTTTATCTCCATTCGAAAAACAAACCTGTAAAAAAAGCACCCTGTATATGAAATTTCCTTTTTTCCTAATCTTCAATTAATCAGTTAATGCAACTAAAATTGCATTACCAATAAACAAGTAAGCATTACCAATTTATCAAGTAATGTAAATAAAATTGCATTATCAAAAAAAAAAATTATTTTT
This sequence comes from Merzomyia westermanni, assembly GCA_949987695.1. NCBI lineage: Eukaryota > Metazoa > Arthropoda > Insecta > Diptera > Tephritidae > Merzomyia > Merzomyia westermanni. Next base: position 3,852,521 of record OX465293.1, on the reverse strand, counting down.
TGTGTTAATTTTTTATTCATTTGTACTTATAAAAATTTTGTTAATGTATTAAAGAAAATTCTCTAATATCTAGTAAAGCAGAATCAATCAAAATAACAAAGTCTAATAGCAAATCCAAAAAAAAAGTAAGAAGTTGTACGCCAAGTCGTAGAATCTAGTTCAAATTACAGTACGTGGGCACAAATATACAAATATGCCTTGTTTATAATCAAACCATTAAAATGGGACAATGCGAATTCCGAAGAAAAGTAATTGAGAAAATGTGTCAAAGTGTAATATAATACAAAAATACAATTACTCATATAATTATAATTAAATGAATGCACACAAACCAATACGTATAGTAATCCATATAATCATTTACACAACAAACGACAATAGAGAAATGCTCATAAATAAATATAACAAATACAGTGGTGGGTTAAAAAATAGCATCGAAATTCAAAATCGCATTGTTTGCAAATTATGATTAAGTACTTATTTGAAAACTCATTTCGCTGAATTGAGCACGCTTAGCTTAGCTGTTTGTTAGTCTTATTTGGAATCACTTTATCGTTGCAAAGCAGCGCCATTATTTCATGTTGTATCACAACGGACGTTTATATTGTTGTGAGGCATTCCCATAAGAGGTGGTTGCAATTCAACCCAACTTAGCTTCAAGCATGACATTTTAAACACTGTTGCTATTTTTTCACACACCACTATAAATATGTTGATACATATAAAAGACCATTGACGTGACCAACAAAGGAAAAAACTTGCAGATGCAGCTTTTGTCTGACTGAAGACTGTTCACTCACAGCAGTGAGAAATTAAACTGGGCAACATAAAATATAGAGCCTTACTATGTAAACTACCGTCACACTTTACGTCCCAGTCACTCAACATCACCACTATATAATACCGGATAAATTCACATAGCAACTCCCATTTAATGTCAGTCACTGAGAAAAAAGGTGACTCGCTTCGTGGGCTGCCTTCTGCATCTAGTCTACGGAGCCATTAGAAAACCCCTTAGAGAACTGTTTCCAGATTAGCTCGTATAACTCAGAGATACCACTTTCATATTCTCAAATTTTGGTTTACTGCAAGGGCAACTCTTTTATTAAAATTTCGTTGATTTTTGTTTGCTTTTCAGGTAATTAAAAAAAAAAATTGCAAACATAACTTCGTGGACCACGGAGGAAATATCGGTCTCGAGTGCTAAAAATAGGGATATGGTATAGAAGCATATCGAAATTATTTTTCAGAGTGAGTGTAAGGCAAATCGAGATCCAGGCAAACATGTCGCGATAGAAATTTACTCCATCATTTAAATGACTTCGATAGTCGATCACTAGATTAAAATAGAGCATTCGATTCCGCTTCGGCTAAGAAAGGCACCCACTATCTTTCTCTAATTGTTGGCTTAGCCGTGAAGCTCTGCCTCCAACATAACTTACCTAAAAACATGCTTGGAAGTAAATCAGTTCCGCTTTGGCATACTACTGCATTAGTTTGCCCACCACTGTCATAACTATATTATAATAACAATACGTTCACATCTTTTTATGAAGTCATAGTTATTGCATTTGACCCGATATTGTGTGAAAGTGAAAACTTAGAAATGCATTGGTGCTGATTGTTTGGCTCCGTTACCCATCAACGGTACCAGTAATATAATAACAACAATTCTCACAATATCAACAAAGACAGATTTCAAGTTTCTGTATTTACAGTACATATACATTAGGGTGCGCTAAATATTTTTTTTGCAAGGAAGTTTATACTTAAATTTTTTCGTTTGCAAAATATTAAACTATTCTTTTAATTTTTCGAGCTCACAACTGGTTTTGTTATTTTTGTAAAATGCTTATTTTTGCAACAACAACAAGTAGAAAAGAAGACATTAGCATGCAGATGAATACCCGCTCACATGACCAAGAGACTATTTATAACATAACATTCCAATGAAATTGTAAATATAACCATTTTAGAAAAGTAGCGAAGCCAATCTTGAATTGGAAAATTGAATAAATAATTTTTGTTTAATACTTTATAAAAACCAAAATGCAAACAAAAATATTTTTCTGAACATTTTGGGGTGGTACACTCGATTCTTAAATAAATAAGTAATAAATACAACGGAAACGTTTTATTTTTTTGGAACCGAAAAAATTTGTTTTAACCCACCCTAGTATACATATAATATGCATTAGATATGTGTACAAAAACACTTTAGCATTATTAGTTTAGTTGTCATCATTACATTAACAAATCAGTAAAGCGCAAGGCAATACCGAGGAGTAACGAATTTCGTCCTCGTTTACTCTGTTCTTGGCCTTCTCGTCAAGTTCTGCCTGCTAATGACATACTGAACTCAGGTGCCGGAAAGGGTAGTGACCTCAACTCGATAGGCTTTATTTACATACATTCGACAGAGGTTACCATTCCTTGGTTCTACTCTTCTTTTAATTCTTGTCGACCAGTCCAGTGCTTGTCATCTTTGGCTTTCTTGGAATATTCGATTGTTCAGTATTGTGAAGAAGCGCCAAGGATCCCTCCTCTACTGGAAGGATGTTAATTATGCGGCGGAGGCTGCGGTGCACAGTCCAGAACATCTTCTAAAAGAAGCACACATGATTAGATTTTGAACTTAACAGGTGCAAGTTTTCTTAGACAGTCTAATTTAACAGACGCATATCCGCCGCGAAATTCTTCGTTCGTCGCTACTGTGTTTCGGTCATAAGTTGGAGGCATGTAAATCAGTCAGTAAGGCAGTTCGTAGTTGCTGTATGTGGTTCAACATACGAGTATGGTTAGTCGCCAATGGCCTTAAGTGATCGGTTTGGGTTTTATATTTCATTACTTAAGTTAGTTGTAATTATGTGTTTCTTCTTTCCATTACCCACATGCGTACACAGACATAGGTACATATACTTAAATTCAGATAGATTTTTCTCAACTTTTTCCTTTTCGTTATGAATTATTAAATTGTAAACAGTTGCCTTAGGTTTTCTCGGTCACCTTTTGTTGCCTATTGAAAGGTTAGCTCAATATCGAGGTTATTTGAAAAGTTCATTATTGTTGTAACAAAGTGTTTACATAGAAACGTACGGGTATTTAAATATTTTTAAAGAAAAAATTATTATTGTGTTGAAATTCAACTTATAAATAAAAATGTGTTTGTCCTTTATAGACGTTCAAACTAATCAACTGATTTTTATGAGGTTTTCTTTTAATTTCTTGTCAGAATTTTTTTCTGGAATGATTTTCCGTCATCCCTTGTCAATTTTGGTTTGGAGACAAAACGGTTTCGGCGTTGTGCCATCTTCAGTGTCTTTCTTCGTTCTGTTGCGTTCGTGCTTTATTTGTCTGCTTTATATAGTTCTTCGCTGCGCTGTTGTCAAAACTTGTATGTCAACTTCACAGACAAATTAGCTTGAGTTCTGCTTAAAAGACAAGTGAAATAATACAGTTAAATAAGTAGCGGTTTTTAAAAATGCAAGCGCTACTTCTTAGCCCAATTCGTATTCGATTTAACATTAGTAAAACGTACAAAGAAGCTAATTACCAGCGCTCACAACTCTTTGTATTCTCTTGTACTTTTGTACATATTTAGTTCAAATTAGTATGTGACTTGCTTCATAAACCATAATTTACATACGCTACAACAACAACAAACATCTTTAAATTGTTTAACGTTTTCTATCAAATATTTGGAATTCGTTTTTTAAACAATAAATTCAGCTTTCATAAAATACCAACCGATCAACTAATCTGCATACAAATTTTCATTACCAGCAAGACGTTTTACAAAAACAAAAATTCGTGTAGAAGAAACACTGAAACCAACACCACGCGCCACATAATTGACACAAATTATTGAAACTACTCATAAATTTAATAAAACTAGTTTCGAAGAATTATGGCTTATGATTCTCAAATCAGCTACTTAAGCAAGAAAAGAAAACAAGAAAGAGCAAACAATAATTATCCACGACCGCAAAATAAGAAACCAACTCAAAAAAATCATAAACGCTTTGACACACTGAACACAACGTGCGAGTTCCCGTGATTTTAGCTGTCAAATTCATTTAAGCTCTAGCCAAACGATCTCTTTCAATGCACTGTAAGCCTGCCTATACCTTTGCTGAAGGGATTATAATTACAATTATTTGTGTTTTTTGATGTGTGAGACACATATTTTTACGTGCGCTCAATTAAGTGTCAAAACTTTGTACGATTCATGTCAATCATTTGACACAAAGCTCGCTCGCGACAGAAATTGGTAATATTTTTTTGTTTTTGTTTTATTTTCAGCCTTTCATTTCTCAATATTTTTTTTTGCTTTTGGTCGTTTCATTATTTAACACTGGAAATTAACTGTAACGTCCTTATTATGGGTGTAACCGGTAGTTTTGTACCTGGAAGATTGCGTCAACAAAAATCGGTATAGTCGGTAATGCAGTCTATGTAACCGCTTTTCTGTTCTACATGGTAACGCTCTTAACAACAAAAAATGCGCAAAAGCGAATGAAATGGATATCTAACTTTTTCTTTTTATATTTTAATCTTCGATTTTCGAAACGCATTACAAATATTCGATTTTATTGTCAAGTGTCATTGTTTCGTCGATTTCTTTTGAACTTTATGTAATCTGCGTAAGTTGATTCATGAAATAGTTTAAACATCAGAACAAATACTGCAATAAAAACACTGAAATCCATAAGCAAAGATGTTGAATACCTAATTTATTTAATGCTAAATTTTAAAGCATGAATGTGACAGTAAAAATTTTAATTTTATTAGCCATCAAGGAGCGTATTTATTCATAAAATTTACTAGAGTTGGATAATTAATTCTTTGGTTTATATCTAGCAATGTCATATATATAAGGTTTTAATTAATAGAAGAGAGCAAGTGGTCGTGATTTTAAAATCGATTCACCTTCAGGTAGTACAACAAAATGCATCTTAGGTTATTGTTGTTGTTGTATAGCGATACGTGCCCTGCCTAGTCGTCATTTTCCTTACCTAGCATTGTCATCAAGCTCTTCTAACGGAAGTCCAAGAAACCTTGCGGCTACAATAGGATTGGCAAAATTCACTTCAAACATCTTCTTGGAGAGCTGACCCAGAAGTTCCACCATATATTTCAAGGCTTTAATACTGTTGTACGCCAATCAGCTTCTGCGATTCGACAAATTTGTAGTTAGAAATTTCGGACTCTTCTGCTCTTGTTATTGTGACCTCTAACTTTTCCAACGGGAATCCTCCTGCGTACTCATCTTGGCTGTTATAACTGCGTCCGAGTCGATATTGCAACATAATAAAGAGATCAATGTCATTTCGTGTTTTTTATTTGGCGAGAGTCAAATAACTTGGAAGATCTTTTTATGCTGGAGCTTTATAAAACTCATTGTGATAACCTTTGAATTGCTTCAGAGAAAATAAATTAAACCACGAAAATATTTGTTTATGGCAAAAATTTGATTGAAAAATGCTGCCACGCAATGAAATTAAATAAAATTGAATAAAATTTTCTTTGTCTCAACTCTCACGCCTCTTGTCCGAGGGCCATAATATAAAGCACTTTTTGAAAAGATTTTTTGAAGATTTTTTTTTAATACAAGAAACTGTCATAAATTATTACGAGTAACACTAAATTTTAAATTTAGCGGCGAATTAAAAAGAATTTCTGAAGCCCGCACGAGATATGTATTTATATACAAACATACATACAAATACAAACATTAGCATACAAAATTAAATTTTAAAATTTCTGATCAATAAATTAAATGATTAACTTTCAACAACTTAGTGATGATATACACTAATATAAAATGAATTATAATTAACTTAACCTTGTGTCTTCATAGAAAATTCATAATTTAATTAGTTTTCAAATCAACTTCGAGGCCAGAATGTTATTTTGTTGGTCAATTCCAAAGAGAAATTAAATGAATTCATAGTTTTACTTATCACCTACATATCAAGCAGGCGGGAAGTACACCTCCTTGTGACCTACCATATCTCACATTAATGTGAGACACAGCTCCTCACGACTCCACTTGGAGATCCTGTCACAAAGTAGTCTGTTGATAAGTACCGCCAAAGTTGACTCGGCTGTCAAAGTTAATAAGGTTTTTCGGTAGCCACTGGCAACATATTATTGAAAGCACCTACGATGTCCAGTTATGCGAATCCTTTGCGCTGGAGTCACCCCTTTATGAGTTAGACTACCGAATGGAGGGCCCTATCAGCAGATTTCTCTTTAGATTAGATGCAGATAACAGCTTCCGAGGAATCCTACTATGCATGTAGCGACTAATCAGGCATTCCTACGTTTCTTAAAGAAGCGAGGAGGCTCTGATTAGCCTAAAGTAATTGGGAGATATATGAGAAATTTGACCATTTTCCCAGAATCGGAAATGTACCCTTACCTCAAGCAGTTAGAATATATAGGAGTCAGCCAAGTACAGGAAATACCAAGAGTTCTCTGTAGTTGCAGAGCAGCTATGTCATCCATCTCCTTATACATTTGGGGATTAAAAGTGTTAAAAGATAAAAAAAAGTTGCTTTCAACAGTAGTCAGGATTCCCTGGCCTTAAACGAGTGCGTTCCTTCACAACTAGAATATCCAGGAAACTCGCCTCCATGAGGTTACAGATTTCCACCCATTCTCGAGCCAACATTTACAACCCTCTCCTAACCGCAAGAGATCTCGAAATGAGTTTCCTGTTTTTGAAATATTTTAATAGTTATAGTAACCTATTTGTATGTTAAGCAAGCCCAGCTTTCTACTGTTTTATGTTATCTTGTGAGCTGTTCTAAACATCTCACTAGGAATGTATGTAGCAGGGAACACTTGTTCAAACATAAGAAATATTTGAAAAATATACATGAAAACATTATAAACTAACTTTAAACCTAGATTGACTTCTTAACCAGTAAAGTATTCATGACTATAAATGAGCTTATTCAATATTTAACTGATTTGTTTTAGTGCGGTCGTTAAGCCAAGTGTGTAGTAATTGAGTGTAGGAAATGAGGAGAAAGAAGAATTAAAAACCATATTTCCAAGACTGTTAAACTTAAAACAGTAACTTTGTCAAAAATATTATTTTTGTAAATGAAAGCGGGAACATAAAATAAGAACAAAGTATCTAAGGGACAGGTAAAACAAGAGAATGAAAGACATACACTAAAATGCAAAAAAAGTTAAACATGAGCTTTTTTGTTCGTACAACTAACTTAAATAGAAGTAAAGTATGGCTTTCGAAGCCGGGCACAGGCCCTTTATAGTGGTACAGAGGATTGTCAAAAGAAAATACGTTGTCATGTTGAAGGCAAAACGAGCCTAAAAAGAAGTATAAGTCCAAGGTTCGAGTCCTGAGACAGGTAGCATCAAAAGTGGTTTGAAAACGTTTTTTCAATAGGGGGTCTGCCATGGAATGCTTCTCAGCAAAAATTCATATCACTTGTAGATGCCGTTTGGAGTCGGCCAAAGACTGTAGGTCCCGCCAACTTGTAGGAAAAATTCCAATCGGCACACCACAAATTGGAAGAGAAGCTCGGCGCAAAAATCTATTAAGAGGTTTATGATGATATACTCGTACCTGTTGTGTGTCGCTTATTTTATTTAAAAAAATTCTTACATTTACTTTGTTATTCGTTAAGATTTTTACTGCCCAGCTTGAGCTCATTAACTAATATTTTGCTCGATTGTTTACAAATAAAATCTTATTCAACTTAATTTATACAAATTGATCAATTATGCAGATAATCAGGTCTTCCACCAAAAATCCACATTCTCTTTCGAATACTTTGAACAAAGAAGAAACTAACTGTATCTAATTTAAAAGCGATTTGTTTTGCTACGCATGTAGGTTATGCGTTAGGCGGGTTTTGTGTCTTTGTCGCCTACTTGTCTTTCATTACCTGCTCGTCGGGTATCTTGCAAGTCAGCTTCTTTTATGAATACACCTGCTCTTTGGTGTCAAGTAGGCCTTAGTTCATTTGCGTCCATATGGTATAACCGCCTTTTCACCTTCTCAGCTGGTAAGTTGTGCTTCAGCTTTGTTCCTCATTCGGCTCATCTTATATTTGTTTATTTGAGTACAGCAACCAGGTTTACCGGCTCGCTACCGGTTTGATTGACGAAATCTATTAGATAACACAGTGCAACAAAATTTTTGGGAGCAAAATTAAACTTTTTGTTAACTGGAAAAAATTATTCAAAAATTTTGTAAAACATTTTAACCCATTAGCTCTCATGCGAAAGGGTTAATCGCCCCCTTTTTTTGTAAAGTACTACTGCTGTTGCATTTACATTGATGCTGAAATTTTTGATGCACAGTGTTAACAGCCATGGGCTGTATATTTATACCTTTTGAACTCTGAAACTGTCACTTGTTTTTATTTTAAATTTTTATTTATTACAATTTTATTCTCTTTTCTGTTGGCTATTCCAAGCACCCATTGATTGCTCGAAATTTGAACAATCTTTTCCACTTTAAATATTGGTAAGCCATTTACCTATTTGTTCAGTTGAATAAATATGCATTGGTAGATATTAAGATACTTTTTAAGTATTTTATTGGCAATTCGTTTTGGATTAATTTTTGGTTTGGCTCTCTTTGGCTGTTTTAGGTCGAAATAGTCGTTTCTAATGGAATTCGCGGTTGCTGCGGTTTGACATTATTTAATGAAAATATTTCCATATGAATGAAAAGAGCCATAATTATAATTTATATACTGTTATTTGGTTATGAAAACTTTAATGTATTGTGTCTATTAAAACTGTCTTTCCACGTAATTTGACCGAGTTAAGTTTTCGCACTTTATTCCCGGATCCGTGACCTAGTAGTTTAGGGGATTTAACAAAAGCGTTGAGTTGCCAATTATCACCTCTTTCTATAGTACATACCAGGACCGTAGCCAGGTTTTAATGCGCAGGTAATTTTGTTTTTTTATTAAAACGTGTTTTAATTTAAAAAAATCTGCTTTGAGCGAAATATTTCAAACGAACAACAAAAAACCAAAGTAATCCTAGATTATATTCCAAATACGTACATCTGATTTTTGGAAATATATTAAAAATTATTCTAAATTAAATTTATGTCCTCATCACATTTTCCATAAAGTAAATTCTGTAGGATTAGTTCCCTTTTCCCGGAGTTGCTAGGTTTGAGGCGAAGATCAGAACACCTTCTCCCCCTCCCAAAAAAATTTGGGAAACTGTATTAAGAGGTAGTAAATTCCCTGCAGGTCATAAGCTTTCCGACAGTATGTTCCTTGGCTACCAGAAATTTATTTAGAGTATCGTCCTAGCTCTGAAGGTCTCCCCAATTGTCAAAATCCGGCTTGTCTGTAATTATATCGGTCCAAGAGAACATTTCGCTAACCGGTAGGAACCGGTTTCTGTAAATGGAACGATTTTGTTTTCTTTTCACTTCACACTAAGGTAATGGCTTCGGTTTTGAAAAATGAAACGGCTACTATTACAAATTCGATTTCGAAACACGTTGCGCTTTTAATGTGTTATATCAACATTCTCGATTTGGAGAAAATAACAGATTTCAAACAGTAACGGTTTCGGTTTGCAAAATGAAACGGTTTCAAAAGGTTCGGTTTTGGTTTGACACCTTGACAATGTATTTTGCGTTCTCAAGACTGCTCAAAACAACAAAAATACTTTCTCTTGATCGGCCACATAAACAAATCCACCCACAACAAAAACTGAATCCCAACCAAAAAAAGGCACGCAGCTAATTTCGAACGACTATTAAATAAATGCAGAAAAAAATTTTACAAAATTTTAACTCGAAATTAAAGAGAAATTAGAGGCATATAAATCTCAAAAAACACTTCACATTTGCCTAAAAAGAATATTAAAAAAAAAAAGTAAGGAAGTCTGAGTTCTGGCGGCACCGAATGTCACATACCTAGTTGCGAGAGGCAAGTACGATTGACTAAGTTCGCATTAGAGGTGAAGTGGAACCCAAGTAATTTCAATACGAAGGCTCGGTTGTCTTGGAGAAACTCTTTTATTGGTAAGTTTAGTTTTCTAGGTAAATTATCGCTGTGAAATATTGCCGAAATATCCTTTTAAACCATTAAGATACAAGGAAGTACGTCCTTTTAAAAGCGTGGCCTAAACGATTTGACCATTCTTATCCAGTATAAAATAAAGATAACTTTTCAATTTAGTTTGCATATCTTATATATAAATAGACAAGATGAATGCAATGTAGAACCGTTTTCTGCTAAACTATAATTCTAAGGTATACAAATTATATATGTATAGATAGGAAATTTTGAGGTGTACTTTTATCCGTAAATAAAAAAAATTTAAAAAATCATTTTAATATAAAAAATTTAACATAAATGTCACACCACTACACATTCACTTATTCACACTATAGACACGCTGTGTGTGTTTGTACTTGCTGAATCGTGAGCATGGCCGTGGAGTGGCTTTGTAGGAAAAAATTAAGAGCCGTAGTAGTGTGAGTAGACTTGCCATGCATGTTTTTGTGTTATTCCTATGGTCGGCTCTCACTGTGAGTGCGAAGAGTTGGTAGTGGACCAATGAAAAATAAGTATTCGCACTATAGATACTCTGTTGTGTCATGCATTTTTGCTTTAGTTGTTGTTATTGTATTGATTACTGGCTACGATGCCCAGTGTCAGCTGCTCTCCTGAGAGCACGAAAAGTTGCTTTGTTGGATACATTAAGGAAGCAATGTAAAATATGAGCAAATATGTAAAATTCATTGCTGATACCTACAAACAGGGCTTACAAAAATAAAAAAATGATTACTCATAAAGAGTATTAAACACCGAAGAAAATTAAAGGAAAATAGAGGAAAGGAAAAGAATTGAAAGGAAGGAAAATTAAAGGAAAGAAAGGAAAGAAAAGGAAAAGGAAAAGGAAAGGAAGGGAAGGGAAAGGGAATTAAAGGAAAGGTAAGAAAACGAAGGGGGAAAGAAAGAAAATAAAAGGAAGGGAAGGGGAAGGAAAAGAAGTTTGAGGAAGGTAAAAAATAAAATAAGAGAGTAAAAAAAGAAATCAAGGAAAATAAAAACATGTTAGAGAAAAGGAACGACACAGAAAGGAAGAAAAAAAGGCAAATAAAACATACCTACAGCAAAAAAATAAAATAAAATAAAATAAAATAAAGTTTATTGGTTGAATTTCAACCACTGGGCGAACTCTCGTATAGCCTTAAACGGCGTTTGATTATCAAACAAATTTCTTCTCTTATATATGGGCGGTGCCACGCCTATTTCCTAAAATATCACATAAGTTGCAACCTATTTAATTTGCATCAATCCACCTGTCAAATTTCATTGGCATTGAAATAGTTATTGCGTTCTCACAGTTTTTTGATATAGGAAAAGTTGGTCTGTCACGCCGATTTCGATTTCTTTTCTGATGCTAACACTTTTTATTAGTGGAAGCACAACTGGGTATAACAATAAAAGCTTTGCATATGCGTAATAAATATTTGTTATTATTTATAAATACTTTTTAGATGTTATTAGCCGAAAACAGAAAAGCAATAAACATAAATAAAATGTGACTAAACAAAAAATTATAATAATAAACACAATTCTTTCCCACCAAAAATATTTTGGGCGCATTTTAGTCTCCTTTGTGCCTGTCCACTCGTTTGCCACTAATTCTACGCCCACTTTCGTGCTATATCTTTGTTGCCTGTTAATGCTTTTTGATTTGTGTTGAATTGAATATTTTTTATGCATTTTTTTTTATTATTTAAAATTTTTGGCATTTTTTGGTTAATGCGACAAATTAAGATTATATGCTTGTTACAACTGCCTTTTATACAGTTGGATATCTAGCCAACTTTTTTAACGAACGCTTCGAATGTGTAATGCGTTTTATAACGTTAGCACTCTCAAAATTTAACTTTTCAAAGATGCGCCGAATGTTAAGAATGTATATTTATATGGATTCAAATGAAGTTATATTAGCGATTAGAAACTCATCTGCCTTAGTTGATACCGTTCGGAGTTATCATAAAACAGCAGGATAGAGCAGTACGACCTCAATCTCGTCATAGGTATATTTTCTAAAAATCGCTGTAGTTCAAACTTTGCAAACTTCCAAAAAAATAAGCGCCTGAAAGTATGCAGTGTTTAGCTAGGCGTTGCGCTAAGACTAGCAATTTATTTCTAGAAATTTCCAAGTGAGTACTATACTATGTGCATCTAAACATACTTAAAGCTTTACGTAGGAGTCACTCCTACTGATGGAAGTAATTATTATAAATGTTGCCTGCTTTTAGGCGCACCGGCCATTTTTACAGCGTTAATCGAACGGCTTCCGGAACTAGTGCCCAATATTTTTTTTTTCGAACAAATTTAAAAGCACAAGAAATTACCTTCATGCTTCTGCAACAATGGAAAACATTTTTTATCAGCAAATTAGTTTTCTTTAATAACTTGTACATATGTATGTTTGTATTGTCATAATATTTTAACCTTAAATTTTTTTAGAACTTATAAATCTTTTAAAATTTGCATTTTTTATTTGCTATTTCAAATTTAAATTTAGATTTTGTGAAATTTTTGTACTGCCAAATTTCTTTTTGTTGTCGTCATGGCGATGTTGCTAGACAAACCACACAAAAGAAGAGAATCCGCCTACAAAACCACAGTGGAATTTACGACAATCGTGATTTAGTGGCTTAAGTGTCACAGTAAAAAATCATTTTATACATTTTTCAAAATTTTACGTTTTTTCGACAAATCTAAAAGAATCAACCTTCACACGCCACACACCAACAAAAATGCTGTTCCCTAGGACACTCACACACTTGTTTCATGCAAAAATGAGCGGCCCATGTTGCTGTCATTTATTGATCATCGCACACTAGTCGTGATTTTTTAAATGTGTGTTCTTTTTTTTTTGCTTTTAGGCGATTAGAGTTTTGACATTAATTTGCAACTATTTGCAGGCATTAATAATTTGTCACGGAAATCTATTTTTAGTTTGATTGTTTGGGAATCTTCATTGCTAAATAAAAATGGATGGCTAATTAAGTTCAAAAGAATTTTTTTTAAACAAAAGTATGTATATTTTCAAATAAAATAATTTTTTATTTATTTTTGCAATTTTCTTATTCTTGTGAAAATATTAAGTCTTTAATCATTTTGCACACGTCGCTCAAAAATTCGCGTAACTCCTTCGACAGACGGCCAACAACTGTTTGCAATAACAGTAATTTGGTCACCACGTAAACGTCTTGTGCACGGGGAGCAGAATGACATGTGGGCTGTGGGGTCTTGTATACGCTCGAATGCAGAGCGCTAACCTCTTGTAATGCACTCTTTCCTGCATGCATGTGTATGTACGTATTTAGTTAGCCTACAGGATATTCTACGTCGCAAAATTGTCATTCGTGAAAAGAAAACAAGCTTACGTTTTTTCGCATAGTTTCTATATTATCGTATGCTAGCGTGGTGAAGTTTACCAAATCGGAGTCGGAATCAGATTTTTCAAATTGGTTTTATCGGTTTTGGAATCGAGAAATATTTGTCCATTTACATTTTAAACTGAACAATATTAACTCATAGAAATCGAATAATACTAGCTAACCCGGCAAAAGTTGTCCTGCTCGAAAAATGTCCTTTCTCATCTCTCACTTATTTTTGCTCTTCATTTATTCCTTAATTGAAAGAGAACCCTGTTAACGTAATCAGCTTCAATTGCTGATATTGCTTTTTACTTCGATTCCAAAAGTTTTCGGTATGGAAACAGAAGGTTCGTAACATCACCAATTTATAAAACAATAGTACGATTCAGTTCATGTAATAGCAAAGTGGTGAAAATGCATTTTAATGTGTTACTTCGCCCCATTCTCTTACGAAGCCCAAAAGTATGCTACGTTATTGGTATAAATAGTATGTCGCGTTGTTCGGATATGTTTTCGATGTGTATATTAAATTTTTTCCCCGCAATCTAATTGTTACATTCGTTTTTGATGTTCTAATGTGCTGACGATGTAGGAAATTTGAGGGGCCAAATCCTTTGTGAATTTCAAGACCAGAGGCCCAAATGAGTTTGATCAAGGATATTGTCTTGCAGAGGATATCAAAGCATTCCTGGAACATCGAGAACTTTCTGCGCAGTTGTCTGCTGGGGTTTCCGATTTGGTGACAACACAAGCGTAGTCTGGCTGAGAGTCCCCAATAACTAACAGGCAAATTGGTAGGCCACATTTTTAGCGTTGAAGGAACCTTGTGTGATGCGGTCAAAGCTCTCCACAGGTGGACAGTTGAGGGCGGTTTTGATTCAATGTCCCATATCAATAAAGAGTCAATGCATTTTCAACGCAGTTGGGGTAATTTCGATTAAAATTCAGAGCCATTTACAGAAATAGGTCGATCTGTCATGCAGCCGTTGATATACTAATTTTACCAAAAAAATGTTGAAAAACAAAAAATTTATTCGAGTTGCAATAACATTTACCTCTTTACCTCTTTGCCTCAGCTAAACTGCATGCCGAGTATGCTTGCTAGCTTATTTTTGCACATTCTTCCTTTCCCTTCTATATGAATAAGTGTGTATGTAATTGCACAGTCGTATCTATAGACAATTTTTTGATGAACAAACTCGAAACAGTTGCTTATTTCACATTCAAATGACAACGTGCATATTATTTAATCGTTGAATAGCACGCAATATTAAAGCGCTAGACTATATTTAAACTGAGCTAAGTGCGCTAGAGAAGACATGCTAAACATATCCTTTAGTACATCCCAGTCGGAAAATTTATCATGCATGACTAAGCGCTGTCTATAGACGCTTTCAACCAACAAGGAGTGGGGGGTATGGTTGCATGCATCCTTAATACAGTGAACTGGTCACTAGGAAACAGTTTTAGTATGATACATGACCAGTTCCCTGCTTTAAGGACGCACGATAGCATGAGAGCACAGCCATGACCAATTTTCTCTCTGTTGGAGAGATGAAGACGGAGAGGTTGAATAGCAAATGAGTTCGCAAATGCTTAGTTCTCACAAAAACATTTTTCTCTGCATAACCCTGCATTTATAAATGGATACATTACATTCCTAAAACATCACCGTGAGTAAACAGATGCATTTTTGAGTGTATAGAGCCTAAGATCAATGCATTCGTGGGTGCATGGCATTAAATGACAATTTCCGACTGGGATGCTGGTGTAACTGTGTATGCAGACTTGTTTAAGCGCCGGAAAATATGAAACATTCATTAAGGTTTGTAATCCATGTTATTTTTGGGGGTTGGTCTCTATTCTTGAAAGGGGGTATCACAATTATTTTATCAAAACTCAAGAAATTAAGTGATTAAAATTCTTGGTTTTTTTTTTAATTTTTAGAAAAACTAATACAACCATATACAGAGGAGTGTAAAGCGTGGGGGTAAAGAGATATAAATAAAGTCAAGCAATATATTTGGATTCTTAAGATTTGATTACATTTATACGTAAACTCCTTGACAAGACCAAGTAACTACACCTTTTCCAGGTTATATTGAGAAATATAAGTTCATATTGAGAAAATTTAAGTTGATAATGAGAAAATATAAATTCATAATGAGAAATATACGTCGTTTATATTTATTTAAATTTTTTTTTTATAAATTTGCTTGTGGCACAATTATCCGAGTAATTTGTTAATGTTATCGTTTTCAAGTTCGACTTTCTCACTATCAACTAAATTACGCTTATTATCAATTTACATATTCTCCATACACTTGAAAATGCGTAGGTACTACTAATCACTTTAAACAGAAATTCTAGCACAGTTGTTATAATACTTTAGTGCTAAGGTGTTATGTTGAGGTTTTGTCCCCGAATAAAACTAAATACCTCAAGTTCTGAAAGAGGGTGGCCTTCCACTAAACCTTCGATACGATGTATATTCATTTAAATAAGCAAGGGAAATACTATCGCCTCAAAGGGGGCTATCCTACTGCCTCAATGGGGGGTATCCTACACGCAAACTCACCACTGACTTTACTTATTATTATTAAAGTGTATAATTTTAGGCGCATAATCCGATAACTAGTTAGCTATAGGGCCACAATTACTCATAACAGCTCCTGTAAATATGTTTAGTTACGCAAATTAATTACAGCTAAGTGAAAGTAATTATAAATCTAAATGTTGGGCATTTTTCTTTTGCCTTTCATATACCTAATTCCTGATTTTTTCATTTTATGCCTATGTTCAACATCCCTGCAGTAAAACAAACAAGAAATCAAAAAAATTAAATACTAGAACACGCTGACTGAAAGCTAGCTAGTCCGAAAAAGTTCGGAAATTTACAAATCACATATTCACAGCTTTTTAGTATACAGAAGTGTACAGAGCGCAAGGATGGACTAAAAATAGGCACACTAAGCCTAGCTCTACTGGTGGTACTATCTTCCCCAAAATTAGGTTGAAGGAATCGACCAATAGGGAGTTTCCTTTTCTTAAGCCTAGTTTGATTTTGAATTTTTAGAGAGTTCTCCATCGCAGCATTCACGCAACTCCTTTTCGCACTGTAAAACGGCGCTTTAAAATCGACAAGGAGATGGTGCCTGTCGATTCTTTTATTGTATGTCGTCTCTCGGCTTTGGTAGTTTTATCGGCTCGGTACGTACTTTGCTTGTATTAGCATGCGTGGCGAAAATTATCTCCTGAAAAATAGATCTTCTATAATAAACTCAAACTATCATACAGCACGGAATAAGTAAGGGCAGAACGTCTAAAAAGCTGCTTGCACTTATCCAAACATTTTTATATACCAGTGCCTGAAATTATGCACTATCATATCCACAAGCCCCAATTTGTATATTTCGCCTATAATGTTACATATTTTTAGGCTGAATTCATTTCATAGAAATCCTTTGTCTGCTCGCATATCCCATATAAAATATTTATGACAGCTGTGTCAGCCTATATTAACAAAATTCAGCCAATATTCATCGAATGCATACTTTCAGGAGTAACACAGAAGGAAAACGCGAAAACCAATAAGTTTATTCTTATGCGCATAACAAATATTTATTTATTTTCAATAATCATTTATCAAAAACTTTTCATTATGCAACGCTGTCAAAATATATTTACCTTTTTTTTTTTGCTTGTCTCAACATATGAAATATGAAGCAAACACCAATAAAGGGTTACTAAGTTACAAAATAACTAATTTTTATTTAGTGTTAAATTAGTAAACATAGCACTTGGCATGCAAGGAAGAAAACATGAATATATAATGCCACAAGACTTTGGATTACATGCAATGAACTGCGCCTAAAATTATATATTTTATTTTTGAGCCCTTCGTGGGTTCTAAACTGTCGTGGAAATGGTGGGATGACGTCGTATAGTTTTATCTTTTTAGCATTCAATTTCATACCACACCTCTGTATTTGCCTTGTAAAATTGTATGTGTCTGTAAGCCTAAAATTAGGCAATATTATAAGTAAGTGAATAGTAGCCCAAGCCAAATACCCTGCCAACTATCAATGGGTAAAGATCTGGGTAAAAGTCGACACAAAAAAGTGGGTAATTTTATTCAGAGAGCTTCACTTTTCTTTTCAGTGTTCATATGAAGCTCACAAAGGATGTATACTTTTAGGCACTGTGGGTTTCTATACAAATTCCATAAATATATAATAATAATGGAATCCAAGTAAGGTACAATTCCACTTACATGAACGCACTCATTTAACCATAATGGAACTTCTGACAGCAGGGGCATCTGTACCGAAAAAAACTATAACTGTCATCGACAAAACAATATGTCCTTTTATTTCATTTATTTGCATACATATCGCTTTCCACCCTTCCCCCTACTCTGTGTGCACGCCATCGACCGCTGCAATAAAATAGACACTGCTTATTATTAGGCAGCGTGTTGCACTTGCAGTAACCACAGCCATACTATGTACATGCATTAGGGTGTTTCATTTTATTTTCTTTATATGAGTAATAAAATCCAAAACAAAGAGTTTTATAATTTGTGTCTGCCTGTCTGTATGTTTGTACGCACATCACTCAAAATCCGCTTCATAGAATTTAATTAAATTTTCACCGAAGAACTGACAGATGTCCAACTTACAGTTTAGCATTCATGTCACAACAAGAAAACATTTAATTATTTCCATAGAAAAATCAGTTTTTCATGGAGGTTAGAAAAAATAAATGAAACAACCTAATATATATATGTACATATGCGACTCTGTATACTCATATTAGCATGAAAATTGAGACACTTTTAAAGACTACCTCTACACTAATGCCCCAAAAATCGCCAACAATTTTTGTTTCTAAACTAAAAAGTCGATGATGCGCAACCGTCAAATTCGTTGCATACGGTGCAAATGATGCAAATCGCGCATCATTAAGTTTTTTGATGCTTTTCATATTCACTTATATACTTATTGCAATTGAGAAATGGCCGAAGCTGAAGCGTAAATACGCATAATTTTATATAAATTATTCAGTTAAAGTAATAAATTGATTCTTTTTTACATTATTTTTCAACCTAAACTTTTGGAAAACAGTCAATTTCCAAATCCTGTAACAAGTCCCGGAATCCCGATATTTTAAAATCAGATGCTGCAAATTCAGAGATCGAAAATCCAAAAAAATTGGATTTCCTGGTACCAACATATTGACCCGCCCTAACATTTGTATAATGAACATTTTTTATGTTGCATAACGGAAGGGTTTGCAATTTATTTGTACTTTGCCATAATTGAAGTGGGCTTTTTCGCATACAACACCATTTATAAAAATATATATAATAGTATACAAATGTATTTAAGGTGCAAGGATCCTCTTACATATTTGTATCATAGATGGGCAAGTTGCACTACCACAACATATTGCACAACCTACTTGCGTTGAAACTCAATTGAGTGCATTTCTAAATTCGATGAATCACAATTTCCCTAAGGCTGGGTAGGCTGTTAAGTATAAAGAATTTGTTTGGTGTATTTTGACTGGGACAACAATTTGTATCTATTTTGATGCACAGAAAACAAATCCGGCATCACAAATTTACAAAGTAAAAACATCAGATCAGAAAACTCGGGAACGTCCCGCCTCGCGGAAATTTCCATTCACAATTCTTTCGTAGAGAATTTAATTTCCGGCAAAACTATATACAATTTTCTGTCCCAGCACAGTGCCCATCTATGTTTTTATATTTTAAAGCTAATTGGCAGTTCCGTTTGTGCTTATAGCATTACACTTTTAGTAACTCGAAAATTGCAATGCATTTATGCTCGTAATGTGAAAATTACATTGTTTCAACAAACACAAATCTACAAATAAATGAGTTTTTACTGTCGGCTTTAAATGTGACAACTTAAAAAAAGACTTCGTTGTGTACATAGGACACGAAACGCCCAATCCATGCAAATATTGCGGAGGTCAAACAGTTTTCCGCTACCAATTGACGTGAGCTTTTAAACAGCTTTGTCAGCCATTTTTCATACATGACTAGCAATTCATTTGTTATTTTGCGACATAAATTTTAAATTATTGTTAGTAGATTTCTCGCCCTCCCTTTCGCCGTTCATTTTTCATATAGTTATACTTAAATACATATTGGTCTCCTTCTACATAATAAGTCCAGAAGCCACTATGAACCTTTTTTATATTTTGACCGAAAGAGCTTATGTGCCTTATTTTCTAAACAATCAATGACCTGGTAAGCTTTTACAAGTATCCGGGTATGGACATTTTAAATGCATGTAGTCGCATGATCCTCGCAATCCTTAACCGTAGCTACTCACATAAAACAATTATAACATCTGCATAGCCTCCGTCATTACGTGATGTCAGCCACTATCCTTGGTGTCTCATAAATTTTGATCAAATTTATCACTAGCGCATTGTTTTAAGTGGCCAAATGTGCGAAGCAAACGAGCACTACTCCGTACCCTGGACTAATGACCGTAAATGGTATGCAACATTTTTATGCTTGTCACACACAACTTTTTATTTATAGGAGTATGTGGATAGGTGTGCGGGTATGGGCGTGTGTAACCACTTTTAAGTAAATTTCCCATAGGATTTATTTAAAACTATTCTCACGATAACTGGAGTTATATTTAAGGCACAAATACTTGTAGTATGTATGGTAGAAGCAGTGTTGCCAGAGGGAGTGCTTTAGAATTTTTTATTTCAACGGAACAAAAAAAAGTTTCAGTTAAATTATTGTTCTGCCTAAATAGCTTTTCGATAGGACAGCTTCTGGGTCGTATCGCCATTCTGCATGACGTAGCCAGCAAAGGTGCTAAACCGTAAGTCCACGTACTACGAGTATGTTCATACCTGAGCATAGCTTGAATACAGCGTATCGATACATTTCCATGACACACCCTTGGCATCATGGAGAACTCTTTTCTAGACGACCGCCATCTCATCCTAATTTCGCGTCATACAACTAGGCAGACTACAGTTGTCGGCGTAGTAAACTATCGATACGTTTTCTGGTGGGGAACGGAGCCTCGAAATGTAGAAATTAAACAGTGGCGGGGATTTTTAACTGGTAATATTTCTTTTAGTGTCAAAGTCATTTACAAAGTACCCAAGACTATAACTGAGCTCAAGACCAAAAATACATTTTTTTTTAATTTAATGCAAAATAAATATTGTCCTTTTTATTTTAAATAATTATTAAAGTCTTTATTAGAATGGAGAAGTAAAGAAATTTTTAGTATTTTGAATTCAACATTTCTCACTTTTATGGCAACTCTGCTCAGAACTAGCGTGTGTGTATGTATATAAAGTATAACCTGCAGTAAATCGTGTGAGTAATCTCTAAAGAGAGCGATCCGAGAGTAGTCCCTTTAGTTTACAGTTGGCTATAATTCGAAATAAATATATAAATTTTCATTTGCGTAGTCTACTCATAGGGGTGTAAGTCAATTTCAGTTTTTGTAGCATACTTATAGGAGTTCAAAGTACCCATGACCCGTTCAACCCATACAAAGTGATCAGAACTGGCATTAGTCGCATCTCCTTTGCGGATGCATCCTAGACCAATCGCATTTTTTGCAGGGCATGTACGAATTCTCAGTTGTATGTGTATGTGTGTCTTATTTAATACACCTGCAAATTGTCATTAGCACGTCAGCAAGCGTTCATTCTACTTCTAGCTTGTTCGCCCTTAAGTATGTCGCATTCTTGTTTCTTTTCACTTATTCTTTCCTACTGTTTGTGTCCTACTTAACATGCGTTTATTGTCGCTGAAAATGTGTTAGAGTAATCCCAACTGCGGTAAAGCGAAAAAAATTGTTGGTTAAAAAATATAAAACTTGCATTCTTTTAATGCACCCAAGTAGCCAAGCCAAAATTCATTGCCTGCGCGCCTAAAAATATGCTAATTATTGTCTTTCAAGGCACTAACTTTGGCCCATTTTGAGATAATTTTTTATATTTTTCAACTCACTGGTGGCATATTAAGCAATTCATTGGAATGTTTGAACACAAATTCGCAGTGGGTTGCGCAGGCAGTTGAACGCACTTAAGTGAGGGGGAATTATTCTTCCTCTGCATTTATATATATTTTCTACACCCGAAATGTCTATGAAATCTCTCAGCTCGTATACGTACTCTTGATTAAGCGCCGCAATTAGTTCACTCTTGACGTGCTAACAAAAGTTTAATTGGCGTGAATTATTTGGCTTGCTGTGACAGCACCCAAAACCACTTAAAGGGTCTACATTTAATAAACGGTATGATCCAGCAAACGAAATGCGGAGCAAAAAGGGAAAACACTTCAGGGTAGTGCTGCCAACAAGGAGTGAGAAGGAAGTCCTCAAAAACTATGTTCCTCCTACAAACTATGACGAGTTCCGAAACGCAATAACTTCGCTAGAAAACAACAAAAAGCGGGGAAAGCGCTTAAGAGAATAAATCCAGCTGATTAGACCCTATGAATGTGGATTCATAATTGTTAAGTATTTTTTATGACCCGAAAATAAAGTCTTGGGAGAGTGTGGTGGATATGAGAAGTCATTTTCAATATGTCCAAATCAAATCGTTCACCAGGCAATTGGTCTACTTCCCGAAACAGAAGCCGCAGCCGAAATTAAAATTGATGTTTGGCTTTCAACCACCGAGCAAACTTTGGGTTTGTTCATTTCCTAGCTTTTTAAATTGCTTTAAGGCATTTCCTTATTTCTCCAATTTAAATGCCCTTGCTCTTTTTAACAACAACAAAAAATTGCATAAAAAATAACAGGAACTGCTAACAAGTTAGTCCTCTAGCCGACAACTTATTTGCTAAGCAGCCAACTGAGCAGTTAACACCAACCGCAGTTTAATTAACTTAATTGAAATGCTCGATGAGCCGGCTGAGTTTAATCGAACGAACAAACGCAGCTAAGCATTTACTTCCGTGGTAAAAGGATATGCAACAACATAGAAGCTTGTATTTATGTACATTAGACTGTTCATTATTATTTCAGTATTGAAGGTTTTGGGAAATGTTTAGGATCAGCCCGACGGTCCTGCGAATTATTTAACGAGCTCCAAAGTCCAAAACTGACTCCGAACTCTCTCATTTATAATATATGCATAGTTAGCTTGCAAAATTGGAAATGGGGCACGTTTTGTCCTAGTGTAAAATAAATGGAAACAGCGTAACAAGTCCTTGGAAAAGATGGCTCATGGCTCCAAGCTGAAACTCCAAGATTTCATTGCTACGAGTTGGGGGTAAAAAAAACGTATTATCTCAGACTTTGGCTGATAATAATTCAACAAATTTTCAGCTGAGTTAATTTGCTCAAAAAGTTCTGAGATATCGCTTTCTTTAAAATAATCTGAAATAGCCGTCATATATTCAATATCTCTTCGTGAAGTACTTGTGCTCATATTCCACACCCCCTTCCGATTCAATTTTCTAACATTTCATTTAGATATGTTTGCTTTGGGCTTGAATTACATTTTGACTTTAGAAACGAAAACAAGAATGCATGGTCGGATTAAAAATTTTGAAGAACAATGGTGAATAGTTTATGGGGGTGGCAGCTTTGATAGTTTTCTTGGCACACTCAGAAAAAAATTCAAATCGTCAAGCAAATAATTCCATCTAAGAACGCCAAAAAATGTTGCCCGCGGACAGCGACTCTGACGATTTTGTAGCCGTAAGTTAAGAGCTGGGAACAGAAACATTGTGAATCGTTATTCCTGGGAAATCATGATTCAGCGTAAATTCTTGTTTTCCATCGGGGCAAATACATCACTATAATACTAGTTGATCTGGTAGATGTACAATTCGCCAAAAATTGTGTATTACCATTTCATTACCACTATTGATAAATTTAACATCTCTATGTTCGATTGTGGCACGAATATGTTATTTTAAAACTTAAATTGCAGAAATGGGTCAGTGGTTCAAGGATCAAATACTTTGCTCTAACCAAAATTTTGGCTTTAATTTTAAAAATGTAGAGATAAATATAAATGCTGGAGATTGTGCATAAAAAAAAACAAAAAAACGTTAATAAATATTTACATATATAAAATTTTAAAATTTTACTTAACTGGCTAGGCTACCAAACAGTGAGAATCCCTCGGCCACCCGGCTGTATCTACGATAAATCCGGCCCTGCATACATACACATACATGGCAAAATAGCCATCACCCAAATGCAATTGTTGGGGGCAAATGGGGACACAAGTTATTGTATTTCATAGGAAAATGTTGTATGTAGGGAAAATCAATATTGGTCGCCTGTGTCATGCCATCAGCTACCAAACAAAAGTGGGACTCATAATATGTACATATGTCCTAGAGATGCCAATTTAAAATAAAATAAAATAAAATAAAATAAAACAAAACAAAATAAAATAAAATATAAGAAAATAAAATAAAAGAAAATAAAAGAAAATAAAAAAATATAATAAAATATAATAAAATTAATAAAATAAAATAGAATAGGATAAAATAAAATAAAATAAAAGAAAGTGTAATAAAAGAAAGTACATATAATAAAATAAAATAAAATAAAAGAAAATTAGTTAAATATAATAAAATTAATAAATAATAGGATAAAATAAAAGAAAATAAATAAAATATAATAAAATTAATAAAATAAAATAGAATAAAATACAACGTAGTAAAATGGTTAAACAAATTAAATAAAGTAAAATAAAATAAAAAATTTAACTAGAAATAGTATTATTAAATGGTATAGAAGGAAAGGGAAAGGAAAGCAGAGAAAGGGAAACACGGCAAATATAAAAGAATGAAGGAGTGAAACTATTTGAAGAATGGGAAGTAAAGCAAAGACAGGATCGGAAAGGAAGGTGCTGTAAATAAAATTCAAATATATAATAAAATTTTTTAGTTGCATTTCAGTCACTTGGCGAACCCTAGTCATTTTAAAGTTCGATTATTTGTTATATATTTGACAGTTGAATAGTTTCTCAAACAATTTCTCTTCTTATTTCATGCTAAACCGGAAAATAGCTCATTTCTAAATCTAACGATGCCTTCATTAAAAAATATGATCTAAAAAATCCCGTGATTGTAAAAATCAAAACACATGTCATCCCTAATATGTAAATATTTACACACTTGGGAAAATTCGTGGTGTTTTGCAGATGTTGTAATTGAAATGTCAACACATGTGTACCGTTTGCCAGTAAAAATTGGCATAATCCAAATTTTCTTGAAATAATTGTTTAGCATTATCGGAGCGCATTTAACTACACAGTCAAACTCAATCATCGACTTAGTTCACGGCCCTCCTATTTACGAAATGGACGAGCGATGTATGGTTACGCTGCGGTAACTCTCGGTTTTTTAATATTTTTGCCTTTATGTTTGTTTTCACATCACTCAAAAACCGCGGTATACAGCTATTTGCAATTGTCACGGAAATATAACTAGATGTCCAACTTGAAGTTAAGGATCCATTTTTCCGCAAGGAAACATTTTATTGCCGCTTTGTACAGTGGTGGTAGTAAAAGTTTACTCAAAATATTTTTATAGGAGGTATTGCTCAGAAATGCTCATAGTAGTCTTAATAAGAGCAACAGACGGCGCTCACAACCGCGGACATCTAGTTACAATATAAAAAGATGACAAAAAATACTCCCTTTACAAATAGACCACAAACCAAGAGCAAAGAGATGTTCTTGATGAATTTCAACACCAGTAAATCTCTACATCGATTTTTAAAAGAAAACCTACCTGCTTTTTGATTCATTTACATAAAGGTAGTCTTATGACAATTTTTTTATAAACTTTTTATTTATAATGTACCTGTTCATGTGAAAACCATTAAAGCTAAAATTATTGCTTTTTCCTTTCAAATTCAAAGTTGGTTTGTTAGAGTTTTTTAATGATGCTCCTCTGCATTTTTAGTTTTCTTTTCTTCTTTTGTGTACTCCATAAATTTTCGATTTTATTGTTTTGATTTTTAATGATGTCATTCAAAATGGTCCAGCAAAATCTAAACAATAAACTCTTGTCATAAAAATATATATAATATTAAGTTAATATTAGGTGCATATATACTTTAGTGGTAGTAAGTATACAGTTTTAGCATCAACTTAGTATAGCTACGTTTTGTATGAGTTTGTGCTTGAATTAGGGTAGCTCTAAAATTATGCAATGTAAATAAATAGGTGTAGTATTTTGAATTTTAATACTTTTGCCACTCGATATCGATATTGTTTCTCGGTACGTTCATTACGATAACTTTTTATATTGAGTATACACACTTCATTTTCATATTGAACTATCAGATATAAAAATCTTACATAAATTTATCCAACTATTATAATTTTTAATTGAGTTTGTGAAATTTATTATGATTTTTTGTAAGTTTGGTAAGGTAGATTAAGCGATTTTCCTAATATCGCAATGAACCCTTTCGAAGTCTTAAGTATGTAGCTTAGCAAAAGACCAATTAAACTAATTCACCCGTTGAGCTTAGACTCGCTTATTTCTCCTTTTGCTTCGAACTATGAAGAGTAATACCAATTGTTTTCTTGTTATCGACAGAACGTTCTAATGAAGTTTCAGATTCTCAGTGCTGTAGTGTAAATTGTGATTCCATATTATATATTAGGGACTGTTTAGTTATAAAATGTTGCCGATTCATAACCTTCTAAGTGAAAGTGAGATCTTCCTTAGAATGTGTTGTTCCTCTGGCAGCAACTAAGTAGCTAAACCAGAAGCCCCACCTTAGAAAAACTGGCTGAATTCCACCATAGCCCAGACTGAAAAGATAAAGTTAAGGATAGGACTGTAGTGCTTATTTTTTCTATAAGAGATTGAAATCCAAAGTTGAGTTAAGCGTGATATGCAGCGATTCGTAATCAGTATAAAAAGTATATCAAAAGCAATTCACTTTTTTTTTTACTTTTTTTGTGAAAAATTTGGTTGGCTTGGGGATAATTGGAACTTTAGCAGAATGTCTTTGATTTAAAGAAACTATGTATCACCAAACTTGTAAGAATAAGACGCACCCTAATGAACCATACACATATCTGCCTTCAGATACACTTGTCGTGTTTGGCTCATTGCGTATACTCAAACATTTTCTAGCCATTAGCAACATTTTTGTCACAGCTTTGGTCACATTTTCGACTTTTTGGGTACCTAAAAATGTATGTCAATGGCTCTTAAGTATCGTCATGGCTGGCACCATCATGGGACTACATAAATATATACGCCATCAACGCCACGAATCGTTCCACCTCCACTCATACATACCTTTTTCATTTCATGTTGTTGTTGGATGTTGTATGATTTGATGAGTAGAAGCTGTATATTGTCATGGCTGTTTGGGATGATGTTGCTCCCTTTAAGATTGTCATGTCACTGAGCAAACACGTGCGCATGTCATGAGCCATTTTACTTTGACGTTTCTGACGAAAACTCCCTCATAAGTGCAAAAAACATATTTCTCCCATTAAATATTGTAAAATCACAGAAGGAAGGGAGATGTATCACGTCTGTACACCACATACTTTCATGCATGTTGAAAGGCCTTGTGGGTGGTTGAATCACATCCATACCAAGGGCTGCTGTGAAATGTTGGACAACTCGCTTTAAAATGCATGCGCTCTTGCACGTCATGCCTATTGGGTGGTGACTTTACATATTTCGCAATTATCCCTTGATACCTTTTCACCCTTGTGACACCGATTTCAAAATGGCGTGACTCTAGATGCTGATTGGGCCTCCAGCCTGTCACTCTCTAGTCTGGCAAATTTTCATTACAGGAAAATAATTATTTATTTGCTAGTAAAAAGAATTTTGTAAGCACACTAAAATTTGGAAGCAAATACCGAATTGCCGATTACGCTCGGAATCGGCTTGTAAGTGTGTTTGTTTAGCTCGCCTGGGTCGCCCAAGACTGCCCAAGTGGGTATCTTTTATGTTCTTTTTTATGACCTTGACTCAATAAGAGTTCAAGAAATATAATAAAAGCGTAAATCTGATGGAGTTGTACGAGCCATAGCGACATGAGATAGAAAGAGGGTTAATGAAAGCTATAGCATTTCCCCCAAAACAGATAGATACCTGGCTGTCGCGGGAGCAATTGGGTATGACCAGTGCAACCTTCTAGGCCATGCCACCCTTCCTGAGAGGTGAGAGGCATCATATTCGTAGATCAACCATCGAGTTGCACGTTATTACCTTTGTGCATTTTAGTCGCCTCTTACGATCGGTGTGCCTACCTCGGGCATATTCTAAGCCCCTGATCGGCAGGGGTCCAGACTGGTGGAAAACTAGGTCCAATCTGAAAATTTCAAGATCAGATGCGGCTGTAGAAAAAAATAGAATCCTCCAAAGCATTTTGTAAAATATTTACTTGATTTAAATTAAGTGGAGGGGTGTGTATACTTTTAAAACTCTTTAATATCTTACAACTTACTTTGTTTACACATCCATATACCTACCAACTTACGAAGTCCTTTTTACTCATATTAAAATTTTCGTGCCACAAACGCATATCATATTTGAGCTAATTAGAGTAAAAGTTACGCAAAGCACGCCCACCTAAGCATAACATGCAATCGTAATAATAACAACTAAACAACAACAAACACGAATATACATGAATATTTAAAACAAAAACGCTAAAAACATAAGGACAAGCCCTACTCAAAAACAGAAAAAAAGAACTGAGCACTGGGAAACTGCCACTGCAAGCTACTATGAAGAGCGCTGAAATTTTTTTTACAACAAAACTGCATATCCCTCCATACAAAATTCTAATTTCCATGCCTTTCGTTTGTTGTCGTTCACAGGTGGAACATATTAAAGACAAAAATAAAATAAAAAGAAAATACACACAGCGTATTGCATGTTTAGAACGCGTTGACAACCAACCAACAGCATATCCCTTAGCTTACATAACTCCCACAATCACATTTTAACTCCAAACAAGCATGCCAACAATGGGCATAAATAAGCCAACATGGGCGTAGTCTGTCTAAAAGAGTGGAGGGAAATAAATTAGTTAAACTTGAAGCTGAAAATAAACTACCATGGCATACCCTATATTAATCATATCTATTGTCATCGATTCTTGGCGTTTGGGTAGTTTTGTACCAGGAATAGAATGCAGCCGAAAATAATTACGGTCGATACTGCAGTTCAAGCAGTTCCTGCATTACCATGCAGGAGTTCATAAAAATATCGCCTGACCAAAACATGGTCGCATAAGCTCTAGGGGAAGGTCGTGATAAATTCCTAGAAACTTAAATTTTTCGGAATTCGAGAGAGTTCTCCGAAGTCTTCACTAGCCGGCCATTCGGTAGAAAACTGCAGATAGCCCTAATATGGTAGGTAACAATTAATAAAAGCTGCCGCTTACTGATATAACTAATTACAGGGTAAACTCCCCCCATTGCTCGTTTTTTGTACGTTTGTTTTCATATCCAAATACACTACCATCTTTTCCTTTCAGTGAACTTCAGCCAAAGTTGCCCAAAAAAATATGTATGCAAGACTGTACTTATCAAAAGTATCACATTTCACCATATTTCGAGCACCCTCCTGCCTCCAGTTGCCGTCACTTTGTTGTTATAAAACTAAATATTATAGAATATTTATTACAAACCGCCTTACTCCTCTGTTTCCATTGAAACAAGTGGGACATTTCCTCTTCAAAATTTGTTTAGTGGCGCCAAATAGCAACGCCATGCCAAATAAGTTACAATTTCGTATCCTACTCAATGAACATAACAAGTTGCGGCACAACCAACCCCCCTGTATCTTGACTCCACGACAAAAGCTATGTTGTGCTGTGGATTCAACAGAGTTCGTGGCTTTGTGTGTAATCGTCAAATTCATTTCCGTACTTTTATTTGGTTTCTTCTTGTTGTGTTCTAATTATGAAATCATGCGAAACCTTCCAAGTGCCCTTAGATATTTGGATTGGCGGGGAGAAGTGTTCGGCGTCCTTTTTGAGAACTAACTGCATTCCTAATAAGAGGGTTTTGTTTATTGCAAATGCTACCAAAATAGGAAATATAACAGAGTATTTATATAGTCATCATATACCTTATAACACCTCCAAAGAATCTGGGTTAAATATTGGGACAGCTGATTTCTTGGTCAGATTCAAGAAACAAGCAGATCGGGTTCATTCTTGTGCTATACTTCCTTGGTAATCTCGATTGTTAAGATTTTTCAGCGTAACGACTATGAACAGGAGATATGAAATGAGAGGGAGGTCTGTCATTTGAATTTTAGATACACATTAACTCAATAAAACCTAATCCAGGACATTTTAAAGTCAATGAACTAACGGTGAATTGATGATTCGACATTAAGAGCCTCAAAATGAGCTCCTGGGGTCACTTTCCGTAAATGGTTTAGAACCTGTAACGAGATCGCTCTGCACTAAACGGAATGATTTCGAAGTCTTAAGATCTTTATGATCATGTTTGGATAGAAAAATAATGAGCTCTCAATATTAACAAACCGGCATTAAAAGTACTTAAGGCGGATTATATGAACAAGTTTTCTTAGTCAGGAAGCGTAGGAAAAGAAGTTGATTTATCACTTTCTTCTGCGGCATCTTAAACTGCAAACAAAGCGACTCTGGAAGCATATCTCTCGAATAGCCTGTTGGAAGTAAGGCCTACGCCAGTTCATATAGGGGTAAGTAATTGTTTCAATAGGAATTAAGTACCACATTACCTATATTCATGTCTATCACAAAATTTTATTGTTCCAAGTTATTTATTAACAAGCAGCTTCAGCTATTTCCTCTATCCGTCGATCTCTCATATTCTCGTCTTGCTCTGCTTCTTAGCCCAGCTCACATCTTTTCTCTTTCCCTGCATCTTCCTACTTCTAATACTGTCCCTATTCGTCATTCCATACTACTGAATTTACCTCCCATTTACGTTATGCCTATTTGCATTTTTTTTTTGTATCCCTCTCTTTATCCCTATGAGTTTGAGTTTCATGTAAAATGGAGTTAACCAGAACAAAAATCCGCGTACCAACATAACATTTTTGCCAATCAATTGTTTTCTGTCAAACGATTTTCACCTCTATCTCCGTCTTCATCCCTTCACAATATTCTCCTCTTCCCCCTGCGTTTTGGTAGTGCTTACTCTTGCAACAAAAACTAGAATATCTAAATCAATTGATTCCACTAGATTAACTAGTGTTACTTCTTCCACACTCAGAGGACTCCTTAAGTTTTAAAAATGTTTTAACGGCTTACCGATAAATATGTAAGAATCACATCGTTGTCGACTACACATACTTACCTTCCCAACTGTGCTACGCTGGGCACTGCATTGGCGACCATCAAAGTATTTCTGGCACTATCTTACCATCTGCCGGTAGTAAAGCAGTTCGAGTAAACACTGCGCTACAAAGCCAAATACATATTCAAGCATTCATTCTTTCACACCGTCCTATAGAATACCCTGCAAAAACAATGGAGTATGGAGTATTTCAAAGAAATCCCCCTTCATATAAAAAAAGGTGGTCCTCTTCTCTCGCTTTGGTGTTGAATACTACATTGGGAACATTTGGAAGTACTCTCATGTAGGTGCATCATGGAGTACTCAGAAGCAAATAAATTTAATATTCCGAGATAGAGCAGGTGATCCAATCCTAGGGCATCGTCATGTAAATTTCACCACCTTTTTTAAATGAATGAGGATATGTCTGGAGTATTCTGATACTCCATAGAAAGTATTCTTTAAAAGATTAAACAAGGCATTACCGTTTTTTAGAGGGTTATAGTTGTTGCAAAAACGAAATTTACTGATTGTTAGAAATAATTATCAAAGGGTCCAAATGAAACGTGAAAGATCGCAGTACTTCACCTTTTCTCTATAATTAAATCTTCTGTAGCAAAAATAAAACCAATACTCAATTCTCTTTTTTTGTGTTTTTTTTTATTATTCCAACATAAATTGGCAATATATGTGTATTTTAAGTGTGTATTGAATGTATGTGTGTTGTGTGAGAGTGGGTGTGTACTCGTGCTCCACTTGTTACACAATTCACTATAAAATGAAAGAAATACGAGCTTTGTGAGCTTTCGTGGGGGCTGAAACAAATCTCTGACTTAATTTTCCGTTTTCCCTCCTATTCGTGTTTTTGGATGTATATGTGTTAGTGTGAGTAATGTGTGTATATATTGTGCCTCGTTGGCTTTGCCTTCATTTTACAATTGAATTATAATTTTTCAATTATTTATTTAAATTTTTTGCTTGTTTTTTGTTTTTCATTAAAATTACATTTAAGAATATTCACTCTCATTTAATTTTTCATCTACTAATTTTCATAAACTTTTCCACGACCACATTTTTTTTTTTAATCATCAAACGTGATTTTATATTTTTTTAGTTATTTTTTTATGAAGTTCAATATTCATAGTAATATTATAAACCTTATGTATAACTGTTTTATGTTTTGAATAAGTGTAAGAGAGGAGTATGTAGTGGAGTTACATTGGTGAGTAAGCTGTTTTTATGGAGAACATAATCATTATATTTTTCCTTACTATGCTTGCTGACTTTTTCATCCGTTTCGTCATATTCATCGATTATGAATTATGAACTACTCATTTTATGTATGATTATGAATGAATTTATGTGTGGTTATGTGCGTATTTAGCTTGTTTGCTATCTTCTTTTTTTTAAATTATTTTTCACGTATGTTGCTTAAGTGTTTCATGTTCCTTTTTGTGTTATGTATTATTAATGTACTAAGACTTATGTATTTTGTATGATTTTTTTTTATGTATGGATGCTATGTAAATGATTTTATAAAATGAGATGGTATGATATTTTGATTCAATTCGTTTCACTATAAGCTATATGTCTTATGTACTGTCCCTCGTTTTTACATTTCATCGTTTTGAAGCATGTATGAAGTATGAAATATATGTAGCTGATCAAATTAAGCAAAAACAACGCAATGTAATAATTTTTTAAAATTAATTTTCACAAAAGTTAAAATAAGCCTGCCTTACAGCATACTCTTCATATGAAGTCATGCTTTCGATTTATATATTAATGGCATACGTCCTCTCAATGGATTTTCATAATAGGTAATATTTTAATCTAATTATATATATATATATATGTATGTAATTTAGTTAGAAAAGTTCTTAATTATAAATAGTTTTTGATTGAAAGCGTTTTCGGGTCATGCAAGCAACACAAATAAAGCGAATATAAAAACCGTAGTAGAATAATATTTGTATGATGTACATCAAATGAGCTCTTTGATGAATGATTATATGTAATGTATTTTTTTATTTTTGAGTCACGAGATTGTTGCGGCACATGAGCGTGTGTGTGCGAGTTGTACGTATATATGTATGCGTGTAAGTATGAATATTCGATGAATTTTTCCTCTTTCTATTTCCACGGGCTGTCGATTGTTGTTTGTATACGATGTATTTGTGTGCAATCATTCATCCATTTTACGAATGCATTTTATTCACTGCTCACATCAATTTATCAATGTATATTTTAGCTTTTTTTTTCGTCCCCTATTTTTGTATCCATTAAATTTATGTATATGTATGTATATATATAATAGTTATGTAAAATGTAAAGTGAGAGTAGTTATGTGTTTATGAATTTTTTTTTTTGTATTTGGTTTAAGTAATTTTTCTCATAGCATTAGCCAAAAAACACGAATTTTGTAAACTTTTATATTTCATAGAATTTTGATTTTTGATTTCAATTAGCAATTTCTTCCATAATCGATAGTATTTGTAATTTGAACAATTTTTTAAGATTTTTTGTTTCAATTTCGCTGCCTAAAATTTGTTCGCTTTTATGAGGTTTTTAACAGTAAATTGATAAGATGTCTTTAATGCTTTGTGATAATTAGAAAAACTATTTCGTAGTACTTACAGTCAACCTCATTTTGAAATATTTACGTATAAGTTTAATGCTAGTTAAATATGTTTGTTAATATTTGTGATATTTTAAATATTAATTACTCTTTTTTTTATATATTAATGTATGCATTTTTAAGCAATTATTTCACAACACTACATTTATTTTTAGATAAATGGAAAACCGACAATTTTTTTCATATTGTACATAGAAATATATATATAATTTTTATTGAAAGACTTACCTAAAAAACTTTGTAATTATTAAAAAAATTCAATATAAAAAAAGGTTTGGAAAATTAAAAAAAAAATTCATTACAAACAAATGCCCAATATAAAAAACAGTTTCAAGTCTAAACAATAATAAATGTTTAAAATAAAATTTATTAAAAAAATAAAAACAATAATAATTTTCACAAATAAAAAGAAAAATTATTATTAGTGGCCTTGATCTCATTTATAATCATGGTACTTTAAAACAAAAATTTTAATAGTAGAAAAGAAATGTCCACTAGGTAGGTAGTAAAACGTAATTTAAAACATATACATACATATATATACATACATATATACAAAATAAATAAATAAAAATTTCTCTACACTTAAATTGGCACTTCCCGATACCTGTACCACAAAAGTTTATATAACAGTTGAAAACTCTGAATAATACAAAATAATAGGGTCCGATAGTTTAAAGAATAAGGATAAAAATTTGGAAGTAGATAGTTTATTCCCAACTAATCTGTTTCCTAAATATTGCATTAAATCCTCTATAATCGGTGTACGAGCATGAGACACTGCATTGTGGGATGATGAGTTGAAAGTCTGGAGTTTTACAGTCTGGGCACTCTGGGAACTGTATTAGCTACGATTTACTAGATCCGGAAGAAACAGCTTTATCGTCTCCAAAATATTGAAATCTTCTTTGCGATCTGCATTAACGACAAGCAAAAGGCAGTGTGCAATCAGTTCGAAAAACCATAGGTAAGAAAGTTAGCGTGCCTTGGACATAGCTTAAGCCTTAATTATGCTGCCTTAGAAAATCTAGAAAACTTTCTTATTCTTACACAGTGCCAGAGAAATTGAGGACAAAGCTTTCACTAGACATAGCACGATAAAAATGAGTGAGAAGATTCAAGACGGTAAAGATTCTCAAATTGTTATTCCCAAAATCACCTGCCTACTACCGTACTTGAGCAATATTTGGCCACAATTTTTGCGAGTTTTTTTTTACTTTAACTGTAAATTTATTAACATTTTTAAAAACTTGTATTTGCTTAAATCAGTCTTATACATGCAAACAACTTTGGGAATAACTTGAAGTTTGTGGAAGTAGAAAATTTGTTTCGCCAACACTCCGTCAACCAAATTTCCATTGGGCAATTCTACTATGATCATTTCTCACAAAAACAATCATGTCGGTATTTCTCAACAGATGTCGCCTGGAAATGTCAATACGCGCACGACTACATGATCGCTACAGCTAACCAATGGCAGGTGACGCCTGCGATTCGCAATTTCCAATTAACGATGAGCTGAGACGCGTTGTGACATCTGTTTGGCCATAAGATAAAATGTATTTGTTTCGGAAACCGAACGAGACATCTGTCGGCATCATAGCGTTGTTCCATTGCAATAAATGTATTTTGAACCGAACCATTTATCAACTGAACAACCGCTGAAGTTACTTGCACTGTATTGCCGATCGCAGTCAAACGAATTTCAATATTTCACAATATAGTAGGAAATTAGACCAAATGTAGTTGTTACGTATTACAAAAAACAAAATCATTTAATCAACAAAAGAGAAACCTATGTATATAAATAGCTTCTACTGCATAATCCAATAAGGCACAAAAACACTTTTTTTACTGGAAATCAGTTTATAATGAAATAGGAAATCAAAGTGGTAAAGATACAAAATATTAATAAAAAATTTACTTTTTAAAGCTTTAAAACAGATCGTAACCGTAACCGTAACTACTACAGTTACTTAGCCGTAATCATAACCACTACCGTATCGTCAATGAGGAAGTATTCTATTCTGTCTCTTTACCGTTACATTAACGTTTATACTTACAGTTATTTCTATTGTTACCCTAGTTAGAGCAAACGGGTACTTAGCAAACGGTTGTCGTTACGATTAAATGGAAGGCTTCGGTTAAGATAGGGTTATTGATATAGTTGATTATGGTCATAGTCAAGGTTTCAATCATATAACTTCATCAGTTATGCCCATGGTTTTGACTGTGATTGCGTTTGGTTACGCTTTTCGTCTGTATTTCCTTTTAAATGTGTTTTTTTTTAACTAGCATAAAATAAGCAAAAATTAATTTTAAAAGTAATATATATCATTGCCTTTTAAAAATAATATCTTATAACGAGTTTATACAAACCTTTACTATATTGAAAAAATATATAAAACCTGAAAACGTAAAATCCAATAATGAAAGCACAAAAATGAAACCAAAATAACAAAAGTTGTAATTCAAAAAAAAATCGTAGTCATATATTATTTTATAGCAAATAAAGCATTTTACATTTTACAAAAAAAAAAACTTCGAGTATATCTTAATTATAAATTTTAACATCAGCAGAATTTTATATCACTTAAAGCTATATAAAACTTAAAAAGATTATGGTATGCGCAGCATAATGTAGGTATGTAAAATTATAAATTCTAAAAAATCAAAAGACACATACTTCAGTACCTAACTATTTAAAGACCAAATGGTTGTAAATATCAAAATTATTTAAATCTAACTAAAGGGCGTTATTGTTTTTTTTTGTTTTTTGAGGAGAAAAAAGTGTTGCGGATATGTTTTGTATAATACAAATTACAGTGTAAAGAATTGTTTTGTTACATTTTTGCGTAATTGTTATGAATACAGTGCAAATTAAAAAAAATATATGTTAAAACTTTTTAATTAAATTTTAATAAATAGTTTTTTAGAAACTGTAACTTAATAATTTTTTTTTTTAATACCCAATTTTTTAGGGAGGAAGATCGTTTTAGGAAATGAGTTATTTGTGCGTGACTGATTTTTTAATAGATTTTGTTTAGGTCTTCTTCTCCTTAAAGCCATTAATAGCCGTGTTTTTTGCATGCATATGCGTTTCGAGCTTAGTCTTTCTCTAAACTGCTAAGCGCATAACTTTGTCTGCTACTATGAAAAAATGGCGGATAAAATCAAGATGCTTACTCTATAGTTCTATTCGAAAGGCTGGTCTCTCTCTCTCTATGGCGCGATATACAACAGGTATATCATCATAAACCTCCTAAGAGATTTTTGCGCCAAGCTTCTCTTCCAATTTGTGGTGTGCCGATTTGAATTTTCCCTACAAATTGGTGGGACCTACAGTTTTTTGCCGACTCCGAACGGCATCTACAAAGGAGACGAATTTTTGCTGAGAAGCCTGTCATGGCAGAAATACACTCGGAGAGTTTGCCAAACCACTGCCGAGGGGCGACCCCGTTTTGAAAAACTTTTTTCAAATCACTTTTGATGTTACCTGTACCAGGGCTCGAACCATGGACCTTCGGTGTGGTAGGCCGGCAACACTACCTTCACACCACGGCGCCGCGAAAGGCTGGTCTACTGGGGAGAAAAAAATAAATCGTTTCTAATACACATCGGTACTCTGTAGTTCGTTCGAATTTACTTAGACAATATTCGAAAATAGTACGCAACACTGTTTGACAATTGTCAAACACAAAGCAAAATACAAAAAGCAAAGAAGACAAAAGAAAACAAACAAGATTGAATACATTACGATTTGCAAATTTTTTAAACATTTAAAGAATGAATTTTGAATAGAGCTACAAAGTGTCCAGTACTTCCAACTTTTATGATGTGGTGTTTTGAAATTGTTCAAGCTGTTTTACCGACTGTTTGTAATCTGTTTTATCATCCCTTAACAATAAGCAGAGGAAATTTAAGTATGTATTTATGTCCGTTTATCTGAAATTGATTTACTTCTCACCGTTTGCATTTTTCACTTCTAGCAACTAGCAAGCCTGTGTCCGAGCTTTTAAATGTGTTTATGTTAGTTGCACGACATTTGTGGATAAGCTTTTTTCGTAAACGAAGATGCATGTTATAAGAGTTCGACATTTTTTTAAATGCAATTAATAACAAATATATTAAAATCGGAAGATCATCTTAATTAGTAGTA
This sequence comes from Merzomyia westermanni, assembly GCA_949987695.1. NCBI lineage: Eukaryota > Metazoa > Arthropoda > Insecta > Diptera > Tephritidae > Merzomyia > Merzomyia westermanni. The sequence goes on along the minus strand of OX465293.1, from coordinate 3,814,985 downwards.
GTTTAGAGGGCATATATTCGAAGTATGGTAAAAAATATATTACTTTTTTTATAACCAAAAATTAACTGACTTTCTTGCTAACACAAAAAAGAAACAAAGCTTATATCACTTACAATGCAAGTAAGTTACCCAAATTTCAGTTATTGTATAAAGTTGCAACAAAGAATACAGTGTTTCTTCAATTTTTTTTTAATAAACCACTTTCAAATGCCTAGCGGAAAGGCATTTGCACACTATGACTTTGTTCAAAAAAAGTTACAAGTCAAATATTTTATAATAAAAAAGAATAATATTTTAATAATTTAAATTTAAGTATTGAAAGTAAATAATTTATTTGTCAAGAAAAAATTTTAATTAGAATTCTTTTAAAAACAATTCGAACCATTATGAAAAAAAAAAAAAAAAAAAAATTTACTTTTATGAAAAACTCAAAATCTTTATAATTTTTTAGACATTTTCGACTCGAGTGATACTCGTAGATTTTGCAAAGAAATATTATTTTCATAATTTAAAAAAATTAAAATTTCAATTCAGACATGCACTTACAATATATTTTATCAAGCAAATATTTTAATTTCTTGTAAATTAAATATACTTAAAATTAATAGGAAACAAATTCAAAACAAGAATACAATTTTAAATCAACTATTGCCTATTTTTTACAAATACTCGTAGATGTAGCATTGGCTATTTCACTTGAGGGTTGCCAAATTTAAAAACAAAACCGTCTGAAAAGTTTTCAAATAATTCTTTGCACAATTCAATTACACTTTTAAAAAATTTGTGAAGTGTTTGCGCGGACACATTTTCAGTTTTCTTTCTAGATAAACCTATGAAAAAATTAGTTTGCGCAAGATTTAAAAAAAAACTTGTAAGCATTTATGGTTTCCTAGAAATATGGAGATTTCTATGAAAACTCGAAAACTGTTAAAAGCAAAAAATTTTTCGCCACATAATATGAAAAATTATACCAAATTGTAAAAGTTTGCGAAAACACTCTTTATCGTTTATAACTTCCTGTAAAAATTTCTTTTTCTTTTTGCTCTAGTTATGATAAACATAATCACTAGTCTATTTTATATAAATTTTACTTCTGTTTTGTTTATGCTTGAGAGTATAAGTTAAATTTATTTTTACTTTAAATGACTGTTCGTTTTGTCTTAATTAGAATAGAAATACTTATAAATGTAATTATAAATATAAATTACACATCAACATTTATGGCTCATAAAAAACTTGATTGATACTGCTTGATTTCTGCTTTGACTCACTTAAATTGTTTCAGCTATTTTTTTTACAATAAATGCTTCAGTTTCTAAATATGTATGCACAGGGGCGGCTGAAAAGTTAGCACCAAAATTCAAGTTCAATTGTTGGCGAATATTGATTGTTTATAATTTTTAATATATCTGTAGTGTTCTTTGAAATATGGCTCAATCTATAGCAGATTTCACAAAAAATAATATTTAAAAGGTTACGAAAGGGGCATTTCATGCAAACTCATTCTACCGATTAATTTTACATTACCGATATTTTAAGTCATAAGAAAAATTGGAGAAATATTTTTTTTGAACATTTCGGCTGTTCCTGTAACAAAAAGATGTCCAACTTCCAGCGAAATCTTTGATGAAATACCTCTCTTTGTAATCTTTTAAATTTTTTTTTGTACAAGCTGTTGTAAATTGAATTGTATATTAAAGGAAAAATTAAGAAAAATCACATGCATAATCTTGATTTACAAACAATTTAATTTTGCATCTTGCTGCTATTATTTCGCCAGCCACTGTAGGTAAGAGTATTTTTCAAAATACTTTTTTTATTATTATTTTTTTTAATAAAGCAAATAAGTAAACACACAAATTAAATATAATTGAATTGTATTTGTAATAAAATATTTTACTGGTGTTTCCGTCATCATAATGAAGTAGTTGTTTCGCATGCTTTTTCTTTCACTATTTTTTGCTACATTTTTTTTTTACTGACTTGCTTGCTTAAATATTTTCTTAACTTAATTTTATTCTTTTCACATAGAACATTTATGTAATAATAATATTTTATAAATTTTTGTTCGTTTTCCTTTTTCTGTTTATTTTTTTTGTTTTTGTATATAGTAATATTAATTATAATTATATGTATGTATTTAGTGTGTATAATATAAATAGGTTTTATATATGTATACATATTGTATTTATGTAGTAATGCAAACATTTCATTATTTATTAAATTTCGTCATACAACTCCTCAGCCACTTTTTAACTTAATTTTTTGTATTTTTTTTCGTTATTTATTATTTAAATAATTTTTTTTTTATAGAAAAAAAGAGTGAGTGTTTGCATATTCGCTTAAAATTTTATTTTTATATTGTGATGCATTGTTCATTTTTTTTTTTTGGATGTATGTTTGTAGTTATGGCTATTTCTGTCGCACAAATTACGCCCGTGTACTCTTATTTCTTTTCCGCTCACACATTTTCTCACTTTACATACCCTGCTTCGCGCATTTTTTGTGTCTCCATCTGTTTTACGCAGCCTGGCTATATTTATTAATTTTATTTTTTTGAGTGTAAAAGCGAGAGCAAGCTTATATTCAACATACGCGCTACATATTTAATGTTCTCTCTATCTGCTCGATCTCTCTCTCTCTCTCTCCCTCACGCTACAACTTATGTACTTACATATCTAATTGCTGCGGTATTTCTTTCACCAATTACATAATCCACTGAAAGAAAAAATTTGGTTTAACGGTTACCAACTGCTGCTGTGACTAGTGGAGCTGGGAGGTTTGACAATTCTTTTCATCTAGTTGTTGTTGTTGTGCTAGTAAATTGTGTTTGTTGTTGTAACTATCGCTAATGGTTTACAAATTACACTGCCATAGTATCGTAGGCTGTGAATCCTGCGCCACTTTGTTGTTGGAGTTGTTTTGGACCGGCTTCGTTTCTATAAATTGACAGTGGTTGTTGTTGAGGATTTCGAAAGTAAAAAAAAGCATAAATTAGTGAAAGTTTTTTTAAAATTTTTATTTGGTACGTACTGCAAATATACATGTATACTTTTGAGCGTGTTAATGTAAATACTTTACAATTTAAATAATATTTATTTATTTTAGACGTATTTTCAGCTCATTCGTAATTGATTACAATAATATTACTTCGTTAGTTATGGTCTGTGTGTTATAGGCATACAGTTATCAGTTAAATGTTTAGTGGGATATACGAGCTAAAATTAATAAGATTCTAGTTATAAGACTGAAAAGAGTTTGACTAAGAGGACATCTGGGAGACTGAATTTTAGTACTTAGTTTTCAAATGTTCAGAAACATCAGCAAGTTTCCTAACAAACCCTTTCGCAGAATTTGTTTGATATTCTACAAGACGACTAGGCCGTGCGAAATCCAGTTCCAGATTAGCTACTATTGTATAAAGATTTCATATAAAATCATAGATAGTAAGACGAGAATCAGTCACAACCTAATAATCCGAATAAAATAAAACACAAACAGCTGATGCAGCTGAGCCATTTAGAAGTCAAATATGCAATCTGTAACACCGCGATTTCATACCCGGCCATGGAAACACTACAGAAAATAAAATATGCTGCTTAAATTTTACACTGGGGGCTCAGTCTAAAGGTATTTGGAACGAATTATGCTTTCATTCTAAAGGCCGGTTAGCACTTAAATAAAATTTAATCGGTGATGTGCCCGTTTTTACAATAACCGGTTAAAGTAGCAGCGGGCTGTCAGATAAAAATTGCAAAGTAAACTTTGGAACTTTCTCTTCCTTTTAAAATAATCTCTCTGTGTTTTTTCGCCTTTCCATTAGAAAAAAGAGACAGCAGTATACAACAGGGTAAAAGTTCAAATTATGTTGGAACGAATTTCTCATATCAATTAGGTTTCGGCATGGTGCCGTCTTTAATCTCCTTTTTCATTCTTTTTACCAGATTTGAAGTCTTTTACTAAATAGTTTTTAGATGATGATATTCTTGGAAATCATGAGAAAAACTTTCTATTGCTTAAGCTTTTTTGATAAATATTTTTAGATTTTTTTGTCAACATCCTCACTTCCAGGGATTTATGTAAAATAGTTAAGCAGTGTTGATTACATGAGTAACAAAATTTTACATACATACTTAATACGAAGAAAGCTTGCATTTGCAAATTATTTGCAAATTTGTGTACAGCTTTTATAACCTGATACTTATGTTCAAAAAGCTTATGTCGAATAGGTTAATTTGTATTATAATAGGTATTAATTTATATTTTAATTAATAGAACTTTTACAATTATCAAACTGTGATTTGCCGTTCAACTCAAGGACAAAGAACAACAATAAATATTGCTTTAAATAAATATAAAAACATAATAAAACAAAACAAACAAAAACAAAACACGAACATGCAAATATTAAAATAAAAAAAATTAAATAGTTGTTTACGCATTTAGTCAGTTATATTTTACTAAGTGGCTACGCATGCAAAGAACAAAAAAATATTTTTATTTTTATAATTTTAAACATGCATACTTTTTAGAGCTGCAAGTAAATAGTTGACTTACAATGGCCGTCGACTAGTAGTAGATTTGTAAAGTTGGTAGGTAGGAGCAGTTTTTTGTAGGTGGTAGAACATTTGGTAGTAGAAATAGAGAAAAAGTAGTAAAAGTAGTTGTGGGTGCATGATTTTTACATTAGGAATTAAAGAAAAGTAATAAATGGGCCTGTTCAGAAGTTTATTTTTTAAGCTGATTATACATAATCTGTGCATAGATTTAAGCTTCAAAGTTTTAGCTAATTTAAGTTTTTTATATTTATATTAAAATAAGAAATGTAAAGGGCTTTAACTTGTTACCTTTTTAAGCTCACAAATTACATTTTCAAATTGTTAGTGCAAATAGTAAATATGAAACATTTCGCAAATTGCATTAAAATTTAATCTGTTATAACTACATTGAAAATTTTGAAATTTGTGCTACAAAATTATTGCAATATTAAAAACGAACTGCAAGAACCACAAAACTTGGCAACAACACAATTTTAAAAATTTGTTAAATTTAAGTATTTGTTATTTTTACTACCTGAAAATAACAGACAAAACACTACTTTTTATGAAAAACCTTATTGGGAAATTTTTGTTTTTAAAATTTTTATTTTGGTTTTTTTTTGTGTTTTTTGCGTATTACTTCGCCAAATTCTAAATACTTTTCCACTGTGAGTTTTTTCTAATTTGTTGTTGTTTGTGTCTAAAATACTTTACCTTTCAATCAACTTGCGCATTTCTTCAGTTGTACGCTGATCCTTTTGTAGTGGGGATCTTTTTACAGCTGCTTACATAATATTTTTTTCGTTTGTGTGCAATAGTATTGAGTTTTAAAAATCAGTAGTTTCCAAATCGTTAGCATAAATATATTTAGTATCAGTACGATATAAATCCCAAAATAAAATGATTTAAAACAGAAAAAGGAGAAGAAAATTTGTAAAAATCAATAAAATAATAAATAACATTAGATACATACAGTTTTTTAATTGTATCTATAAACAAAAGTGTCCATTGCTTCATAGAATTTTTCAATAAATTTAGCGGAGATTGAATTAAAATTATTTCCTTAAATTATTTTTAAATATAAAAAAGTATAATCAATTTTTTTGTTCGTTAATATTTGAATATTGAAAAATTCTATGACAGTAATGTATATAATGTAAGTGCATACGAAACTATTGTATGAAGCAACAAAAAAAATTATGATAAATATCTATAAAAAATTTACAAAAACAGGAGGTAATGATGTACATATAGTACATATGCTTACCCTCATATTCTTAAAAATGAAATGCTTTTTAAAATGACGTGTCCATACAAGTTTACAATTATAAGAGATTTTAAAAATTTAATGGTAATTACACAATAAAGATTACTATCGAGACATCAATAAAACAATCTACGAACACAATTACCGGAGACTCAAAACTTATACTTTGAATATCAGTGGATATGCACCCATTGACTGAATTTTCGAAAAGTTAGGTCTGATGCACTAGTGTTCTCACTCAGAACACTCCACTGTTGTAGCAGGAGAACATATGGGTTTTGAAACCGAACAAAAAAGCTGTATCGACTATAAACTAGAAATGACCAAAGACACAATTTTTTTATTTCTCGATAATTATTTTTAAACTATTTTGCTTAAAACTTTGTGTCGTGCCCTCTTTAAGCTTCCCCATAATTTATTTTTAATCTAAACCTAATTAATAATAACTTCCTAAATAATAAACATCTATTAATAAAATTATTGACTACTGGGACGGAAATGTAACGTGGAAAAAATCGACTTTTTGCAATTTTTTCAACAAAATATGAAAGGTTTAAATAAAGCAAAAGGGACAGAGTTTAGCTTTACGTAAAAAAAATTAGTCCAAATTGTAACTAGACCTACAATTACACAAAAAGAAAAAATCGATCATTTAGTAAGCGGAAAAGTATATCCCCCATTCAAGTTCTAAAACGTTAAGGTAGAACTTATTGAAAAGCGTTTACAAAAAAAGAAATTAAATTTCAGAAATAAAATTTTGCGAACAAAGAGTTTTAGTGGCAATTTTTTTTTTTTTTATTTAATTTAAAAGAAATAATTTCACGTTATATTCACAAAAAACTAATTCTGCTACTAAATAACAAGGAAATAATTTAGAATAATTAAATTGATAACCACAATTGAATTTAATTTTAATTGTTTTTTCGGCCTGTACATTATGAGATATCGACGACTGACTATAAATGATCTCGAGAGGAATAGTAATGTTTTCTATGAAACTATTATTGCTATAATTTTTGTGAAGTTTTTTAGTTCTTATAAGTTTTAAATTGAATAGAAATAAGAAGAAATTTTTAGAGAAATTATTATTAGAGACAATGTTTTTCCTTTAATTCAAATAAAAACTTTTAGTATCTAATTAATAAAAAATCACAGATAATAACGGTCATAATTTCATTAAAAAAATGTTATTCTTGACCTAGAGCTCATTTGTAGTACTGAATAATTATAGTTATTATGGGCTAAAGTTGCTAGAACAACATTATAAAAAATAAAAATTTTAATTTTGCGCCAATAATTATAAACTGTTTCAACTCCAACTCTTAAGAGCTACAAAGAATAAATTTAATACTACTACACATAAATATATATATTTAGCTAGCATAACATAAATTTCTAACGAAACAAGCATGCCATGATGCCATGTATGATTGGAAAAAAAAAGAAATTTCTTAAGTAATCGAAATTATAAATTATTAAAAAAAATGATTTTTTTAATAAGTATATGCGATAACATTAAAACTGTAACCATAAATAAAGGTTTAGTCACATAACATTTAAAGTTTTTTTTTCATAATTTCCCAAAAACTATAACAGAAAAAACCCAATGTAAACAAAATGTGCTTGAAAATGAAATGAAATGGTGCAAATCATGATGAAGAAAATGGTAAAATTAATAAATGTGTATGTGTTTATAAACCCATCCTATATGAATAATACTTAAACAAAGTGTTAAATTTTGAAAAAATATTAATCACAAAAAAAAAAAATTAATAATGTTAATTAAAATTTTTTTTAGCAAAACACAGCATGAATATTTGAAAACATTTTGTTGATGTATGTATGTTTTTAATTTGATAAATGATGTATTTTCATAAAGTTTTTTTTTATTTCTTGTGATCAGCGCGTTAATGGATGCTTAAGAGTTATATGAATAAGGGCTAGCAATGTGGGCTAGAACTCACAAAAAATGCTCCTAAGAGTAGGCCAAGACTCTAAAAAGCTGAGTAGTTAATTCTGACATTTTTTTTCAAAATTTTTTTTCTGGTTTTTCCGGCCAGAAAACTTGAATAGATGTAAATCTTTTACTTAATGTTATTAAATGTTACGGTATACAAATTTAAAAGTTTTATCAGCTTTTTTAATATTTTAGAAAATTCAAAATTTTTTCTTGCAAAAACGGATATATTAAAAGATTAAAAAGATATATAAAAAATGTTAGCGATTTTAAAAATACCTATTACTTATTTTATTGATAACTTTTTAAATTTTTTAAAATTTTTGTAAGTTTAACGAGCTCAAGACCAGTTGATAATAATTCTTAATTAATTATTATTTTTTTAAAAATGAACAGACCATAAAACCAACAACAAAAATTTTTAAAAATTGTTTTCTTATTAACTTTTTGTGAAATTGAGTTACAACTTTTTCCAGTACAAACTGGATCGGAACCTACTTTTAAGGAGCTTTTTTATAGTTATAAAAATAGCTATATTTGAATTTTTTTTGTAGATATGATATATGTGTCCCTTTGTAAATATGCATAACTTAACATAATGAAAACTCCATGAGCGTCGAGAGGGTGGTTTATGAAAATTTAGAAAGCGTATTGACTGAAAATGAATTTTGGCCTAGTATGAATGTTTCCATGTAACATCGATGATTTTGAATGCGGAAATGAGAATGCATTTTGGAAAAAAATTAAGAAATTAAGAAACGTTTCGATCTGAAAATTTTAGAAAAGTTGGGAATTTTTAAAAAACAATCCAAAATGATTTTTCTATGATTCTCGCTAATAGGGGGTTAGACGTCACTAAATGGATGATTTGGAATTAGAAAATAAATATTTTATGTATTTAACAAAATTTCGAAAATGTAGTAAAAATTTAACAGTGAATTCTCTATGAATTGTGATAACTTTTTTTAAACTTCACATATGTATTTCTAGAAATTTTGAATAAATTAAATAAAGTTGTTGCATTCCAAATAATTTAAACATTTACGATATGATTGGGAAAGTAAACCGTTTACTTTTACACTCACCCTCATTGGAGTCTTCTGCTATAATATTTTTTTAATCGTATATTCATTAAAGATACAAAAATAACAAAGGTTAGCACAAAAAAAAATTGTATGCTCTTAAATAATATTTGAAAATACATATATATGTATATATTATTTTGAAGTAATTTCATATTAAAAATGTATGCAAAGGTTTTTTTTTACAAAAAATTAAAAAAAAAAAAACATGATTACTGAAACAAAATTAAATAAATTTATTTTTAGCTAAAAAATTAATTGAAGAAAATTTTTTTTGTTATACATTTTTGTAATTTAGCAAATAATTGCTTAAGAACATTTTTTGTTTTTTTTTTGAATAAAACATTTTGAAATAATTTTTTTAATTGAAATATTTTTAATATTTTTAGCTAAAAATAAATTTAATAGATTTTGTTTTTGAAATCAAATTTTTTTCATTTATTAGGTTTCCCTTGTATTTTTTTTTAAATTGATATAAAATGTATTTTTCAAACTCACCGCCATAATTGCCACGTGGTCCATGATCACGATCACATTCAGCTTCTGAGATCTCATTACTCTCTTTGGAGTCATTGAAAGAGGAATTGCTCATATCATGATTGCGTGGTGGTGGTGGTGGAGGTTCTGGCGACCCATTGCCTGGATTACGTGCAGAACCTAATTAGGTATTAATTCATTAAAGATTTTTAGCAAATGTCTAAACACTACACCCATGCGCTTTCCCGTTACAATTCCCTTATCCACCGCTGCCCCTTAAATTCCCTTAGCTCTGCGCTTTCCCTAAACTAACTCTCCCTTGCGTACTACTTACCAACACTACGACGTCCCATCGAACCACGTGAGCCATAATGATCGTATGGTGTGCCATATGGACCACCATACTGAGAACCATATTGATCTTCTTCGGGTGCACAGTTGGCGGGATCATCGTATTCGGGTCCAGGTCCAGAATAGAGACTACCACCCTGTGAGTTGACGCGTGTGTAACGACGCTGTAAGTAATTTTGAAATGAACTTTGATACAAATTCAAATTGCGTTAGTTCTACTCACATATTGATCTTCCTCAGCACAATTGGCTGGATCGTCATATTCTGGTGCTGGTGTGTAAATCGACGATTGTCCACCTTGACTATTTTTGCGTGCATAACGATTGGCGCGTGGCATTGATTGTGAACCGGAACGTGAGTGTACATGACCGGGGTGGCCAGGTGGTCCCATGGTGCCAGCATGTCCAGGTCCAGCAGGATGTCCATTTTGATGTGGGAAAGTTTGGAAGTTTATAGCCTTAGTGGGATCCATTTCTTCACGGAAGCCAAGCAGATGGAAGGTAGCATAAGGGCAGATCTCATCTTCCATGCCTTTTGTGGGGAGCGGAGTTTTATAGAAAAATTATATGAGTTAGAAAGTTTTTGGGAATTTTTTATTATCGACAATTATGATTGGTTAAGTTTTGTTTGGAAGTATAACTGGGTTATGTTGTTACTGTTGTTATTTTGTACTGTTATTTTAAAATGCATGCATGTTTATTTTTTTTGCCGAATACTATTATACGTTTCAGAATATTAATATATTTATACGCCATTACTTACTGTTAGTAATTATCAACTTCGATATTATATATTGGAGAGCCCACAAAATTAAAAATCAAAGCTCAAATAGATCTTTATTAAATTTAAGAACCAATTATGTAGTACGCCGTTACAAATTGGTTAGCGCTTTACATAATAAGCGCCTAAATTTAGAAACAACAAATTAATAACTACAAAATATAGAGCAATCTACTAAAATCTGGGATGGAACACGAATGGCCTGAGCGGGTTTTAACAAAAAAAAAGTTAGGTATTTTTATTACCCAGAGTTGCCACCTCATTCTAAAATACTCTGCTTTTTGTATATCCGCTTTTATCTAGGAAAGGACTCATTTGCATGAACTTTTGAATATTTTTAATACTCTTCAGTTGACGATCGCCTACTTAAGCTGCCCAATATGGATGTTGGTGTGGTAACGACAAAAACACTCCCCGAAGGTTTTGGGGAGTGTTGTCGAATTAACAGTCGTTGGCCGGATTTCAACCCGGTACGCTCGACTGCCGTGGTAGCGATTTAAGACCAGTAAAACCTTCTAGGTCATGTCACCCCTCCTTCGGTAAGGAAGAAGAGATGGGTAATAAGAGGTGAGGGGTATCATATCCGTAGATCAACCATTGAGTTGCACGTCATTACCTTTGTGCATATTAGTCGCCTCTTACGACCGATATGCCTATCTCGGGTATAATTTAAACCCCTAAGCCGCAAGTGTGTATTTTTGCTGTTCAAGGTTGCCACTTAATTTTATTATATTATATATAGTTTTTTCAAAATGTTTTAACGCATATGAGTAAACTTTTGAAAATATGTAATATGTTAAATTTCAAACTCTACCACTTAAGTGTTGCCACTTATGATGCTTTTACAGAGTTACCACACATCTGAAATCTTTTAAATGAAATAATATGCTTTCGAAATCAATTTTTTAAGAGCTCCACTGTAATTATTAATTAACTCGAAGCAAGTTTAGATTGTCAAAGTACTACAAAAAATTTAGTTCGACTGAGAGTCGAGTCAGGCAAAGTGTCTTGAGATCTCCACTGATGACAGCAGAGGAGAGACTGGCCTCTTTCTGAAAATGTCCATTATAGAAAGACATGTTACCGGGCGTTTCGTGAGAATCAAACTATTTATTTAGAGCGAATCGACAAAAAAAGAAACTGACTCCAAACAGGTGAGTTAGCAAGGGTCAAACGGTTTAGTATTTACTCTTTTAGTAAAGAAATATTGGTTTGGTAGAAAAAAAAGAAACACTTATTAGCACCAAATTCATAAAATATAAAATAGGTTCATAAAGCTCTTACAAAAAACCAAATTTTTTATGGAATTGTCATTTTAAAAAGCTTTATAAACCTTTTTTTAACATTTTATGAATTTGTGGTTTAGTCTCTATGTTAGTCCCAAACAAGGTTTGCGGGTTTATAATAAATTTGAAAAAAAAATATTATTAATAATGACAAAAAACGTTAAAAATGAATTCAAAACAAAATTTTACAAATAAAACCCCAATCAAGTCCTACCTGGATGTCTGTAATGGCATTGCACATCCTCGGGACCATAATGATTACCGTGTAATGGCACTGGTGGCGCCTTTAATTCCTCATACAAATTTGTACGACGTGGATCCCAAGTTGAATGATTTGAGCGAATGCCACGTGCTACTCACACAGACACAGTAAAGTTCATAACACGCAGGTGTAGGCGTGGCATAAACCCATAAAATGTGTATTTTCAACAAATTTGTTTGTTTTTCAGTGAGTTTTGAGTTTTATGTATTACAGTGTACATTTTTGTTGTTGCAGTTGAATGTATTTCAATAAATTTTTTTAACAATAGTTAAAAATTTATTTTATATAATATTAAGCGGTTGCAGGAATGAAAAACCATATAAAACAAGCATAATTTCGGGGGTTGTTCGGGTTTTGTTGAAGGTAGATTTTTTAGATGGTGGACATAAAAATAAAAAATTAATAAATATATTTAAAGTAAAGTAATAGTAAAAAAAAATAAGTACTTGACTAAAATTTACGCGAAAGCAATATAAGTGAAACAAAGTTTTAGATACACATGCATATATTAGGGTGTGTTAAAAAAAATTTATTTTTTCGCTCAACTTTTTTTTATAAATAAATAATAGTTTAAACGAAATTTTTCTTTTAAATTTTCTTTTTTCATAAAGCTCAACGGCTGCACTGGCAAGTCAGTTATCGCTTGAAAAGTGGTGTCTGACATGCTTTGATACACAACCCGTAAAATCGGCTAGACAGTTTAGTGCCAACGAATGCATGGCAATTTTGAGCTTAGCACCTCCTAGTCTTATTTTTATTGTGGAGCAAAGACATATGTCAGTGTACGAGTATGTAGGTGACACAAGGTGCATCCCATGACAGTTCTATGTGCGGTGTTCTGACAGGCCTACAACTTTCTACAGTGTGTGTTCGATAGCCCCGGCGACCATAATGGCAACATTTCATTATCTTTTCCTCCCGTACTGTCAGCCAGTGATTTGAGGATTTCGTTGGGGTCTTATTCAATGTTGGGGTTCACTGACCTGCACTACACTGTCAAGTCACTATAATATGCTTTTGTCAAGTCGAGGCTGGAGTGTGCCGCTGTCATTTGATACCAAATTGGCGCTCCAACCGTCTCGAGAGAGTTCGGAAAATTTTCATATGCTTCGCTCTCCGGTCGTTGAATTATTCGTATCCGTAATCAGCATATCAATCTAGATTTCTGTTGATTGAACTAAGTACACTTAAAGGTAGAAGTTCCATTCAATCTTGCTCGTTTATCATTGGTATAATTTCTGGAACTGTTAGTTATTCACCAATGCTCTATTCAGTTCAATGTTTTATGCAGAAATTTAAAATTTTTTTTATAATTATCATAGTCTGCAAGAATGTGTAAATTTAAAAGACTAAACGAACAAATAAAAGAACCACCTTACTAAACTTTGTTTCACTCATATTCAAAGCAGTAGGCATTACTTAAATCTAAAATCTAAATTTACTACAACATTTATGAAGCATGCAAAAAATACAAAATTTTCAACCCAAGGACATTTGAAACTTTTACTACAAATTTTTAAAAAGCTTATTACTTTGGCTAATACATCTAAAGTTACACCATAAAAAGAGTTACGTTGCAAAAATTGCTTAAAAAGATATAATATTTCGCTCCTTCGATCTCAAATCTGAGTAGACGAGTATCCTATCCGAGCTGCCATTTCCGAAACGCGCTCTCTCAGAATATTTTGAGAACGCATTGTCTCGGGACTTTTTTTTGAAAAGGTAAAATCATCAAAAATTCGAAATTTCTGTAGGAATTACATTGAGATAAGTCTTTTTTGGAAATAATTCTGCGATAGGGCGTTCTTTGATCGATTGAGATGGGGTTTATTTGAAAAATAATTCAAGATAGGGTGTTCACTTAACTAAAACTGAGATAGATCTTATTTGTCAAATGTTTTCGAGCTGCCAGCCGAAATAGCGCGATTTTCGACTCAGATTTTGAAAGGAGCGCAATACAATTACGTTAAGAATTTAAATATATTTTCTACAAAAGTTTTTTTTTAACTTTTTTTTCATATTTTTCACTTAGTCCTTCGTGCGAGTATATTGCATACGCGGTTGCGCAAAGCACAAACTTAAAAACACACATTCAAATCCAAGATGAAAATCAAACAAAATTTACTTATTTTTTTGTCACTCAACAAAAGATCCCGAAAAAAATGTAGGAGAACAAAGAGGATATTTGCTTTGCATTAATAAATGTTGTATTTTGTAAATTTAGATGCTTACTTATCACTGTACCTCGCTTAATCCGATCGCATGTGTTGTAATTTGAGCCGGGCACTGGGGGCAGCTTGCGATTTGGTGGTGCAATATAGCCAAGTTCATCGCGTATATCGGGGCGTCGTTTGTCCAAAGTGGCGCCTGGTCCCATGGTCTGATTGTAAACTACATCGTCTAGAATTAATATATGATATGGCAAAACTCAATATTGGGGACACTGAAGATGCTTTTACCAACTGACTTGCAATTTATTAAAAAAAAATTTTATTTGAAAATTTCTTACTTTACTTCTGTTTTTTTTCGCAGTGTGCGCCAGTTTTCAGTGCTTGAAAATTGAGTAAGTTGTTTACTTTTTTGAGATTGGACACAATCATTTTACGCTGTGTACTATTTACTTAATTTTTTTTTTTTTTTTTTGCAGTGTGCCAGAGTTACAGTGAGAGTTTATGAAACGAGCTTAAAAGTATGAAATTTGGTGCAATATATATTTTATTAATTAAACTAATTAATGGTGTTGAAAATATATCATTAAAAACTTTACATTTACGTTTAAATATTTTTTCAAATTAGTGAATCAAGAAAATCAAATGAATAAAATATAGAGAAAATTGTATAGAATTTTTTCAATAAATATACCAACATATGTACGTATGTACGATTAATTCAAAAGTACGTATAACATTATGAAATGAATGATATATGATTTCATATGCTATAATTTCGTAGTGCCAGAGATGAGGTTGATTTTATTTTAAATATATATTTTTTTTTTTTTAACTCGTTTACGACTTTACTACGATTTTGGATTTTTTGAAAAGCATCTTAGTTTGAGGGGCATTTTGGGATTTTTGCGGTTTTTAGAAATTAAAAAAGTTGATTCAAAATAAACTTAAATTTTTCATAAATTAAGAAAGTGTGCGTTTGGAAATCTAAGAATATAGAATATATAACGTTTTAGAATTTAAAGTGACGTGTTAAAGATTTAAGAGAGGTGAAGTATAGATTGAATAAAAATACGAACTTATAGAAGCAGTGGGAAGAGTGTTCCAAGTGTTTGAATGTGTAAATAGGGTTGTAAGTCTCAAGAGCACTTATGTAGTTTATTACAACAAACATATACGGATTACGATATGGGTCCTACGATTACTTAAGTAAGACAGTTATCCAACGAACGCTAAAATATTACGATAGCTATTGATTGGTACATTCAAAGTATATAACATTTTTCTGAAACCATGTAAAAACATACTGGTGTCTTTGTCGACTTTATGACAAAACGATCTAATCAGGATCGTAGCCAGGTTTTTTTTCGGAGGGTGTCATTTAAATTTTTTATTTTTTTTTATTTGATTGAAACGCGTTTTATTAAAAAAATTATTAAACTAGGAATAAAATAAAACAAAGTAAAATAAAATAAATAAATATAATAAATAAAATAAAATAGGAATTTAGCTGAGAAACAAACCATCGTTCTGATAGCCTTATAGTTTAGAGAACTTGACAAAATTTCCCTGATGAAGAAGTCTAGCAGCTTCTTGAATGTAACTAAAGGAAAAGCTATGGCGTTTGTCTCAAAATTTTCCCTTTCTTTAATTAAATAATAAAAGTTATTAAAAGTAAAATAATAATAATTTTCATGAAAATTATCATTCTTGGCCTTGAGTTCATTAATCGGCATGATAACTTGAAAAAATAAAATAAAAGGAAAATTCATGGAGAAATTTAGCTCAACAAGAAATAATCAATTAAACCGATTATTACAACTAATAATAATTATTTAACAGCTCTTCATCTTAGTAAAGTTTATTTGCCTCTAAATGGTTCCACATTGTCAGTACTTAAAACTATTCTGACAACGAAATTAGATGATGAAGTTAGAACACCTTCCTCCATTTCATAAAGAAAAAAGGCTTTATCCAGCTCTTGTAATTCAAAATTTGTTTGGAAATGTCAATTTAAAAAGCTTTTTAAACCGTTTTTATTTTTGAAGAATATGAGGTTTGAATGTACCAAACCAAGCCTGTTTTTCTAGGGGTTTCCAATTAGTTAATGTGATGGATTGATGGGTAAAACGATTGATGTACATATAAGCATATAAGTATATTTTTTATAAGTTCAACAAATATTTGTAGTAAAAAGAATAACAGCTAAAATCGTCATATAGCTTTGAACCTAATATCATGTTCCCACATGAACGGAATTAAGTTGATTTCAGTGAGATTATTTATTCAATTGAATTGCTGTTTATACGATTTTTCGTCTTCTTTTCTATGATTTCAAATGACATAAACATCGAAATAAACACGCTTATTTCATATTTGACATTTGAATTAGACGGAACTATCTCATTTCTAGCAATTTGCGCCTAAAATTAAGAATCTGTCGAATTCGACTTGATTGGACATGATATAAGGTAACTAACTTAACTTAAGCTGTTATTCCATGAATATATATTCAAATATATACGGCTGTGATATATACATTAAAGGGTATGTATTAGCTAAATTCTATTAAATGTGGATTTTAAGATTTTTTTCTTTTACATTAGGTATATACTCGTATGTGTGTACATATTCGAATCAAAATCGAATTATTCGAAAAAAGTTTATGTTGGTATACTCGTATTTGTGCTGATTGTTTTTTGTTGTGTTTTTTTTCTCAAGGTATTGGCAGGAAATCATGCTCATAATAATGGTTTATATACAAGGGTATTCGATTATGTAAAATCGATTATAATAAAATATCACAATTTAACGATTAACATTTAACACAAAAGTTGTTATATATACAGATTAGATTATTAGATTAAATTTCAAGCTACCAATTAAAGAGTAACTAGTTCATATGAAGTACCAAATTCGAACAATTTGGCGAACAAAATTTTGAAACTCATGTTGCTTTGTTTTTAAACAGAAATAAAATTAGAAAATTAATAATTTCAATAGAATATTTTTAATATTAATACATACATAGGTATGTCTGAACATATTAGCGCCCTCATACCAGAAACTAGAATTTGCAAGAAAATTGTTGTGAAATCTAAATTGAAGTTTTTTGTTTCCAAAAATGTTTGTTGTGTCAAAAGTGACAAATTTACGCACTCACGTTTCTAGCATGAGAGCAACAATATGTTATTACATATTTATGAAGCGTTTTGCTAAACACGCTCAAGCATAGTAAAATGCAAAACCTACAATACACATCCTTTTGTCCGCCACGTAAGTCATCTGCACGGCGTCTGGAAAGCGCTACACACACAACAAGTATACCCACCGCTACCACAATGACAGTGGCTATTAGAGGCACCATAAAATTCAAATCCAGCCATTCAGGCATCCAAGCTGGTAGGCGTATGCGTGTATTCAAATTGCCAGTACCATGGCCATCGTCGAGTGGTGCAATGGTGCCTGATTTTCATGTGCGAATTTCCGATTTTTTTGTTCGAAATTAAAATTTTCAAACACAAACCGATGGATTTTATAGTTTTAGACATATTTTTGTATAGTACAACAATATTGCATGCATATTGGCGATGTTCGAATTTTCGAAATTGCAATTTCGAAATTTCGAAAATCACACATTTTTTCGTTTATAACGTTATTTATGACAAGCAAACATTTATTTTCACGTATTTTAGTTTTATAGAAGAAAAATTATGCAATATTTACACAAAAGATTGTCGATTTAACGCAAAAATAAAAAAAAAAATTAAATAAAGTTGTTGTTTTGTTTTGTTTATTGTTTTTGCGTAGTTTTAATTAAGCGCATAACGCGAAATTTGTCAGAGAGCATTGGATAATGTTTACAAAAATGAAAAGAGAGAGAAAAAACCAAAATTCGATTAATACAATTCTGTGTAGATACCTTTGTGATGATTGCCTTTGCTACGTAGAATACAAATAACAATTATGGCTATGACAATAACGAGCAGAGCAGCTACCACCGGTACAACTAAATTTAAGTTCGAAAGTATGATGCGGATAGTATCCTCAGCGCTTAGTTCGGGTAATTCACGCGAAGGGGCGATTGTTCCTGTAACAACCAAAGTTTTTTTTTTTGTAAAAGCACACCAACAACAGACATACACGCATAGAAGCACACACACATACGGATACAAAGAGAGAGAGAGAGAAGAGACACAGAGAAAGAGAGAAAGAGAGAAACCAAATTTTGGCATTAAACGTTTGAATCGTCAATGCAATGTAGATTATTTCGTTTTTCGAAATTATATATATGCTTTCGAACATTACTTTTGTACGTTTATTTTTAATTTCTAACTTGAACGTTAAATATTTATACAAAAGTTGAATTCGAAATTTTTGCTTGTGTATGTTAAGAAGAGGGTATGTTAAGTTAGAAAAAAACTTGTTAACAAGAGTTTAATATGTGTAACGGAGAATTCGAAAAACACGTAATGACAGAAAGTGTGTATTTAAACGTAACTTCAAGTAAATTTTAGTGTTTTTTTTTTTCAATAAGAGTAGCAGAAAGTGATAGTTTAACTATTGCGAATACTTGAAAGAAATTTTTTTTAACTTTGAAGTAATGAATTTGCTATATTACATATTTCGGCGTAAAAGTTAAAGTGAATTTTGCTATCGTTATATATTTAACATGGCACTCAACTTCGATTTTTGCTCACCTAAATTACAGATTTCGACCATAACAATGTCTCCAAACCAAAATTGACAAGGGATGACGGAAAATCATTCCAGAAAAATTCATAATGAAATTTTACTTGATTTGGACATTTTTTATTTACTTCGAATTTTCGAAATTAAGTTCGAAAACTCTAAGACAACTGAAATTCAAACAAAATTCACTTTGCTTTAATATTTCCTTTAAAACTAGTAAATGCAATATAATTTAAAAAAATATATAATAATTTTTACTAAATGCAATTTGTTTTTGTCAACTTTCGGCTAATTATTATACTAACTGTAAAATTTATTATGTTGTTAATTAAAAGTATTTTATATAAAAGCAAATAAGAGCGTTAAATGTATATAAATTGGCTATGTTATTAAAATTTTTAACTTGGCAAACTCGAACAACATTCCTTGATATAAATTATTATAATAAAACATTATTGAACTCATATGTAGTTGATAAGGAACTATTTTGATATTTTCAAGAGTATAATGTATGGCATAATTTTTATGCATGTACATAATTATTTTATGACTATGTAATTCTCAAATGAAAACTTATGTAAATGCGATTTTATGTATGTAGTTAATGATTTTATGAATAATAAATACATATGTATGTATGTAAGTCAAACTAAATATATATAAAATTCAATTATAATCGAATTCGAATTTGACATAAATCGATATAAAAAATACTTAAATTGAAAAACGAAATAAACTTAGAGAGACGCAGTGATTTCTTTTCTTCGGCTCTTTTTATTATTTAAACTTAAGCGTTGGGATTTATTTTTTAATTCATTTAGTGGTACTCATTTGCATGTATGAATGTGGGAAATGGTGGCAGAAGCAGCACTTTGGTTGTTGCAGGTAAAAGCAATCCTTCCGATTTGTTTGTTATTATTTTTTTTTTTTCATTAATATTTCTCGATATAGAGAGCTCAAAATATTTTTTTGAACCCAAATGAAAATTACAAAAAAGCAATTCTATATGATGAGATGTGTGTTTATTGCTTGGATCATGGAAATTGATTTTACGATGGTAGTACGACTTTTTAGTAAAAGGAAATGTAAAAAGGCATAGAAATGGTTTAACTTAAATAAAAATTAAAAGAGATTGGTAAGAAAACCCAGAAAAATACGAAAGTACCCAGTAAACCCATATAAATGGTTAAGTACCAATAATGTATGAAAGCTAGTTATCCGGGCTGTCCACGGACCATAATTTTATGGCATACGCACAAGTCTTTGTGGAAGCGACGAAAGTGCGAGGAGTAACGCTAGGAAAGCTTGACGTGGAGTAGCTGTGAACGACACAGACAGCTGATAAATTCTCTACTCGACTACCACACCTGCTCTCTAAGGTCTAATGATCAACCTAGCGATGCAACTGAATATAATAATAATCCTGAGGGAATATTCCTGGCAAATTCTGGAAAAATGTCCCGCGGGTGTCGCAGCCTTCAAGAACGGGGTAAATTAATGCAGGAACCACTTCCCCTTACTGTTAAATTTGTTAAATTTTTGTGCCAGGAAAAGGATTTCAAAGAAATAGTTGATAGCGTGATGGCATCGGCGGGGTTGTCCAATGGTAAGCTAATCTAATTGTGCATGTAGTCCGCCGACTTAAGATATCGCAATGTCATGATTGTTTTCAGCATAGGAAATTATGTTGATTTATTTTAATGCAGATGTAAATTTCGAAACGTCTCCTTGCCTCACCTTCATTTTAAAATTCTTCCGAGTTAATTTGATTCATTTCTAACTATTATTGAGATCTCCAAGAAATGTTTTCCTGATTGAATCTATCGAATTCTTTCGATAGGTCAAGTGCCACAATGCAATTCCCTCGCGGTGGCAGTGTACTTGGCTTAACTATGAATATTCACACAGATAACACCCTGTGATTCGATTCTTCTTACTTGAGCTATCTTGATGCAAGCTGCGAACTGAGAGATGCCTTCGACTAATCATGCTTATTTTGAAGTTCTTTCCTAGATAAATGTCGTAAACGCTAAGTAGCAAACTTGATTTCGGAAAACAGAGAGACACATAAAAGTACAGGAAGACACGTAGTTTTGTATTTTTTACAGGCTTTGGGTTTGGGAAAAATCGGAAACAAGCGGGACGGTTTTGTTTTTTTTCTGTGATGAACTACCTATTTTATTTGTTTTGTGATTCAAAAGCCAACAGACAACAAGAAAGTTTTGTTTTAGATCGAAGCATACAAAAATCAAAATCGTAATTGAAACTAGCCCCTAAAAGACTTGAGAATTATGTTTTAAAGCAAATTTAAGTCAAAAGCTGTTCACAATAAAATCAAAATTCAAATATATGATTCAATTTATACTACAGAGAAACGCTAGGCCAAATGTGTTACGATTGACTGATTGACTAATTTACTGCATGATACTTTCTTTTAGTGTAATGGTGGTAGTGGTGGTGGTTTTCTATACACAAAGAACGCTTTTAAACGACTTCTAATTTACATTTTTTCAAGGTTCGAGGTGTTTGGTGGATTGGGGATAAAAACAAATTGCATTTAAGCAATAAAAATTAGACATATTTACGAGCACGAGCATTATTCGTTAGAACGTAATTTTCTGGTGTTTTTTTTTTTTCTACATTGCATTACTAGACTAAACGAAAAAAAATTTTAAGCATTTACAGAAAAAAATATAAGCGTATGCAAAAAACAAAATTACAAAAAATAAAAATTGCTTGCAAATATTGTTTTTGTCTTATGAAAATAAACTACTAAAATTAAATCTTAAAACCATAAATTTTTAGCAACGCTATTTTGCATTCAAAATTAAGGGTGCATAAGCCATATTAGCTTGTGTTCTCAAAATAAAATATTTCTTTTGAAGAAATTTTTTTTTTCAATTTCAGAAGTGCTTTGTACTTAAAAAATCAAAATTCTATTTTACATCGCATAAAACTGAATGAGAATTTGGCATAAAAAGCAAAAATTTACTAAATTCAACTTTGCATTTTTTTCTGTGGTGATTATTTTGTGGGTTCATTTTTTTAAGGGTTTCTTGTTTTTGCATTGGCAGACAAGTTGCAACAATTGCATTCAGGTGCTTTCATCAACTAGCATTTTTTACTATTTATATCCACAACAAACTCTTTTTTTGTTATTTGTATTGGAGGTGAAAATGCTGCAGAGGATTTTGTGTTGTTTTTCTTTTCTTTATTACAGTTGAAATATTTACAATCTTAAGATCTCTTAAGAAAACAAAAATCTTATTCCAATATTTTGTTGTAATACATCAAAAAAATCATAACAAAAGTGTTCATTGCCAAATTTTTTTATTTAAAAGAAGATTTAAACGAAAAAATATAGATTGGAACCTTTTTTAATTTTTTTGATACATAACAACAGTTTTCAAGAACAGTTATCATTTAAATTTAAGACTTTCCAGTAATACTTAACCGAAAATTATACCAAACAAAAATTTATTACCTAAATGTATAATGGAATTTATTAAAAAAAACTAAAAAATTTTTAATAAATTTTATATCAAAATCTATTGAAAATTGGTAACAAAAACTTTAAAGAAAATGATGTCAAGATTTTGAACAAAAAATGTTTAACAAAATTGTAGCCAATATGTATTACAGAAATTTATATATAAATATATAACAGAATTTTGGAACTATATACCACAAATTTATACCAAAAAAATATTTTTATTAAAACGTCTAATTAAACATTTTTCTTTTAGAAAAATACAAAAAAATAAAATATTTGTACTAAAAAGTTTAACAGGTGTTAATAAGGCTATTATAACAAAAGCCTGTGGCAAATATGTAAAAAATAAATTTTATACCAAAAGTTGGTACGAAAAATTTGTAAGAGAATTTATACCAAATTTAGTAACAGTGTTTTCTAAAAATAAATATTTTTACGAGTTTTTGTCAAAAATCAGTAACAAAATTCTAACCAAAAGTTGGTTCCAAAAAAGTTCTATCAGATATTTATACATGTGAAAACATTTTTAATCAAAAAGATATACGTGTTTCAGAAATTTATACCAAAATATATGAAATGCATTTAACAAAAAATTTTTAATAAATACTTGTACTAAAAATATGTGTCCAAAATTTATGTAACTTCATAACAAAAATGTGAAAATAAGATTTTAAAACAAAAAATACCTACTAAAAATTTATACCAAAATTTACTACGGAAATTTATGCCAAAATAATACCTGTAGTAAAAGGGTGTATTGGACGTTATAAGAGAATGCATGTTTACAAAAATGTTTCTAAAACAATTTAAAATAATTATTTGTACGAAAACTGTATAACAGAAGTTTATACCAAAACTTAAAAAAAATAATTTATGAAGAATGGGTATAAAAAAAGTTTGTCTTAGAAATATTCATAGCAAAAGTGTAACATAAACTAGCACGTAAAATATCTAACAAAAATGTCAGCCAAATATTTTGGAAAATAAGTTGAAAGTAATTTATATCAAATATGTATAACAGAAACCTATTAACGCAATGCTTACACCTACACATTTGTTATCAAAAATTTATGGGTTTCCAGAAAATATTGGAAAACAGTTTTTAATCAATAATTTCCACTTTTTAAAAAAAAATTCATTCCACAGCATTTTCAACACTCCTCTCGTAGTTCTATGTACAAAAGCAATGCGAAATTTCATATAAGAGTTCTTCACATAGTACATATGTACATCGGACACATACACAAGCATATGCATCTATGCAATTACATACAAATGTACATATGTGCGCTCGTAAAGGCAATCAAGAAGTATGTATATATATATGTATATGTATGTACAAATGTAAATTGGAAAACTGAAAATAAATACCTCCAGTCACAGTCAATGTGGCAAAATCATATTCAGCAACAGTGAAACCAGCAGAATTATGAGCGGTTATACGTAGATTATACCACGTTGCGGGTTCAAGATCCAAAACTACATAATTATTATCGGGCTTAACATTATTCGAAATTTGATTCCATTCAGTTTGATCGCTAATTAGAGTAGAGAGTTAGAATGAGAGAAATAGAAAGAATGAACAACAACAACCAACCGCTTCTTATTTTCAACAACAAAGTGAGACATAGGACAGCCACCATCTTTCCATGCTTTGAAATGCAATGAAACCGAATTGGATGAAACCTCAATGAAACGTTGTTTCTCAGGCAGCTTGGGTTTGTAGCCTTTAGTGCGGGTATTGAGTATATCTGAAGCTTCGCCAGCGCCGATACTTTTATATTGGGAAAAGAAAAAAAAATATTGTTAGACATGGAATCTGAGAATACTTCGTGTACTTACTTGTTGAAACCAGTAGCATAGACTTGATAACGTGAGCCACAAAGCAGATTTTCTATGGTGGATTTTTGTGCATCCACAGAGACCTCAGCAGTTTCCCATTCACCGAATTCTAGGAATAGAAAAATTTTTAAATAAAAATTTTCAAAAATGTATGCAACAGTCATCTCATAAGCCCACACTCCCAAGCCTCACTCCCCACCAACACTTCGACAGGCGGTAAACGTTACTTAGGTTTTTTTGGCAACGCCCCACGGCTTTAGAAGGTGATGTCGCAATGACGATCTTTTGCTGGTTCTTATTCCAAGTCGGTTCGATACTTAAAAGGAAACGTTATTTAAGTAGTATTTATGTTGTTGTAACCGCAAATCAGTCCCCGAGGGTTTGGGAAGTGTAACGAATATGGGAAGCCCTCTGCCGGAATAAGTCTGGATTTCAGTCGAGTCTTTCGACCAACCTTCGCGTTGGTATATTTCTGGACCCTTGACACAGCTAACTGCGTTCGTACATCGTCTATCATAACAGAGCTTTATAAGCCTGGAAGTCTTACATGCATACGGAGCTTTCTAGAGCCCGATGGGTCTTTTTAAGCACTTGGCCGTTCCGTATCTGAATATTAACGAATCATATATTAAAACGAAAACGGACAACATATGTCCTAGGACAGTTTCCGATAAAAATTTTCTTCTTACAAAATGAGTCTTCTCCGCGGAATTATTGGAAAGGAATTATGGGGAATTCACTCAGGATTTAGATAGGATAACATCGACCCGAATTGGTCAGTGCAGAGAGTGAACCATGAACTTGGCAAGTGGTTTTCTAATATGGGTGCCGGAGAAGGAAGATATGGCCGATGAGCTGACTGATCCTGCTTATAAAAGCTGAAACCTTTTGCAGTACTGTGGTGTCTAGGAATCTTTATCACTCCTGAAATTCCAGATATGAATTTGTAGGAAACCCTTTTTCGCAAACCTCTAGGAACTCAGTGTTATTAAGCCTAATGAGCTTCTCAAGTAATTTAACTCAGCGACTTGAGCTATAGTCAGCTCTCTTATAATACATTTCATCGCTTAATTCATGATCTGTGGTACCAAAGCAATGCAGTCAGGGGAGCGCAGCAACACCCCTCCGACACTCACCTGGCTTATAGTGCAATGTATATCCATGTAACGGTGCAGTATCACCCTCATGTGGCTTTACTTTGACAGTCAACGAATCCGTGGTGGTGGCCGACAGCGATACTTGTGGTGATTGTGGTGGTGCCAAGACAATTAATTTATGTGTAATCGAGTCCTTTGCAATCGAATTCTCAGCATGACATGAATATTCGCCAGCATCTTGACGATTAACCGATTTAATCAATAACGAGCCATCAGGTAGTACGCGCATACGATCATTTCCAGTGAATTCGACGCCCTTAATCTTCCATGTAATCTCAGGTTGTGGTGCACCCACAGCTAAGCAGGGCATTTTAGCATCTTCTTTGAAGGTTGCAGTGAATGTGTCATCGAATGAAGCAATCTTAGCGGGCACCTGATCGCTGGGCATAGCTACGATGCTCTTTGATTGTTGTCCTTCGCCAATATTAGTACTTGCGGTGACCCAGAATTCATAAGGTTTATTCTTTTCCAATTCGGTGGCTTCATAACTCATTTGATAATGTGGTATCTTTTGGCTTTTGGGTTCACCTTCAGCGCCTTCAACCTTTGAGTAGACAGTATATTGTTGTATGACTCCGTTAGGTTGTGCTGGTGGACGCCATGAGACAAGTATGGCAGCCTGACCTTTGACTAAAGCTTTAACATCGGTGGGTGCTTCAGGAACTGGAAAAGAGAGAGACAAAAAATATTATTACATTGTTTCGGAATTCAAATGTTGTTCTTGTAAAATCTTTACCATCAGGTTCAGTTTGACAGTGGATTGGTGCGCTGCGTACGCCATCGCCGCCAGCGGTAGTGGCTAGTACTTGCATGGTGTAATTGGTAAATTTCTTAAGTCCATGTAAAACGGTGTCGGAGGAGGCAGTCTTCTTGTAGTGACGTTTGGTATCATCTGTTTAAAGGAACCCCATTAAAGATTGTTTTCCGAAAATTTGATAGCCCTATATTACCTAGCTTCTATTTAATATTTATTAAGGTGGGTTGACTTGGGAGATTCTTCTCAGTAAAAAATAACATAAGTTAACTAAACTTCAGTTTAATATTTATTAGAGTAAATAAATATTAGCTCCATTTTTGTTTAAAATCGACTTTCCAATTACTTTCAAAGAAACACCCTACAGATTCAAAAAATTAAATGCAAAAATCACATTCGACAAGTTCGGGATGTTTTTTAGGATTTGAACCACGAAAAATGTTTTCATTGCAGCGAGGAAACCATCTAAAAATGTGGATTAAAAAATGTTTAAAACTAAACTAGATTTTGTTTATAAAGTACAAATGCTTCCCCTGTCTAAACATTTTTTGTTTCAACCCACCCTAACATACATCATATTTTTCAATACAACACACTTTTCAATCACAATCGATACTCACCATACCACTCATCGCTGGGTGCATATACAACTTTATAGGTCTTGATCACTCCATTAGCTGATTCGAGTGGTGGGCTCACCCAGCTGACGCGTATTGTTTGCGAGGTCAATGTGGTGCAGGAAGTGTCACTTGGTGGTTGGCTGGGTGTACCTTCGGCAGTGAATTGTTTCTCCTCATCGCTCAATGGACCAGCGCCAATCTTATTGAATGCTTGTATCACCACCGAGTATTGAGTATAAACGCGTAAATTATTCAATTCCAAGCTATGTTCCTTGCCTTCTTCAGTCAAAAAGTTAACAGTCTCAAAAACATATGAAGAGTTGGTATTCGATAGTTTATAGCCAACATAATAGCCCAAAATTTCACCATTCCATTCAGAACGTGCTGGTGGTTTCCATGTGACGCGCAATGTGGTCTGATTGACTGGATCAACTTTGATATTTTGTGGCTTGCCAGAGGGTGCCTCTTCAGCGGTAATAATTGTCACAGCTTCCGATGATTGCGACGTACCAATGGCATTCTCTGCAACAATGCGTATATTATAAGTGGTGGCAGGGCTTAATTTTTGCACTTGTGCCTCAGTTGTGTGTCCAGGTACCATAACACGATCCACTTCATCCCATGAGGCGCGTGAACGTTTGAATTCAATAATATAACGTATTAATGGTGAATTGCCATCGTAGGGTTGTGCCCAACTCAATTGTACCGAACGTCCAGATTTATCCAAAACTTTCAAAGCATATGGCATCTCAGGCACCTCTTGTATAATCATATTAATGCTAGCGTCATCGGAACCAAAAGCATTGGTAGCCAAGCAAGTGAAGAGTGCAGAGTCGGAGCGTTCGGTGCGTTTAATCGAAAGACTAGACATTACCCCAGTTGAAAGTATTTCCTCGCGTATTGTATAACGGTTGTCATTTTTGGGATCTAAACGTACATTATTCATGTTCCAGAGTATGCCAATAGGTTTCTCGCCCTTAGCTTCACATTGTAAGACAGCGGGTTCACCACGACGTGCAGTCTGATTGCGTAGTTTCTCAGTGAATTCGGGTGGAGCTTGAACGCTTATCATGATCACAGCAGAAAGTCCAGAACCAATGCCATTGATAGCCTCACATAGATAATAACCTTCGTTGGTCTTTTGTATATTGTCAATGTGAAGTGTACCTTCTTCAACGCGAATGTTATCATTCTTCTTGAGATCCTTGTATTCGCCGGGACTGTCGCCTGTTAGGAATAATGAGAAAGAGTGTATTAGTCATTTATGGTGTTTATTCAAGTCTTTTGTTATTATTTGCTAATGTTCTTCTACTCACCAACTGCTTTCTTCCATGTTACTTGTGGTTTAGGGAAGCCATCAGCTTTGCATTCAACCTTAGCATCAGAACCTTGCGCGAAAGCCTTATCTGTGGGTTCAAGAATCCATCTGGGTGGTACTGTTGTTGTTCAAGTTGAAGTGGATTTTACGTAGAGTGAATATAAATATAATATATTAGCATGTTTTGTCACGTTTCTTGCTTAAGAAAACATTTAGAAAGCATGCGGTAGAGCTTAGTACATTTTCTGAAACGGATGGACGGACGACTCAGCTGAAATGAAGTGGTAGTTTTTCTCTCTGGAAAGTTAATGTGATTCTTCAATTTAAAAGAAGAGATTAACAGACCCAAAGCATAACATTAAAAATTTTTTAATTTTCCTTTTTTTTAATTTTATTTACGTTGTTTATGTATACCATTTCACTTCGGCTTAATGTACTTACGTAAATTTTGATGTTTTTGTACTTTCTAAAAATATGAGCTATTCTTTAAACTATTCCACAAACTAGGAAATATATATGTATATTTTTTTTTCATCTATATTATTATTTTAGTTTTCATATTTTAGATGTCCAAGTATTTTGTTAACTAAAAACCTACTCAACCCAATCTTAAATTTTCAAAATTCAACACCTACAAGTGAACACAGGCTAATACTTGGAATAGCAGGCAACAATTATCGAATTTCATATAAAAACAGTGTAGAGAGTGACAACGAAAAATGTGTTCTATATTTCAAGACAGACCTCCATCAATACATTGGTGAGGAATCTATTCAATTTCATATAATAGTTATTTAGTGATGTGCGTACAAACATTGTATATAAAGACAGACAGACAGAGACTAAAAAAATTATTTCTTTGGCTTATGTTGCTTTATGCAGTTTTACACAATATTTTTTAGGTACAGAGATTTTTCAGTTCCATTTTCACTACATGTATTAAAAATGTTTTAAGCCAACTTTTATTGCCACCACTGTATACAGCGGAATTAAAATATTTATGAGGCACCTTCCTGTTTTTAGTACTATGATCAAAAATATTTCATAAGTCGGCGGGGAATTGCCAGGTAAAATGAATCAAGCCGAATAAGCTTATTTTACTCAATTAGCATTTTTAAATTTTATATGTATTTTACGAAAGTTTGCCCAATATTAATTTCTTTTTAGTTTATACTAGCAGATCCGATAGACTTTGTCGTGACTGAAAAATCTTACTTTTTCCCCTTCTGATTTATCGCTTTCTAGCTCTGCCCGTAGTCCTCTCCCGCTTCTTCTTCCTTATTCCCTACACTTGTCCCAAAAACATCAAAATTTTCTGCAAGTATGAACGCTTACAAACTATGTAAATAAAAAAGTTATTTCACAATAACAACCAAAGAAAGCATTAGCTACTTTTTTACAAACAGAAAGCATAAAGGACAACAAAATGTTTGTGGATTAATTGAAAATGAAATATTAATAGAAATGAAACTATGAAAATTTATACAGAGCATGCGTAAAACGATATGTTGACTGAGGCTGGCATAGGGAAAATCTTCAACTTTTTTCGAAGTAATAAAGTTTTGAAATTTTCTTTTGCCTCATTTAAGTAATCTTTTTTTTTTACTTTATTCTTTTTTTTTTCTTTTCTTTTTTTCATTAATGTTTTTAAACTTTCCAGCTTCACTTAACACTGCATTTCGTTTATATACAAAACATAATATAGTTAATTGAACTTAATGTTAATTAAAGACAGGATACTGTTGAAGGTTCTGGATGGTTAATGAGTTGGGTGGTAGGATATGCGAGAGTGGTAGGCACCGAGTAAGTGATCAGAGTGGATGAGCGCATTTCGGGAGAGAAGCTGTGTTGAGTGTATGTTTAATACATTTTGCACACAGCTGTTAGCATAGTGTTAAGAAGCTGTTATTGACCGGCTATTTTACATACTGTTAGATTACACCACAATGCAATTGGCACGAAGCAAAGCTGCTATTAACAGCTGTGAAAAATTTACAATCGTGGTTTACCGATGTACAAATGTGCAAGGAGCACCAAGTGTTTCTTTTAGTGAATACTTGGATTGCAATGTTAAAATAATTAAATTTTAAAATCTTTTTGTGATTAGCTTTGTTAGTGTTAAATTTTTAAATGTGTTATAAATATTTTCGAGATAGTATTTGTAGTTGTTGTTATTTAAGCGAGGGCGTAGAGGAATGTTTGAAAGCAGGAAAGACATGTTTTCTTGCTGATTTTTTTTATAAAATTTATTTTGTTTGCTGCACACATTTACAAAATTCGTTTTTTTTTTTATTTTTTATTACAATCAATAAAAAAAATTAACACTGCATTTTATGACTTATCTAAGCGTTAAATATAATCAAAAAGCAAACAAATTAATCAAATTTAAAAACAAATAATTATGACAAATACAAAAGCAGTGTTTTCGCAGTTTTCATGTCAATTTAATATATATTTCTGTTTTAATTTTTTGGTGTTGGTGTAGCTGATATTTTAGTTAAGAGTGCTTGTTGCTTGTAGTGCGCCTAAATGTGTTCTAAGTGCTTTGGAGTGTGCGTATGTGTGTGCTGAACTTTCATTGTGAATATGTATGAAGTGAATGTGGCGTGAATGTGCCGCACGTGATATTACTTTGCGTTAACGAATTTTAGCTGTTTTGCTATTTGCATTTTTTACATAAGTTGCTGATGAAGGATAATAACAATATTATACCAAGGTCATTATTTTCAAAAAAAAAACAAAAAAAAGTTCCACAACATTCATGTTATAAAAAATAATTTTACATGTTTCGTGCTTGCCTGGAATTGTTTTTATAAAACTTTTACCCAGTAACTTGCTGTATGTTTATTTAAAAAACAGTACCAGAGTCGTAAAAAAACTGAAAAATCGTTTTCTCTTTATGCCCTCAAAATCTTTTTTTTTGTAGATTTGTTGGACAGTAAAAAACCCCACAAAGCAAGTCAAAATATGTCCAAAGCTAGAAACGAGTAATGAATATCTTCACTACTAATCGACGATTTTCGTATAACGAGCAAAAGAATTTGGATATTTTGTTAAAACAGTTTTTTACTTATTAATTTGGTTAGATTTTTATTTATTTATTTATTTTGCTAATTTTTATTTATTTATTTATGTTATTATTATTATTTTTTTCTTTTGCTCATTTTTCGTTTTTTTCTCTTTTGTCGATACCAAATTTGTTTTCATGAAATCACGAATTTCTATTAAAACTTAAAGTCTAACTCTTCAAAAAAATTTTCTGGGGCTTTTCGCAAAAATTTTATTTTTCTTGGATCGGGAAAACGGTTTTTTGCAAAAATGTCACCTTTTTCAATAATATTCGATTTTAACATGTTTTCTTTGGTGAGAGCTATTTAAAAATCTCTGCTTTAAATAATGCCAGAATCAAAAAAAATTCGAGCAGAAAATAAGTAGCTACCAGCAACGATTTTAGAACTCAAAATCACATCTAGATGTGCTGCAAAAACTGCTTAGCTGGTAAAAACAAGTTTTCATTATAAAATAACTTCATATTTGGAATAAATTTTTTTCTACATAATTTAGGTACTATCAATTTTGCTTTACAGAATTTGAATAAAGAAGAATGCGATTTTGTTAATTAATTTTTATTGTTACTTTTTATGGTTAACACAGAGAGAAGAAGTTAAATTTTAAACTTTTTTTTTATTTCTAAGAAAATTCTTTAAAAATGTTATTATTTTTTACAGCGGAGTTTCTTCATTGCCTACCATTGACTGTTAGCGTAGCAGTCTTATTTGCGCTGCCCGCCATATTAAACGCCTCACATGTATATTGACCGGCATGACGCGAAGTCACATTGTAAATTAGCAAGAGACTGGTTTGGCCACCAACGCTGGCCAAAGTGCCCAAGTCACTGCCAATTGGCTCCCCATTTAAATACCAATCAAAGAGAATGGGCAGATCACCTTTGCTGGCAATGCAAGTAAGCTGCACGTAGTCACCCATATGACTGGGCGTGGCCGAGATTGAGAGTTTGGCAAGGAAAGGAGTTTCTTAAAAAGTTGAAGAATAAATTAATAAATAGAAAATTAATAAACTTTGCAGAGAAGATGTTAAAGAATTTTGAATAATAAATTCGAAAGGAATTTTAAATTAAAATGAAAAAAAAAAAATATGAAAGAAAGACTAAAATATCATAATAAAAAAAAATTATATTTTTTGGACTTTATCGCTTTATTTCGTTTTACAATAACAATATAAAGCATAAGTTAACATGCTTGATTTTAATTTAAAAATATTTTAGAAATCTCTAGAATAAGATCTCAAATTAGCCAGATATTATTAATTTTTAATAATACAAATAATAACCCTAAATAAACTCCCTCTTTAGCTGCAACACATAGACATTATAAACCAAGTTCGCTTCTTAAGTCTTTCGTAGCAAACTCTCGTTTAAGTCGGAATTGTATATAACACTCAAAAAAAATCAAAGCAAAAATAACGCACTTAATTTAAAAAAGCTTAAACTCCAAATATCCACATGCTTTACATCACACTGCATAGCGCTCACCCTTTACTTTCAGCACCGACCAACGGCGCGCTTCCCCCGCTGCATTACGTGCAACGCAAGTATAATTTCCCGAATCGCTGATAGCGGTTTGACGCAACGATAATATCAATGTATATTCATCGATTTTATTAAAAATAGAACGCAGTAGAGGTTGACCATCTTTAAGCCAGTATATGTCGATGGGTAAGTCACCAGAGACAACCATGCACATAACACGCACAGCCTGGCCACCATATACACCGTTTGCATTGAAGTGAAATTGTTCGAGTTGAGGAAGTTCTATATGTACAGTAGAGAGATGCGTGTAGTGCACGAACAAAGGGCAAATACATAAGTGCAAACTTATATGAATGTTAGGAAGTAGAGTGAGTGTAAATAAGGCCTAAAAGTATGCTTTGGTATGTATTAGTTGACCACAATTCTAATAATTTTCTAGCTCAACTGCTTGACTGCTTTCTTTTATTTTACGTATACATATTGATTGAATTATTTATTTATTTATTTATTAGAAATACAATTATAAATAATTATATTACTTAGCGAAAGGCACTAGCGACTAAGGCTATCGGCCTTCGAGGAATTAAAAATTTCGGGGACAAGAGAAGTTAAGCAGCTTTCGAAATAAATCTATCCGCATAGCTTTGGAGTTTCCTCTAATTTTTCCACATTTTTTTAAAATTTATATTATAAGATTTAATCAAAATTGTAAAAATTTGCCATTAAAAAAAGTGTCTTAAGCTCAAAGAATGAGTTGAATAATTGAAGATTTATTTACAGCTTTGCATACTTTTAGGCACTCACAAACTGTTTGCAAAATTTAGATATTCACATAAAATTTGTGACTCTTTCTCAGGTGAAAAAAGTTTAATTTCAAAGATTTCGAAATCGATACCTTTTGAGGCAACATGAATTCAGGGACAAAACACCACACTCTAATTTAATGAACAAAATGCCAGCACACAAACAGAAACGGCACCCGGAAATATGCTAAACTATTTAAAAGGACGCACCTTACTTAATAATTTATACACAGATAAAGTTAAGCTTAGCCAAGCCATTCCACAAACGAACAAAGAAAGCCCAAAGCCATTAGCAAACCATGTTTGTACTATAACTACATTTTTGTTTTTTAAGCCGTACACTAACCCTTCACAGTAAGATTCGTCGAAACCGTTGTATAACCCGCTTGATTCGCACCCATGCAAGTGTATTTTCCAACATGTTCACCGCTAACGCTTTCAATATTTAGCGAGCTACTACGTTTACTATGCATTAAAATCATTATGCCATCGATTAATTGAGCCGGTTCATCATTGTAATACCAGGTTATGTTGAAGGGTGCATCACCATGCACCACAGCGCATGTTAGTTGAAAATAATCGCCAACATAGAGCGGAGAGTCAAAGTTGGTAGGTAGTGGTGCAAGCTTTGGTGGCACTGATGGAGGATATGGGAAACGGACAAAAAAGGAGTGGGAGTGGTATAAGGAAAGTTATTTGATAGGTTTTTAAAAGTTGTTAGGAGATGTAGAATGATCCATTGATAAACAACGCCGGACGATTTGAAGTACAAAGATAAAGATGAAAATAAAAAGATTACAACAAAAAATATTCATTTAAAATCAACCACAAACTACTTGAAATTTAACTTCTATTTTATGCTATTTTTTCACTTTCATTGTACCATTCACAATTATTGTTGCAGTGTAATTGGTTACGCCCGCTGCATTTTTCCCAAAACAAGTGTAATTTCCCGCATGTCCACCCTTAATCGACTCAATGGTCAATGCAGAACTACGTGAACCCATTTTAGAAATAGTTATACCCCTTTGCTGTGCATAGCTTTCATTTAACGGCAGACCATTATAGTACCAATAAACTAAGAGCGGATGATCGCCGTGTATAATGGAACATTGTAGTGTGCAATAATCGCCAGGGAAGAATGCATCGGCGCCAGAGGTAAAAGGCGCGATTTTGGGAAGTACTTAATAAAGAAGAAAAGTAAGAAGATAACAACATACGGTTTTGAAATATAAAGCAGAAAATACAGAAAATTGGTGAAACAGAATTATTATAGTTCCCTGTTGATATATAATACTCAAGTAGTAAACACGATTGCCGCAGTCCTTTAAAATTCACCTTAAACTAAGGAAATCAAAAACATAAAATTTACAATACTTCAAAAACTTAACTGATAAGTTTTTAAAGTCTAAAAGACATAAACAAAGAAGCAACAAATGTCTGACAAACAAACATAAACATTTAATAAAAAACAAAATGCTTATTCACTTCCTCAAGAAAACCCCAGCACGACCACCATGCGAACGACTCTTAATGGGCAATGCCCTAAGCAGACCTGTTAAATAATGATCACCGGTTTTATTCATTACTTTCTTGAGCATCAATTTTCAATAATTATTTTGAAATTAATTAAAAAATAATTTAAAAAAAATCATGATTTTTTACGATTATTAAAAAAAAAATTTAAATAATCAAAAAAAAGTTGTTTTGATTACTTTTGATTAATTTTAATTTTTTATTTTTTTTTTGTTTTTTTTTTTTTATATTTTGATTATTTTTGATTTTTTCAGTATTGTTGATGTGTATATTTATGTGCTTCTACAACAATGCTGAAAAAAATCAATAATAATCAAAAATAATCAAAAAAAAACTTAAATAAAAAATAATCAAAATTAATCAAAAGTAATCAATACAACTTTTTTTGATTATTTTTGATTTTTTTTTTAATCACAACCACTTTTTTTAATAATTTTTTATTTTTATTTCTTTTAATTTTTTTTTTCGATTTTTCCTAATCGTAATAATGCCCACGGGCTTTTGAAGTAAAATAAATAAAAAGAAAAAATGTTTACCCAACATTTGATATTTTTCATATTAATATTTATTTAAAAGTGTTGAAATGACTTTTAAAAAAATAAATAAAAGTTCCACCCAAAAATAATTTTTTTTTTTGGTTCGAAATCGTAGGAAACATTCAGAAATTGACGTGGAGCAAAAATTTTTAAATTTTTTATTTTATTTTTTTTTATAAAGTTTTAATACTAATAAAATGCTGAGCAAAAAATTATAAAAAATTTCCACCCACTCTAATATAGTTACATACCTACACACGAAGATGCCTGTTAGGGTAACAGCGTCGAAAGCTCAAAAGTTTTTTCCCCACCTCAGAATTTCACTTCAAAACTTTTAAACAAACAGTAAACATTTCATGTAATTAGGGATAAGAGTAATTGAATTTCCAAAAACTCTGCCACATAAGAGCGTTTTAAGCCAAATCTACTTTTTTATCAAAATTTTGAAATGAATCAGGAATGTACTTGCACGACTCTAAATTTTTGAAGATTATTAGTTTTTCAATTGGTGCTGCATTGACAAAATTTTTTGTGCTCTTTAGTTATGCTCAACATGCTCTAACTGCACTACTATTTTTTTTTACAAAATCATTTTTAAACAGTAAGCAAAAATTAAACAAATTTCCTTGAAGAATGCTTAAAGTAGAAAGATTAGTGTGGTAGAGAATAGAACAGACAGAAAATTCTATAGATTTGCTATAAACTATGCAACAAACTACATGTTAGTCGCCGGCCAAAAGAATAGCTGTTAGTTATTTCCAAGAATTTTTTTTTTATAAATTTGAGTTAAGAGTTTTTTCAATTTTTTCACACTTGCTAACCATAAACATTCAATTCGGTTGTATAACTCTGCACGCCCGCACGATTGCTAGCATTGCAAGTGAAATTTCCAGCATGTTGATGATCCACCGAATCAATGGTCAGTACACTGCTACGACGGCCCACCGTCATTGTGGAAACATCAAGTGCCTCACTCACAAGCACGCCATTTAGTTTCCATTCAATGACCAGCGGCAAATCGCCAGTAGGCACTGAGCAATGCAAAGTAAGATATTGGCCCGTCTGTGCTGGACCTTCCTCGAAAGCAAAGGGTGTGATGCGTGGTAAAACTAAAAAGCGTATAATGTTCAAAGAGGAAAAAGTGGGGTTATATAGTATAAAGTAGGAAAAAGTAAAAAAATAATAAATAAATAAAATAAATTCTAAATTAACTAGAAACAAGAGAACAAGCATTTGTTTATAACCTATAACTTTGAGTTGCGCGCCATAGCTCGCTTTGCCCGCCTCATTAGAGCCGTGACAGCTATAGTTGCCCGCATGGCGCGCGCTAACATTCTCAATAGTCAGCACACTGCTGCGCCGTCCCAATTTCGATATTAAAATATCTTGATCATCAGAATTGACCAACGGTTGATTATTGAAAGTCCAAAGTATGTTAAGCGGTAAGTCGCCCTCGGTTATAGTGCATTGATAGGTGATATATTGGCCGAGATGCACGGCTTGATTGCCGCTGGAAAAGGGGGAAATTTGTGGTGGCACTACAAGGTGGGAGCAGGGAGAACGGTGGAAAAGGTGTGAATGAGAAATAAATGAACGGAAACATTTATGAACATCGCAGAATCACGTAAGAGATAGTTTAACTAAAAAAATGAATTGAAAATTGTATGCATATTTTTTAGGGTGGGCTGAAAAAAAAAATGTTTCTTTGTCACAAAGCACGGCATGATCAAAGAAAATTAAAAAAAAATGTTTACTCAAAATTTTTTAATTGAAAAAATAAAAGTTTTTCTGCTTTTTAATCGTCTTTCATTCATATATAAAAGACTATGCATTTAATTTCTTTTTGTTTGCTTGAATTACATAAATAAAAGTAAAAATATTTTTCCTACTTCTGACTTTTCATTGGCTTTAAAGACGACACTCTCTCTCTCTCTATGGCGCGACATACAACCTCCTAAGAGATTTTTGCGCCAAGCTTCTCTTCCAATTTGTGGTGTGCCGATTTGAATTTTCCCTACAAATTGGTGGGACCTACAGTTTTTTGCCGACTCCGAACGGCATCTACAAAGGAGACGAATTTTTGCTGAGAAGCCTGTCATGGCAGAAATACACTCGGAGAGTTTGCCAAACCACTGCCGAGGGGCGACCCCGTTTTGAAAAACTTTTTTCAAATCACTTTTGATGTTACCTGTACCAGGGCTCGAACCATGGACCTTCGGTGCGGTAGGCCGGCAACACTACCTTCACACCACGGCGGCCGCCACGACGACACTAGATGGGCCAAAAAAATAGGCCTATAGATTAAAAAAAAAAAAAATTATTTAAAAACAAATCTTCCTTTCCGTCGATAAGCAATTTTTTTTTAAATCGTGTGGGCTATATCAAAATTTTGAGTAAACAAATGTAATTTATTTTAGTTATCTTTTTTCCCCTCCCATGCTAAGTAATAAAAAAAATGTCAACCCACCCTAATATTTTTTTTTTTTTAATTTTATTCTGCCAACGCGCACCATTTACAACCAACGCTGCCGTATATTTTGTCGTTTGTGCCTCGTTGCTAGCTTTGCACGTATAGTTTCCAGCATTGTTGCCACTTACAGTATCGATTGTTAAAACAGTCACCTTTTTGCCAATCTTCGATGTTGTGACACCTAAATAATCGTTTATCGGATAATCGTTGAATAGCCAGGTAATATCGACTGGCAAATCACCCTTTGAAATGGTGCATTGTACAGTAACTGAGTCGCCGAAATTTGCTGGTTCCTCGCCGAAGTCGAATGGTGTAATTTTCGGTGGTACTATGTGGATTGAATACAACAATTTACATAGTTTGCTTTGAAGGGAGGTGGACAGTTTTTTTCAACAAATTTATTTTTCAGTTCAAAAATAAGCTCCTACTGCTAGTTAGCTCATATCATAAAATATCAATTTAATGCTTATTCAGCTATTCAGCGCAGTTTAAAAAGCAATTCAGCTAATCAGATTTTACTGAGAAATATCAATTTAATGCTTACTCAGCTATTCAGCGCAGTGAGAATGAAGTTAGATAAGGTCTGAATAGCACAAAACAGAGTTCGATCTTCTTTTTGCTAAAACACTAATACTTCAAATAAGTATTCAGCGTTTTAAAACATTAGTGCAGTTTATATAAGTAGAAAATAGATTGAACGAAAACTAAAAAGTGAAATATTTTTTACTACATAAATTGATGCTCTAAAACTTGAGAACCCCTGTGGCTTCATCAGATTAAAAATTGAAAAATATTTTAAAAAAATTTGGTGTTTGTTATTTGGTGAAACTTTTTCTACACTTTTATTTTCGTAAATTTTGTAAGAGGCATGCTCAATCTCATGTATTGCATGTAGACAACTTCAAGCCGACTCATTTATTACAAAAAAAATACTTAAACACAATTCAGCAGGACAAAAATATACAAAATTTAGTTAAATAATGATTTTTAAACTTTAGAAATCAAAAGAATGCAGTTATACTTAATTCAGCGCTAATTCAGCATCAAAATAATTAACTTTAACTTAATTCAGCGCTAACCCCACTAGAAGCAAACATATATAACAAGAACTCAACAAAAGCACACTGAAAAATGGCGCTACGATGCACAAATAATACAGCGCATGCTTTTGATTGTAATTTGGTATGTCTTAAAACAAGAACAGGTTTTAAGGTACAAAGGCATTAAAAATTTAATTAAAATGATACATTTTTTTAAATGTTTTCAAAACAAAAATTTTCAAATTTTTTTTTTTTTTGCCAAAACTACCATTCACAATCAATTGAGCCGTATAACTACTCGACGCCCACAGATTTCTAGCCTTGCAAGTATAGTTGCCAACATGCCGCGCATTTACCGAATCAATCATCAAAACACTCAAACGTTTGCCCATTTTTGAAGTCGAAATGCCAGAGTATGAGTTAAGTGGATAGTCGTTGAAAAACCATTCAATATCGAGCGGAAGATCACCCGACGAAACGAGACAATTAATGGAAACAGAATCCTCAAAATTTGCAGGCGCTTCACCAAAGTCGAAATGCGCTATTTTAGGAGCCACTGTAAATTGTGGTAAGAATGATTAGAAATGAATTCAGTATGGTGTAATTTTTGGTGGTAATTGTTGTTTGTGTAAGTGGGTAGCGCCTTTTCGGAGGTGTTGTAGTTGGAAAATTCAAAATTTTAATACGAATAATAAAAAACAAAGAGAAAACAAATGAGTTTTTGAAAAATGTTTACATTTGTCAGCAATTCAGCGCTATTCAGCGCACCTACACATGCTTAAATTAAAATTGGTTGCATGAAATATACCATTAACGACTAATTCAGCTGTGTAATTTACGGCCGCAGCATAATTTTTCGCCTTGCACGTATATTTGCCAGCATGCCGAGCATGCACGTTGTCGATGGTTAAGATATTCGTGCGTTTTCCACTCTTCATAACCGATACACCCGAATATGAGCTAATCGCATAATCATTGAACAACCATTCAATATCGATAGGTAAATCACCGGACGAAATGAGGCAAGTAACCGATACAGAGTCTTCCACATTAGCCGGCTCATCACCAAAATCAAAGGGTGTTATTTTTGGCGGAACTTTGGGAAAGGTTTGAGTTTAAAAGTAAAAATTACAAAAAAAAATTGTAAGCACACAAACAATTTTAGTTTTTCTTAGCTATATAATAGAAACATATGAAGTTATTCAATAACCGTTAACAATCAATTGCGCTAAATACGCATCCGTAGCAGCTTTATTACGCGCTTTACAGGTGTAGTTACCCGCATGGCCTGCATGCACTGAGTCAATAGTTAATAAGCTTGTACGCTTGCCACCTCGCATAACATTTACACCAGCAAAATAGTTAACAGCTGCACCATTAAATAACCATTCGATGTCTAATGGCATATCGCCGGATGATATGAGACAGTTCACTGAGACGGAATCTTCAAAGTTCGCCGGCACTTCGCCAAAGTCAAAGGGTACAATTTTGGGAGCGACTGGTAACAAAAGGGATACACAAGGAGTTTTGGTAATATATGCAGCAATAATTACATAATTTAGTTTAAAAAAATCGCTTTGAAAATAAAAATTATTTCATTAAAAATGAGCTATTCAGCGCAATTCAGCACCACTTATGATAACTTAAATACATATATATTTAGTATTTATACCATTAACTATCAATTCAGCGGAATGATTTACTGAAGCCGCATAGTTTTTCGCTTTACAAGTATATTTGCCGGCATTTCTAGCGTGCACATTATCTATAGTCAGCATACTAGTGCGTTTACCACCCTTCACAACAGTTATACCCGTGTAAGAGCTTATGGCATAGTCATTAAATAACCACTCAATGTCGATGGGGAGATCGCCCGATGAAATTAAACACGTAATCGAAACAGAATCTTCCACATTCGCCGGTTCGTTGCCGAAATCGAAAGGTGTAATTTTTGGTGGGACTTAAGTGTGGTGTCGAGGAAAGTAAACAAAATAGGGTGTTACTAACGAAAAAATTAACATAAAAAAATTAAGTTTTAAATCAGATATATGCAATAGTAAGCTTGTAACCATTAACGATCAAGATCGCCGAGTAAGCGTCCTTGGCAGCTTTATTACGCGCTATACACGTATAGTTTCCAGCGTGTCCTGCATGCACCGAGTCGATAGTTAGCACACTTGTGCGCTTGCCAACTTTATTTACATTTACGCCAGCAAAATAGTTAACTGCTTCACCGTTGAATAACCACTCGATATCAATCGGCATATCGCCCGAAGAAATTAGACAATTCACAGAAACCGAATCTTCAAAATTAGCGGGCACTTCACCAAAGTCAAATGGTGTTATTTTTGGGGGCGCTAAAGGGGTTAAAGTTAAGAGGGTTTATTAAAGTGGAAACATAAACTTTTCAAAGTTAATAGGAACTGTTTAAGGGTTATAGTTTAGCGTGCCATAGTAAAATTATTCCCTAATAAGGTAAAATCTAACAAACTCGCTTTTCAAAAACCGAAAACTCTCTTGCTAAAATTTTAGTATCACAAATGCATATTTCTCCAATTCAGCAAACTTTTGCTCCAAAAAAAATGTGTAAACACATTCAATTTTCAATTCCCGGTATTATCATCTATTGCTTAGGCACGAAACACCTCACATTCTTACATATTCACAATAAAAAAAGTTGTCAGCACTTCTCAGTATGTGTTAGTTGGGTCAAAATAAACCAAAGACCCCCAAAAAAAACTATTCAAATCATAGGTTCCTATAAATTCAGCTCATATAAAGTATAATAAAATAAAACAATTATATGGTACCATTCACAATTAGTTCCGCAGTATGCTCTACTGCTGCCGCATCATTACGTGCCTTGCACGTATAATTCCCCGCATGGCCAGCATGTACCGAATCAATTGTCAAAATGCTAGCTTTCTTGCCGCCTTTCACAATAGTAATACCCGCATAAATATTAACTGGTTGACCATTAAAAAGCCAAGTAATATCCATAGGTAAGTCGCCGAGATAAATAAGACAATTTACAGAAACTGATTCTTCGAAATTCACGGCATGATCGCCAAAGTCGAAATGCGCAATTTTCGGAGGAACTAAAAGTAAGTGCATTGGGTGAGGAAAAAGTACAAAGGAAATTTAAATTATTTTAAAATAATACATATGTAGGTAAACAAGTAAAGTTGGTAGTGTGCCACATATTTTTAATTTAAAAAAAAATATACCATTAACCACCAATTCAGCGGTATAATTAACCGATGTTGCCTTATTGGCAGCCACACATGTATAATTCCCCGCATGATGCCCGCGCACATAATCGATAGAGAGCGCGCTTATCTTTTTGCCCAGTTTTACCATAGAAACATCGTACACATTATCATTAATCAGGCGTCCATTGAAAAGCCAAACGAAACTAACTGGAAAATCGCCAGTGGTCACCAAGCATTGTACGCTAGCGGATTCACCAAAATTTGATGGCTCCTCACCAAAATCAAAATGTGCAATTTTCGGTGGTACTTAAGGGAAATGGAAATAGGAAAATGTTTTGTGATGGCAGAGGTACAACAATAATACCAAAATATATAATATTTCTATAAGTCAACAAATTTATAATATTCAGCGCATTCCGCACCGTCAACACGCAATTCAGCGGTGTGATTGACACGCCCAGCACGATTTTCAGCAATGCAGCTGTAATTCCCGCTATGTTTCGCCGATACAGATTCGATTGTAAGTTCGCTAATGCGTTTACCACGTTTTGTGGTAATAATTTCTAAATAATCTTCAAAAGGTTTGCCATTTAAAGTCCATGTAATGTTGACTGGTAAATCACCACCGGCTATGGTACACTGTATATTTATGAATTCGCCAAAACTCATAGATTCTTCATTAAATGAAAAGGAATTGATTTTTGGTGGTGCTGCAGAAAAAAATGTATGGTATAAAAACCATTTAAACTGGTTAAATAAAATGTACCCAACACATTCGCCGCAATGATTGTGGTTATAAACTTAAAACTAACTAGATTCAGCGTATTCAGCACTTTATAATCTTTTTTTTGTTTGGATCGGTTTTTTACTTAGAACTCTTTATAGACAAATATAGTACACAAAACGCAGCTCAATTCAGCGCAATTTTTTAGATTTATCGACTCCATCGCAAGCTCAATTCAGCACACACATAAAATAATATCTCTAACATCAATTGTTTTGTGTGAGGAAAGGTACAAATAATAAATACAAAATGATATGTATTAAAGAAATATTTTTCTATGATATTGAGCGCATTCCGCACCATTAACACGCAATTCAGCGGTGTGATTAACACGCCCAGCACGATTTTCAGCAATGCAGCTGTAATTTCCGGTATGTTTCGCAGATACGGACTCGATTGTAAGTTCGCTAATGCGTTTACCACGCTTTGTGGTAATAATTTCTAGATAATCATCAAAAGGTTTGCCATTTAAAGCCCAGGTAATATTGACCGGTAAATCACCACCGGCTATAGTGCACTGTATGTTGACGAATTCACCAAAACTCATCGATTCTTCACTAAATGCGAATGGGCTAATTTTAGGCGCAGCTGGGTGAAAAATAACAAAGAAGTAGCATTTTCAGTAGAAAATTGAGAAATATAGAACGATTTCAAAATACACAACTTATTCAACGGGATTATAAATATATTCAGAGCGTATTAATTTCTCTGGTTTTTGCTTGAAACAATTTTTTGTATAATTTTTCTTTCAGAAATTCTTATTCAGCTCAATTCAGCGTGTGTTATTTTCGCCGGCCTTTTCTGGAAAACTTTTCGGAACAATATATCTTTCAAAAACTCTTAATCAGCTCAATTCAGCGCATATTGATTTCGCTTGTTCTTAGCTTAAAACACTTTTAGAAACAATATATGTTTAAAAAATTCTTATTCAGCTTTTGCTTGAAACACTTTAAAAAAAAAATTATTTCTTAAAGTCTTATTCA
Source organism: Merzomyia westermanni (assembly GCA_949987695.1). Taxonomy (NCBI): domain Eukaryota; kingdom Metazoa; phylum Arthropoda; class Insecta; order Diptera; family Tephritidae; genus Merzomyia; species Merzomyia westermanni. The sequence goes on along the minus strand of OX465293.1, from coordinate 3,771,028 downwards.
GCGAGGATTATTTTTGCTAATATTCTTTTTAAAAAGTTTCTTAAACAATTTTTCTTTCTGAAGTTTTTATTCAGCTCAATTAAGTGGATTTTTTTTATAAATTTTAATTTTAGACGTGTTTTTTACTGGTATTTACTAATCGAATACTCTTACTGATCCAATAAGTTTCAGAAACGCGTTTATTTTGCTCTTAATCAACCTTTTAGCATACTCAAAAACTTCAATTCAGCACACACACCAAGTAACGAAAAAGAATTGTTCAGCGATAAGTGTTTGGTTGGAATAAAGCAAAATGTAAGCGAAGAATTCTAACTACAATTTCTATGAAGCCCTTCTACAATAAATTCATAATTTTCTAAGCAAAACAAACCATTCACAATCAATTCAGCTGAATGTTCAGCTCTGCCTGCTGAATTGCTTGCAATGCAAGTATAATTTCCCGCATGCTTCGCTTCAATTGCATCAATCATTAAATTGTGTATACGTTTGCCACGTTTCTCAATCAAAACGTCCAACTCAGGTAGCAATGGATGCCGATTTAGAGTCCATATTACCGAAACGGGTAGATCTCCACCCGAAATGGTGCAATGTACCGAAACTGGCTCACCAAAATTCATAGCTTCAACGCCAAATGTGAAAGGTGTGATTTTGGGTGGTACTATAACGGTATATTCCAGGAAAGTATCAAAAGAAACAAAAAAAAAATGTTAATTACTAAAATTTCAAAGGTTCGAACAAACCATTAACAATTAAATTTGCAGTATGCGCTGTAATTCCCGCTTTGTTTTGAGCGTGACACGAGTAAGCGCCAGCGTGATGTGCGGACACTGATTCTATAGATAAAACATTTATTCTTTTGCCAATGCGTGAAAACGATATATCATGGTAGCTATCGATGGTGGCATTATTCAGCAGCCATGTTACGTTGATAGGTAGATCGCCGCCAAGTATAGTGCATTGTATGGAAGCAGGCTCCCCGTAGTTTAGAGGTTCGTCACCAAAGTCGAAAGGTGCAATTTTCGGAGCGACTTTTTGCAATTAAAAATATATTTTTGTCACATTATAGGATAAGCATTTATGGGTATTTATAAAATACATGAGTGAAAACTCGGCTGAATATAGGCAAGTGTAATTCAGCGCATGTTCTTGTTGTTAGGGATGTGTAAAAGGAGCAGTAATGAAATCCAAACAGCCTTTTGAAGACCTCAATAGTCAAATTAAGTAATACGAGATTTCGGTGAAAACAAATAAAAAACAAAAGAACGGAAAATAAAAAAGTGCAAAGGCTGTACCCCAAAATTCATAAAAAATAAATTATACAGCATTTCATAAGAATTTCAGTTAGAGAAGCTTTGTAAATTTTATTTTATTTTTCATGAATTTTAGAGTTAGTTCTCAACTCTTATGCTACAAACAAACCATTCACAATTAAAAGCGCTGCATGTTCTGTAACACCCGCTTTATTATGCGCGCGACATGAATAACTTCCTGCATGATGAGCTGCCACCGCTTCGATTGTCAACACATTAACACGTTTACCAATGCGCGCCAACGAAATGTCATGGAAACTGTCAATGGCTGCATTATTTAGCAGCCATGTGACATTTATAGGCAAATCACCGCCAAGTATGGTGCATTGAATGGAAGCTGGTTCGCCGTAGTTCAGTGGTTCCTCGCCAAAGTCGAAGTGTGCAATTTTTGGAGCAACTTTTTTTTTTATTATTTTAATTGAATTTTTTTACATAAATAAAAATATTTAATTTTGTGAGCATAGTGATATTTTTAAATTATAATTTAATAATTCAAAGATTGCGCTCAAGAGCGTCACGGGGAAAGCTCTTGTTCGCGCTATTCAGCGCGCTTTGAAAATGCAAACACAGCATTATAAGATATATAGCAGCCACGTGGCCACTGCCAATTATGATGGATTGAATGGAAACTGGTTCGCCGTAGTTCAGCAGTTCCCAGGCAACGACAAAGGATGCAATTTTGGGAGCAATTTTTTTTTTTTTGAAAATGTATGATATATTAGTATCTTTTTTTTTTAATAAAAATCATTTTATTTTGTAAGCATAGTAATTTTTATTATTATGATTTACCAAACCCAAGATTAAGCGCATCAGAGTCGCGCTGAATACTCTTGTTCACTATTCAGCGCTTTAAGGAGAAAATAAATCGGAGTTGGGAACTGGATTTAAATCAAAATAAAATTCACTTTTCTAATACATATATGAAATATATTTATATATCAATATTTCACTTCGAACCATTCACAATCAAAGCTGCTGTATACTCAGCTTTTCCCGCCCAATTTTCCGCGGCACATGTATAATTCCCAGCATGATCAGCAGTTACGCTCTCTATAGCCAGCGCGTGAGTATGTCTGGTAAATTTTGTTGTTGCTATATTTAAATGCGCGGGTAGATGATAATCATTCAGCAGCCATTTAACATTCATAGGCCAATCACCGCCGGCAATGGTGCATTGTATGGAAGCAGGTTCACCGAAATTCAAAGGTTCCTCGCCAAATTGAAAGGGTGTTATGCGCGGTGGTACTGAGCATATTTTTTCAGAGATGCCAAAATGTATGCATTGTAAAATGTGTTTCAAGGAAATGTTAGATTGGTTAAAAAGTGGCGAAAGAATTTTGGGTTAAAGATAGTATTACAGATTCAGTATATGAAAATAGGCGCTCAAAAAATGTATTACTAGTGTCATGTTTTTAGTAACGAAATATACCGCAACCAATCCCCAAATATGTTAGACACAAACAGATAACTTTTGCTGCAGGTTAATTAATCAGCCACTAAAAATATTGGAAGAGCATGATTTTAATTCTTAAATTTAAATTTTTCCAATACCATTCACAGTAAGATTTGTGCTGTAAGTCGTTGAGCCAGCGGCATTACTGGCCATACAAGTGTAGGTGCCAGTGTGAGCAGGTGTAGCACGTGGTATCGATAAAACACTCGATTTAATACTAATTCGATTTGTACGCATTATCGGTTGGAGGCTGTCATAACGCGCATCACCAGCGGCGCGTTCAAAACTCCAATTAATTTTTATTGGACGATCTCCTTTCTGGATTTGACAAAGCAAATCGATAGAGTCGCCTGTGTTGATTATGTCGTCATAGCTGAATGGTGTGATTTGTGGTAGGACTAAATAAAGTAATTTGAATTTGGTTAGAAATAAGTAATAGGGGCGCTAAAACTATGGCGGATAAATGAAAATTGTTGGAATTGCGCACCGGTATTCAAATAATAATCATTATCACTTTTGCATTCAGTTTGCATTATTCAGCCAGTAGGAATAGGCGTTATAACAATTTTTTTCCTCCTGCATATATTAAACCTCATTCCGTGCTATCATATTTTATGCAGCTCTCTTATACCTTATTCAGCGCTTTTCAGCTTTAATCTAAATACGTATTTATTGCTCCAAATCTATTTCATTCGAACTATTAACAATTTAAAGCTATGCAGCCCCATCGAAAAAACTAACTGTGCTTCAGATATATTCCAATATATACACTTTCACTTATTTGTAGTTATTAAGCTGCGTCAACTTAAATTTGAGATTTGTGCTTTGGAGGAACATAAAATTTACAACAACTGAAAGTTCGTAAGAAGATACATAAAGATTTTTAAAATATATTTTCAAAAATTTGTTGCTAGAAATACCATTAACCAGCAATTCAGCTGTGTACACACTCTGACCAGCTTTATTGCTAGCTACGCATGTGTAATTGCCCGAATTAGCCGCTTTTACCGTTTCCACTGTCAACAAACTAATGCGATCACCAATTTTACTCGCCAACACGCCCATATGCGAAAACAATGGCAACTCGTTATGGGTCCAACGAATTTTCAACGGTAAATCACCCTTAGCTACATGACAGGTGAGTTGTACGCTGTCTCCTTCGTTGGCTTCAGCATCAAAATTGAAAGGATGTATAGCGGGAAGTACTACATAGGTATAGACGTACATAAAGCAGAGAGGGAAAAGGATTGTGGAAACCCGTTAAACAGTAGTGAAAATAGCAAAGAATAATACAAATTGTAGTCTTTATATACAAATAAATATTTTTTTAAATCACAAGAGCGAGTTAGTAACTACTTTTTCAGAGTAAATAATTTGTAATAACCGTTAACTTGCAATTCCGCCTGATAGGAACTCACTCCCGCGCGATTCGTTGCGATACACGCGTAAACGCCACGATGTTCAGCGGCTATATAATCGATATTTAAAGTGCTCGATTTTGTAGAAAGACGTCCAATGGCGATATCGTAATCGCCACTTTTGATACGCTGGTTATTCAGAGTCCATGTTATGTTTATAGGCAGATCACCTTTGGTGACAGAGCACTGTACACCCAGCGAATCACCAGAATTTGTGGCCTCATCACCAAATGAGAAAGGCATTATTTGTGGTGGCACTGTGTGTGTATCAAGAAAGGAATGAGTGGAGTTGTGGTTAGAGGAGTTGGGAAATTGTGTTAATAACAAAATATTATAAAAATAAAAATCCATTTTGCATTTCTCGATAAAATCAGTCATAATTCAGCGCATCCAACCATTCACAATAAGTTCGGCTACTTGTTCAGCGTTGCCCGCTGCATTTGTTGCGATGCATTTGTATGTGCCACGATGTTGCCCATTGATGGCATCGATGCTGAGTGAACTTAATTTCGGTGACATTTTTATAATACGTACGCCGGCATGTTCATTAGTAATCGGTTGTCCATTCAGCGTCCAGTGTAGCTGCAACGGCGTATCGCCTTTGAAAACCATGCATTGTACAGCCGTGCTATCACCGTAGTTTGAGGGCTCATCGCCAAAAGTGAATGGCATGACTTGTGGTGCAACTACAGAAACAATTTTGCATAAACTGTGTCAGATATTTGGTATTCAGCGCTAATAAATGTTTAGTTTTTTCCATTAAAACTGCACTTAAACTTAATTCTGGCTCACCAATTGCCTATTCAGCGCAATTCAACGCCCCTTTATGTAATTAATATTATTTAAAAATAGCAAAACAGTATATTCCTATAACAGCTGCATACGCTTTCTACATTCAGCACACCTCTTAAGCAATTCCGCAGCACTCTTTCAAAACGTTTTAAGCAAATGTGTGCATAAAACTTCAAATAAAAACTGGAACAACACTACCCAACTTCATCAAGCATATTCAGCGTGTTTCTAATACTACAATAAGCGTTTGTATATGCGTTTCGTTGTTTGACAAACCGTTAACTTGTAATTCAGCTACATATTCGCTGGTGCCAGCCGCATTTGTAGCGCTACACTTATAAATACCGCGATGCATAGCCGCTAGCGAATCGATATTCAGCGAACTTGTACGTTTATTCAGCCAAACTATAGTAAAACCATTTTCACCATTTATAATAGGCGCTGAATTTAATGACCAGCGTATTTTGAGTGGTAAATCGCCTTTGGGTACTACGCAATTCGCACTAGCAATTTCACCCATATCGGCAGCGTCCTCACCAAAGGAAAACGGTAAGACTTGTGGTGGCACTTGATTTTGAGTAAACAAAAAAATGGTTTAAAGGAACAGAAAACTAAAAATTTTACTAATTCAGCTACATAATAAAATACCGAGGTACATAATTTAACATATTTCCTTGCACAAACCATTCACATGCAATTCAGCGCTATATTCAGCAAGGCCTGCTTTATTGGAAGCGATACATTTATATACGCCTCGATGCCGCGCTTCCAACGAATCGATATTTAACGAGCTCGTGCGCGAATTCATGCGCGACAAGCTAAAACCATGTTCGCCTGTTATGATAGGCGCTGAATTTAAGGTCCAGCGTATTTCCATTGGTAAATCACCCTTTGGTATCATACAAAATACACCAGCAATCTCACCAGTATTCGCTGGCTCCTCACCAAAGTCAAAGGGTTGTATTTGTGGTGGCACTTAAGAATGTATTAAGGATTTAAAACAATGATTGTACGTATTAAGATGCATTAAAATTAAATAAAAAGAAACAAAATCAATTCAACTATATACGAGTATATTTGGTTTACTAAAAAAATATTTTTTCTTCAACAAACCATTCACTTCTAAAACCTCAACGTGTTCAGCATAACCCGCTGAATTGTTAGCAATGCACTTGTAAGTGCCGCGATGCATAGCCTCAAGTGAATCCACATTCAGCGAACTTGTACGTTTATTCATTTTGAATATATTAAAACCATTTTCACCATTGACAATAAGCGCTGAATTTAACGTCCAATAGATATCGAGTGGTAAATCCCCTTTCGGTACGACGCAAGTGACGCTCGCAACCTCACCGCGATTAAGCGGCTCCTCGCCGAAGCTGAATGGGCTGATCTGTGGTGCGACTATGTAAGAAAGGATGGTGTGCTTGTATTCAGCTGTGCTGAATGGTAGAAAGTGGTGCCTAACTTAAATTCACGCAAGCTGAATTTTTGAAATAAATTCTTAGCTTGAATTCAGCTGAGCTGAATTGTACAAAATTGCATACTTTTCTACTTTTCACACGTATTTAGATTGCTTGTGATGCGAGCAATTGATTTTGAACCGACGTGAAAAAGCTTACACCAAATTTGAGAAACAAAATAAATGTTATTAGTTCGCATAAAAAAGCGACTTCTTTTCATTCTATGACCAATTTATCCTATTTTTAGTCAGTAGCTGCTATTCAGCGCACATTCAGCACAAATATTTTTCAATAAGAAATTTTAGGCGCCCAAATTAACCACACCAACACCAAACGTAACACTTATTTTCACTAATCTAGCGTGTGCTACTTGAGTGTGCGGAACGCTCCTCCAAAAGGCGTTATAATCACGTCTCATTTAATTCAGCATACTTTTAAAGCAACAAGTAGAGCGCCAATAGCCTTACTACATAGTATTTACACAACTTTTTGTTAGTAACGAGGTGCTACCTATCTATGAAAACACAATTTCCTACACAACGCACCGTTAACCTGCAATTCAGCGGCATATTCAGCAAGTCCCGCCAAGTTTACGGCAACACAACGATAAGTGCCGCGATGTTTGGCCTCTAATGAGTCAACGTTCAAGTAGCTGGTGCGTGGATTTAATTGCATTATTTTTAACCCTTCACTGCCCGACACAATCGGTTCATTATTGAGCGTCCAAAAAATATCGAGCGGTAAGTCACCCTTTAAAATCATACACGTAGCGCTTATCATGTCACCCATATTCACAACTTCATCAGGGAAGCTAAAAGGTAAAATGTGCGGTGGAACTATGCGGAAAATTATTTATTTAAAACTTTTTTTTAAGGGATTTATGGTAGTTAAATTAAAAGTAAAGAAATGAAAAATACAATTTTTGAGAAAAAACTTGTAAGCACTTCTTCAGCGCGCTACGCTGACTAACCATTAACATGTAATTCAGCTGAATATTCCGCAAATCCCGCTTTATTAGTCGCTATACACTTATAAACACCGCCATGTTTCGCCTCAAGCAAATTAATGCTCAACGAACTTGTGCGCAAATTGGTGCGCATCAGCGTAAAACCCTCCTCGCCATTTATTATAGGCGATGAATTCAATGTCCAGCGTATATTCAGCGGTAAGTCGCCTTTTGTAACCATACACTGTACACCAGCCATTTCGCCAAAGTTCATAGACTCATCGCCGAAACTGAACTGCATTATTTGTGGTGGAACTAACAAAATTGCGATTGAGACAGCATGAGTTTAAATGAGAGTGTGGGTAGAGTTGGGGAAACAGTTGGGGAATAACGAAACAAAAACACAATTTTCTAAAATATCTAACTCTAGCAAAAGCTCGTTTATTTTTCGCGCGTTCATGTGTACCGTTAACTTTCAACTCTGATGCATAAAATGTTGAACCAGCCTTATTTTCTGCAATGCATTTAAATAGCCCACGATGATGCTGCGCCACGGCGGCGATATTCAGCACGCTTGTTTTTGCAGATAATTTCAGAATTGTTATACCCTCTTCGCCGTTAATAATAGGTCTTGCATTGAGCGTCCACTTAATTGTAATTGGTACATCACCCTTCTGTATCATGCACTGCACGCCAGCATTTTCGCCGTTGTTTATTGGCTCGTCGCCAAAAGAGAAAGGCATAATGGAGGGTGGAACTGATGTGGGGAAATAAAGACAATAATCAATGAAGGAAACAACAAAAAACACTGAACAAAAGAACCCAAACAGTAAACAAACAAACCCTACGCAGTACCGTTAACTTTTAACTCTGCGACATAAACATCAGCGCCCGCCTTATTTTCAGCGATACATTTGAAGAAGCCACGATGTTGCTCCTCTACGGCAGCAATATTTAAAACACTACTTTTCGCCGATAGCTTAAGTATGGCCAAACCTTCTTCACCATTAACAATAGGTTTTGAATTGAGCGTCCATTTTATTGTAATTGGTACATCACCCTTCTGAATCATGCACTGCACACCTGCGCTCTCGCCAGTTTTCACGGGTTCCTCGGCAAATGAGAAGGGTACTATGGAGGGTGGAACTGAGGAGGGGAGAAAGAAATGTGTATTGAAATGATAAGTATACACAAAGTATAAGAGCAAAAAATGTCACCCTCCCCGTTAACTACCGTTAACACGTAACCACGACGCATGTTCCACACTGCCAGCTGCATTACTGGCCACACAACTATAATTGCCAGCATGACGCGAACGCACCGATTCTATATTCAGCATGCTAATACGTTGACCACTGCGCGTTATCACTACACCATCGTTGGAGCCAAAGAGGCGAAAACCATTGAAACGCCAAAACATGTCCAAAGGTAGATCGCCCTTAGTGACAGCGCAGTTGACTGTAGCCATATCTTGCGCATTTACGGGTTCTCCAAAATCGAAAGGTAGTAGCTGTGGTAGCACTGTGAAGCGATAGAGGGAACGGAAAAGTGTTTATATCTATTGAACGCGTTGTTACCGCAAAAGTACTAGCCGCTATGCCGCTACACACACTTGGCGCGCGCGCACTGCTTCTATGTTGAGTACGCGCTTTATAAATATCCATCGGTAGCAAGCAAAAACCACATCAACGCCGAAAGCGTAAGCTAATATATCTGGTTGGACTAGGTGAGGGAAAGGTAAGCGGTAAAAATAACACGTTCAAAGAAAGAATAACTGTAACACAGAAGCAGCAAAATTTTAAATTTTTCATCTTAACCCTTCACAGCGAGTAATGCTGATTGTTTAGTCACACCGCCATTATTAGTCGCTACACAACTGTAAATGCCCGCATGCCGCGCGCGCACCGATTCTATGCTGAGCACGCTAATACGCTGACTTGTGCGCGTCACAACCACGCCATCATTAGTAAAAACGCGTCCACCATTGCGCGTCCAATAAATATCGAGCGGCAGATCGCCCTTATTCACAGTACAATAAGCTGAGACCATATCCATTTCATTTATATTTTGCGCCCCAAAATCGAAGGGTAGGATTTGTGGTAGGACTGGTAGGTGAAGAAAAAATTTCGAAACATTTTAAGTAAGCAGCAGAAAAAACACTTGTTACTAAAAACTATGCTTTGCGTTAACCATTTACTGCCAGCATAGCAGATTGACGTGATGCGCCTGCATTATTTGTCGCGACGCAGCTGTAATTGCCAGTATGACGCGCGCGCACCGACTCAATACTCAAAACACTCAAACGTTGACTGTTGCGCGTCACAATTATGCCATCATTTGTATAGACGCGTCCGCCATTTTTCATCCAATATATATCAACAGGTAGATCGCCCTTATTTACGGTGCAAGAAGCGGACACCATATCCTGCTCATTGATGCGTTCCTCACCAAAATCAAAAGGTACTATTTGTGGGAGTACTGCAAGCGTGGCGTTGCATATGAAAGTGTGAGAACGGAGGGGAATACAACTAAGTTCAAATAAATAATTTGTAAAACACAAACGAAAAGCATTATTGTAAAGTCTATAGCTCTATCTTAACCATTGACCGCCAAAACAGCCCAATGCGTTGTTACGCCACCATTATTTGTCGCCACGCAGCTATAATTGCCCGCATGACGCGCGCGCACTGATTCGATACTTAAAACGCTCATGCGTTGACTAGTTTTTGTAACGACAACACCATCATTCGTGTAAACGCGTCCACCATTTTTGGTCCATGCGACATCTAGTGGTGTATCGCCTTTGTTCACAGTACACGAAGCGGAAACCATATCCAGTTCGTTGACGCTCGCCTCACCAAAGTCGAAGGGCACAATTTGTGGCAGAACTTACGTTGCGAAAAAATTTTGTAAGAAAAAAATAGTGATTTCAGCATACGCGCAGGGGTTTAAATTAAGTTTTTTTGACGTCACCGAGGATTTGAACTCAAAACGTACTATAACAAAAAACTCTAAACATACACGCCACAAAAAAAAATTAGTAATATTCTCATCTCATCTACTATGGCGCACCATTTACACGCAGCTCGGCGGTGTGATAGGCTATGCCTGCTGCATTGCGCGCCACACAAGTGTAGTTGGCGCGATGACGCGCATGCACCGATTCTATGCTTAACATACTTATGCGCTGCGTGGTTTTCGTGATTAGTATACCGTCGTTGGTCATTAATTTCCCAGAACCGCCCAGTTTGGGATCCGGTGCTGTTGTCCAATATAAATCGATTGGCGTATCGCCTTTATTGACAGTGCATGTGGCTGACACCATATCGTTCATGTTGATCGCATCTTCGCCAAAATCGAAAGGCACAATTTGTGGTGGTACTAGTGGAACCAAAAAAAAATTTTCAAGATTGCAGCACAAATGTGACATGTGCGAGGACCACGTTGCTACTCGCTTGGAGTAGTTTACCTATATAGTCAGCTTCTTTCTCCTCACAAAAAATTGTTCGAAATAAAAAAATTGCCGGTTGAGTCTAATGTCGAAGCATTTCTAGCGGTTCCATGTATAGCGGACGGCCTTTCTAATAGGGTGGGTTAAAATAAAAAAAAGGTTCGCTGAAAAAAAAAAAAAAAACTTACTCATCTCCTGAGGCGGCTCACTCGATTTTGAAAAAAATAAATAACAGTTACAACAGAATTTTCTTTTTTTGTATTTTCAATCCTCTGTTATTTTAATTAGAACACAAAAGCAAATACAGTTCTTTCTTATGCTACAGATTGAAGAGCACCTTTCAAAAGAAAAAAATTCTATGAGACTTCGCTATCTGATCAAGTATTTATTTTAAAATCGAGTAGACCAGCTCAGAGTACAAATTTTTCTCCTTCATTTTTTTTTTTTTTAAATATTTTGAATTTACCTATTTCAAGAACTGTTTTGCAATTTTTGTAAATTGATTGTTTTAATGATATATTTGTATTCTTTTCTTTCTTTATGGCGCGATATACAACAGGTATATCATCATAAACCTCCTGAGAGATTTTTGCGCCAAGCTTCTCTTCCAATTTGTGGTGTGCCGATTTGAATTTTCCCTACAAATTGGTGGGACCTACAGTTTTTTGCCGACTCCGAACGGCATCTACAAAGGAGACGAATTTTTGCTGAGAAGCCTGTCATGGCAGAAATACACTCGGAGAGTTTGCCAAACCACTGCCGAGGGGCGACCCCGTTTTGAAAAACTTTTTTCAAATCACTTTTTGATGTTACCTGTACCAGGGCTCGAACCATGGACCTTCGGTGTGGTAGACCGGCAACACTACCTCCACACCACGGCGGCCGCGTATTATAAAGTAAAATTATACCCCAATACTCAGCGAAAAACAATTTTTTTCCAACCCACCCTAATGTACATATATCAGACAGACTTTGTATCATACTTCGACTTTTAAACTCACTGCCGGTTTGTATTTTGTATTGGGGATCGGTGTTCCAGCTTCACGGAAGCACGACCAATAGCGTGTATATGAAACTTACCCATAACTTGTACTTCAAGTGAGCCGCGCGCCGAGTAACCTTCAACATTTTTCGCCACGCAAGTGTAAGTCGCCTGATCAGAGTTACGTTCCACATTCTCAATAATCAAAGTGCCATTGGGGAAGACCTTTTGTTTGCGATTGATGGGTAAAGCGCGATTATCTGCAAAAAAAAAAAAAGGTAAACATAAGCAACGCGCAACGTCCCGACTTACGCGAGCTCTGCATGCAATACTTACCTCTTTCCCAAACGATGGAATCAATTGGATAGCCTGCTACTGGACAGGTTACAATCAAAGTCTCACCCGCCACAATAGCTTTCTTTTCCATCTGACGTATGTAGGGTAAACCGTAGACATTCAATTTCGCCGAATGTTCAGCCACGCCTACTTTGCTCTTCGCTATACACTTGTACAAACCGCCATCGTTCGCATGCACTGAGGTTATATTTAAGTAGGAAACAACATCACCATTCACTGTCACATATTGCCCGACTTGATAACGATCGATATTGGCTATTTTCTTGCCATCGAGTTCCCATGAAATTTCCGGTGTTGGATTACCGCCAGCTACACACTTTAGAAATACGCTTGGTCCAGGTTCCATTGTTTCCTCTTGGAATGCTTGTCGTATGACGGGTGGATCAAAGCGTCCACCAAGCTTGAGTTCAGCACTTGCTTCCGCCGATTCTTGATCGTTGCGCACAAAACATTGATACATGCCCTTATCCTCTTTCTTGACCGATTCGATGCGTAACACTTGATCGCTATGACCCATCGCTTTGCCATCTTTCAACCAACTGATTGTCTTAATGGGATTACCGCTGTATTGGCAAGTGAACACGGCAGGACGTCCGAAATCAACCGTCTGTGTGGGAGGATCAATTTTCGCAGAGAGTGGCGCAGTAACGGTGAGCACAGTTTCAACACTTTCACCACCAACAGAATTATTGACAACGCACAAATATTTGCCGGAATCCTCGACCACAGCATCTTTGATGATCAGCGTGCCGGAAACTTGCTTGACGCGCTCATTTAAAATGACGGCTTGTTTGCGTGTAGTGCCCTCAATGAATTTGTACCATCTGTAAAGGAAATTTGAGTACTGTTAAGATCGCTATTGATGGGCTATTATTAAAAGACAAAGTTGGTTAAAGACATGAAGAAGTGAAATGTTTTGCGACGACGTTGTTTGCTTGCATTGGTGGACGAAAACGAAAACAAAAGCACGTTTCAAGCCCAGCGAATGAGATGAAAGTGTGAAAATGTCTTTGCAAGATACTTACCTTCAGTGCCTTGAAGTGTGCGCGCTCCTTATCCATCCCAGGGATGTACAAGTTTGCATTTCATTTTTTCACTTTTAACCAACTTTGTTTGAATATGTTGACAACGAGGACCCTCAACAAATCTATTGCGACCTAACGAAATGAAACAGATGTTATGAAAAGGGAGCCGAGCTCAAAAAATTTTAACTTTTCCACAGAAGACGGGTTCGTAGGAAATATGAGGGTATCATAGAATCAGAAATTTGGAGCCAGCTAATTTTAAGCAATTTCAACTTTATCACAAAGTGGTGGTCGGGGAAAAATAGAAGACGGGCGCTAACTCTAAATAGACTTTAGGAAACCAGCTGTCAATTCGAAAATTCTAGGCTGAAAACAAACTTTTATACCATTTGGGATTATTCATGGAAAGTGCTGCGTTCATATCTTCATAACTCTGAAGCTTTAATATGCTTATATTATTCTAACTTTGTTCTTCTTCTTCTTCTTCTTTAAATGGTCATCTAACCGCCTGGGCGATTTTGACCGTCCAACATAGCTCGCCAGTCGTTTCTTCGTTGCGCCAACTGGCGCCAATTGGAAACACCGCGGGATCGCAAATCGGTCTCCACTTGGTCCTTCCATCGGAGTGGTGGTCTCCCTCTTCCTCTGCTTCCACCGGCGGGTGCCGATAAGAATACCTTCTGGGCTGGAGCATCTTCGCTCATTCGCACTACGTGGCCTAGCCAGCGAAGCCGCTGTGTTTTAATTCGCTGAACTATGTCGGCGTCTGCGTAAAGTTCATACAGCTCATCATTAAATCTTCTTCGGTACTCGCCGTCGCCAACGCGTAGAGGTCCACAAATCTTTCGAAGAACCTTTCTCTCGAATACTCCCAGAGCCGCCTCATCAGATGTTGTTAGTGTCCACGCTTCTGCACCATATAGCAGGACGGGTGCGATGAGTGACTTGTAGAGTGTTATTTTCGTTCGTCGAGAGAGGACTTTACTTTTCAATTGCCTACTCAGTCCGAAGTAGCATTTGTTTGCAAGAGTGATTCTTCGTCGGATTTCTAGGCTAACATTATTGTTGGTATTAATGCTGGTTCCCAGGTAAACGAAGTCCTTTACTATTTCGAAATTATTGCTGCCAACAGTGGCTTGGTTGCCAAGGCGCGAATGCGCTGACTCTTTGCATGATGACAGAAGGTACTTCGTTTTGCCCTCGTTCACCACCAATCCCATTTTCTCCGCTTCTTTTTCTAATTTGGAGTAAGCAGAAGTTACGGCGCGGTTGTTAAGGCCAATGATATCAATATCGTCAGCATATGCCAACAGTTGGACGCTTTTATAAAATATTGTTCCAGCGCGGTTAAGTTCTGCAGCTTGTATTATTTTCTCCAGCATTAAATTAAAGAAATCGCACGATAGGGGGTCACCCTGTCTGAAACCTCGTTTAGTTTCGAACGGCTCGGAGAGGTACTTCCCAATTCTGACCGAGCTGGCGGTGTTGCTCAAGGTCATTTTGCATAGCCGTATAAGTTTTGCGGGGAAACCAAATTCAGACATAGCGGCATATAGGCAGCTCCTTTTCGTGCTATCGAAAGCGGCTTTAAAATCAACAAAGAGATGATGCGTGTCGATTCTTTTTTCACGGGTTTTTTCCAAGATTTGGCGTATTGTAAAAATCTGGTCGATGGTAGATTTACCAGGTCTGAAGCCACACTGATAAGGTCCAATCAGTCTGTTCACATCAGGTTTCAGTCTTTCGCACAATACGCTTGATAGGACCTTATATGCGATATTCAAAAGGCTGATTCCGCGATAGTTGGCGCAGTTTGCAGGATCGCCCTTCTTGTGGATTGGGCAGAGAACACTTAGATTCCAATCTTCAGGCATGCATTCATCCGACCAAATTCTGCATAGAAGCTGATGCATGCGCCTTACCAACTTTGTTCCATATATAAAATTCAAACCCAAATTTTCTTATGAGCAAAATAGCCGATCTACTAGGTCGATATCTCGAATTCAAATTTTAAAATGAAATAGTCGTGCCACACAAGGATATAGGGGCATTTTTGAACCACTTAACCCCTTTTTCATACCTGTAAACTGGCACCGGAAACCCCTAACCTGGACAATGCCCAACATATGTACCCAGCAAGGGCACTTCATTAAGCTCGTTAAGCTCAACACGTGACTTGACATGACCCACGAGCTCTATAAACACACAAATAATTTGGGGCTTGCTCTCATCATGATGAGAGATACATCTCGAACTGCTTGAATGTTGAAATTTCGAAAATCGATTTTTATATTTTACCTAAATAAAGGAGTTGGATAGGCTTGAGCCTGACAGAGAATGGCAAAACTGCTGCCCAAGCGAATTGTTAGCTCTTGAAGCCGATCGCCGGAGATGGTGGGTGCCGCGCTACCAATGGGCTCTGGGAAGAGAAAAGCAATGCAAATAGAGAATGGAATATAGAATAATAAACGCCTGAATGTTGAGAAACAGTCGAATACCGGTTTGACAGGGTTTAACCAATGCGTCCTTCCGAGAACGCTTTAAAAAAATATATCTACGGCATAAAAGTTGTATTTTACCGAAATACGGGTGTTGGGTACGACTGCCCTTGACAAAGCATGTCGAGACTTAAATCAACTTGCTTGATGACTTCTTGCAGTCGTCCACCGGATATTTTCGGAGCTACACTACCAACAGGCTCTAGGGAGAGGAAGTTATTTATAAAATTGAAATTTTTGATAAATATAAATCTTTAACTGCCTGAATATTTAATACGCAAAATTAAAATGTTGGTGGACGAGCTTTTGAGTAAAATCCCGACTAAGCTTAGTATAGACCAAAACCTATTCCGTAAATGAGACTGTAGGAAGTACAACCTAGCAGAGCACGCTAACCTTATTATAGGCACTGGAAAAGCTTGCGCTTGACACAAGAGAGCAAAACTTTGTCCGATTTCTTTAACAAATGTAAAGCTTTTAGATTCACCCGAGAATGTGGGAGCTTTTGCGCCAACAGGTTCTAAACGGTTACATTAAAAAAAAAGATTTTGTTTTTTATAATTCTAACAAGAAAAACCATTGCTGAAAAATTGATTAGGGTCACATTAGAAAAAAATGGGTTTCCAGTTTTGAAAGCTTTTTAATTTTAACACATAAACTACCTTACAACTGGCACCGGCCATGCTTGAGCTTGACACAATAGAGCAAAGCTTTGTCCAAAGTTGCGCGAAAATGTAAAGCTTTTCAAATCGTTTGAAAACGTCGGAGATTTTGCGCCAACGGGTTCTACAAAGTTAAAAAATGATGCAAAGGTAAGCTTTAGGCGTAAAAGCTTCGATTTATAGTTTGGATTTGTTGATAAAATATATATCTGAACACAACAAAAGTTTACAGAACAAATTGGCAGTGATTATGCATTTTTCAATACATTATAACGGGCACATTAAAATGTAGGAGCTTTAGCACCGACGGGTTCTAAAATAATAAAAAGCACATCAAACAGTTTTTTTATTATACCTAAAATCTTTAAGCTTCATTCAGAGAAGCGCATAAGAACTGTTACAATGTTGGTATAAGTAAAACAGTTATACCTAAACATTGGCACCGGATACGCTTGAGCTTGGCACAATAGCACCAAATCTTTGCCTTCAGCTTCTACAAAGGTACTGCTCTTCGCGGAGTTGGGGAAAGCAGGAGCTTTTGCGCCGAGTGGTTCTTCAAATTTGAAAGTATTTAACAAGATTATTGGTGGAAAAACAAAAAAAAATACGCAAGTGCACTGCCTGAATAGAGATTTTAAGTTTTTTAAGTGTGAGCTTTTATTATTTTATTTTTCAACTTTATCGCTTTTACCTAAATACCGGCACAGGATATGCTTGAGCTTGACATAACAGCACAATATCTTTAGCTTTTTTCTCAATAAATGTGCCACTTTTTAACGCAGTAGGAAATGCTGGAGCTTTTGAACCAAGTGGTTCTATAAAATTTTTAATTTATGAGCAAAATCACTACATTTAGCTAGAAATAAAA
The DNA here is from genome assembly GCA_949987695.1 of Merzomyia westermanni. Taxonomy (NCBI): domain Eukaryota; kingdom Metazoa; phylum Arthropoda; class Insecta; order Diptera; family Tephritidae; genus Merzomyia; species Merzomyia westermanni. The sequence goes on along the minus strand of OX465293.1, from coordinate 3,753,803 downwards.
TAATTACAACAATTAAAACTGCCTGAATACTTGGCACTACTTTTAAATCTGAAAGAAGCTTTAACCAAAAAAAAGCTTTTGATCTAAATTTATTACCTTGTCACTGGTACCGGAAATGCTTGAGCTTGACACAAAAGCACTATGTCACTATAACTTTCACCCATCAGTGTGCTTATTTTTGACACTGTAGGAAAAGTGGGAGCTTTAGCGCCAACGGGTTCTAGAAGCATAATGAAGGATTAAAAATGAGTAAGGAAATGCAAAAATCGGCAAGTATTGAAAACTGTCTGAACTTTTAACATATTTGTGAAATTAGACTGGTTGGTATTTTACAATTTCAACTACCTAATTATAGGCACCGGAAACGCTTGTGCTTGACAAAGTAAAGCAAAGCTTTGGCCAACAACGCGCGTGTATGAAAATGAGCTTGAATCCGTGGAGAATGTGGGTGGCTTAGCACCAACAGGTTCTAGAGATAGAAATTAAATTATTTATTATTTAAAATGTAATGCAATGAAAGCCGTCTAAATATTTTTACTTCCGTTTTCATGATTTTGTTATTAATTTTATTCGATTTTTTGATCGCTTTCAGTAACCAAAAATAGCTTTACCTGATAATTGGCACGGGAAAAGCTTGTGCTTGACACAGCAGCGCAAAGCTTGAATTTACAGAACGCACAAAAATGCTACCTTTGGAATCGCTTGAAAATGTGGGTGCTTTAGCGCCGACAGGTTCTGAAGTTAGAAAAAATATAAACGATTTAAAGAAAAATCTTTCATTTGAAATTGATAGAGAAAACCGGTTGGCAGTTGTATCAAGGTGTATAATATAATTTAACTATCTGAAAGAAAATCGCTAGATTTTGAGAGCTTTGTAAGCGCTTTTGAGAGCTTTAGAGCACTGTGGCAGCTGCGGAAGGGAAAATCCGATTAAAAAGTTCCTACCTCAAACTCACCATCATATCCTTCATTAAAATTAAGTCCGAATGTCAAAAGTTCTTCTTTTTTAGCTAGCCTCTCAGCTACAAAACATTCTACCTGCCAAAAGTTCAACCTACCTAAAAATGGGCACCGGAAAAGCTTGAGCTTCACAGGTCATTGCTAGAGTGGTATGGCTGGCTGCATGAATAGTGAAAGTACTGGCAACGCTGGGAAAGGCAGGTGCTTTAAACCCCAGAACCTCAGAACCTGTTCTTGAAAGAAAAGCAACACACAAATATGGATGGAACGCTGCAGTAAATAGGAATTCAAATGAAAAACTGCCCTGAATGTTGCGTTGAAAAAATATACTCTTCTATCCAACAACTTCTTCCTAGCGAAATTCTTTCGTTTCGATTTTTCTTTACCTAAAAACAGGCACTGGAAATGCTTGAGCTTGACAAAGAAGAGCTAAGGTAGAACCGATTGCCGCCCTATTCGAAAATGTTTGCACTTCACCGGAAAAGGCGGGTGCCTTTGAACCGATTGGCTCTAAAAATTAAAAGGTTATGTAGAAATAAGTTTAAAGATTTTACATAAAACAGCGTACTGCCAAGAAGAATGTTGGGATAAAGTCTTTGATGTTATTACCGTAGCGATTTGCTTTTTAAAAATTCATAATTTAGATACTCAACAACAAAACAGGGATGTAGAAAAAAAAAACCGGTGGCTTAGGTTCATTTGATGAAGATGGTCGGTATTTACTTTTTTGGGATTCGAAGCCGATCGTCAAGCACAAAAGTAGAAGAGTAGAATTATTGTTATGACAACCACTGATCTAAAGGTAGGTTCCTAAGAAAAGAAACTATCAAAGGAGGCAGAGCAGCATGGTCAAGCTCATACTTCCACCTCACTGGGTGCTCCGAATTTCAAATTTACCATTTTCCATTCATTACCTTATGATGGGCACTGGATAAGCCTGCGCTTGGCAGAGTAATGCAAAACCTGTATGTTCTTGTTTTTGCACTTCGATTAGTTTATATTCCAGAGAAAACGTCGGTGGTTTAGCGCCAACGGGTTCTTAAAATGTTATTTTTAAAAGTTAAATTTGCAAACTTTGTGGAAATCTTCTTGAAAACTGCCAATAAAGTTGGGTTAAAAATGGAAGAGAAAACTTGAAAGTAAGACCTTTGTTAATGCGAGCTTCCGCAAATTGAAAATCCGTTATGTCGAAAATAAGGCTCTAAGAATCGCATCGAGTCGACACCACCAGCTTCTTAAAACTATAAGGTCATTAAGTTCATAGAACTGAGACAACTGCTAGATCAAATAGGTCAAAGTCAAGTACATACATAAGGTTACGGTACCCAAAGAAAATGTTAACGTTACACTTGACCCAGTTTCCATACAAAATGGTCTGCATTCTAAAAATCAGGTTATGCACATTTGAGAAAGTAATGCAAACAGAAGCAGTTCATGAGGTGAGAAGCATAAACGAAATATTAAACAACGGAAGTAATGACAAAAAAAAAACCCACCTCAGCATAAACTCATTGGCAGATGAGGCGAATAAAAGCAAGAGCGCCATCACCAACACAAGTGTGAAAGTGAAACTGGTGATGGGGTATGTCGACAGGTGAATAAGCGAAACACAGCTCGAAGTTCGATAACAACAAACAACACGAAATATAAGAATTTTAGTAAATTTGCGCGGCAAATTTTTAAAGAAAGCGAAAGTATAACTAGATAGATTTGCTGAAAATAAAAAAATGCTGTTCGTACATCTAACGAGCGCAGCTATTCGTGCAACAACAAACGCAACAGCGTGTGACACACAATGCTGCATTTGGCTTGAAAGCGCGCCAGGTCAGCGACCCAAAAACGTGACTACTACGCCATGAATGGCTACCAGCAACACGGCGCGACGTTGTTGTGCATCAGAAACGTGCACCGACAACCAGACATGCTCTACAGCGGATTGAGTTAATTCATTCATAAGCAGCAAAGACAAAATCAAAATGCGTTGAAGGGCGATAGTGGGCACGCTAAGAAAAGCGCGCTACTCTTATCTCGCTTCCACATGCGCGCGCAAGAAACCAGTCTCACTCAACATTCCCTTATGTGCGCTGCTTCTAAACAAATATGTAGAATCAAAACAAATAACACAAACACATGATTGTGGGAGCAACAAGTGCAAATGTGCAAAGGAGACAGCTGTTTGTATGCTTCACGAATAATGTGAGCAAAACACAGAAACGTCCGATAAGGGGAAGTTGTTTTGGGAAATTTATGACACGTTCAACACATGCGCAGTGGCCGAGAATGGGATGGCATGTGTATGTACTGTGCGAGTGAGTCAGCTGATTTGTTTATGACACACATTTATGCGACGCATAATAGTCCAATTACCCACCGACGCACGTACGTAGTACGTGTCAGCTGACACGACCTGTCTTATAAGAGTGCCATGTAAACGAACACTCACCGACGTTCAATTTTTCCGTATACGTAGTACGTAGCGTAGAAATCAAAGAAATTTTGATTTTTTCCGTAAGCACGTGTCAGGTGATTGCTCGCTCATATGACAGTGTTGCCTATTCATACGTGTGTATGCTGGTTATGGATCGTTTGCAGTTGCTTTACAAAAATACCTCAAAATATCTTTTAAATTTTCGTAATAATGTTGAAATAACCTGAAATTACGATATTAAGTTGTTGCTTTTAAATAAATTGACTGGCTATAATTATTTAATATTAATTTCGGACACTCATAAAATGAAAAATAATTGTTTCAAAAGTACACGTTTGAGTTAGCATGCATGAAAACTGATCAATGGCAACATTGTATTGAATGTAAGCAACGGAAATGGCTGATTTCTCCGTTGGCGCCACGGGCACAAGATTCACTGCAACGTACGTACGTACGGGATACGTAAACGTACGTTACACACGTCGTTGGGTAATTGGACTATAAATGTTTATTTAACGGTGGAGGCGCTCGTTTGTGTGCGACGATGGAATGAGTAGCAACAGCCGAAGAATGTCAGCGGTATTGGTTGTTGTGGCGGTGTTGTGAAAATTTTGTGGTATGAGTTTGTAAACAAAAGCGTACGTTTTATATGTGAGTGAGTTGTTGTTTTCGAAATTCCTTTTTTTTTATTACATTTTATTTTGTTGCGTGTTTCATGCTTGTGTTTACTTGAGCTTTTGTTTGGATTTATCTGTTTGGATGACAGCCTCCAGGCAGCTGGAGTTGGTTCTCGGAGTTCTTATAGAGTCAGCGACATGTGTACATACATACAATATGTATCGGCGAGTGTTTGTTTTGTATACAAACTTATGTAAATACAAATACTCGCTTCGTTTCTGTTCTATATCGTATTTGATGAATGAATATTGCGAGCCTTATCGCTTGCCATACTTTCCGACTGGTCAGTCCCCCCCCAATGTTTTTTTGCACACATGAGGAAATACTAATGAGTTAATTAATGTACTAGGCGATGTCTAAAGTTCGCTATACACATCTTCGTGAACGTGAGCGTGAACAAGTTTTTTTGACTCATATGTTGTTATTACTCCACTTTTCCCAAAAGTTGATGTATCAAATGATGAAATAAAAAATCTCTGATAGTCATATAATAAAGAGACTTTTAAAACAATAAATGTAAGTATTTTGCAAACGCACGCTCAAATATGTGCGTACGCTACATATTCGCGAGGGGACGTCGAATTTTCATATTGAATATGGACACAAGTAGACAGATGCGAGTGAGCAACCAAAAGAATTCAAACGAAATTCTTTTGTGGAGTGAATCGCGCGTGCTCACTACAGCTTCACGTTCACGAAGAGGGCTTTAGATCGAAAAAAAATGTATGCTAAGTGAAAGTGGTGTCAATACAGTCAGTGTCAGTTAGCTGATAATTTCAAATGGCAAGTGAACATCACTATTATTATTTGTTGTTGTTGTATTGCCGATAATTCGCCCTGCTTAGTAGTTACTCTCCTTACCTGGTAATGCCATCAACATCTTCCAACCGTAGTCCAGGATTATAGCGGTTTCAATAGGCTTGGACCAGAGTGGAATTTGAGGAGGAGACACACCGCTTGATGGGCAAACATTCGAGTTGAGTCTGGATAAGTAAGAGTTTACTCTTTTCCAGTATCCACATCGAGGTTGGGTCAGTGAGAGTCTTGTCTCCCTCGGCAGTTTGCATTCCTCTTCGGCAAATAGTGGAGCTTGTGTCTGAATTTGGCATTCGCCGAGCAAGAGCTGACAAGGAAGTTTACAAATTCTGTGTGGATGCTGTTGAGTCGATTAATAGAATAACACATGCTATACAGAAGTCGGCAAAGCTCCAAAGAAAACTCTTCTAAAATCGCCATTCGTCGAATTTTTTTTTTTTGGTACAATGACCAAATGGATTAAGTCAGCTGTTTAAATTTCTTTATTTTATGAATCTAACCTATAAACCGGTACTGGATATGCTTGAGCCGGACACAAAATAGCAAAACTAGCACTTTGTCGACGTTCAATGCCCGACCACTTTGCATCAACAGAAAGTGTAGGAGTCTTTGCGCTGACAGGTTCTACGAGAAAAACAGCAACAATCAGAAAAATCGCATGCACTTAAGAAATCGCTTATGCAGACACTCATTCATAAATCGCTTAGAAAATAAAACTAAATATGTCATAACTGCCTTTGCTACCTGAATGTGGGCACTGGAAACGCTTGCGCTGGGCAAAACATAGCCAAATCGCGTCCCTGTATGCGCTCCATCCACAAGCGACGCATATCGTGCGATAACAGCGTTGGCGCTTTCCCACCAACTGGTTCTAAATGGCAAGAAAATGGGATTTAAGTTATTATACGCTTAAAAGTCTACTTTTAAATTTTAACTGTGCGAATATTATTAAGCCCACGTCACGAGCTAGATGACGCAAGCAAACTGCCTGAAGTTGTTAAGTTTTGAAGAATGAATACGCATTTAAATAAGAGTTTTGAATCCAATAAATAATTGCGCCGGTATTACAAACTACAAATAAAAGGCAAGGGATAGAGATAGATAACAAAAAATTTCACTGAAGATGGCACAATGCTGAAACCGTTTGGTCTCCAAACCAAATTACACAAGGCATTACGGAAAATCTCTTCAATATACAACAAAAACAAAAACTTTTAAATGTTTACCTAAAACTTGGTGCTGGATAACCCTGTGCCGGACATAGTAGCGACAAATCTTGCGCTGATTGCAACTCCAATGGCTTTTGCACCAGAGCCGGTGTACGTGGTGCACTACTGGAGATGGGCTCTAATGGGTGAAAGTGATGCCAATAAAATAAAATGTAAATATGTGATAGAAATACTTTGGCTGAATGTTGGAATGAGGGCAAAAACTTCACACGATTTTTATTCTAAGCTCGAAAAATTGTATAAATAGGTGCAAAAAACTGGAACCTTACGAAAACAATTCACCACCAAACACATCAACCAATCTTTAAAAGCAAATCCATTCACACTTCACATCCCTCAATGAAACCAATATATCAGATTGCCTGATGTGAACTTAAGGTGGTACAGTGCCAGTTCAAGAAGAAAGTAATGAACCCAATTAACTTAAACTTGATCATTAAAATAATCTGAGAATAACCACTGTCGATTAATCAAACCAATTAATTTCCAGATTAAGCAAGTTTGGATTAATGATAAACTAACAAATTTATAAATAACCCGCATTGATTAATCGGAAATATGATTAATTAAATTGTTTAAGTCGATTAATCGCACAAACAATTAGTTTCCTAATTAATCAAGATTTGTTTAATTATAAACTAATGAATTTTGTAATTAAACGCTTTGATTAATAGTAAAAATTACTGATTAAAAATTTGTTTAATCGATTAGTCGCACATTCGTCGTTATGATAACTGCTTTACCGAAAGTTAGGCGCCGGAAACCCCTGTGCTGGACAAATTAGAGAAATGCTACTACCGTTTGCCATATTCAAAGGTTTACTCATTATTGTAGGTATACGAGGAGCAGTACTTGAGACGGGTTCTGGAATTTTAAACAGCCTAAAGTAAGTATCTGAAAAAGTTACAGACTAAATAGAAAACTGTCTGAATGCTATTAGGGCATCGGGTTGACATCGAGGTCATACTCATTTAACACTTATAGAAAACAATATGACAAGTATTTAGGGCGGTTTTCGTTAGTGAATCGTGCGGTTAGCTCTCAAAATTACACAACTAACCTAAAATTTGGCGCTGGATAGCCTTGAGCTGGGCATAAGATTGCCGTATCCATACCAAAGTCCACAATATTTGGTTTGTAAGTGAGCGAACTAATTTTTGGTGGTGAACTTGAGACAGGTTCTATAAAGTAAACTTAATTTTAAAGCCCAATTCACCATTTTAGCATTGCTCGATAAAATCGAACATTTCCACATTTATAAAACTTAAAAGTTAATTTTGAAAACTGCCTGATTAATCACGCTCTTCTATACTTTCTATAAAAAATCAAAAGTCAAATTTTCGTAAGTGCGAAACCGCCCACCTACTGCGCCGATTTCAATTATTCAAATCTTAAAATGACAAATTCGTGCCACACAAGGGCGTCGGGGTTATTGAAAGTAAACTGTTGATAAAAAAAAGTATGTTTAATTAAATTACTCAGTTCGTCAATAACCGTATGCATTGCTAACCGTTTGTCTTTCAAGCGGTTGTGCTTAGAGAGCGTCAACAAACCATTTAATGCCCTCTAATCTCCTTAGTTTTTGTGCTCAGCTAGCACAGTTTAAAAAATATACAGCTCACACATTTCTTGTGGTCTTACTGAAAACTTGGCGCTGGATAACCTTGTGCAGGGCAAAGTATTGAGATACTTGATTGATGACTTACACTCAATGGTCGTGCGCTTAAAGGTGGCACCTTGGGTGCCGTACTAGAGACGGGTTCTGTAGAATTTATACATTGTTCAAAAAACTAATAAAAATTCGAAAACTGCATGAATGATGGAGTGCCAGTTGAGATTGTTGCGTATTTTTTGCTAAAATTTATTTAAAAAAAAAAATTACCTAAAAAGCGGCACCGGGAAACCTTGCGCCGGACATAAAAGCGCAAAAGTGTGGCCCAAATAAAAGCTTTTAACGTCGAATTTGGAGAGTGAGGAAACCTTCGGGACTGCGCTGCTAACAGGTTCTAAATATAATTAAATATTGTATATTTATACTCCGAGTAAAGGTATGTATGTAAATTAAGCTATTGAAAACTGCCGGGACGCAATACCAAGATGCAGAGTGCTAAGATTCCACTTCACTTTTTTTAAACAGGGATTACCTAAATAATGGCACCGGATAAGCTTGAGCTGGACAAAGCAGCGTCTGACTAGCGCTTAAAGCGACATCAACATTACGTGTTTTATCGCCGGAAGTTAGACGAGGACCAACGCTACCGACAGGTTCTAAAAATAGGAAAGCAAGAAAAATGTGTGAGCAAAATTTTTTAGAGAAAGCATTTTTTTGAGATAATGAAACTGCCTGAATGTGGGAAGTTTATGTTACTTTCGAAGTAGAAAGAAAATATTTGGCCAATGGAGTTTAAAAACAAGCTTCGCTAGCACTTTACCTGAAGAGTGGAACTGGATAAGATTGCGCTGGGCATAAAAGCGTTATATCAGATGCCTTGCGACCGCGCACTTTATTCAACTCATCATAAGCATTGATTTTTGGACCAACGCTACCCACGGGTTCTAAGAAAGAGTTGGAGAATATTTATATAAAACAAAAATATTTGAAAGTTTAGAAAACACATAGATTCAAGCAAGGGAACTGCGCTGAATGTTGGCTGGTTTATCATAACAAACTCTTTTATTCTTATAAACATTTAAATTTTATAGTGGACTAGCAGCCCCGGCAGACATTGGCCACCTCTGCAGGTTAGGGGTTTAGAATATGCCCGAGGTGCAACTCGATGGTTGATCTACGGATATGATAACTCTCACCTCTAATTACCCATCTTATCCTGCCTTACGGAAGGAGGGGTGACATGACCTAGAAGGTTTCACTGATCATAAATCGCAACCACGACAGTCGGGCAGTAACGCAAGGGAGTACCGAAGCGTACCGGGTTCAAATCCGGCCAAAACCTTCGGGGAGTATTTTTGCCGTTCCACAACAACAACAACAACAAAGACGTTGGCCTGTCCAAAGTAGAGTTGTGCAAACTTAAACAATTTTTCTTCAAGCTTCTTTTCTTCCTCCGCCTACACTACCAACCGGCACTACGGCGATACATTACAAATTTATAAAAGGGAAATGCATGTGATATCAACTCAAAACTGACTGAATGTCTTTTAGCATGAAATGTTTATGATCTCTTTAAAATACTTATAACAAACTATTTCTCGGATGTACCTGTAACTTGGAACTGGATAGGACTGTGCTGGACAGAAGAGCGTAAAAGTAGCACCAAATTTAGCACCAGCATCACGTAGGCGTTCGCCCACACTAATTTTCGGAGCGACAGTACCAACAGGTTCTATGTTAAATTTGAAAAATTAATTGGTTATATTAACTACTTTTCAAAACTGCCTTTTGTTGGGATTTTCAAATACAGTTTTACTCATTGACTTTGCGAATAACGGTAATTTTTAAAATCAAAGACCCAGCATAACTGTCAAAAGTATTTACTGTATCTTACATACATATAATAAAATTGTAAAAGGCCGATGTCTGTACCTTACAGAAATTTAAATGCATACCGATGGTCTTTATTAGAGTAATAGCAGCCAAAACAACAGTTCACAGCATTTTTGTCTGTCTATCTGTATATTTGTTAGCGCATAATTCGAGAGCCGCTGTATAGAATTGCATGCAATTTAGACCGATTTATTGCTAGATGTCCAACTTTAAGTTTACGATCTATTATACCGCAAGCAAACATTTTATTCCGCTGAACACAGTGGTGGCAATAAAAGTTTGCTCAAAATATTGTAATATTTTTAAGTGAAGGCCGACATATATACCAAATATCTCGCGAAAATGATTATGAGTAGTCTAAATTAGAGCACCAAAACGCCAGGAATTCTTAACTGAAGAAAAAATTCTTAAACAGTGATCGGTTAAACTTTTACTTATGCAGACTAAACAGTGACATCCCTAATGCATAACCTGCTAATCTATAAAAACAAGTGTTCTTTACCGAAAAATTGGAACTGGATAAGCTTGCGCTGGACAGAATATGCTGAGCCTATTGCCAATGGCTGCCTCGGCATCATTTCGACGATTCATAAGATTTATTTTTGGCGCAACACTGCCCACAGGTTCTGCAAAAAATTTTATTCAAAATTTTATTGCGATAAAAATAGAAAACTGCCAGAATATGGGATCAAGTTTAAAAAAAAAAATAATTATAAATCTTGCACGCCTAACGTTTCATTACACTTAGCCGATATTGAAATTCTTGCGAAAAATTACCTAAATGCTGGCATCGGATAGGACTGCGCCGGACAAAATATGCTTAAGGACGCATTAACACGCGCTTCAGCATCTTTACGTCTATCGCCGACACTTATCTTGGGTGCAACACTGCCAACAGGTTCTAAAAACAAAAACATTTTCAAGTAAAAAATTTATTGAAAAGCGTATTGCGTAGTTAATGGAGTAATTGGGAGAATAATTTTACATAAACAACAAAAATTGTGTTTAGCTTAAAAACTGCCATGAATAATTAAGGCATTAGAAAACTAAAAACTTTACAAAGTCTTAAACGCTTAGCAAACTTGAATCCCCATCAATTTTCATTTGTACACAATAGATTGACTTAAGAGCAATTACTTAAATTGTCAACAAGGTTTGAGGAGTACGAGTAGCAAATGAGGCGGTGGTAAATACCTGTAAGCTGGTACCGGAAATGATTGCGCTGGACAAAAGAGCGACACGCTTGAATGACTTTCGGCGCCAGCATTTTGAAGTTGTGCGGCAATGCTAACTTTTGGTGCAACGCTGCCGAGCGGTTCTAGGGTGGTACGGTAATTGAGTAGATGAAATATTAGTTTGATTTGTTAAATGTCTATGTATAACGAACTAGTGAGGGTTTCTTTTAAGTGCACTTGAACTCTGCTTGAATGTTGATATTTACTTTTGAGCAGTTTGAGCTTTCGACACAAGGCGGGTTGCTTACGTTGCGGTGAAACAATTTTAGTGTGCAACAGGAGTCTCTAATCTAAATCCCGCTTAAGTTAATACGGTATCGCTTGTAACAGAGGAATAGCGAAGGAGTGAAACATCAATCAAGTAAGCAAAAGCCCAAAATGGGGGGCATATTCTCTACTCTCTGACCCGAATTCTAAGCGAAATCCACCTATCAGCTGACTTATTTCGCTTTGAAACCTCTAAAGCTACTTTGCTAATTTTAGTTTACCTATAAATTGGCACTGGGTAGGCTTGTGCTGGGCACATTATAGCCATACTACGAGTTTGTTCGACACTATCATGATTATAGCCGTCCTTTTTATTGACACGAGGCGCGACACTGCCAACAGGTTCTGGTTTGAAAAATATAAAACTAGGATAGTTAGGTATAAAAATGTATGTGAAAACTGTTGTACATAAATTGATGTGCTTTTTTCACTGAATGCTGGGACGAGCTTTGTACTAGTGGTTGGAATGTGTGATTAATCGATTCATCAGTTTACGGAATAACCAAAACAATTGGAATGTGCCATTAATCGGGAAAGTAATAACTTTGAATTTTTGGTTTAATTGGCCTTTACCGATAATTAGTCCATTGCACATCCCTACTCTTAATCATATCTATATTTCATTGATTTTATTTCCCTACTTCGTGGATCTATGTAAAAATCTCGTTCAATACCTATAAGTTGGTACTGGATACGATTGCGCTGGGCATTGTATCGCAATTGTGTGGTTCACTCCGATGCGATCGTAATTTATTTCATCTTTACGATTGACGTGGGGTGCAACGCTTCCAATAGGTTCTATGAAGAAATCAAAACATAAAAACTTACAACAAAAATGTTGAAGAACAAAGTGTTCTCAGAAAGCAAAGAAAACATGCCTGGGTGTTGGGGGACTTTTGGTAGTTCTTAATGTTTCCCAAATTCTCTTTTTTAAGATTTTAACCATAATGTTATGAAGAAAACTTGAACAACTTGCACTCTGACCCTCTCCGCTCGACCCCGCCGCGTGGACTTCAACTCAATACTTGAATCGTGTAAAATGTCTGCTAGTATCTTGGAAAGGCTCATAACCTACCTATAAACTGGCACTGGAAAAGATTGTGCTGGACACTTTAGCGAAACAATTTGATTTTCTGCCACGCGATCGTGACTGAATTCATCATTTTTGTTAACTTTCGGTGCAACACTGCCAACTGGTTCTGAAAATATAAATTTTTTTGTTCGATAAGGAGTGAAACTTGAACAAGTTGTAAACCCGAATGCTGGTCAGTTGGGAAACTTTAGAGCTTTGATCATTGAAGGTACCGTATTTTATTGGGCCATTAACTACAATTTCAAAACAAAAACATAATTTTCTACTTATGCTTGCCCCCCCTTTATTAAAAAAAGTTAAAGCGATTTCCTAACTAAAAAAAACTATTATTCAGACTAGAAGAAATATATTTAAGATGAGGTCTCGAAGAACATTTTTTCGAGCACTTTACCTGTAAGCAGGTACTGGATAGGACTGAGCAGGGCATAAGAGAGCAAGTGACTTGTTTGCTTTACCCAAAAATATTCCAACTTTATCCTTAATTTCTACTTTGGGTGCTACGGAGCCCACTGGTTCTGAAATGTCAGAGTAATTCATTTAAGAAGAAAGTTATATACAGTGATCGATAGACATGAATGTTGGACGTTTAAACTAAATACAGAATTATGCGAAACAAGAAAAACTTTACGATTCATCAAGGTTTCTAATCAACTTTTATGCATACCTAAACGCCGGCATTGGATATGCTTGCGCGGGACAGATCAAACTTAACGAAGCGTTTTGCCTTTTAAAAGCTACTTTGACTTTGTCGTTAATATCAACTTTAGGAGCTACGGAGCTAACGGGTTCTGGAAAATTATGAGTTCAAATTATGAGTACACATATGATAATCAATTGGAAAACTGCCCAAATACGTTAGAGGGAAAGGTAGCTTAAGTTATTCATAATTTCTAGCGCGTTACCGTTTAAAAGTTACGCTATTTTACCTAAAAGCTGGTTTTGGATAGCCCTGCGCTGGACAAAGTAAACTCAATGAAGTATTAGACTTTCGTATACCAAAATCCATTTTATCGTGCATATTCACGTTAGGCGCCACCGAGCCCACAGGTTCTTTGAAATTATTATAAATTGAATATATTTTGAGTCAGTAACTTAAATTGAGACACTTTTATCAGCATTGAAAACCGCCATTGTTTACCAAAATTCTCTAGTGAATTACCCACCTATAAGCTGACATCGGATATGATTGCGCGGGACAAAGTAAACTGAATGCTTTGCCTTGTGGCTTATCCAACCAACTGATGCGATCTTTAACATCTACTTTTGGTGCAACACTACCTACGGGTTCTGAAAAGTAGCAGTAATATTATGGATTTCGAAAATCAAAAGTTTTGAAACATGTTAGTTAGCTGCCGTTATGTTGGGAATCCTAAAAACCGAGAGATTACAAAAATGCGTATTCACGTTGCAACTGTCAACCTGTTTACAAAGTTTTCAAAAAAAATCTCCTGTGAATTTGAAAATTACAAAAACACCGCATTGTTTTAAGATGCCCGACCTAGTGCACTAAGTTGAGCTCGAAGATCTCAAGAAACAAACTGAACTTATAGAACCTTTTTTACTCGTTTCCTAAAAACAAGTTGAGCATTTGACATAAAACCAAAAAAGGGTGAATTCTTACCTATAAATCGGTACTGGATGCGATTGGGAAGGACACAATAAATTTAGAGATTGTCCAGTAGGTTTATCAACCCATTTTATACGATCGTTGGGATCCACTTTTGGTGCAACGCTGCCAACAGGCTCTAACGAAAATTTTAGTAATGTCCACCAGTGTTTTTTAAAAACTTCCTACTTAGAAAACGCCCGAATGTTGGAACTTTAGAACAAAAAGTTAATACTTTTCCTACAGAGTACAAAAAAGGCGCGCCTGCAAAAATCGTATACACGCTCACCTATAAATCGGCACCGGATACGATTGCGCTGGACAAATCAAAGCAAAACTGCGACCACTCTCGGCACGCGCATAATTTATTTCATCTTTAATATCAACTTTCGGCGCGACACTGCCAACTGGCTCTAAAAGCAAGACAAAATAACCAGAAATAACCTGACTGAAAACATCTGAATGTTGGTTTGGGTTTGTTATGGAAGCTAGGTATTGAAAAGTAAATAATTTTTAGACAGTATGAGTTTTCAGCTCGATGGCTGATTTACGGATATGATTATTTTCACCTCACACTATCAATCACATATTTTCCGACGGGCTCTTAAAAAGAAGAAGAGTAAACAAACCCAGTATTTCATGATGTTAAGAATGAAAGATAGCAGAAAATCGCATCGAAGCAAAAAACTGGGTATGAATGTTGGGAATTGTTGGATTTACCGAGTACTTGAAATCAATGTATGTCAAAGATAGATGCCATCGGTCGCGCTAGGTTTCACCCAAATAAAAACACTATCTCGTAAACAAAGAATGATCCTACAAACATACATACACACAGATAGGCAAAAATTAAAAGAATTGGTCCTTCTGCTTCCTTGCTCTAATTAAGAATATGCATATGTGTCTTTACTTAATATCTATGATGTATATTAAGCGTCAACTTTTATTGCAACCACTGTATACAGTGTGAATAAGATATTTCCTTGCGGTAAAATGGATGCTAGACTTTAAGTTGGACATCTAGCAATACATAGGTGAATATTGCATTCAATTCTATACAGCTGCTTTCGAGTTATGCGCGAACAAACATACAGATAGACAGACGAAAAATTTTAAAAACTGTTATTTTTTGTGTTCTGTTGTGCATTTTCCTTTCATATCCATAATTTACAGACATCGACTTGTTCCAATTTTATTATTTGTAACGATAAGAACTGCCTTATCAGTTAACCTCAGTTTAAACTCGCAAAAAACGAAACCTACGATATCAACTATGGTTAATTTGCTTGAGCTAGCACAAACCTTACTATAGGAACAGGGTATGCCTGTCCGGGGCATTGCATTGCATACTCCTGCCCCATTTTCACTTGTATGAATTGAAATTTGTCGTGCAGACTAGTCACCTTTGGGGGTACTGAGCCGACGGGTTCTAAAATTAAAAACTCAATCAGAAATGTATACAAAGGGATAATAAAGTTAAAAGTGTTTCATATTGAAAGAAACTGAAAGCTGCTTGAATGTTTGGGCTTGAAAATACCAATCAGCGATGTGCAAGAAATCACAGTGCGACTTCGAAATATTATTTTCTAAAATCATCAATAAAAGGACAGCGCTCAGTATATGAATGTGTTAAATTCTTAAACAAAATAGAAGTATGTGTTGGTATTATTGCGTTAAAAAAGCAATAAAAACTGAGAGTTCGACTCCAAGGAAAATGTTTGACGATCGTTATTCTTAACTAGTGGACGGCATAAAGATACTCCTCAATATGAAAATGTATGAGTGTGAAGTCGGACATAGGTCGACTCCCATTAAATTGTCTGGAACAACAAAGAATTGTCGATAGTCAACAATGTGCTAGTTTCAATTTGAAAAAATTGCAAGCTCCAGTCTCTAGGAACAGTCTATACTTTAAAAACAAGTACCTTACAATAGGAACCGGATACGCTTGACCTGGACATTGCATAGAGAACTCCTGCCCCTGTTTGGTTGCCAAAACTTGAAATTTGTCATGCAAACTTGTGACTTTAGGTGGTACTGAGCCAACAGGTTCTATGTAGAAAAAAATGGTTGAATTTAACGTATTTATGAAACGAGCGTGAATGTTGGAATCAGACTTCGAGAGCTATTGTCATGGTCTAATTAAAATTTTAGTTCTAAGAACACGATAAGAGAAAATATAAAAACAAAAACTATTACTAAAAACCCAAAAATATGCTGGACGATGAAGGAGATGATTTTGCGTATAAAATGGTAACACAGGGTGACCTTTAACAACATCTAAAAGTTCTTCATAGCACCAATTTCTTTTTTCTTACGAATACCCAGTTCGGGTTCATTTTAGCTAAAACCTTTATTTAATATGACTGAAATTGACCAATATGTCCAGCTCCTCTTTTTCCTATTGGAAAGACGCTCAATCTATTTTGAAATAAATATGCATTCGAATTGCTTGATTGACAATATGCTTGAAGTCAAACTACCTTACAATCGGTACTGGATATGCTTGGCCAGGGCATTGCATTGAGAAACTGTGGCCCAATTTGATTTGCATTATAAGGAATTTGTCGTGGATATTAAGTATTTTCGGTGGTACAGAGCCAAGCGGTTCTAAGGATTAAAACCAAAAAAAATTGTTACTTAGTTGGCGTAAATTAAAGGCTTGGCAACTTGCTTGAATGTTGGAAGATCAGCAAGACCGTGATCTAATGCTTTCAGAGAGTTTATTTTATTAATTATGTTGTTACTCATAGTTTAGTTAAAAAAAAACGCTTCCTACCTTACTATTGGTACCGGAAAAGCTTGTCCTGGGCATTGCATTGAGAAACTATCAGCCAATTTAACTTGCATTAAGATGAACTTATCATTTACGTTAAGTATTTTCGGTGGTACAGAGCCCAGCGGTTCTACAAGAAGATCAGAAAATACATAAAGTCCCTTGAAACGTATTTCATAACCTGCTTGAATGTGTTGGGATGGGATTTTTTTTGAGTCGAAGTCTTATTAAAGGAACCCCCAAACTTTTGTTTAATAGAAAATTTCATGCTTGTTTGTAAATTTTATCAGCTTCCTACCTTACTACGGGCACTGGAAAAGCTTGCCCTGGACATTGCAGAGCATAGGTGACACCCTGTTGCACTTGCACACTACGGACTCTTTCGAGAAAATTCATTTTTGGTGGCACGCTACCGACGGGTTCTAGAAAACAAATTTGAGGATTTTGAAAAAAATACATATTAGCAAGAAATTTCGAAAACCGCCTGAATTCGCTTTGAAACATGATTTCCGAATTTAAAATATTTGTCAAAAAAAGGTCGATTCCTACCTATAAGCTGGTATCGGATATGACTGCGCTGGGCACTTCAAACTGAAACTTTCACCCGCATGTGCACGAACACTGGAAAGTTCGCTTTCCATATTAACTTTCGGGCGTACAGATCCGATTGGTTCTATGAAAGTAGGGATATATTATGAGCAATATGAAACTTAAGTTTTGGAAGTACCTCAATGTTGGGAGAAGTTTCATAGATATTCAAACAACTTTATTTTAAAACATTTTTTAGTTATTACTAATGAGTTCTATTTATTTGCTTTTCAAGATTTTCCAAAGCTTACCTATAGGCTGGTATAGGATACGATTGCGCAGGACATTTCAAGCTAAAGCTTTCACTCAACTTTGCGCGCGCTATATTCAATTCACTTTCTATACTAACTCTCGGAGCCACTGAGCCAATAGGTTCTACAATAGTAATCATTTCATATAAAGTAAGAACTTCATAAAATATTTGGAACTCTACCCGAATGTAGGGGTAAAGGTAACTTCAAATTTAGATACGCTAAGAAAGCTATGCAAACTGAGCGAAAACAGCGCTACAAGCGATTTATTGCATACTTTCAGGCAACAAGTGGAAATACAAGACTTCTAAAAATATACAATTATCTACCTATGCGCTGGCGTTGGATATGATTGTGCTGGGCATAGTAAGGCGAATCCGGAACCAGTAGCAATTTCGCGTGTTTGCAATTTGTCTTGCACGTTAATTTTGGGCTTGACGCTGCCGATCGGTTCTGCGAAAAAGTATGCAACGTAAATGAGTTATCATCAATTTAGGCGGAATTACACCTGCTAGACATGAGCAAACTGCCTGAATATTGTTAAAACAATAAAAAAAACAGCAAAAGTAAATCAGAACATGCCAAATATATTTTTATAAATTTTAAGTAAACGCCAGAAAATTGTGTTTACCTAAAAGCAGGCATTGGATATGCCTGAGCGAGACAGAGTAGTGCATAACTGAGACCCAATTCGATATCGATGAATTGATGTTTGTCTTGTGGTTGTACTTTGGGGCGTACACTGCCGACAGGTTCTGATTTATGATTGAAAGCAGAAATAAATATAAATTGATGCAAAGGGTTTGAAAGAAGTAAAAATTGCTTAAAACTGCCTGAAAGTATGCTTAAATTTGGTTTTAAATTTTTATTTTTGAGTTCTATTCAAAAACGCACCTAAATATCGGCACCGGATATGATTGTGCTGGACAAAACAGAGCATTGCTAGTACCAACAGCAATTTGCATCATTTTGAAGCGTTCAAGAAATGTAATTTTTGGCGCAACGCTACCAACAGGCTCTGTAAAATGGACGTCAAATTATGCAAAGTGTGATATTACAAGCGCTTTCAAATGTTGGGATAGTAAAGTAGCTACAATATAAGTCTAGCTTTAAATGCTGATTACCTAAAAGCTGGTTGAGGATATGCTTGTGCGGGGCATAGCAAGCTTAAACCTTCATGCAATTTACCCTTGACATGTTTCAAGTCTTCGCCGATACTAATTTTTGGGCTGACACTGCCAACCGGTTCTAAAAAATTTAAATAATGGATAGTGTGGAGTAAATAATAATTTATAATAATTTGAAAAGTTGAAAACTGCCTTATGTTTCAAATCATTGCTTCGCCTGGAGAATGTGGCTAACGTGCTATGAGTTCAAGATGGCCAGTATCAGCGAAATGAGTTAACGCAAATGGGCTAATAAAAGTTCATTGGGCACCACAGAAAACAAATACAGACCGGTCGAAGTTGAGTATGGTAGTTTTTCTGGACGCTACAATATCACATCGGTATCAACGCTATAACGCAATGGCTCATAGCGTTACACAGCCCTACAGCTTTTGTCAATAGTAGAAAGAGAGATAGAGGAGAATGAGAGCAAGCATGGTGGGGAATAGTAAACTTAAAGTGTGCGCCTCATTAATGAGAGCTTTATAGCGAATCGAATGGTTAGTTTCACAATCTAGTAATCGAACCGGAACGTACGTAAGTAAATTCGAATGTAAGGATATAATGAATAGAACAAACGTAAGTATTATAAAATAGAAACATTAAAGAAGCCGAGATTAATAGTGAGAGGCCTATCATATCCTTAGATCACTCATCGACTTGTGCCGTCACTACCCTTCGCCACTTTGTCGCAATTGCATGAGGTGAATTTGTATACATTACCATCGAGTTTCGCAAATTTTTTTATTATTAAGGTAAGAAGCTTTCTTTAGTAACGAAATGCACGCGACTGTGCGAGGCTTCACTACGCACTCAAAAAACAAAAATTATACACCTCACAACGACAGAATACGTTTTGGGCATTTATGATATTTAATGAAGTACCTGAATGTCGGTGTGGGGTATGCCTGTGCTGGACAAAGTAAACTTAAACTCTGATCACTTTTCGCCTTTATGTGCTTATAATCATCACCAGCATTTATTTTTGGGCTAACACTACCCACAGGCTCTACAAGTGTAATAAAGAGAGATGCAAAAAAAGAAGATACATAAAGGAAAATTTTGCCTAAAAACTGCCGGATCGTCGTCCTTCACACAATATATTATGGCTTCAAAAAAAAGTAAGTTGGAGTTTGTGTAGCAAAGCACGAAGCGGAAGTGCGAAAAAAGAAAGCACTGACGCAACACATTCGAATACAGGGGCGCACAACTAATTTAAAATATGCAAAAATAATAAACAAAGCGAAGAGAGCCTGCCCTAGCGAGCATTGAAAATCCGCAGCTAAATTTCACACTAATAAAATCATTACCTAAACAATGGCACTGGAAATGCTTGAGCTGGACAAAGCAGCGTGACACTTTGGCCTCCATGCACTTTCACTGTGCGCGAATCATCGCCAGAAGTTAACCTTGGTGCGACACTACCAACAGGTTCTGAAGTGAATAAACAAAATTGAAACTCGAAATAGAAAAATTTATAGCCTAGAAATCAAATACATACGCCTTGAAAACTGTGTTGGAATGAGAGTTTCAACGTTAGCTTAAGATTTTCTTACAAGTTTTTGAGTGATTTCGCTTTTACCTAAAAACAGGCACTGGATAAGCTTGTGCGGGACACATAAGTGTTGCGCTTTGTCCAATCGATACTTTCGGAATTTTGATAGCATCATCACCGGCAGTCATTTTCGGACTTACGCTACCGACAGGTTCTGAAGCGAAAAGAGGAATGAAGAAACAGAAAGATAATGAACAGAGTGCCTAGAAACCAGCTGAATGTTGGAACACTTTAAATATTTGCTCAAGACTTGTTTTATACCTAAAAATTGGCACTGGGTACGCCTGAGCTGGACAAAGTAGTGTAATACTTTCGGTTAATGGCACCCTTATGATTTTTATATTTTCTTCATTTGCGAAAATCTTTGGACTTACAGACCCGACAGGCTCTAAAAGTAATAGATTTGGATAAATTACTTCCAAATTAATAGTGAAAATGCCTGAGAGTAATGTTGGGATAGAAAGACGTTATAAGAAACTACTATATAATCTCTAGGAAAATTTAAATAATCGAAAAAGTTTAGGACTTAAAGAAAAAATTATTATTTGTAACTGATTTACATTTTACCTAAATATTGGTACTGGATAGGCTTGGGCCGGACAAAGCAGTGTGACACTTTTTATGGAATCAACTTTAACAATGCGAGATTCGTCACCAGAGGTAAGACGTGGACTAACAGTTCCAACTGGTTCTAAGTAAGATGTAAAGATGAACAAACATTTAGAATGGGAAACTATAGTAAATCATAGAAGAAACGAATACGAGCCCAGATGTTGGAATATGTTAAAACTATAAATATTGTTGACTTAATATAAGTACCAAGCAATCACCAAAAACAACAACAAAGCGACACTTTAATGTAGAGTCAATCTACCTCAGAAATTGATTTAAAGCAGCCCTTCAGAATTTTATTGAAGAAAGCCTCGGAATGAGTTTCAAGAATTTCCTACCTCAACTTGAGTTCATTGAGCTTTTGGCTAAGATAGGGCAGTGTGGAAAAATGCTCTCAAAGTAGATGCCCGCAGTCTTAATAGGCTTAGCGAAGTACCCAAATAAAAAGAGTTTATACAACAGAAACAAAAAAATGTATTCTATATTTCAAAATAGACCTCGAGCAATACACCGGTGAAGAAACCATTTAATTTAATGAAGTATTTATTCAGTTATGCGTGCACAAACACACATAAGGACAGATACAGGAATTAAAATAATTGTTTTGTTCTTATTAAGACTACCCGCATACATGAATTTTTATGAAATATCTATATATGTATGTACAGAGATCGGCCTGATAGATTTTCATTAAAATAGTATTTTGGGCCAAATTTTATTGCCACCACTGTGTACAACATTATCGTGCCATAAAATGGGTTTTAAGCTTCGAGTTAGATGTCTGACACTATTTCTGTGAAAATTGCATTCAATTCTATGCAGTGGTTTTTGAGTGATGCGCGAACAAACATACATACAGACAAATAAAATTTCTAAAAACTGTTGTTTTGGTTTCTACTACTGTTGCATTTTTCTCTAATATCTATATTATGCATACGCAAATGCCTTACCGAAATACTGGCACTGGAAAGGCTTGCGCTGGACAAAGTAGGGTAACAGCTACATCACCAGGTGTTATAAGCACTTTAATATCATTTCCAGAAAGCAGACGTGGGCCAACACTACCAACAGGTTCTACAAGGACGTAGTATAATTAGAAAGAATTCAGGAAACAAAAGCAAGACACGAAAACTGTGTGATTGTTGAAAAGGACTATCTAATCTCTCTTCAGCTAGTCAAGTTATGCCCACCTAAACATTGGCGCTGGATAAGCTTGCGCTGGGCATAAGAGTGTGACGCCCGCTTTTGCAGCAGCTGTAAAACTGCTGCTCGTTTGCACAGTGGGAAACTTTGGTGAAACCCTGCCAACCGGTTCTGTAAAATTCATCATGAAAAAATATGTTTTTTAATATTTCTTTGATTAACTCGAATGTGAGCTTTTTCTTTTAAATTACTTATTTACTTATTACATTATATTAATTGTTTGAAATATTTAGTTATACAAGCACACTTACCTTGCTCTTGGAAGTGTTCTTTTTTGACTTAGGATTAGGGCAAGAATACGCAAAATTTATTTTATTTTCAAACAGTTTGCTTTAGGTTCAGCTCGTTGTGGCACAAAAAGTTTGAATATTTCAACAAAACTTAGCTCATTTAATAAAGTAACATTGTAAGACGCTCCGTTTGTTCAAGCTCAAGTCAAGCAAACGCTGTTTTATATTTTAAATTTGCTCAAATAGCGCTCAATATTTAACAATTAATTAATTTTTGTTTTGCATCAATTCGCGCAACAGTTTACCCTATCCCAACATTCAGGCAGTTTTCAATGCAAGGCTAAGGTAGCAACAATTTTTTGAAAAACGAGTACGCGCCTCACAATTTTCCAGGTACTTAATAGCTTTTTTTCTGAATTTCGCAATTGCAATAATAATCGTTCAATGTTATCGAATATATTTGAAAGTCATGTTTTAACAAAATAGCGTTTTCCAACATGTTTAACCCGCGACGATATTTTTGTGACAAAGAAAAGGATTTTAAGCTAAAAATCTTTTTGATTGCATGTATTTGTTTTAAATATTTATCAAAAATTTGTTGCTTAATATATTTCATATAACTTATGGCTAAAATATATTGAGTTATCGAAACTACATGAATTGAACATACTCAAATTTCTTCCAATTTCGATAACTCAATAAAAATGTTGAATAAAAAAATTATTAGCTGAAGTGGCCAAAATGTCATGGATAAAAACATGCAATGAATTTAATTGACTTTTTAAAATTTTCAAGAGTTCCTTTATTAACTTAAAGTTTACTTTCTTGTGCCATTTCAACTAGAAATCATTTTATAGTAATTGTGGATTTTTGACAAAATAGTGGGGTTCTTATCAGTTTTCAATTATGTTTTGCTATAGCATATTTTGGATGTTTTAGTCATATCATTTGAATTTTAAACTTTTTTTTATTTAAGAGTTGTTACAATCTGTATTTATGCCTCAAACTCAGACAATACGATAGGCAGGGATTTCAGAAAGAGCTCGATTCATTGAAAACATCGATGTTTTGCTGCGATGCATCGAACATTTTTCGCTCCATGCATTAATATCTGATGCACCGAAAAATGGAGCTGTACTAAAAGAGACACAAAAATATATACTGATCCGAAAAGAATGTTTACTTATGGTAATTAATTTAAAAATGCATGCAAAATTTACTGTTAATGCTTTATTCTGAACGTTATTGTGTCGGTAATGCAGTTACTCTGGCCTACACGGTAACACTGTCAAAAACGAAATGGGGAAACAAAGTCGACAGATTATTTCTTTGCTTGTAAAACAAATGTTGTTATCCACTAGAATTAGATCGTTAATGGAACAGATTTGGTTTCCTTCTATTTTAATTCTGAACCCTTTTTCTAGTTATAAAATTTGTCTCAAAACATTTTTATATGTGTCGATTATAACATATCACGAAACCCAAGCTTTTGTCAAATTTCCACAGATTTCTACTTATTTTGCTACATAACAAAACATTTTACCAAAAATGAAAAAAAACAAAAACAAAAAAAAAATTCGAGTTCTTTTATTAACGTCTAAAAATTTTTAGAACTGGTTTCTCCATACTTTTCTGAAACCTCTTTCCTATTAAATGGAATAGTTTTCTTCAGAACGTTTTCCTTTATTGATTGAAAAGGATTGAAATTAGGCGTTTTTTTTTTTACTCATTCGAAGATTTCGGTTTATTTACTGCATTAGCAGAAAATCACACCTATTCCGCATTTCGACTAGGATCGACATATTCGTCGTTTAGCTACTTTGGTATTTTGCGTTCCGTTACCGTTCAATCGAACTTCTTTTTTCTATTTTTTCAATCAATTTTGTTTCTATTTCACTGTTATGAATAAGAAACTACTAATAAGACGAAAAATCTCCATTAAAGGTTTTACATGGATAATGCGATCCTTCAAAGGTAAAATGTTTTGTTACGAAAAATTCAGCTCTCTTATCATTTAACTGTTATGCAATAGAACAGTGCAGCTTCGTTAATCCGAAATAACGCTATAATCAACTATACGTATATTAGCTAGGTCTTAAATGCATCTGCTAGAGTGAAATTACTCTCCAT
This sequence comes from Merzomyia westermanni, assembly GCA_949987695.1. Taxonomy (NCBI): domain Eukaryota; kingdom Metazoa; phylum Arthropoda; class Insecta; order Diptera; family Tephritidae; genus Merzomyia; species Merzomyia westermanni. Next base: position 3,729,475 of record OX465293.1, on the reverse strand, counting down.
CATTTTGTACTTTTACGTTCATGGAGTGGATACTGAGCTTAATATGAAGTATCTAAGTACCGAGGATAGGATTGTTTAACTTGTTAGAAATGGTATAACGGGTTCCTCGCGACGAATAAAGTAATGCAGTGAATCGAACGCGGGTAGATAATTCACCACAATAGACATTTGACTTTTAATTGACCAGTTTCAATGTTAGTTACACTTTTTTTTTATCAAGTATCAACTATTTAACGTTTTTGTAACTTTTACTTGAATTTATTAGTACATTTTTTGTTGTTGTTGTTTTATTGCCAAGATATTTCAATTAAAACGCATTGTTAAAATCAATCAGGTCTTTTTCAACCCCGTTAGGATATTAAACACCATTCAAGTAAGTGGTGAATTACCTACCAATGATGGTTTAGATTAAGAGTTGAATTTTTCGGTTATTTTTTCACAGCTAAAATTCAGGATCCAGTCAGAAACGGTTTTTGCCCTAAAATATAGCAAAAATATTTAATGATTTATATTTTAATTGTGTATTACTAATAAAGCTAATTTTAAGGCCGTTCCCTGCTGACTTCTAACTTCAAATTTGCCTAAATTTTAACTGTGAAATAGATCTATAATTTTGCTAAATAACTTTTAATCTAAAAAATATGCTTAAACCATACAACTTACCTGTAATCACCAAGCGTCCTTTAGTTGCGCTCAAACGTGTTTCGCCAGTCAAACGATGCTTAGTGCGGCACTGATAACTCTTGTAGCCATCTTCAGGTCCAACTTCACGAATATGCAATTCACCAGAGGGTAAAACCAAATATTTTCCATCTATTTGCGCATATGCAGCGTGGAAAAGAACGAAGAATAATGGATGAAAGAAAAATGAAATTTTAGTAAACAATTCAAAGGTTTTGCAGGACAGTTTACATACACAAAAATAAACATGCACTTATACAAATAATTAAAATATACGAAAATACACTGTAAAAAAGACTTGGAAAAACAAAAGCAACCACGCAAAACAAAGCGACAGCTGTTGCTATGATACCACGAAACATCACTTCGCGGTTTCGCACAATTTTAGTTTAATTTTATAAAGCTTCTCAAATCAAATGTAGATTTACTTAATATTTTTTTGAATTACTTACATATGTGTATACAAGGTGGCGCAAAAGTAATCCTCCTATCAGAAAATGCTATAAATTTTGCGATTGGCCCCTAAAGTCAGTTCTGTTTTGACATTTGTGTAGTAAACACATGCGAAATACACGTTAATAAACAATGTTACGCTACACTGTTCCAGAAGGCGGAATATTGCTGACTATTTATTTGACCAATAACCGGTCGGGGCCAAACGGTTACTGTGAATGGTGAGCGCTACAGAGCAATGATCAACGAGTTCTTTTTGCCGCAACTTGATGAATTGGGATTGGAAAACATGTGGTTCCAACAAGACGGTGCAACAGCACACACTGCACGTGCCACAACCGATATGCTGAACATCGGAAGCTTACTTTTGCGCCACTTTGTATATACCTCTAATCTTAGCTTATTTCTAGAATATTCTGACATAATTGTAGTTATCTCTTATTTACAGTGTAGTTTCATATGATCACGACATTCAGCCCTTAGTTAGTAACTAACGGTTGTGTACTTGAAATTGTTATAATTTTTTCTCTCTTATTATTTACAATTATTTACAGCTTTTATACATATTTTTAGTATTAATTCAAATACACAACAGTTTTTTTTAAACTTAAATACATTTCATGCACTATCAAAGCTTTAAAATACTATGTTTATTTAAATTATGTACTTTGAACAATTGGTTCCAATTTTTTTTTTTTACTTATACTATGTGCACACTATCGTGTTTTAGAGCTTATTCTCATTTTTGAGGTAAAACATGTTGAATACCAGTGTTTTCGCCTAGTAATATCGCCGCCGAAACCCTGATGAAAACTTCCCGTTTTTTGCCAAAACAACACCGAAAACCACTTCCAATCAATCTAAATCTACATCTTATCGATCATAGTCGAAAAACATACTGTCACATAACTGATATGTCATTGTCATTTCCCTGTCACAACACTGCTAGTATCATTGTTCTTTCCCTTTCACAACACTGCTAGTGTTGTCAGTGTACTTGACTTGTTGCACTTGTTTCATGCGAGGTGTTTTATACAAAAACACGTGTTCTATGCTGTAGTGTGTACATGGCCTTACTTTGCAACCTTTGCTTTAAAATTTAATTACAACTTGCCACTTTCTCTAAAGGCAAAGTACTATCCTAATTGTAGTGATGTCTCGTAATGGGTCTATCGATATACCAACTCCTGTTTAATAACACATGCATTTATCCATTTAACTTAAGATTATATTGTAATCTTCAATTATCAAGCGAAGCCAAAACTTGTTTTCCTAGATAAGTTAAGCCACCTAACAAAAGAAGTTTGGTTATCTATTTCTAACATTAAACTTTAATTTGTGTTTAATGAGGATAAAAGGTCTATACTACTAATACTTTATCCTTCGAACACTAATATAGCTTCTTTAAACGAAATTTAGATTCCATAAGCATGAGACAACTATGCTATGTTTCCAGGGTAGCTGTCCTATTGAAAGCGGTAATTCACTAGTTAGTGGTACCGTAATTTTCTAACTTGAAGGAACACAATTGTCCAAAGTACGTGATTAATATAAATTACTTTCGGTTTAAAACAACACAATTTATGAAGATATTCACTCCTTTGTGTTCTTGTATTTATAAATACCGCCAACATGCTTTGAAACGGCTAACAAAAATGCCAATAAGTGCATTCATTCCTTATTTTGTGTTGTCAAAATGTATATACAAATATATATTTTTACAGTTATTTAATTTACAATTTTTCATATCAATATTTTAGTGATTAATTCATTTTATTGTTATTAGCATTTTTGTTACAAATATTTACATAAAAATTACAAAATCTACACAACTTTACTACAAGGGGGATTTTCATGGCTATAGGTAGGCTGGATGGGCCCATGGATTATGTGGACGACAACGGGAAATTCAAGGAAAGGAGAGGATTTAAATAAAAGAAAAAAATAAACAAAGAAAAATTAAAAAAATCACGTAAGTTGGAGTAAAAGAAATAAGAGAAATAGGAGTAATTTTAGTAAAATAAGCAGAGAAAAGAAGAGGAAAAAGCAGCACTTAGAACCTAACTTCCCTGAACAATCCTTTTGACAGAGAGAACAGATATGCCAGCTTTTGTGCATAGAGCATAAGTTATTTTGTGGAATTGGGATATTACACGATAAAAAAACAAATGAGATATTGTGATAAGCTTAATATTTGTAGAATTTAAGCGACATTTACCGCTTTCAAATTGTCCGATGCCATCGTTTGTGGTGAAAATCTCACGTTCCTCATCTTCCACCCAAGAGGCAACTGAAATAAAATCCGCCACAAAACTGGGTATATGACATTTTAGTATAGCGCTATTGCCGCGCAAGACTGCCTCATCCATGACATTTACCGTATAGGATTGTGGAACGACTTTGATTGAGAAGAGCATATGTATGTAAGTAAAGGCGAAAAAAGATAGAGCAAAAAGTGGAGTCAATATTGGCATAGTTGGAAAAAATTTATAAAACAAAAATTTAAATAACAGTAATATTGTACAACTGGGACATTTTTTATGACAGCTGGAAAATCCCCCTCACATAAAAAGAGCAAAACTATGAAACTATAGGAAATAAAATGCGAACTTCTCTGCACTATACCAGCACTATTTTTTGTGTATACGCCACCCTCCGTATCAACCCAATCGACAATATCTATATGATCAGCAACAAAAGATGGCGTTTGACATTTGAAAATGGCGGCATTGCCTTTTATAACGTATTCATCGTATACTTGAGACTCAAAGAATTGTTTGACAACTGGAAAAGTAAATGGAAAAGCGCGTCTATTTGAAATAAAGAAACAGATGGCGTAGTTTTATAAAGGGAAATTCTGGGAACAAGGAGCACAAAGCCTTAAAACTATTAATTGTTATGCACTACATAAACGACTTAGCGCTTGTATCACACATAAGGAATTACCCATAGGTTCATTGTTTTGAGCGTGCATAAACTCAACTCCCTCTTCATCCACCCATGATTCTACACTTATGAAATCGGCCACAAAAGAGGGCACCAAACATTTGAGTATCGCAGAGTTGCCACGCAAAACAAATTCATCAATCACACGTGTTTGATAAAACTGATGAACCACTAAATGAAAATGAAACAGCATAGGGGGTTTTATATAAATTACAACTAAAATTAATGTTAAAGGATGTAAGAAAGGAAGCTAGAAAGACACTTTGAAAAACGTGGAACATACGAGCACAAATTTAACTATTTAACGTTTTGCTATACCAGTCTCTTTATCAGTGCCTGGATAGTAATGGGTGCCCTCTGAGTCCAACCATAGATCAACAACAACGAAATCAGCCACATATGAAGGAATTTCACATTTCATTACCACCGAATTGCCACGTATGACATATTCATTGTCTGCCTCAGATTCATAACTTTGTATAACAACTGCGTGAATGGAGAGAATTGAAGCGCAAATAGTAAGAAAGCATGAAATGAATATTGAGACGTAAGTGAAATAATATTAACATTTATAAGATAAATAAATAAAAGGGAAGTATACGGTTGAAGGTTTGTTATCTATTGGTTATGTGAACAATCTAAGCATAACTTAGCGAAAATATTTTCAAGCATATACCATAAGCTTGAGAAGAATTGCTACGCCATAATTCCACACCCTCCTCATCAACCCAGGCTTCAATTTGTACAAAGTCGGCAACGAAAGAGGGTATTTTACATTTCATTACCGCTGCATTTCCCTTAATAACATACTCATTCTCCGCTTCAGTTATATAGAATTGTGAGACGACTGTTAGAAAAACGAAAAACAATTTAGGATGAAAATGAATACAATAACAAAATAAAGTTCTTAAGAGGAAAGGAAATTAAAGGATTGGGGCCATTGTACTTTTCATTGTGGATTACCAAACGACTAAAGTGAATGCCAAAATTATCGAACCGTAGTTATCGGAAAAATTCAACACATTGCCATCCTCATCGATCCATGATTCAACGCGCACAAAATCAGCGACAAACGATGGTATGGAACATTTGAGCACAGCGGCGTTGCCTTTAATTACATACTCGGTCATGATTTCCGCTTCATAGAATTGATTAACGACTACAAGAAGTGAGCGCAAAAATAAACAAAAAGTGAATAAAGCTTTGAAAAAGAATAAACTAAAAAATTGCTTTTATCATTTATAAGAAAAACAAGAGAAAAGCTGAAGAATCTGAGGGACAATGAGGAAACTACTTAAATTATTAAACTAACGCAATTGCCATTAACAACTTTGATATGCTCTCAAATGCCAACCATAATTGTCGTGGTGTTGCAATACATTGCCCTCTTCATCAATCCACGATTCAACGCGCACGAAATCCGCCACAAACGATGGAATAGAACATTTGAGTACAGCTGAATTGCCCTTAATTACATATTCCATTAAGATATCTGCGCCATAATATTGATTGACAACTAAAAAAATGTGTAGAAAATTAGCAAAGGAAGGTACACATAATGGAAAGGACAGTTTTTTTAAAGAGGTATGTATTAGTGGTAATTAAATTGAGTTGAATAATTCGGAAGTGGAATATGAAGCTGCACCAAAACTAAAAAGTCTTTTTCTTTGTTTCTTTTTTAAGTAAGTATTTTTGTACCAAAATTATCAGTTGGTAGAAACTCTGTGCCTTCGCTGGTCAACCATGCTTCTACTTTGACGAAATCTGCAACAAAACTAGGTATGGTGCATTTCAAAACAGCTGCATTGCCTTTTATGACATATTCGGAAACGACCTCGGAATCGTAGTACTGACTGACCACTGTAAATTAATGCAATTAGGGGAATGAAGAAAAAATTAAGTGATAAAAAGATATATGTATGTAAAAAAAGGTTGAAATAGTGACAGTTGAAAGCAATTATAAGCGGAACGGGTTGGTATGGAACATACTTGATGCTTACGATACAAAAAACTCAAATAATAGCTAGTTCCAATTCCCAAAAATATGTCAATGCTAAAAAAACTAATACCGCTGCCCTGTTGCTCATCCAATGTTGCATACAACTCTCCACTTTCGTCCTGCCACGAAACCACTTGCACGAAATCCGCCACAAATGAGGGAATGGAACATTTAAGCACAGCAGCGTTGCCACGTATTACATATTCATTATTCACTTCGGATTCGTAGAATTGTTGTACAACTATATTACGTTGATATAGCAGAAAATAAAGGAAGCAAAAAAATTGCAACGATGAATGGGTGTTGTAAGTTGAACTTGCATGTAACGACTCAGCTTTGTATGAATGAAATGCTGCGCTATGGGAACCAATGTTTAATTACATAAAACATGGTCTGACATTTCTGCAGAATTGTTACCACTTTTACGCCAAGTTAGAGGAAAAATAAAATTCTTAAAAAATACAAGACAAGGCCGATAAATTGTGGGAAAATGCAGTGAAGCATGTGAGCACTCGCAAACTTGCACTACTACCAAGTTTTTTACATTATCACTTGTATCTCTTTTAATTGAAATGAAAATTTCAATGGTAATCGCTTAGTTAGTGTGCGTTTCGCACGCTTCCAGAAAGAATCGTAATGATTTCGATTACCCGTCATACTTGTGCCTTGCATTCTCACAGCTGCTTATAATTCTAAATGTTAATGCTTTCATGTAGCAGTCACTTCAATTAAGAATTAAATTTTATAAATGATTGTTAGTAAGAAAAAAAGTAGCACGAAGAAGACGGGAGAATAATGATGCAAGGTTTTTAAGCCTTCGCACGAAGCATCTGTGTAATAGAATATGTAAAAGTAGCTGCAATGTTTCGTGCGATGAGGTAGGTTAACGACTGATTAAATATGGTAAATTAAGTAGAAGTGTAAAAATTATGAGCACAAAGAGAAATGATAATGTCGAGATCTTAGCTACAGTTTTTATCTCGCTAACGATTTTGCGACACTAACTTAGTTTGAACTGGGTGTAATTTTAATTTAGCTTAAATTGAAGAAAGGTGGCATTACAGCTAATGCCGTTAACAATCCGATCCTGTTCAAAGATAAACGAATATCAATAAGAAAATGGGTACTGAATAGCAGAATCGTTAAAGTAACATCTAACTAAATTACCGAATGAAACAAGACCAGGAAACCAGAGCGAAGTCAAGGTTACACTCCTTCCGATTTCGACCTCTGGTTCATCACATTACCAGATTCAAAGCTCCTAAAATCGAAGAAAAATTTCGTCGAAAATAAAATGGAACGAAACTAATAAGAAATGTTGTTAAATGAAACAAGTTGTAACCCCTTATAGAGGAAGATAGAAGTTATGAGATATGAGTAGAGCGAAAATAGCGAATGTTTAAAACTAAATAAAGACCATAACTAAGAAAAAGGGAAATTAATTATAAAAACGTAAACGGTATGAGAATGCAAAAGAAATGTATCGGGTATGTTGAGGAGCACCTAAAATTTAAGCAATCAAGTTATTGGAAAGAAGAATATGTAATGCAATTTTTTTTGAAGATCATAAAGTTGGGCACAATATTCTTTAATTCGATTTACCTACTTGTCAATGTTAAGCAGCAAGCCCTCAATAAAAACTTAACCCTAAGACTATAGGACTAGACGTAATCAGAACGTGAGTAATCGGACATCATAGGATAGAAGTAATTAGAACCTTTCATAGCCATAGCGACATAGTCATAACCATACCATATGCTTAACCATATCTATTGTCCGTAACTATTGTTGCCTCAGCAATCCCAAGACAGCCGGAATGGCTCCGGTTTTACTTGAACACGGGCTATAAATACATTATCATCCGTTGTAATCCGCATCCAAAAGTGGACATGACTGCTAAACAGGGCTAAGAGCCCTGTTAATGGTGACATAGCCATATCCATATAAAACAGCTGATCCAACCAACCTTATGGAAATCAATGTAATCGATTGATGGTGCCATACCATAACCATACCTTAGTCAACCTACTGGTTTTTGGTTTTCTGCCATATCCATAACCTACAAATTGTTGAGGTGGCAATTTTATTAACTGTGGTAGTATGAAATGTCCATCTTTTTTAGGTTGCAGCAACATTAATCGATGACAATAGATATGGTTAACTATATGGTATGGTTATGACTATGGATTTATGGATAAGGAAGTTTATCTGCAGCTTAAAGATATGACTAACTCGCTATGGCATGGCACCAGTAATCGATTGCATTAATTTCCATAATGTTGGTTTTATCAGCTGTTTTATATGCATATAACTATGTCACCTTTAACTGAGCTTGAAGATGAATGAAGAAATGAATTCTCCTCAGATATGATCATATCTTTAGGAGGGAAGTATGCTTCAAAGGGCTGCAATATAATTAGCAATGAAATGCAGCAGAACAGACGAATAAATTTTAGAAATTTATTTGAAATACTTTATCACCACCAGATGAAACTACAGCTAAGTGTACAGTTTTAAAGCATCCTAACTTTTTAACCGTTGTGCCCAACTTTATCATTTTGTCCCCAAATATTCCTTTTTTCACTATCAACAACAACGCAATTAAAGCTAAACAAGCAAAAAAAACACAAAACGGTTTAGCACCAACCATATTCAGTGCCCGGTAAAAAGTCCTCATTTTGATCTGTATGCCACGACACAACACTGACAAAGTCCGCAACAAACGATGGCGTTTCACATTTTAAGACAGCAGCATTGCCACGTATCACATAAGCTTTATTTACATCGGTATCGTAGTATTGAGCAACAACTGAGTGTTGATTGAAAAGAATAATCAAAAATTTTGATGAAATAAGAAAATATATATGTATGTATATACTCAAAAGCTTTTGTACACAAATTAAATGTTTAAAGAGAACAAAAGTATACACGAAGAAACTTCCCGTTGTCGTATTAACTGAGAGAAAACATATGAAAAAAAGCATAATAAACAACAATGACTTTGAGGATAAACAGCTGATAAGGCGGCAACAGCTGATTTGTGGTGTAATTTGAGTGAGTTATAGTTTCAATGCATGGAGAGCTGGGAGAGTTTTCACCAACTCCGATTTATTTGACAGAAATCGGTCGAAGGTTTGTCAAATAAAGTGCTGAAATTGTGAAAACTGTGATACCGTTTTATTTATTAAGTCATTTTTTTTACTGAACGTTGCTTTTGTGTTAGGCGTGTATCTGTTGGTAAATCAGCAACATTCTATGTGAATAAATAGTCCGATTAATTTTGATCTTGTAAATATTAGTTCAATTAAAACCGATTACAAATACAATTTAGAAGTGATGTTTTATTTGTGTGTATCATTTAGAAATATTTGTGTAATATACAGTATTATTGGGATAGTTTATACGCTCTTTACAATACTTTCTATACAAAATTAATAATTGTGAGAATCGATAAATTTCTATTTCAAATTGCGATATTTATTAGGATGTTAGACAGTTAAATACGTAGTTAGGAGGATTGACTGCGTAACACACCATACTCAGTGCCTGGAAAGAAACTCTCTTCTTGATCGGTATGCCAAGATATGACGCTAACAAAATCAGCTACAAACGATGGTATATCACATTTAAGAATAGCCGAATTGCCACGTATGACAAATGCTTTATGAATATCCTCTTCGTAGTGTTGAGAAACGACTGTAACGATGTTGGATATGGAATTGGTAAAGGAAATGAAATGATGAAGTAAATTTTTCGAGTACATAGAAATGTGAAAAATGCATAAGAAAGTGAACAAACAGCAAATAATGATGACAAAAATGATATTCAAATATAGATTGTAATAAGAAGTGATGAAATGAAAGAATTTAGATTGACTCAGGACAGGGTAATTAATGTATTTGGCAGCTGCCTAATATATGACCAACGTGCGATTAGTGGAAACTACTTTAACAACAACCATCAGTATTCAAAACGAGCAGGGTAGAATAATCGGTATTTTCAAAACTATCAGACTTTGAATTTTTAAGGTAACTCCGCACCATATTCAGTTCCAGGAAAGTAATTTTCATCGCTGTCCGTATGCCAGGAGACTACTTCAACAAAATCTGCTACAAATGAGGGTATAAGACATTTGATAACTGCTGCATTACCACGTATCACATGCTCTTTGTTGACATCGGCTTCATAGTATTGGGCGACCACTAAAATTTGGGAAGTGTTGAAGTTGGTTTTTTTTGGTTTGGTATTATAAAGCCTATGAAATTTCAAAAAACGGCGTGCTTAGGTAATGAGGACAAATTTTGTTGTACGGTTTGACATTTCGTTTATGGTTAAAATGTGGAAATGTATCTCTGACGTTTTTTAAAGTAGATATATAACATAATCTACAAATTCGTCACTGTTTCAACCGTTGTAACGCATATTCAGTCGCGATCGATCTTATATAATGGAGCGTTTACATGATCGGTTCCAAACACACCTTTTTCATCTCTATACTAAAAAAGAAGAGATAGAGGTGATGTAATGCCACTAAAGCCGTGGTTTCCTCGAAAGCGGTGCCGTTATATAGCGGCCGTCACATAGCGGTAGAGTAGGTTGTCAAAAACATTGCAATATAAAAGCACCTACGTGTAAGCTAAAAAGACGGTGAAGTTCACCGTAACGTAATATAGCGGCAAGCATAAAATATTACTGCCGTCATGACGGTGGCAAATCTTTCGTCAACGTTTTTTTCCACCGTTATATTCAAAACGGTGAGAATTCAATCAAATATTTAAAATATTTTTACACAAAACAAGTTGTGACATTCCTGTTGTTTTGAAAAAAATATTAGAAATAAACAAAAATCAAAACCTCAATAAACAGGTAGCAAAATAGTGGAAACAAAATCGGCCAATTTGACCGCAACGCTCATCGAACTTTACAGGAAAGCGGTGCCGCTAATGACGGTAAGCATAACTGCCGCTATATAGCGAACGTTATATTGCGGCACCGCTTTCCGAGGAAACCAAAGCTTAAGTTGTCGATAAATATGGGCTGGGAATAATAAGGAGCCTGCCACATGAACAGAGTTAATGGCTAGATGTATTGAAATTTTAAAAACGAGCTTAGATAAAGTTTATATTTGCCGTATTTTTTTCGAAAGCACTTAGCAACGTATGAATAAAATGACAAGCCGATGAGTTGTTGGATAGTTTGACTCTTTTTAATTTTTTTGCTGCTAGCACATTATACAAACTTGTCTAAGCCAGCAGAAAAAATTATATCCAGCAGCGAAATGTCGAATTTAAAGGACTTAATTTTTACTTTATCTAAGCTTTAAAATGTTGTGCTTTTACTACTTTTCCAGTTAAAGTGAAATTAATTATTCCTCCTCATTTGGCTGACACTACCGGTTTGTTTTTCATAGTTGGTTTGTCTTCTTTATTTACTCATAACTTTTTTTTAATTATGCCTGCTTTCATGTTATTAAATTAAAGTCATAATTCCAATGACAGTTGAGTTGGTGTGGCGAGGCATCAACAGTTTTACCACACCCAAAACACGCATATATAATTATTAATATTTTTTATAAGCACTAAGCGCCATGAATTTCATTACGCGTGTTAAATAGGGTGGGTTGGAAAACCTTTTTTTGTACTTTGTGAAAAATCCTCTTTAAAAGAAAATGTCTCAGTATTTTGAGGGAAGTCTCGCTCTTGATTTGGAAGTAAATCATTGTTCAAATGTGGTAGTTGAAACGGAAAAAAAATTTGTTTAAGCGGTGAAATGGATGAGAAGGATACGTTTTGAAAATCTGCCATTCAGCGTGGTGAACATAAACGTCAGAATTTTACCTACATATCTCCAAGCGCTAAGGATAATTTGAGAGCTACGAATGTGAACACATACGTATGTGATATTGACAGATTATTTCAAATGAATTTATATGTTATTGAAGGCGAAAAGAAAAAATACGAAATATAATGACAAAAAGACGGCGTAAAATATCATATGTCAATGGCCAAAATTTTCCTTTGGGCACAGCAAAATAGAAAATATTTTTACAATATAGAAAACTTATTCATCTAATTTTTCCTCGGGGACAAATGTTTCCGATTAGCTTACAGTCAGCAAGCTAACTGGCAAAAAGGTAAAATAAAATTTTGCCCGTCCTAATGTTTGCATCGGCATTTTCTTATTTGCTAAGAAGGCTTGTTTGCTTGTGTCTTATTGGTGATATGAAGATGCATGAAATTCATGTTAACGTGACATGAGGCGATTAGTTATTTTACCTGTGCAAAATGCTGGAGCGGCTATGGTTTGCGACATTGCTTTGTATGACATTTTGTCAAAGTAAATTTATTTAAGTTATATTTAAGCGATTGAATGACATGCAAATAGCTAACTAGGCTAAAATTGGCCAGGGAAAAATTAAGCGGAAGTGTCTTAGCTAAAAAGAGATGTAGCAAAGCTGCTTTTGGCTTGTCATCGGTTGTTAGGCCAATTTTAACCCACAACGCGTCTTTGTTGTACTTATTGTACCTGTACGTTGTTAAGGTGTTCTAACTTTAGATGCCAAAATATGGTAAATGAATATTAATAATTTGTTAAATGAAAATTTCAACATGTTTAGGACGTCACGCTCAATTTTGAGGTCTGATTTTCATGCTTTCGTTGTTCTAACAAAAACTTGTTGCGTTTGAGCAAATTAACAGCTTTTTGGTTAATTATAATTGGTTAATAGTTGTATGAACATTTGGAGGTGAAGGGCAACGTGGGAATTTCGTCACACTTTTACTGTAATTTGACATTTAGAGATGAATGGTGCTAATGGGAATAAATGTAATAAACTCGTAGCCTGTTAGCTAGTTTAGTTGAGCGGCAGTAATTTGACCGATAGGTCGCTTAAGAGTAGCCTCATATAGATGATAGGATTTGTGGAGGCATTGCAAGGAGCACTGTTCTTATTAATGAAGCTGATCAAAGATGGCCGCTTTTAATACTATACCTCAGAGGAAAGACATTGCATAACTCGGAGATAGTTGTCAACTGAATTAAAAACGCAGCAAGGAGTCCAGTAAGACCAGAGCTTATGAACAACAGACCCAAGAGATATGTATAGGGCTCTTCATCATCGCTCATTGGACCTTCCTTAACTGCGTGGGCATTTCGGAATTTGATTATCAAAGCATTTCATTCATCCGTTCTACGTGAAAACTAACGCCTTTGACATTGCCTTTCGACACTGGGTCGATTTTTGCAAGTAGTCGAGAGAGGAATTCACTTCTTAGTTGTCTACTAAGTCTAAGGTAGGACTTGCACGGCCACTTCCAGATGCAAATTAAACAAGTTTATACAGAAAAACAGCCCTTGATTGGATCTTTGTAACAATACGCTAGATAGAACCTTATATGCGATATTAAGGAGACTGTTTCCGCTGTAGTTGGTGCGATTTGTGGGATCGTATTTTTGTATATTGGGCAGAACAAACTGAAGTTCAAATCTGAAGGTGTAGATAATTGCTTTTCAACAACTCTTTGACTCTGTGCTTCAGCAGCTATGCTTCTTTTCCGAGATACAATGACATTCCGCATCGTCCCTGGGCAGGGGCAGTACAGAGCAACTGACAGGGTTAGGTTCTTTGCACAAAGACGTCTTGGTGGCCACAACACGATGGTGTCGAAATTTCGAAATGCGTGAGTGATTGTCTCCTGAAAACATGGACTTCTCCATTGAAATTTTTCGCAATATACTCAAACATTACGAGCACATTAGTGCATTATATACAATCTGAACCTGGTATGCAAAATAGAAAACACAACCGAATTTGTCTAACTATTTATTTCCATAATTGTCTCTATAAAGAGTACAAAAGCACAGATTCATACTAGGGATGATACGGCGGTTCCATACCGAAACGTCGGGCTTCCGATCGTTTTAGATTTCTGATTATGAACTCGCTTCCGACTCTTTGGAGTTGGAATTATAACGGAAGTCGAACAGTTGTGATTGTTGTTGTAACAATGCTTCGCCCTGGCTAGTAGAAAGGGGAGGTCCAGGCGCAGCAAAGTACCTTGGGTGGGAAATTTTTATTAGCTGTAAAGTGAATATAGAATATAGAAATTTTTTCACGAAATTAAAATATCGGGTCTATCGGCGGAGCTGCCGCCGGGGAAAACGTAATATATGATGAGATAACTCAATTGATTTAATCGGAATTTGGCAGTAAATTTCGATAAAGTCGATTGAGTTAATGGAGATCACAAGCCCTAATACGATTATTCCCCCAAAATACTTTTCCTTCGTTTGGAACAAGCCCAAAAATGAATTCAACTACATTTAACTCGATATATGTATGTCCCTTTTCGCTACTTCGACTTCCGATTCTTATTTCAGTTCGGGTAAACACACTTCCGTAACATCCCTAGTAGACATATAAAATGGATCCGTTCCGTCAACGACACAAAAGTGGAAAATTCAATTGTTAACTCTAAAAAGCTGCAGCAATGTGATATATGGGTAATCGGCAGCGTCATTGCACTGTCTTTTGCAATGACTACGATAATTTTGTGCAAATTCGACGCTGATGTGCATCATTTTTGGTGCAACTATGCGCATAATAATGTGCCAAGGCATTATATATATGGCGTTGCCAATTAACTGCATTTTGTACAATGAAACACTCAATAAAGGCGCTTACTCATTGTGTTAGTGATGAATTTGCAAATGGCGTTGTGTTCGTATGATAGTCAAGTATGCGTCAGTGTGTATATGAGGATATGTGATGAGCGTGAGAATAGTTTGACAACCGGAAATATAATGTAATGACAATTAATCTAACTTGTTTAATATTTCGAGAGAAGTGATCTAATTTTGGGGCACTTAACCATAAACGAAATGTCAACATACGACGAGATTCATTTTTTGGGACGGGGCTTGAATGCTACTACTGAAAGTTTTCAATAAGAACATAACCGAACACAATGTTACTTCGGCGGCGTGTAACGAAAAGAGTGAAACACATGACAGGGAAGAAGATTCATGACCCACGAAGACTTAGACCAACGTTGCGACGTCAAATTATTGGCTAAAAGATTTATGGAAAGAACAAATAACAGCGAAAGTTGGAGGACTTAATTAGAAAGAAAATTATTTGGCGCGAGTAGGTTGAGGGCGAGCTCCTCCACACATTTGTGGTGTGCTGCTTCTAGTTTTTCTTACAAATTGGCGGGACCTACAGTTCCGAACGGCATCTTCAAAGAAGAGTAGGTTTTCTCAGCTGAACAGTTGAAAGCGTGAGGTGTATGCATTGCGCATAGTACCTATAAGTAAGAGCTTAACCTATAAAAATTTGCCAGACCGAAGTTGGATCATAGTGATGGCCCTCTGCCTAGGAAAGTCTAGCTGTCCTGTAGCTAGTGGTACTGCTTTTACCTGGATTGCTGGGTCGCCGGGCGTGATGGTAGTACTGGTTTAGTCAGCTCATTTGTATGGTTTAAACTCTGTCACTTTTTTGTCCACCCTTAACAATTATCACTTAAGTGTGGTTGACAGTCGGTAGCGTGGTGCCATTACATGGATGTCCAATATCAAGTTCATCACCGCTGTCCACTTCGTGAACAGGGTGGCCGAAGATTTAGGCGATGACAATGTTAAATCGTGAGAGGCTAGGTAACCGGATAAGACCGGGAGATAGTCATAAAGGAAAGGCCCTAACCCACTGCATTTACAGAAAGGCAGTTTAGAGTTATAGAATTAAGCTTTAAAGGGGATACAGCACCATTCTGTAGCACGTCTCAAAGTCACCGCTCCTAGTTCAATAGCAACAGCCAAAGGTTTCTATTTATATCCTTTTACTTTTGAGATACCACCGTCTTCTCCGAAAATGCCCACTGGCTCCGCGTTTTAAATTTTAAAATAGTGAGGAATAGTTTTGGAGCACATCTTTTCAATGGAAGGACTCTGGCCCGTTGCCCTTCGGGACTCCTTCTGCTCGGGAAATGATTTTTGAAATTGAATATTAATGGATAGTACTCTGTGGCACCACTTGTTTGATCCTCCTGGATTTATTGGTTTCGTTGCTAAATTCTACAAAAGCGGGGGGTTAATCCATGCCATGTGTGTGACATGACGGGAAGGAAGCGGTATATTGGTAGTAGCTGCCATTACCAACAAGATTTCTAGTTTTCTCTTTTGTGAGCAAACATATTTTCTGTTGCAGAGCTTTGTGCTATCTGGGATCACATAACAAACAATAAGCTGCCTTCGTTAAGTCGTCCAACTTTCAATCTGTGAAAATAGATTTCTCTCCCTATCAGAACCTCTCTAACTTACCTGCACGCACATGTACATCGCGTGAAATGATGGTGCCAAATTGATTGCGTGCCAAACAGGCATAGACTTGAGCATGCACTTCCTGTCGGTAATCTTCAGCGCGGAATGGTGGGAAAACCAATTTGCCATCTGATGAAATCTGACGTAGTCCAGGTACATCACCAACAGCAGTACCGTCACTTCGAATCCAAATAATCTCAGGCATGGGGTTACCGCTAGCTTTGCATTCAATTTCGGCGCCGGTCGAATTAGAGAAGTCAATACGATTTATGGGTTCATTGAGAAAAACGGGTCCTTTTTGGTCGGCATCTGGTTGGCTCGCCGCATAGGCGGATAGGGTACCTGGAAATAGAAAAACAAATTTGAGTATGGTATTATAGTGTGTATTATGACGGGGAGAAAGTGGTAACTTATTGTTATTATTAAAATAGATAATATAACATCTGCTAAATAAGGAGTATTATTCGTGTTGATTACCGGTTTATTTGATTATTTTTTCTGAAAACAATTGAAAAATCTTGCCAATTAAAATACGCATCAATATAGGTTATTCATCGCAATCCTGCGTGCTTGACGGCTTCGAGTCGGAGCATGGGTGACTGCCACCCTGTTAGTTAACCAATTCACGAATGGGCGAGGAAGGTTGCAGAAGGAGTTTCCTGTAAGAGAGGGAGCTAGAAGTAAGCCTCAATCAATCTGCCTGATCATTGCAATGTCATCCGAGCGCAGTAATTAGAATCAAGGATATCATGGGATAATATCAATTGTTAATATGGTAAGGAATTTAAAATGTTCTTCAGGCAACCAAGCGGTTATTAAGGCTGTGAGCTGAACAGTGGCGCGGTCGAGGGGGTTTGAGAATACCCGGCCTCTCTCCCCATCGGTTCACATGATTTCAGAATGAGTATCATTTGACTCCTGGGTCATAATAATATCCTAGTGAACTGCCGAACGGATATCTTGTCCCAATTGAGTATCTGTGAAGCGGAGGTGACGAACTGTAGATATAGTCAACCGACTAAGCGCAGCGCTGACGTTACTTACGCGTTTTCTTGCAATCGCGTTCAAATCTCATTGAAAGACGGTACGTAATCCGGGTTTTTCTGTCATGAAAGCTAATCAAGATTGATTATGAGAATTACTGCTGGAGTTATTCTTATGGTCAGATATCATACCACAACATACGGGTACTTACATCCGACTTCCTTTCGAACATTGGTTGATATAATATAATGTCCGGGGGTTCTGTCTCCAGAAGGCAGTGCGGCGAAATCATAGATAGGACCAAGTTTGAAATTCCAGTTTTTTCCCCCGACGCCCTTTCTTAAAATGCCTCATATTTCCACTTCTGAGCTATGTTTCAAAGCCGTGCTGGTTTGCCAAGCTTAAAGTTGTTCAAGCTTTTTTGGTTGAGTAGGTCCTGGGGAGTGTTGACGATGTTACAGTCCTTTGCTGGATATGGAGCCGGTATGTTCCGGTACTATCACCTTGCGGTACCACCCCGACTGTAGCGGCAACGATTTAGTATGACTAGTGCAACCTTCTAGGTCATGTCATCCCTCCTTCCTTAAGGAAGGGGTTTTTCATGATCTATACTCTCTACTATTTAAGAAAAACTAGAGCTACAAACTACTATGAAGAAATCTAAACAATCTTTTTGATACTATTTTTTTACCATAAAAGTAAGGCACAATCAACGCTTATCTATGCAATGAACATGAAAGTCGCTAATAAGAATTCTGACAACCGTAACATTGATAGAGCCTCACTGGCCGGTCAAGTTGTTGTATCTTTTGAGTGAATGACTAGCAAATATCGTCATTTCGCACCACCGGCAGTGTCAACTCGAAGCTTATTTCAAGTCCCTTAAACAAGCATACGACGAGTGAAGGCAACGACATCAGAGTGACGCCAAATGCGATAAAATGCAAAATAAATAAAGAAAAATTAAGAAATCCAAAGTTCAAGTAAAACTGAACATAATATACTCAGTTGTGCGTCTGGGGAAAACAGTGGAATTGACGTTCGTACGAGAAATATCGTAGAGCAAGTTAGAGTACAGTACATGTTTTAACATTCCCTGCAAAAAATTGTGCGAATAATCTCATAGGAGTTAAAAGTAACCGTTTGAGTGGAAATTGGATAAGTGATTTTGCACCCGCTTGGGTACAATTGGTCTCCATAGCTCAAACAAATGTGAACAGTCCAGCCCATACAAATTGCTCAGAACTGCCATTGGTAGCATGCTTCTTTGCGACTCATCCCGGGCCCATCCTACACTAATCCCATTTTTTGCAGAGCACTAATGGATAAATATTTGGATAAACATCGAGCCGCGCATACCAAAGGAATGGATTTAAAAGTGGGCAATTTTGTTCGGAGAGATTCACTTTTTCACCATGTTGAAAATATTTTTCGGTGTACGTGTGAGGTCTACGGGGCTGCATACTTTTAGGCACTTGTTTTTTTCCATACAAATTCCAAAAATATGCGTTGTTTTTAGTAAAAATGTATGAGTTTGTGGAATCAGAGTTTCACCACGTTTAGCCTTGGTTGTTAGGGTTGAAATACATACATACGAGTATACATATATTTGAACAGTCAGTAAAGAGAGAATGACGTAAAACTCTCAAAATGTCCGCCAAACACGAAATTGTGAAAACAGTTGTTGCTTTTATATTGGCTAATAATTTATAATTTTAAGTTTTTGTTGTTTTCCTATGTCACGATCAGCTATTTTCAATTGCAAATCTTACTGAAACTTTCACACAATGAAATGTCAAAATGCGACAAATTTTTTGTGTTGCCGAACACCATTCAGTAAAAATTATACACAATTTTTCAAAATTGTATGCTCGCCGAACAAAGCTTATATCTCTCTCGCTTCGTTTATGCCGTTACAATCACTCATTAGGCACATCCAATTCATATACTCCCTGTCCTAGTGGCCGCTGAGTATAAACAAGAACACACATCAAAGCGAAGGTAGCCTGAAGAAAGGAAAAGTTGTTCAAGATATAAAAATTGATGTCTCCTTTGCCAAATGCGGACTTCAAATGAAAAATCACCACCCGCCTCAGCGACAAGTAGCATAAACCGAATGAAGACCGATATATACGTTAAACGTGTCGATGACATTTTCATGACTACTCTCTGTCGTGGCACAATATCATCAAACAGCAACAAAGACAAACGTGACTAGGCAGCTAAGGAGAAGTAGCTAAGTGTAAAAGAGCAAAATGAAAAAAAAAAAAACTAAACACAACAGAAGGAAGCGTGCAAGGCAACAAGATTTTCGTATTAAAGTTGGTACATAGACTACCTACGAATGTGTATATGATAAATTAGTGTGGGCAGAAAAAAAATCTGTGTGTATAGGTATAACTATGGGGTTAAAAATGGTGGAGCAAAAAAATTGAATTGGCGCGATTGAAGTTGAGGTGCCTATTAAATATCAGGTGGAAACACGAAAAAGGAGATATCTTCTTGCCAAAATCGTAACTGACAGCTACTTAAAAACTTCTTATGCTATATAAAGAAGATATCTGCAGTTTACTCAATATGTTGTACAAGTACCAAAGATTAAATCTCAGCGCAAATGATTTGCAAAGATGTTGGCACCGATGCAATATTGGAGCACACATGTATTTTATTTGCTTATTTTAGGAGGGCAGTTTGAAAATTCGGTGACTTCTTAAATAAAATTAAAGTTAGAAGAATTTTGTATTCGGCAGAGCCGAAGGCTTTAATCCATTCGTAAATACGAATAACAATTTTCAAAGTTGGAAAATTGTTCATCCCTAACTATTTAATTGTATGGAGGCTATATGTTATATTAGTCCAAACTCACTGATTTTCACTAACCACATTGCATATGTGATGAGTGCAAAACTCGCCAAACTATACGTTCTTAGCTTTTTAGCCTGAATTTTCAAACTGCCCTCGTACTTGATTTATAAGCACATGTATTGTGACTCGAGAGTCGAGAGGAAAAAACTAACTTGGCAGCACTGGTGACAATTGCCATCAAAACTGTTTACCGGATATTTGGATTTCTTCAATGAAATGCAATTTTCTTCACAGCTATCAGGATAACTGTGTCGCTAAACTGATACAAGAAGATAACACTAGACTTCATGGCGTTCAGCACTCGCAGATTTTTAGTGAAATAAATATTGTGATTACTTATTTATATAAAAGAATCGCAACTCCTTGAAATTTTTTTGTTTGATTAGCATTTACACAATATCTTACTTGTTTTCCTTTATATTGGTGAATATAAAATAATATTAATATTATTGGATTTATATTGGAACGAATTTTCGTCATCCCTTGTCAATTTTGGTTTTGTTCGAATTTCAGAACGAAATCAATCACTGAAGATGGCGGATCGCCGAAACCGGTTTGTTACAAAACCAAAATTGACAAGGGATGACGAAAATTCGTTCCAATATAAATCCAGTATCCACCCTGTCGGAAAAACACAAAACCAAATCAACTCAATTAATATTATTATTAACACGATGCTAGATATTTTCATGCTGGAGAATACGCAAACAGAGCTACAGTAAATGTCATTAGAAGCCAAAAACAATTACCTAATTCTATTGGAATAGTTATAACGTATTAGCGGTAATTAAGTACACACCGCGGGGATAGTAATTAGATAACATGAAAATGTAAATAGTAAAAGCAAAATGCTTCATCTTCATATAGAAGCAATAAGTAATTGAAATATAAAATAAGCACGTCGAATGGAGTATCGAATCGAACAAAATGAGCGCATAAGTGATGCGCAACGGTTTATTCACCCTTTTAATCTAAACTGGAACACACTTTGTTCATCAAATAATGACATCGAACGTCCGAGACCTACAAATCGTATCTAACTGGCTACAAATCAGCGTTTTAACAGCAGAAGAAATGACAATAAAACAGTAGTGCCTGCCTATGATGAGCTGCTGTGTAAACAAAATAAAATGTACATAAAATGAATTCTATTAATTTGAATGACAATAAGAATATACAAAAATGTTAATAAAGTAGGGATTGTAATGAAAGCGAACGGATGTGATACAGACGAATGTTGGAATGCACTGCATCCGCTATTGTACATATTTGAATGGCAGGAGATAATTAAATTTTATATAGCATTTCAAATTTGGATTATACAATATATGTACGTTTTAGATTTAACAAGTTTCAAGCATAAATTGCTGTTTGTATTTATCATGGGTTCTAGTTTTTTTAAAACAAAATCGAAAACATCGATGGAAGTACTCCCGGCATCATGAATATATGATTTGTTCCCCTTTCACGACTTCTTAATAAGGGATGCAAAACTGAATATGGCACATATTCTAGGATCGTTGTTGAAGACAAAGGACTATAGTATACTGTTCCCAAGATAAAGATATAGGATTGACTCGTATGTAATCAGTTCTATCTACTCAATAGCGGACAACTATCTCTACTACCTCGCAATTACCCAGACGTTGACTAGGAAACATCCAGTTAGACGGATTAAGACAAGACTAATTTAACAAGTTTTGAATTTGCTAGTTTCTAATTTTTTTGTTACATGTTTATTTAATTTTTATTTTTGTTTTTTTTTTTTGTTTGAAAAATTTTGTATTGATATACAGGTAAAATCGATTTATCTAACCTTTATGTTTTTTAATAAAATATTTTTTTTAATTACTTATTTTTATTTATTTTATTACGTTTTTAAATTTGGTTTTATAATTATAAATTTTTTGTCTTTTATGAATTTTTGGTATAGTTTCCTATTTGTTTTTGTTTTACAGTTATTTGTATTTTTATTTGTTTTTTGAGTTATCCTATAACTATTTTTTTTTTATATTCTGTTGTATCTATTTTTATTTGAATTATTTTATTGTTTTGTTTTTAATATCTGTTTTACTTTTTTAATTTTATTTTTGTAATTGTTTTTTTTATGAAAGTTTTTATATTTTTAACAGCCACTTATTGCACTTATTTCTGTTCTATAATATGTATATGTTATTTTTATTTCAATATTTTTTGTTAATATTTAATTTTGCAAATTAATGTGTAATAAATTTTCTCGGTGCTTGTTTTCTTAAATTTTTTTTCTATTTGTTTCTTTTAATTAAATATTTTTCATTTGATTTGTTTTCTTTTTTTTTAATTGTATATTTTCAATTAATTTTCTTAACTTTATATATATTTTTATCAGTTTAACTACAATAAGCAAAATGGCTACTACTAATTATGATACGTTCATTATGTTCATATTTAGATTAGTAATTAATGTGAGGGCTCTCAATTAGTGTACCGAAATTCATATTCCCAAATTAAAAACAAGATCTAGCAAATTCGTAAGTGTTGCTTTTTCGCTCAACGCTCATTATGTCATTGACGCTTAATTGGTGTCAATCTATTAAGGCTAATTATTAATTTATCATATTAGTATGCAAGTGTACAAGATATACCACAATTTTATATCATGTATACATCAAAGTTTTTGATAAGTGTCCACTAGAATTTTAAATACATAGAAATTTAATGTTTTCAACAATAAAAAGCAACAAAGTGATTTGGGGGAAACAATTTGTGGAAAACCGTAAATATTTCGACACAAACTTGGTGACGCCAAAATAATTTTTTTAGTTTTGCAAGCAAAAAAAGTTTTATGCCACGTACTCGTATGCTACGTGATCATAAGAGAATACTGAAGATTGCTGAAATGCAAGTATTGTTTGCATAGGAATTCCGCTTGAGGGTGTTTGTAAAATTTATTTCCTAAATACATAATCGT
The DNA here is from genome assembly GCA_949987695.1 of Merzomyia westermanni. Taxonomy (NCBI): domain Eukaryota; kingdom Metazoa; phylum Arthropoda; class Insecta; order Diptera; family Tephritidae; genus Merzomyia; species Merzomyia westermanni. The sequence goes on along the minus strand of OX465293.1, from coordinate 3,706,280 downwards.
TTTGGAATGTAATTGATATTATATTCATTAAAAAAAGAGATTTTTTTGTAAAACAGGGGCCGAATTACGTTATACCTTCCGTGATCGAAAGCGAATTTTTAAATCTTAATTGAGCTAAGCCCGTAATTCGGTTTGACGTCATACGTGAGGAATTGGCTGAAAGTACCGGTCGGTTCAATTATCCATCATAAATTTTTTTTAAAGTTTTTAAGTTTCGAAGTTATTGTGACTTAAAAAACAGTTTACGATCACGGAACGTATGTCGTAATACCACCCCAGAGTTGAATAGCCTAGGCATGATATTATTTTAAAAAGATACCCAGTAATATGAAAATTCTTAAATGGAAGTAAATATGTTTATATGTATCCGCAGATTTATACGCATCAAACTAATCACTCCGAGTCTCACACATCATACCCACAATCGCTGTAAGACTCAAAAACACCTGCTGCTCTTTGCCGTATACATACCTGAACCGGCCAAGCAGCTGACACGGCCAAACAAATCACTTTTGAAATTAAATGCCAAGGCAGTGCAACCTCGAAAAGAAAAGAACAGGTAAACAAATAAAATTTGGCTATGGCCAAAGCAACCAATCGGGATAGTCAGTGGATTTTTTTCTTGTAAAAGTAAAATAAAACGAAATAAAAAGAAAAACAATCGAAAACAACGAAAAGGTGCTGCTCAAAGATATCAATGCGCAAGCAATGCCTTGCGTTGAAAGTCCTAAAAGTAGCGGCAGCTGCAAAAGTTAAGCAGAGTCTACACTATGACTTTTGGGCATTGAACCGGTTTTGGTGGAAATCTGTTTGTAACCTGACAGAGAACAAAATAAAGCAAAAGTATTTAGGAAAGTAAACAAGTGTGCTTTTTCCAAAATAAAGACTTGCAAAAAGCCAAATTTTCTGGCTAGGCTCTATCAGTTAAACGAGAAATTAAAGATTTGTGTACTATTTTCGACTCCAAGCTCACACTAGTAGAGGCTGCAACGGGCTTAGTTACTCAATGACCGTCAACTATCAGAAATCGTTTCTGGTTATGCAGTTTTTGTCAGCGAATATCATATGCTAGACTAAGACGGCCCAACTAACAGGTCGTGGCATTAGCCTAGGCGACTTTTATTTGTTTTCTGGAATTTTAACAGTACACCCATTTCTCAGTGTGCTTTTGACATTACAACTATAAATTACAAAAAAAAAATACATGGGAAATGTATAGCAATCGAATCGCTACGACCTTATAAATAGTTGCGCCATGCTAGACTACTAAATTGTCTTAAAAGCTTTGCAGCAACAGGCAAAGTAATCAAATTTGAAGTTTCATCGGAACTACCCCAATTCAACATAGCCACACCTTCACGAAGGTAACAACAAAATTCATTGATTGATAATGGAACTCTATTTTAGGATATTTTCTAGTGTAGTGGAAAAAAAAACTGTAAAAATTGACAGGTACCTACTTACTGAAAGCGAGTTAAAGAGGCAGAGTACACAAGCCCAGCACAAGGGAGTGCACAATACATATGTACAATGAAATTCACTTAACAAAATGTGTACACAAATTGCCCAAAAAATTGTAAATACATTAAGAAAACAAAATAAGGTAAGAAAAAAAGGCCTAGAAATCAAAGAACGACTCAATTCATTGTATATATTTTGATCACTTATAAATAGAAAGAAAAAAACACAGAATATGTACCCGATTCGAATGGGTTTCGCCATTACTCACATTCGATCATAACCAGGTAGTCGGTAAACGTGCAATTAAGAAGGTCAAAGTGTCAAGAAGTACTAAACACCGATTAACCAAGGTCTAGATGCATTCCTTAGACATTTACGAAATTGTTAAATCCACTTATATATAAATCCCACATCCACTTTCGGCTTAGTTATATTAAAATATTATTAAAAAATAGGCAAAAGTTCACGGTGAACCGAGTAATCGAGAGTAATTAATCGATAAGTCGACAGTTTACGACTACTCGAATATTGCAAAACGAATAACTGTAGTCGACTACTGGCATATCCAAATAACTCGTTTAATCGATAACCCGATAAGTGCGAGCGCTAATAACAATGATACATTCCTGTATATGAATTCTCAAAAAAAAAACCAAGCGCATATGCGCGGCTTGTGGAATGTAGCGTAAACTGAACAATTTAACGTGGGTGTTTCGATATCGAATATGTGCAAAATCAAAAGAAAATAAATTCAAAATCCAGAGAACTTTGGATTGGCAGTTGAAAGATGAGCAGATGTTCAGCAGCTGCACACTATCAATTTAACTGTTGCTTCTATTTTTACTTTCTGGAGTGAAGACTACTTGTAGCAAGCTATGAGACAACATAAAAGTATTGCGTGATTTTTTCGAAATTTTTGCAGACCATTCAATGTTTCACAATAATTGGATTGTGAGCGAGTATGCGAGTAAGTTCGGCGGCATACTGCTTCCATATGTACATGCAAATATTTTTAATTCTTTTTAATTTCAGAATGGAAGGGCATCGAAATAAAATGAAATAAAAAGAAAAAATGGGGAAAACTGTAAGGGCAAAGCTTAGCAGTTGATGAGATTTTAAGCCTTTTTTAGCCACAGATACAGCGACTTTTTTGCCACGCAAGCTAATGGTTATTATGTTGCTTAACGATTTTTTGTTTGCTTTTACAATTACAAAATCACAACTGTTGTATATAAGTATGTACCATATTTTTTGATGTTCCGCTTAACCGAAACTTGATGGATAATGGGCATTTGAATAAGCCAAACCAACCATTTGTAATCGATCAAGAAAGAATAAAATAGGCGCCAAACGTTAAACTATGCTGTCTATATATTTATTGAGTTGTTGAAATATTCTATGCATTTCTCAAAAATTCACTCTGTAATGGAGAGTTGGAAACAGAAATAAGCTGACTTCACATTATATTCGAAAATTTAAAAACTCCATTCGCCAAAAATGTGTGTCGAGTACCGGCATAGTTTACATAAATAATTTGCTTTTTGTATCCAAATTAACAAATTCCGCGCCACTTTAAATGTTTAGTGGGAGTCATCATCAACACCAGTGTGCCAACATGATTTTCATCTTATACAATTCTATTTACATTATTCAAGTGGCACCCACTCATGCTAACAGCCATAGTTCTTTTCGCATATTTTACTACCCAGCTGTACTGGAACTTCGACCTAAAGACTGGAATGTTCGTGAGCCTAAAATAAAACTTTTTGTTCTTGGTTTGGCCAAAACTGAAGTTTTCTAAAATAGTTAATTTTGATTAAGAATTGTGTCAGGAACAGTGAAAATGAGACCCGACTACTGGAGTAATTTTTTTTCCTACCTTTGGTATTAAAAAAAGTACGATCGATTTCATCACTCTGGTGCTATGAACTGGCACTCTCTGATTCGCAGTGAATTTTGCTTTATAGATAACCAGTTCTCCTTTTTTTAATTTTTACATTAAAGAAATATCATAAGTGAGCGTAGCACATGTTACATATTACTAAGTATTTATTTATAACGATTAGTTTGCACTCTTTCGCCGGGCAAGCTTGTTTATATAATGATTTGTATAATGATTTGTATGTTGTTGTTGTTGTTGTTAACAGTGCTTCGCCCTGCCCCAGATTGGACAGGGTTACACTGAAATAACAGCCCTTGGCAGGGTGAAAAAACCCGGGTCATTCCGGTGCGATAGAACCGGCTGTTGTGGGAATGTGAGATATGGGTATTGCGTTTGAATTCGATTTCAATTGTGATTTGTTCACTCAGTTAGTGCGTTCGCAAATCTCAATAGCTAGAATATATAGATATAGCTTGCTTTACACACATTTTCGTAGCAACAACGAGCAGCATGAATAAATTCAATTTATAATTTATTGCTATTTTATTAAATAATTTAACAATTTAAGTGAAGCGGTTTGTGAACTTGCAAAAAGTGGCCTGAATTGCACACTGGTTTGAATTGAGGGATCTTGGTCTAGGTTAGGTACTAATTGCTCTTATCATTTCCACTAGAGTCTGGTCTACTTAAAGTATCATCATCTTCAATTCACAGCGCTTAAGTTGTATGTCTTTAATTCGCTGCACTATGCGTATGGCTGCTTAAAGCTTGTACGGATAAGAGTGTAATTTTCTCCGATACACGCCTTTTGCGTAACAGGAAACTTAGGTCTCAAAATGGAAGAGCTCTGTCAAAGTTAAAAAAAAAAAATTATGGATTTTTTCTTACTTCTTTCTTTAAATAGTCAGCTAACCGCCTGGGCGATTTTGACCGTCCAACATAGCTCGCCAGTCGTTTCTTCGTTGCGCCAACTGGCGCCAATTGGAAACACCGCGGGATCGCAATTTTTTTCTTACTATTGCATGTAAATTACTAATTTTACGAAATATGATCTAACTATTATACACTTCTGCAGAATAACAGGAAAATTTTTTTACATATGACTACGAATTGCCAGACTTTTTAAAACTACGTACATAAATTTTCACTTACAGAGTTGGTCCAGAAATGTTAGTTCACTTTATTGAACGAACTAATGAACTAGTTCAATCAAACGATTTATTTATTTATTTATTTATTACGGTCTAAAAAGCACAAGCTTTTATACAGACTAATTAAAAATAGAAAACAATTCCAGTTTAAATTTATATAAACTGTTTTTAAAATTAAGAACGTTGCTGTATCGATTTGCTAGCTGTACAGCTCTGGCTACTGGTCCATTCATTGCATAATTGGTTCTATGAGTAACCTCGATAAACAACCTATTATGTCGTAACTCGCGCGAAGGGATATAGTAGATGAATAGATTTAACAGTTCAGCACAGTTGACATTACCATTAATTACATTATAAGCTAACATGAGTGAGATACAAGTTCTCCTTTCACACAAAGCCTGGAGGCCGAGTAGTTTACGCCTGCTGTCATAGGATGGAAGGCCATTGGGCCAATTAAGCATATGTAGAGCGATTCTACTAAATAATTTCTGAATTCTTTCAATTTTATATGAACTCCCTTCATAAAATGGGTTCCATATTATCGAGCAATATTCCAGACGAGTTCGTACCAAAGCGGTAAAAAGTGCTTTCAGCGTCATTGGATCCTCAAAGTCTCCAGAATTACGTCTTATAAATCCAACCATTGCAAATCCCTTCGAAGCTATAAAGTCAATGTGACGAGAAAATGAGAGTTTGGTGTCGAAAATGACACCCAGGTCTTTAATCTCATATGAACGACTTAAAGGTTCGGCATTTAAATTGTAATTGAAAATCGTTGTAGTTGACTTTTTCGAATATGAAACAACGCAGCACTTATTTACATTCAAAAACAAATTATTGTCAATACACCATTCAGCAAAAGAATCAAGGTCTGATTGTAAATTGGCACAGTCGGAAATATTACGGACTGTTAAGAACAATTTGACATCATCTGCAAACATTAGGCATTTGGCGAAGTTGAAACAATTAGGCAAATCATTAATAAAAATCAGAAATAATAAAGGGCCGCTATGGGTTCCCTGCGGAATTCCCGACCAAGCGTCGATATATAAGGATGACTTTACGTCTCCAATTGAAACAAATAGCCTCCTATTCGATAAGAAACTAGAGAAAAACCTCAATAAGTTACCTTTGATTCCATACATCTCCAGCTTACGCAGTAGTATCCTGTGATCAACTTTATCAAATGCTTTCGAGAAGTCAGTGTAAATGACATCAAGTTGCGCATATGTCTCAAATGCATCGATAATCATGTTGGTCAATAAAGCTAAGTTGGTAGAAGTGGATTTCCCAGGGGAAAAACCATGCTGGCAGTCAACAATGGCCTTACCTATGTGATCGAATAATTTGCGTTGGATTATGTCATCAAATATCTTTGCCAGAGTTCCCTGTTTAACTATGGGTCTATAGTTGCAGACATCGTTGCGGTCACCAGACTTATATATGGGATTAATTGAACAAAGCTTCCACGAATCTAAGAAAATTCCACAGGTCAGACATTCTTGAAAAAGAAGTGACAGGGGCTCCGCCACAGCATTTGAGCAAATTTTAAAAAACATAGGACAGAATCCCTCCGTATCAGATTTTGTACTGTTTGTCAGTTTTGAGATTGACAGAAGCACATCATCGGTCGTAATAGCGAAGGAAGAGATAGATAAAGCAGGCGCAGAAAGGTGGGCAGAACCTTGTGGGGATGTAGATTTTAGATACACTTTTTGAAAGAGTTTGGCAAACAGGTTGCATGCACCTTGCGTGTTGCTGGATACTTCACCATCATATTCCATACTAGTCGGAAAACCGTTAGTTTTCCTCTTAGAATTTATGACAGACCAAAAACAGGATGGGTTTGATTTCAAGTTAGACTCTATTTTGAGCATATAGTTCTTATAAAGAAACTTATTAAGGCAATCAAATGTTTTCTTAAGTCTACTATAGATAAGACGATCAGTTTCATCATTGCTCTTTTTATGTTTCTTAAACGCTTTATTTTTAGAGTTCTTGAGGCTACTCAGCTTCGCATTAAACCACGGCGGCTTATTACTAGGAACCGATCTCTTTAAAGGTACAAAATTTGAGATTGATGATAAGAGTTTTTGACGCAAATTTGCGTAAGAGGCTTCTGGGCTATTAGCTGCACCCAAGAATGACCAGTCTACAGCTAATAAAAACTCATTCATGGCTATAGTGTCAGCCCTGGAATAATTGTATGCGAACGAGGGTTCCGCTGGTTTCTTATCGAAATTATAGTACTCGAACTTGACAATCAAGGCGTTGTGATGAAGACTATTTTCCAGAATTGGAGACGAGCATTCAAGGCATGACAATCTGAGATCATCGGATGCAAAAATTAGGTCTAGGAATCTACCGTTACTGTTAGGATAATAGTTGCATTGTGTAAGACCATGTGAGAACAGGGTGCTTACAACTAGCATATCGATATCGGTTTTAATATTGGATGGAGCATTGCAATCGTTCAACCAAGAGATATTACTTAAATTAAAGTCTCCTAAGTATACAATCTCAGATATATTAATATTACCAATGACAGATGTCAAATTATCCATATGTCTCTGATAGATTGTGATGTCGCTGCTTGGTGGAATATAAGACAATAGGAAAATTATTGTTTTATTACCAGCAAACTCTACGCTCACACAAATCTGCTCTATATCACCATTGTTATAGTTAATATTGATGGATTTACTACATAGATCAGCCCTCACAGCAAGCAGTACACCACCACCTCTCTCGAGACCAGTTGCAGATGGGCAACGATCATTTCGAAATACATGATAGTAACTGTCGAAGAATTCATTAGTCGAAAAATTATCATTTAACCAAGTTTCAGTAAGAGCTATAATATCATACTCATGAGAAATAATATTACAGTAAAACATAGATGATTTGGTGCGCATACCACTGACGTTTTGATAATACATAGTATAGATCGATCTTGATACATTAGTGAGACGAGGAATATATAAGTCCTCGGTTGAAGGCAAACTAACATAATTCAGCTGAGCTAGGGTTGTGACTTCGGATTCCCTGGCTGTTGAAAAAAACGGAATGGGCGCACAGTTACTTTGTCGGGCCAGACCTCCGGCATCATGCACTTATCAAGTAGATTTGGAGGAATACCTAATTTGAAGCTTACACGGTATAGAGAGTCGAGTGCTGCATCCTTTTTAACAAGAATGTGGCACTCAAGAAGTTGCTTACAGATACCTGTCTGCGTCTCGACATAAGCCAAGATGTCTTTGGATGTGACACTTGGTTTGAATGATGAAACATGCAACCATTTCAATTGGGATGCAACAGCGAGTTCCGCGTTAGTATTACATCCAGTAACTCTTGTATTATTTATCTTACGGCCTTTTTTGCGTAAACCAGTTATATTAGCACTCCCCGTTGATGATTTGCCAAAATCTCCTACGTCGGAATCATTGGAGTTAAGTCCTTTATTGCGTTGACTAGGTTTATTAGTTTTCTTCAATGTAGCTGATTTTCCAACATCTCCTACGTCAGATACATTAGAGTTAGCGACAGGGGCACTATCCATTGCTATTTATTTCATTACTTCTTTACTTCAAAAAACTACCCAAACCTAGTTTAAATGATAAATTGGGTTCAAGTCTCACCGAAATTTGCTTTCATAAATATTTCAATGGAAATCAAATTAATACCACATTTGCCGCTGTGCCATATGGTTCCTCAAATAACAACACTACATAAATGCAAACACTTTCATGCTTCGTCAAACTAATCCCACGACGATAAATGTATAGTTAATAGTTGTACTTATTGCTTTTTATGGCGGGGTATGAAAGATGTGTGGTGTGACAGGAAAAAGAGATTTGCATACTATTACACAAATACGCCGACGACGTTGACATAAAAAATTAAATACAACAACAAACACTGGAACAGCTAGTGCCAACAGCGAAGATAGGATTAGGTACCTTCTTCGGCAGCTAAATTGCATTTATATTAAGTTACTAACAAATACCGCGCATAAACTAAAAATGCATGTACGAGGTGTGTTCAAAACGTATCGCGAATTTTGAATTTTCGCTGGTTACGTATATTCGAATTTTTTGTGGCGTTATGTTGGTACTCATGTCTCTCACTTATGCCGACAAGCTCGGCCATTTTGAATGTTCAGTTAATTGTTGACAGCTGTTTTGCTTGCACGTGTTTTGGATCGTCTTCGATTTTTACCTATTCAAAAAAATGGATCAAAGAACCTGTATCTAATTTTGTGTGAAAAACGAAATTAAGTGCGCGGATGCATTCCCAGAAGCTACCTTGGACCGAAGCAACGTTTATCGATGGTACAAAATGTTCTCAGAAGGCCGAGAAGATGTGCAAAGAAGAACAAAAATTGGCTTTTGCACCACGATAACGCGCGACTTTTTGGCCAAAAACAACACACTACTGATGCCGCAGCCACCGTATTCCCCAGATCTGGCCCCCTGTGACTTTTTCTTGTTCCCTAAACTGAAGAGGCCCATGAAAGGACGACGTTACGCTTCTCTTGACGAGATAAAGACGGCATCGACGGAGGAGCTGAACAAGATACAAAAAAATGATTTTTTGAAGTGCTTCGAAGATTGGAAAAACCGTTGGCACAAGTGTATAATATCTCATGGGGATTACTTTGAAGGGGACAAAATAGATACTCATGAATAAATAAATAATTTTTGAAAAAACACAAAATTCGCGATACATTTTAAAAACACCTCGTATGTAGGTGTCTTGTTGTGCATTAGAAATGTATGCTTGCTGAATTGCCTACGACAACGCTGTCGTCGATGCAAGCGCAACCCACATGTGACCTTATCTGACGCCCGCATACAGCGGCAGACGTTTGCTTTTATTTTGTTTACATTTTTCATGTTTTAATGTTTCTTGATTTTGAATAGCTTTAGCATTCGTTGCACATGAAGATTCATTCCAATTTAAAGTCAAATACCCTATACAAATCCCAAGCATTTGTGAGTGGTGTTTCTGGCGTATTAGACTCATAACTTTAACGATGCAGTTTACATGCTTTACATAGTTTGATAATAAAATATAGAAACAATTTTGAAATTAATTCCACTTCTGATCTATTGTAATCATGACATTTTTCTTTTGCAAGCTTTGTTATCCATTTGAGAGCGCAGTTACATTGAATTAGCGATAAATGATGCTGTGCTGTTAACACTTCAATATTGTGACGAATTGGATGATTCCTTGATTATCAATCCTAGGTTTGATCACTATAAAGTCAAATAAACACACGCACAGATATTGTAACTAATAGCTAGTTTTATTTACTAGTAATACTTCGCAGTAGTTCACTGAACAACACTTGAAAATAAACTGATCAACCTGCCTTGTTTGGTCACTGTCTTGCCCCCGCACCGAGAACTTTGTTGGTTGTTCCCTCTTCTTGTTCTCGAAGGGTCGGTGTTATTTATTGACATCTCCTCTTTGCCTTGTATTCGCAAACATTCGCGCGACTCTCTTCCTCTTCCTTGGTATACGCTTGCATGCATAAGCGTAGCCATCGTTATCTCTGTTGCGTTTAACTAGTGGTGGGAGTGTTATTGAGTTAGCGATGGTACATGCTTGAGAATAATCGCCACAATATGGTAGCAACCGCAATGTCATTTTTGACACTTCCCTCGCGTACATAGCCGTATTCGCTCCGTTTGTTTTTCTAGCTACGACTGCGGTTTTGGTGCGCTTGCACGCTGTCATGCTTCAGTAGTCGTTTGCTAGCTGAGTGTTATATTTTTTAAATTTGTCGAGGTGTTGGTTATGCACTATGAGTGTTAGCGTTTGCTTTCAACCGGTTTAGTGTTATTGTGATCTCTTGATTGCATATTTTTATATTTATCACTTTCATTGTGAAACCGGCACCAATACTTTATGTTAATTTTATTTGGTTTGTTTTCACGGTTTTTTTCTTTTACAAGCTGTGGTTAGACATTTTAAGCATTAATTTCAATGCTATCAGAAATTTTTAATGTTGAATGTGAGGGTCCAGATCGAGTTTTAAATTCGTTTTTAAGACAAATAGGTGTTGTACAGCCTAGGGGTTTAGAGTTTCCAGTTCTAAAAGTAGTATGTCCACTTTCAGGACGAATCGAGGTAAGCCATGGCATAATAAACCAATAGAGCCTCCGTTTCTATTCTCGTTTCAGTGGTTTTTATACAACCAATCCGATTTACATTCATTCTAGGGAATTACGATGTAGCACCAATAATCAATTGCATTGTTTCTCGTAAGATTTGTTGAGTCAGCTGTTTAAAAGGTTATCGAAAATGCACCAATAACTTTAGCTTAAAATATCCATGTTTCCTATCAATTAATTTATTCTATGGCTTTGAGTGCTTTTAACAACTTAACGACGATTGGATACTATCTAATCAAGCGTTAAACAAGTTTTCAAAAAAGAAAAATATCTAAATATGGCGTTTACAGGTATTCTTCAATTGCATCAGCTGTTAGTCATAACCAATAAAAACAACCATATCTCTACTGTTTAAAAAAAAAACTCTAATTGTTTTAAATGACGCAAAAACTATAAGTAAAACCTCGCCAAGTACAAGTTTAATACTGATATGCTGAATTATTAGCCAAATCATAAAAGTAACAACAAAGTGCTAACTGTGCACACACCGCTGCGTACACAAGTGCTGACGGATATGCTAATATCGCCACAAATATCATACTTTATAACTTCTGGCATGCCATCAATCGCCTTATCAATCTTTCTTACCTTTTTGCTTCCTTTGTTTATTATGACTGACTTTACGGCTTGTAAATTAGCATTATGTTGACTAATACGATAAAAGTCATCAAATAACTATTTGTTCAACAATGATTTTATATGCTTTGAGCCTAACTAGGAAAACTTTATGTGGTCGTTTCCTTCCGTTTCCCCTGATAAAATGCCCACATTTTTGGTTTTCTTTGCCTTTGTATTTGAAAGAATTATTTTTAGGTAGCTACCAAGTGCACTTTCGTTGGTTTATTTTATGCTTGATAATTATATATGTTCGTTGCCTGGTTGCCCGGTGTAGGCGTGCGCGGAGGTGTGTTTCATACCGTTGGTGTTACGCGTGTGTTGTAGTTTTGGTTAGTCACGCATTGTATGAAAAATGTCACGAAGGTTTAAGTGAAGGGGTGGTATAAGTAAAAAAAAACGTTATGTTCGATTTACTACAATAGATACATGTTGTTGTTGTTGTTGTTGTTAACATTGCTTCGCCCTGCCCAATGGGCTTTATCACTCTAAATTGTCATCAGGCTCTTCTAACGGAAGTCCGAGGAAATGCGCAGTTTCCACAGGTTTGGACCAGAGTGATGTAGGTGTTAGAAGAGTAGGTTCGACTTAACAGGAGAAGAGATGTTTGGTATCATTTGGGGACATACCACATGCAGGGCATGTGTTTGGTATGTTGGGGTTCAGTCTGGATAAGGAAGAGTTTAACCTATTACAATATCCAGAGCGAAGTTGTGCTAGCATTGAGCAATTTTTCCCCTTGATGGAGGTGAGACTCAGATGACATAAGCAGACATCCCGTAGCAGTTCTGATGGCGGTGTTTTGGCAGACTTGCAATTTCCTCTAATTGGTGTCAGCAAGGTTGGGCGACCATATGGGCGCAGCGTAGTCAATAACCGGTCGGCCAATATCCTTATATGTAGCAAGCAATGTTTCTTTGTCTTTCCCCCAAGTACTGCCGGCCAGTGACTTGACAACACATACATAACTATGTACATATATACCCACAGTATCATTTATTTTAATAGCAGTGAGCAGCTAGATGGTCATCTATTAAACGTTTATGGTCGATTGTTTCCGGACATTTCTTGAAACATCCGATAAAATTTTGTTTTCCCTGTTTCGCCGGCTTCCTAATAAAGGGTGTTTTTTTTAGGGGTATAGAACTTCGAATTGAAATAAAACACAAGACAACCGTTTTAAGGTCCATCAATTTGGCTTTATTGGAAGGATAATTTTATGCCATTAATGTTTAAATATGATTTCGGGCATGTGGCCGCCGCGGCTGGCTCGAATAAAGCCAATTCTACAGGTCCAATTTTCAACCACTTTTTCGAGCATATGGGGCCGTATGTCGGCAATAACGCCACGAATGTTGGCTTCCAATTCCCCTAACGTTTCTGGTTTGTTGGTGTAGACGAGCGACTTCACATATCCCCAAAGAAAATAATCCAATGGTGTCAAATCACACGACCTTGGTGGCCAATTGACAGGTCCATTCCGCGAAATTATGCGCTCATCGAATGTTTCCTTCAATAAATCGATTGTGACGTGCGCTGTGTGGCATGTAGCGTCGTCTTGTTGGAACCACAACTCATCCACATTCATGCCATCCAATTCGGGAACAAAATAGTCGGTTATCATGGCTCTATACCGGTCTCCATTAACGGTAGCTGCCTCTCCAGCATTATTGCGGAAGAAGTATGGCCCAATGACTCCACCAGCCCATAGAGCACACCAAACAGTCAGTTTTTGTGGATGTAATGGCGTTTCAAGGGTCTCATGTGGATTCTCTTCACTCCAAATGCGGCAATTTTGCTTGTTGACGTAGCCATTCAACCAAAAATGAGCCTCATCACTGAACAAAATTTTGCGATGAAAATCAGCATCGAAATCAATCTTATTTTCGGCCCATACACCAAAATCACGACGCATTGCATGGTCTCGCGGCTTTAATTCTTGCACAAGCTGGATCTTGTAAGGTCGCAAGCCAAGATCTTTGCGCAAAATCTTCCATAAAGTTGATGGACAAAGCTCCAATTGCTGTGCACGGTGGCGAATCGATGCATTCGGGTCCTCTTCAACACTTTGCTCTACAGCGGCAATTGTTTCTTCGGTGCGCACTGTTCGACGTCTCTGCGGATGCGTATTATCACATAGAGTAAACGTAGTGCGAAAACGATCCATGGTTAACCGAATTAATTGCTCTGATGGACGATTATGTCGACCATAAAATGGACGGAGCTCACGGTAAACTTCGCGAACTGAACCATTATTTTCGAAATAAATTTGCACGATTTGCAAGCGTTGTTCTTTTGTCAACCTGTTCATGATGAAATGGCAAACCAAACTGAACATAAATGACATTAGAGTTGCCAGATTTGACCACAAAATGCCAGTTTTATCTCTATTCGAAAAACAAACCTGTAAAAAAAACACCCTGTATTATGTGGCGAAATGCTTGGTTTGAACGTTACTGTCGGTATATATGTAAAAAAAACATTCCCACCTGGTTACATTAATCATCACATCGGCTTCATTATGCCAAAACTTAGTTTCGACTTTTGGTACACTATAAAACAATGTATTCTTTTATAATTTGATTGCTTTAGGAACTTGATAGAGTTTTGGGGAGACTTAAAGCCGGGTTCTTCACGTAGGTTGGACTCTTAACTGAGTATTATTTTACAGAAATTTTTCGGTATTCTGCCAATTAGGAAAAGGCCCTTAACTTAATTGTAAAATCTAAATATGGCTGTAACTTAGAATGGTTCCCAAATCACTCGAGCTCAAAATTACCCAATTTCCATTCCTGCTGTCCAATGTTTTGCTACATTATACCGACAAAGTAAAAAACTTAAATTTTTTGCAGTGTATGTGACTTGCGTGCTTTTTTTTTTTTTTTACCAGTGGCCATGTTCATCCAAAGGGGCAGGTTTGCTTTCAATAGTTCGAGGGCAAACTGATACTTAGATTTACATTATCACACGCAACTTTCATTCTCACTTAGTCATTATTCATTTTAACATATTTACATATTTGAAAAACTGCCACAACAACCCCAACAATATACTCTCCCCGAAAAGTTCTACACAAATTAGTTACACTACGTGACAGTAAAGTATGTTTCAGATATCCCAGGTTGAGTGGAAAGTCACCCTATTCCAAAACATTTTTAAACAAGGCTTTATCTCAGAATTTTTTTCAACATCGCCCCTACTCAGCATTTAATTCAAAAACGTCCTATCTGAAATGAAAAAATATGAATATCTCCTTTTTAGTGGCGTCAAAATCTGTGTAAAATAACCAGAAAAAAATGTTGGGTTAATATATGCCTATCCCTATGGGAAACGGGGTTTTTGGTGCCTAACTTCAGGTTAGGAAATTATTGGAAATTCTGAGTATGCAGTAGGGAATAGGAATGAAAGAGAAAATTTGAGCTGCAGAGGAGGTATAGAAAATAATAGCTTACAAAGGAGGTAAAGGAAGAGATAGATGGCATAAACAAAAGGTACATGTAGACAAGAAAATTTTCGGGGCAGAACAGCGCCCGTTATTTATAAGATTTGTAGTACTTCTTTCTGTTTTTTAAGTTTTTTAAGAATTTTCTTCTTTTATTACAATTTTTACACATGTACAAAGAAATGTCCAAATTTCTTGGCTGTTTTCTTGACAAGCATTTAACCCTTAACTACTCAGATTCATAACAGAGTGATACAATAAATTTAGTAGGCTCATTCTCATTCCAGTAAACCCAACGGTGCAATAGTGTGTCACTTTAGCGGGAAACATATATGTATGTATGTGAGTGAATTCAAAACATACGTGGGGAGCTTAAACGTATTCAGCTAAATGAGTGCAAATACCACTTGTGCCTATTTCTCACTGCCAGGTACCAGTAGCTTTCTTTCTTCCGCCACAGCTTGATCACCCCTAATGAACGTATTTGTTCAAAAAAGTAACTAAGTAGCTCCAAAAACTCGCCTATATACATTTAAGTATACATATATGATATGGAAAAAGCTGCGCGAAAGCGAAAAAGGTTGTTCTTGCCCACCACTACCTAATAAATACGAGATGCGAATGCCAAGACAGATGGGAAACGGAGTGATAAAACAGGGAACTGGAAAACTACAACACATATCTAGCAGTATACATCTTTACGTGCAACTCAAATCAACCTTTTTCATGTTGAACCCACCCGGGGCAGAGTGATGTGTATTTATTTAGGGTGAAAAGTGTAACTTGACGGACAAAACTAAAAAGAAGCAAAACGAAAAGGAAAAACCTGAAAGGATGAGTGAAAAACTGAATACATAACAGACAAACTCAAATCATTGAACGGCGTATGAGAGTGCACATAAAAGGAAGCGTATATCTTGTGTCAAGGATACCACCACCCGTAGAGATGTCAGTTTAAATCAGCACTCCTGTGTAGTAGGTGAAAAGTGTTGGAAAATGCGTAGCTTTGTACATATGAAGTGTGAATGAGTTTAAAATGAAAATATGTGGGCCATGTTGCCACATTTCAACTTGTAGATGAATTTCAGTTATGTCTATTCACATTCATTCTTTTAGTAATTCGAGAAGAATGCCACAAGGCAATTTCAAAAGTCCTTTCGCTGAAAACTAAAAAACGGAAATTCTACAGATAGCAATCAATGTCTTTCCAATACAGCTGGGTCTGCGGACCAACATGACTCGAATTTAACACGATGCATGAATGGAAGCCTTACAACAAAACACGTATTGGAATATTCATTCAGTAAATAACCAATCAAATTTCTCTAAAGTTACTGGGTGTTATACCGATATTAAATGTATATACAAGAGGGCATCAACTAGGGTAGGTCAATTTATTACTGCCATTTACTTCGGAGCTTTTACCAAACTACAAATCGTCCGCTGATTGGAAGATCCCATATAAGAATATTTTGAAGAGTGGGCTTTCTCAGAATTTGATTCAAAAACGCCCTATCTCAGCTAAAAATGTATTGAATTTACATTGAGATAGGAAGTTTGTCAAACGGATTTCTGAGTCACCGCGTTTTTGCATTTAATTCTGAGGTGGGGTGATTAAAAAAAATATCTAATATGGAGCGTTCTTCTTCCTGATATATGGTGTTCCTTAATAAAATTCTTAGATAGGACATTTTCGAGCAGGCAACGAGATACAAAGTATCAGTGTGGTAATCTAAAAATGTTAGTAAACATCCACTTTAATGGAGTCAGGGACCATAGCAGAAGCATGTTTATGATCAAAAGTCAAAGTTAGACTTTAAGCTCGGATTCTACTAAAATAAGTGTATCGCAGACTAAACGAGAAAATTCGAGTTCACCTATTATGATGCTACCCAAAGAGTCACAAGGACCACAATGTCATTCTATGCACATTCCAGAGTTGATTAGAAAACTGAACAAAACAATTTTAAAAAGTATGCATATAAAATATTGAATGAAGCCACATTTTGTGGTAAAATCTCCGACAGCAGTTCAATCTCCACCCATATATGTTTAAAAATTAAAAGCGTGTCAGCAACAAGTAAAAAGGTATGTAGTTGTGGTATGTGCATTTATTTATATGTGTTATTTATAAGGGAGGTTTCGAAAGTGGAATTTTAGACAACAGTGAGATCCAACATTTACGGAGGCGGATGTCAAGTATAGTCAGATTTGGCTAATTGTTCGACAGATACTACGCTACACATAGACGAATATAGCTATCCCCTTCCTTTACTTCTTCTTTCACTATTATACTCAACCTCTATCTCCCTCTAGAAAGCTGTTACAAATAATTGACATAACGCTGAACTGAAGTCTGACATTGCAGAGAAATTTGAAGTTTAAATAAAAAAACCTTTTTAAAAATACTTTTTTACCACTCTGTGGCATAAATACGTGATTTTAAAGTTTAATTTATAGAAATCGGACCAGCAGATTGGACAGCAATATCCGGGGAAATTAATCTGATAAAAAATCAGAGAAAGCGAATACGAATAACCGCAACATCCCTAAGTATGTACTATGTATAACCACAGGTAGTACTTTGGCCAAGCAATGAAAATGAGAGAATTTATCCAGATAATCGTCCACCCACTAGCTCCAACCGCGCCTGGCACTACAGCATTGTTGGGCAATATAAAAGCGTGTAAGTTTGGTGGTATTGGTTGTGTTCAGATTGCTGACAAGATACCAAGCGTTGAAAGTAGGTGAAGCTGTGACAGACTATAAGAGCAATGTGTCATCACTGACAGTGAGACAAAGATTCGGGTGTCTACATAGACATGTTGTCATACAATTAGAGACAGTTGAAATAAATATTGGGGCATAATAAAAGTTTGAAAAGGTATGGGAGAGTCAAGACATGACTACTTACATGGAACTTACCCGAAGCTGCCTCCAACGTTTGTTACAGAAAATACACCAATAAATACAATAACATGTTTTGCATATTTAATTAACAGATCCACAGCTGTTTTACATATTAAAAATTATAGGTTTAAGTGTTGATGTGAGAACATGATTGCGTTCATTTTTGCTTTGAATAATTTTGTACGAAATTAAAGCTTGTAGCGCTAGGAAAAAGTGAATGTGCAGCGCATGCTAATGTCATTGGGAGACGCCGATGTAATGACGTTACGAGAATCTAGTGCAAGGGCCGGAGGAAAGACGGCTGTCTGAGGCTGTAGCTACAAGAAGAATAAAACCTTACGATCTTCAATAACTCTCCGTGGGGCTGAAAGTAGTTGTCTTATTTTTTTCTTTTATACTTCTATGCCAGGCAATTCCAAAAGTGAAACTGAGTAGATATGTGTTGGTAAGAGTGTTTGAAATTGATTTGAGGTAAAATGGAAATCCAACTCTTTTTCCAATTTCCAATGTTTAATTTCAGTTGTACCTCTATTAGACCACGAACCCATTCAGCAGTAAAACGGCACATTTTTTATACGTAAATAGACTTATTTCTCCACTTCAGAAACTCCTTGATATCAATTTGAATTTGAGCATCAATCTCCAATTAGATACAAACGGAAAAAAACAACAACAAAGCCACCGCCTGTCTAACCTCACTTTTAAGTTTTTGCCTTTATGTTATTCAATAGTTTCACAACTGACAAAATTCTTTTTTATTTGATGGTTTTACAGCATATCCACATATATCCAATTAAATTTTATATTAAAATTGTTTACCTCCCTGAAATTTGTTTGATAATTCACTTTTTCACTGCTCTTATCTTCGTATGCTTTTAAATTTTTGCCATATGATTGGCCAGCATTGCCACACACGTTAAAGGTGTATGAAATGTATCAAATGAAATAATACCTCAAAGTGACCACCAATGACAGTCAATTTGAAAACAAACTTTAGAAAAATGGTTTGACCTCAAATTGAAATATAAAGCAATAACAATATTTACCACTTTGTTTTTGTTTTGCTTTATAAATTTTGGGAATATTTTGTTCATATGAACTTCGTGATGGAGCCCAATATGTATCATATGGAAGCGGTGGCAGAAAATCTGATGTACTGATATGATTTTTTTTTTTTTTGTTCTAACTCATGGGTAATCTGTTTATGCATACATTAATGTACATACAAACAAGAATATTCAAATATATTCAAATTAACAAAAGTTGGCGGTGACAATATCGCGCCTGTGTGTACCTCAAACGATTGTCATGCATGACTTAATTTACAGGCAGACAGGTACTCGGCGGTATTTAAATTCGTGAGACACGTGACTCATGCCTGACGGTGCTGAGAAGCATTATACTGGAAAGGTGTGCGTGGTTATTTAAGGCACACAAATTGGTGGAATAGGGTGTTACTATATTTCGAAGAAATTTCCGTTTCGTCAGCTTTTACTAAATTGTA
The DNA here is from genome assembly GCA_949987695.1 of Merzomyia westermanni. NCBI lineage: Eukaryota > Metazoa > Arthropoda > Insecta > Diptera > Tephritidae > Merzomyia > Merzomyia westermanni. The sequence continues at coordinate 3,687,130 of OX465293.1, read as the reverse complement.
TTGTCATGAACAAAATTACAATCGAATTAGCTCTAGCAAATAAAGCGAATAAGTTACTGAAAAAAATTTAAGAAATATACTCTGAGTTCAATACACAAAACCACATAAACAACACCGCAGGCATTTGACCTCAACGTTTGTGTTGCTCGAGAGGATTTTTAAAATTGTTTCCACATTCTTTTTAAGCCTATACTTTTTTTTTTATTAGTTTGGCCGTGTTTACGTTTCAATGAACCGTATGCACACACAAACTTGCTTAATGAGAAAAAATGGATTTTCTAAACAAAATTAGGCGCGAAAGAAAAATAAAGATTACGAGAATGAGGGGAAGTGGGCTATAAGAGATTTTTAAATTTATCGAGTGCTAGAGAAGGGGAAAATTATTGAGAAATTTTTCATTATTTTTCATAGAAATTATATTCGTAGTTCTTAGGAAGTTTTATACGAAATTGAGGTTTTTTTAAATTTACGATACTTTTTACTTTCAATCCAAAAATCCATTAATTCACTAAATGACTTGGGTAAACTGACTAAATATGTTCCACATAATAGTTTCAGTACAGGAATTGAAACTGATATTAGTACTAAGTATTATGAGCGGCAGCCACGAAAAAGAGAACGTCATGATTTTTTGTCTATTCTATAAAGTTGCGTTGCTATAAATACAGTGCGAAAAAGAGGTGTCAACAAAACTTAGGCTTGACATTCACGCCACCAGTATGTAAGCAGACAAGCTGGGATATGAGATTGGAATAACCACGGTGTATTGAAGTTAACAAAACAAAGCACAAAAACTAATGCAGCAGCAAGAGTTTTCCCTTCTTACCAAACAACTACATATGTCTAGCACCAAGGAAATCCGTGCCACATCTGTCTGAAATGGTTGTGTTGACGTTTTCTGGATAGGTTAAGGGTATCATAGCAGTGAGATTGGTGTAGTGACAAAACTGATGACGCGACAAGAAGGAGATGTTGATGCTGAAATAGAAAATAAATAGACATCTCTTGCAACCAGTATTAGCGCTTCATATTTGTGTTTGACTAGAACTGAACAACATACAGGGTGGCTAATGAAAGCCGCTACCAAAAAAAAAATTAAATAACTTTTTGTCTATTTAATGAATCTGGTTAATTTTTTTTTTATTTTGCAGATTGACTTTTACATTTAACAAAAATGGATAACTGGGACACTGAAACAAGAATTTGGATTGTCCGCCACTATCACGCACTGGAGTCCGTAGTTTCGGTTCAAAGAGAGTATAGGCGCACGTTTGGCGGCAATCCTCCGAGCAGATGGACCATAATAAGACTTGTAAACAATTTTGCCGAGCATGGGACAGTCAACAGAAGACCTTACCATCGAAACCCTTCAGTTCGAACGGAGGAAACAATCGCTGCTGTAGCTGCTGCCATACAAAACAATCCACGTGTTTCGACAAGAAGCTTATCTGCTCAAATGGGTGTAAGCAGACAGTCATTACAGTCAATTATGCACAAAGATTTGGACTTATTCCCATATAAAATTCAAATGACCAACAAACTGAACGCTGCAGACTTGCCGATTCGCTTGGAATTTTGCCAGAAGATGCTTCAAATGGTGGAAGAGGATGGAAACATGTTGAACTGTCTTTTCATGTCTGACGAGGCCCATTTCGATTTAAACGGCAACATAAACAAACAAAATTGTCGAATATGGAGTGCTTCCAACCCACAGATACTCCATGAGACGGAATTGCATCCACTTCGTGTCACAGTGTGGTGTGCAGTTTCATCACGCTGCATTGTCGGGCCCTACTTCTTCGAAGAAAACGGTCACACCGTTACGGTTACTGGAGACCGTTACTTGAACATGTTGAGAGAGTTTTTCTATCCAGAATTACGCCGAATGAGAATTTCTTTCAACTCTGTGTGGTTTCAGCAAGATGGTGCAGCTCCTCATATAGCCCAACCTGTTATGACAGAATTGCGACGAAAATTTCCCAATAAGCTGATATCCAGAAACTCCACATTCCGTTGGCCACCCAGGTCGCCTGACCTTACTGCACCTGACTTTTTCTTGTGGGGTTATTGCAAACAGGAAGTCTTCAAAGCAAAACCAACAAATTTGAATGAACTAAGGCAATCCATTCGAGAAACAATTGCGGCTATTCCTGTCTCAACTCTCCAAGCAGTAATGAACAACTTTTTGGTAAGATGGCGCACATGCATCGACGAGCAGGGGGGGCATTTAAATTCCATTATTTTTAAAACTAATTAAGCTATATTTAATAAAATTTAATGAGCTTTAACATGAATAAAAGAAAAATGAATTCCATACACTGAAAAAAAAAATTATTTGAGTTTCTTAATGTAGCAAAATTCATCAGCCACCCTGTATTATAAGAAAATTGCTTTTGATACAAAAAGCTAGCATTCGCGCAATTGCGGATAGTGAAGACCAAAAAACTTGTAAGTGCGCAAACAGTAGCTGTAATAAATGACTTGGAATCATAAATCAACTGAATAAAGAATATGGTATAGAGAAACATGTGTGAATAAAAAATAAGAAGAAATAAAAAGAAAAAAATGCATATCAAATTGCCGCAAAAACGCTTTTAATCAATTTCAATTGAATGATGACCCAGTACAAATATGAGCGCGCAACGAATGTGAGGATTAGGGATGCCAACTTTTTTTAATTTTTACCAACTCGCCTAACCGGGATCAAATCTTATAATATAATAATAAAAATTTGTCGCAGACGAGATTATGGTCGCGCTTGACTACATATTTGTAGTATGCTGCTCCTAATATTTCCTACAAATTTGCGGGCTCTACATGTTTCAAGCCGCCCGAACGGCATCTGTAAAGAAAGATAAATTTTTGCTGAGAAGCTTTTTCTTGGCAGAAATACACAACTACGCCGAAAAAAAATTTTTCCAACCTTTTTGATGACACCTGTGTGTGGTAGGCCAGCATAACCACCACATTCTCCAACTGTTTAGCCTAAACATAGCTAGGGAATTGTTTTTGAAAGTACCTTATTTTAAAATATATGAGAAATAATTAAATTTTTAATATGATCTTTATTTCAAACGAAAGTTATTTCATCAATCCTAAAACCTAAAATCAACTAACTAGGCACCGAAATTATTTTTTCAAAAGTTTGGAATTTTTGAAACTAAAAACCCTGAAATCACGTTATTGTAGGAAACTTCTCGGGATTTCCGGCACCTAAAAAGTACGGGTTCCGGGCATCCTTAGTGAGCAAAAATGTATATTATCTGCATACGACACTTGTTGGCGGTGGAACTTTCATATGTATAATAATTTTATTTGAAAAATATAGTTATGTATGTGCGTGTTAAATGACTTGATTATAAATATTTGTAGGTGTTATACATACATTTGTATGACAGTTTTATCAAAACCTTAAGTTTCATGGTATAGAATAACTAAACTTTCCGTCCTTTGGAATCTTATATACTCGTATGTAAGTAAAATCCTCAAGTCAATATTATTCAATTCGAAATTCAAGATTTAACATTTAAAAAACCATTACATGATAAACTAATATCATGTGCACACGGCGTTAGGATTAAGATGTTGTCTTCTTCTCCATAGTTTCAAACATAAACATAATATATCGATTATTGTAGAACCATTTGAATCGACCACATAATTGTTCCTTAATTTCAATATAATTGCGGCGAAGTTGAGAATAAATACAAATTTCGTTTGACAGCTTGTACAAAATAATTTATGACTTTTAACAACCTGCTTTTCTCTGTTATAACTTTTTATAATAGTTTAAACTTTCGGCTTCAGCCGATTTTTGAAACAAGTAAATTAACAGCACGAAACTTAGACGCATAGAAATAATCAAAAAACAATAAAATTTCAATTTGTGACGAATTTCAACGGCTCAAGTGTAAAGCGGAATTCAAATAAAAATTTATAAATTTAAAATTATGTATCAAATTTTATTACTCCGCCAACTAGAATATGCCCATTATAAAAAGGAATTATGTAGAACATGCTTTGAATATCAGCTAACCTAACACAGCTGTCTAGAGATCGATATCTTGATATCGCTGTGCTGCATTGTTTTGGGAAGACGACTTTTATCTTTATGCTAATGAAACTCATCGCAACTGTCATATACAGTGAGCCACAGCACGATACGAAGACCTGATTAACGTAGCGATGAGTGTATTGTCACGCACACTAGGCCTATAAAAGGTTTGTTAGAATTAAATAAGAGTTATGAAAACTTTTGCATTTTTAAGTATGCGTGCGCCAGAACAATACAAAATTTGACAGAGATGAAAATAGAAATCTAATGTGACTTAGTCGGACAAACCTTGACGACATATTGGAAGAACTCAGCAAAGACCATCTGCTTGAGGTTAGAACAGACTGACAAGCTAAATTCAAAATTTAGTGGCGAATATATTAATCTATTGTTAACATTCGGAACCCTATAACGTTTTAAAAGTAATTGATAGACTCAGAATTTTTAAGCATTTCGCTATAAAAGTGACAGAGCTGAAACCTCGACATTGAAAATCCATAGCGTTATTGATATGGATATTCGACACCTATAGACTAGCACCCAAATCCATAAAAAGTGAAATAGATTTATAAAGCTTTAAAATTTGGAGATTTGTAAAAAGACAATGAGTGATGTGAATTTTGCTAACCATACATATATTTCAACTGGAAATTAAACATATATAAATTCTGCAAGCTGGTGTAATAAAAAATGAGCCTCATTAGCACCTAAGTCAACATGAGCTTATTTTATGACTGCTAAGAATAAGTCTAAAGACAATAACACAGAAATGGCCACTTTATAGTACTTAATATGTGAGTACATTATTATATTAAAACATGGAGTGAGTTGAAATACAACCGTGAGAACAGTAGGCGTAATGTTGTCAAACATTAGTATGTATGAACTTCGAGTGCCAATCCCGAAATCAAGGGATGCCACTCTTATTCAAGAGCCGACAATCCCTCCGTTTCTTTTATACAATCCCGAATTTCCGGGATTTGCATCTTACTAAATAGGCGTCATCCGGTGGCAGTTCAAGCTTCGGATCATGCTGATTTCTCACTGGAACACTCTCGATCATTAGTAGACTTCAAAAGCAGATGTTAGCGGGCTCGCTTCTCATTTCAAGTAGACCCAGGGCATCCTCAATATTTAATAAAAATACCCAAAATATTTTATATAATTCACGAAATCCATAAAAAACAAAACAATATGAACACTACGAAACGAAGCATATTAATCACTGCGCACAAGCGGCATCTGTTATTGAAAAATTTGGTTCATCAAAAGGTCATGTGTCCATACCAAGCAAGCAAAATTATCACAAATTGAACCAGACCTCTATATGGATCTATCTGACTCAAATCGTTGTTGTTGCATTTACATGTCAAATTTTTAGCTGGCTCAGGATCACGACGACCGGATAACGCTTAATACTGAATATGTGCACAAATCTACTTCACAAAAATTGTGTTTCTCAAGATGATCAATTTTAAAGATTGCATAAAAAACATTTCTTAGACAAAATTTGGAAATTTGGCTTCAAAAATTCAAAACTTTCGAGAAATTATGTACTTATGTATTTGATTTAACTATCATCATATCAAAAATCCACCCATTTCTTATATATTGTAAAGTTCGATAGTTTATCCGACCATTCCTTCACTGTTTTTCAAGCCCATCTGTTTCAGGATAACGAATACCTCGATCACTGTATGAATCCCTCTCTCTCTCTATGGCGCGATATACAACAGGTATATCATCATAAACCTCCTAAGAGATTTTTGCGCCAAGCTTCTCTTCCAATTTGTGGTGTGCCGATTTGAATTTTCCCTACAAATTGGTGGGACCTACAGTTTTTTGCCGACTCCGGACGGCATCTACAAAGGAGACGAATTTTTGCTGAGAAGCCTGTCATGGCAGAAATACACTCGGAGAGTTTGCCAAACCACTGCCGAGGGGCGACCCCGTTTTGAAAAACTTTTTTTCAAATCACTTTTGATGTTACCTGTACCAGGGCTCGAACCATGGACCTTCGGTGTGGTAGGCCGGCAACACTACCTTCACACCACGGCGGCCGCCAAATAAATCCGGCATTATAAAATCTGATACCGAAAATCCCGGAATTGCAAAAATCGAAAATATGGTCATCCCAAGCGTGAACACAAACTATGCAATGCTTATCTGTGAAACTTTTTCGACTTCAGGTACAATGACCGTCATTGTAACCATATTTCAGCAGTAGCCAAACATTCCTGACAGTGATAATTGTGACTTCTTTATATACATATGTAAATGCTATAGTAACAGATATCGTTTTTAGTTCAAAAGACGGCATGATATGATTTCTTGGTTTTCGGTGTTTTTGTTCTTGTTGTTGTTACTGCAAGCCCACTAACCGAAATTTTTTGGTAGCGCTTTTGGAGCGACATTCCTTGGCTAGATAGTAATCCGAGTCTTCCCCCGGTGCTTACACCCTACTGTCGTGACTGTTGGTGTAGCAGTGATACACCCTGCCTAATCGGCACGTCTATTTACGAAATTTTAGCGAAATTCCCATCCCAGAAAACTGGCAGTTTCATTAGGGTAGGACGATAGTGAGGTTTTTGTAAGAAGACTATGCTCCGTTTAGCAGTTATAACAAAGATTTGTATCATAGGGGACACGCCAGATGATGGGCATACATTTGGTATTTCGGGTTAGAGATCGCTTTCTTCTACAGCAACGGTTTTGTTCTTCTCACTTTGCTTATCTGCCCTCCAAAGAAATTTTGATCCATAGTGAGAGGTCAACGGCATCAACCGTCAAAAGTAGTTTCTGAGCTTATACAGTGGTAATCAAGGAAAGAGTGCAGTTTCCACATCGTTGGAAAGGTCTTATTAAAAATCGAGCAACCAACTTTAAGGCTTAAAAGAAAGCTCAAGAAATGAATAGGACATGAGGCCATACATTGCTTTTTGGTTAATGCTTGGCTTATGACGAAGTGTCAGCCGTAATCTAAATAAAATTATTACCATCCGCCTATTCGAATGACATGCTCAGCTGTTTTAATAAGACACTCATAATTTTAAACGCCATTTTTCCAAGTTAAAAAAAGCATATTAAAAATAGAATGCTTTTTACAAAAAATAAATGCATAAAAACTCTAGCATCACTTCCCCCAAACCATATCTTCGTGCTCTATTTATAAAACAAATATGTGCATATCACCGTCTATGTGCTCATTTGCCAGCACATGATAAATATACTTTCATAAATCATGCTAGGCAATGCAATACTTTAAGAATTCTTTTTTGAGTTCCATAAGATTAAAATGACACATGTGTTACTTAAACTGAGCATTTAAACCCATACATATGTATACACTCGAAAATGCAAGATATGTAATGCATCTACTAAGTAGCACTGCCTCTACTTAGGTATGACTTATGTGGCTGGTTGGGTTTTTATTTGCGCTATGCTGGATACGCGTTCAGGTTATTAACATATGTAGAGCCCTCAAACTGGTAAATCGTGAAAGCATACGTTATACTTTGACGGTCAAAAGCTAACGGCAAATGTGTGAATCAAACCCTACAAAAAACAAGAAAATCATCCAGGGCCAATTCTGGTTGGGCGTTATCGTGAAGTGAAACTAATTTTTTCACTATAGTTATCATTTGACTTTTTCCTTTCTTCACTTCACTGAGCTCTAAAACACGATTATGAAAATCTGATTTTTGAAATTTTGACGTTAACACCAAATTTATATTGTCGTTAACTTTTTCAACTTCACTTCAAATCGAAATTTTAAAGTAAAATGAGAATCAAAAATAGTGGTGAATTGACGTATCTACTTTTCACTTCACGATAACGCAAAACCAGAATTGACCCCCATTACTCGTAGGCCAATCAGGTGGCATATTTCGAAAATTTGCTGTTATGTAACTTGGTATTAATCTGTTATGGTTGATTTATACTAAACTATATGCCCGCTGTATGAGATTTACGCAGATAGAGCTCATTCAATTCCATGCATCGGTGTTTGAATGATGTGCGGACAAACATGCTGACACAAATCCTTAAGCCCACTGTTTTGCTAGCAGCGACCTCTGCCTTCCCTTTGAATATAGTTTTGCCTAAAGTCTAAAGAATACACCTATCGCAAAACCTTCAATCAGGATTCCTTACAATAATCCTTAGGCATATTTAGATAAAGCCTTACCGTTGTATTTGTATTCACGTCAACTTCAATACTCAAACTTTTTTAGATACTTTAGCGAGAAAGATATATGTAATTATTTCATTGCAAGATTTGTAAGCATTTCTCACTTGAAGTATTCATGACAAGCAAATTCCGAAGAAAATCTACAAAAGCGTCTTAAATATTTGTTTTGCTTTTTATGCGCAATTCGGAAATATTGTGCTTCAAAAAACATTTGATATTTGTTTGTAGACATAAAATTGGGCTCATAAATAGGGTGATAAGTACTGTGTAACGCTGCTAAGCGTTGCGTTACTGCGCTAAGGCCGAGAGTGGCGCTAATACACTACTTCATAACACCGTACCGGCAGTAATACAAGCGCCAGAGATTGAACACTGATTTTAATGTATTTTGTTTTTGGGTAATGGTAAATATTTCGATATTCACGTTGAAAGAGAATGGAATAAATGGCATTATTCACCGCACAATGGAGCCGTTTGCGTTGATACCGGTCATGACGCCTAGCTTTATCGCAGCAGCGCACAAAAATTGGCTTTAATACCCAGCTCCAGAGCTGATCTACATACAAACTAAATATAATATAAATGTTGTGCATTTGTACTTACAGAAAGCAGACAAAGCTGCAAACAGTGTTAACCATTTTATAGCGCTTAAACGCGGTGGCGGCAACATTTTACGGCTTTTGCGGTTGTTTTTGTAATTGTTCGTTAGCTTTGTAATTGATTCGCCTATTCTAATGTTTTGTTTACAAATCGTAATTTACAATATGTTTCAATATTGTGCACTGAATGCTGCGTAAACACTAATTTTACACTTTTTTTGTCGATTTCTAGATTTTCACTATCAACACTTGCACTAATATATATGTATATTGGCTATTTAGCTAGAGAGTGGGAAAAATATAATGAGCATGGAAAAAACAATTAGCATGAAATATTTCTTGTTACACTGAAAATGATTTTGTGTAAAAACACTTTTGCAAACTTTTCACTTTATCACTCCACAATTTTTTTAAGTTTTTATTTAATTATTTCAAGCATATTTAGAATTTCGATGAATCTGTAACGAAAAAGAGAGAAATTACTATTAGTATTTTGAATGTACATATATGTAAATATATTAATAACTATTTCCATAAAATTGTTTGATTAAGGCAACTCATTGCGCGTTTTCGTGAATCGCCCTTTTCCCATAATAGGCGTCATCCGGTAGTAGTGATCCTGCGCCAGATAGAAAATTTTACATGGAAATGCAACAACAACGATTTTAGCTAACTTTTATGAATACAGGAATACTATAAGTAAGAAACTACAAAACGTAATACTATAATAATTTTTGTTTTATGGGAGCTATGTATGTATACCATATGATGTTCTGACCTTAGAAATTGTTTAAGGAAATATTGTAAGTGCATCGCCTACAAAGTTAAATTAGAAGAATGGTCAAAGAGAATTAATTGATATGACTCAGAAAAATGTGCTAAAACATTCTCGTGCAATCTACATATATATAAATCTCAAATCAATCAAAATGTTGAAAACGCAGTATAAAAATGGACAATGGTTTGAGGTCTGTCATTTCGGCAACCCACCAACAACAACGCGAATACCGTATTATATATTCGAGAGCAATGTAAAATATCCCCATCCTAAAAAAATTAAGAACAATGAGAGGTACTCAACTGATTTGTAGACGCATGTCAACCATTTTACATTAATATCAAAGAATTGCCATATTTCTATATTTCAAAAAAAAAAGGTTATACACCCCAAACACTTTCTGAATTATTTTTCTCAGTATAAAACAATGCACAAGATGTTCATTTGTTAATGAATTGGAATTAATATCATTAAACAACACAAACAACCCCATTAGAACATGTAGTACCTACTCTGCGTCAACTTTACCTCCTACCAAACTCAACTCACTCGCCTACATTCATACATATGTCATTCACAAGTGTCACTTGAACATTCCAACGATTGTTTTAGGGCAATGCAATTTGGGTAAAACAATAGGAATAGGTATAAGTGGGTAAGGGTTAGTAAAATATATAAAGTGGAAGACTTGTGAGTCACAAAAGCAACTTATATAATTCGAAAGTACAAGTGGAAGGAAAAAGGGAGTAGTAAAATCTCATTTTAATAGGAATGAGGTTGAAGTACATATTTGCGAAGCGATCAATTAAATTAGTCCTTTTAAATGATTGAGAATGGTCCTTTCATGTTATCAAGGAATTACTAATTCTAAAGTGATACATATTTTAGCAGGAGGCAATTCAGTTTTTATTATTGACAGTTTGAATCAAACTCAATCTGATCCAACCACAGGAACCACAGGACATAGATATAGCGCAGAGTCGAAAAGTCGCAAAGAGCAAACCCCTCTGTTTTTTCAATATCGTCGAGCAACATTCTGGTAACACTATCAGTCTATATGCGATTTTCATAGACCAGCCAGCTCAACCTAACCTAGAAAGCTGTGCAACAAAGTCCATTTGGTATTTCAGAGCCATTGTTTTCAATTGTACACACCATACGTTCAAGAAAATTCAATATGAATGGACATTAAAGGCAACTCGTATGAGTTCAACTAAAAAATCGATTGCTTGGCTCACAAACCTTTGACGCTATTTTAGTTTTCGGAGTAGGTATGTATATATGTACATACATATGTATGCTCTTTTGTAAGCATTTTGAAGCGGGGTTAAGCCCGGTTTCAATTCATTGGCTGCTTAATCCATTACCGAAAACCAGCCTATTCTATCTATCCTATCTTTTTTTACTGTTTCCGTTTCAATGAATTAGGCTACACACGCAATCTACGCGTGCCGCCTAATTCAACGAATGGGGAGGACAAATTAAGACAAATAGTAAATATGAACCCTGCAGTCAAACCAACTAGTTGAAAACACTTTAATAACTAGTATCAAGATTAAGTGCAAATAGTCAAACAACTGTCTTTTTCCATGCGAGCAGCTGGTGTTTTTTCCGTAGGGATGACCCACCGAGATGTCAGTTGTCAGATTTCCGTCTGAAATAAATCTAGTTAAAAATTATCAAAAATAAGAATACTTCGCATAGTCTAAAGATAAGATAAGGGATCAAACTGATATTTCTCGGTCTAGTCCGTTCCCAGTCAGAAATGTCTAGTTGCATACTGGTATGTTTCTGGTATACGTATATATATAAAATTATTTGGGAGTGTCAAAAAAAGTTTGCTTAGATACTTAATTAAAGCTAACACGACAAGAGCAACAAATTGTTAGGCATTAAAAAATTTACAACAATAAATACCTAATAACAAATTGAATCTAAAACTAGCAACTCAAAACACAAAACAGAATTAAAAAAAAAATTCAAAGTGCACTGACTCTTGAAATTTCATTGTGAACGTAGAACTCAAAAAATATTAACACAAAAAAAAACAAAAAATTAATAAATGTATGGACTCCTCCTAAAACCTTATAGAACGTTTGGAATACTCGCGCTGTTCGTCAGTTGATGACGATTGTGCCAAGTCATAAGCGCGTGCAGTCTCTGGCATTTAATGCCACTTCATACGACATGCCCTAAACGCAACAACAACACACTAGCAACAATCGGATTTGAAAAGCCTGCAAATATATTTAATAGAAACCTAAAAGGCAAAGAACAAAACGGACATGCCATCAAAAAAAAAAACACATTGTAGACAATACTTTATATTTCGTGACTTCCGCCTCAGTGTTGCCATAGGGCTGACAAACGTGCACACTGAGTGTGTGTCCGCATATAGCATTTCACGAGAGTGGGTGGTGTTGAATGCAGTATGATGTTGTTGTTGAATTGAAGTGTGACGTTTGTTAGATGACGGGCTCTGCGTGACATTTTATTGACAAAATGTATATATTTGTAAGTGAATTTGTTTGTTGCATGCGTCATCAATAAATAGCGCATGAGAAAAGAGTGCAATAGAATAAATACTAAAAATTTTTGGCAATATAAAGTGCACAATTGGTAGAAAAAATAATGGTTGGAGAACTTCGAACATCAGTGTTTCATTTTCAAACAGCAAGATCTGAATTAGTGTTGGGCTGCACCGAGTGCTTTTGAGTACTTGAGTATAGGTACTTTTAAGAATTAGGACCTTTTAAAATTATCGTATACTTTCTAGCAAGTTTCCTGCCAGATCTAAATGGTAATCTGGTAACTCTGTAATTACTGTTTTGCGAACAGCTGCTACAAGTTTGGCATTTTCAAATAATAAAAACGAAAATCACCAACTTGGGAACATTTCAACAAAAGTGAAGATTTAGCAAACTGCAGTATTTGTAAAAAAGTATTTTAAACATAATTGGAATGCTATAAACTTAGGCCAATGTGTATAATTGTGTAGCTTTAGCTCCTTTGCTTGAAATTTAAGAGTTGTGCGTCACCACATAAAATTTGTAGTATCAGTAGCGAATAAGTGCCTAGAACTTAGTTAATTTTGCGAAGCCAGTACTTGTTTATCGCGGCGAACTTCCTAAAGGTATACCAACACTTAACATGCACATGACCTTTATTTCAGATTCGGTTTTATAGTAAACGAAATTCCGGCTTTTCTTCTCGTTTTTGTTTTCATCATAGAAATGCCACTAATTATATTTTAATATACTAAAAAACGTTTATTGACTGATGTGTGCAAAAACTCATAAGGGGACAAGATCGTGACCCAAAACAACAACTAAATGTAAAAACACTTTTTCGCTTTCGGGGCGATTATTTGCTTTATTTCGACTTCCGCTTTATGAACAGTTCCATACAAACAAACTTTTATATTAATAAATTTTATAATTTAGGACGCATTGTATTAAAATATTTAGAAGGGATGATATGCAAATTCAGCCCAATTTTATAAAACACAAGCGAAACAGAAGCGAGAACCCTGCCACAGAGACCATTTAATTCGCACACATTACACTCTGCGGTGCAAATGTATGTGTACAATCAAACAATAGCAACAAACAAAAGCCACTTGAATTCAATTTAAAAAAATTACAAAAAGCAATATTAAACCAAACCACATTTTATGAAAAGAGATGATGCCATGAATGTGTAGCAAAATGACGGCAGCTGAAATTTATAGTCATATGTCATCTGCAGCGAACACTGCTCGCTTACTTAGTAATATCGTCGAGAGAATTGGTCCGTTCGCGATGCAAATAATAGTTACAAATTATCATGGTTTTTGTCTAAATCGCGTTCCTGATGTCAAAAAACCTTACAAGGAAAAGGAAATTGAGAGAGAGAATTGTCATTTGATTTCGAAATGTGTTGCAAATTCTGGCAAGCAAGACAACACAATCAAAAAAATCAGCTGTTGCAGATAGAAATCAGCTGTTTGCAACACATGGTTGCGATTTACTTTACATAAAGATTGAGGTTGCTGTCCATTTTTACTAAATTTATTTTTTTTAAATTTAAATAAAAATTCAGAATAATTTTTTACGAATGGTTGCAAAGAGAAAATAAGAAACTAACTTCGTCGGAAATATTTAAAAATTCTTGGACATCTTGTTTCTGGATAATTCTTACTGGAGTTTTACTCGACCACACATAATAAGTGAAACCAAAGTTGTTACTTGGGTAACAAGGGGAAAAGAAAAAAATCTCCTATGCATGCAGGGAGTTGCACTCCAATATCTTCGCACTTCATTGATGTCAGTGTAGATATTCTGTACGAATGTGCCCAGCTACGCATTTGGCACTTAGGCGTTGCACAAAAACCGTTATACATACATCTCCAAATTCCCAGACTCACATGAAGGCATGTACTCTATTTATATGTATGTATGCCTAAGTAGCCTACATATGTACAAGCACTAAACTCGCTTAACGACTATTTTACGGAGGCAGTTGTTTTGGGATTTAATTAAGTTTGAAGTGCACTTGAAATACGCTGGCTGGCGCGGCAGTCAAATGATGTGTGGCTTGTTCGTACACATGACTGAACTCAAAGGCGATCGTACAGCTTTACTAAAATTGGACTTGACTTCATTGAACTTAACTGTGCAGCTACTGTGTACTTTTTAACAGCAAACACATAGTATGGCGGACTTGATGGGCCGTAGTTTAGTGGCAAGTTTTCTTAGCTTTAAATTGTCAGTCTTCCTATCGGAAATAAATAAATTTAAAGCAATTATTTAAGTGCCTGGTAAAAATTGAATAAAAAGTACATACACATTTTTTTATTACAATATAAAGAAAAGGTTAGATACTGTATAGATATCTCTATTAATTTATCTTGTTGGCATAAAATATGGGAGCCCTCCCTTTAACACATTGCAACTTGACACTGATTGTTGTGCATTATTTCTCATGATTTTTATTGCTTGGTTTCATTAACATTCAACTTTCAATGGTGATAAGACTAGATCTCGTAAACGGTTGCTTGGTTCAAACATAATCAAATTCAACACTAATTAAGTCAATTTGAACAAATTGCCTTAGCAATTTGATTTAAACGATACCGATAACCGTTCGGCATAAGGTCAACAGAAATTGACTGTAAAAAATCATATGTATTTGTAAATTTTATAGAGAAACTAGAGTAATAGCATAATCGGTCACAACTTTGGAGTTTGTGACTAATCACGTGAGTCTGTTTTTTAGTTTAAAGGCTTTTATTGCTCGTAAAAAGAAATTGAATAGTTTTAATGCTGTTGTAAAAATATTAAGTATGCGTTCCAGTTAGTCAAGAAAAGTGTTCTGTCGATGAGCTGGGCACGGTAAAGCCAGTCGATAACTTTTTCTCGCGCCTGGCCTCGTGAGTAATCTTCAAACTAACGATGTAAACGAGTTGCGGGAGTATATTTCCTCTGCTAACACTTTGGCGAGTCCGGAAGAACAATTGGTATGATAGAGAATGTCTATCCACTTTGAAAAAGAATAATAATGCTGCCTACAGAAGCCCGTTTTGTAAGGCGGAGAGGCACGCCTATTTAAGTAAAGATGATGGTGGTTAATAGGAATAATGCTCGGAAATATTACAGCCCGATGACGGGTAGTTTCAAGAATGGGGAAAATTCTTGAAAGGACAATAATGGCCCTAGTATGCGACGTACACCAGGAAGGCGGTGTAGTAGGTAGTGTGCTGGCCTTTCTTACAAAGCGTCTCAGACATTAGGTATCAGGACAAGTGTGATATATTAACTGTCAAACTGGATGATGGAGTTTTAAATGCACTTCAAACCAAACTCCTATCTAAAACGAATGATAGAAATAGACTTAGGATGGTAACAAGATAGGATTTAAAAAAACACGTGACGGATTCTCTTGTCTATGCCTTGGATATCACACTGAAACAACATGGCCTCAGGTTCGAATTGAAAGACAGAAAGCACCAAGATTTTTTAAATAAGCTTCCTATTGTAAATGTTTCAGCCTTGGAGGTATCTCGGTAAATAGAGGAAATTTTTTTTTCGTTAATTTTCACATGTACCCAATACAAAAAACTTGAGTTTGTCACTTGTTATTGATAGCAAAGGCTCGATAAAGTCACCTCATTCGTTAAATAAAAGAATTTACAAAAAAATTCTACTTATATGAAAGTCCAGTGCGATTTAGAAATTAAATAAACTTAGAGAAACGCCGGGACTCATTCCAACTTTAGATTCTTTGATTGGTTTGAACTAGACCAGTCGTCTACGCGGCTAAAGGTCAAACCAAACGAGGAAAAAAATATTTTCAATAACTCTTGTCAAACCAATGAATTGGTTGAGACTATAGGATGCTCCAGCTCACCCTCAATTATTTTAGTTGGTCCAAGAGAATGGCTCACACAAATGTTCATACAAACAAACAATCAAATTGTGGCCAACATTACATTCATAAGCTGGCAGTGAATCTACTTTAAGTAAGCATCCTTGGCATGTGCACTTAGCAACAGGATACTTAACATGAAAACAAAACTCAAATATTACAAAAATAGTAACAACTACAACAATACCAAGAATCAAGATGACACAAAAACAGCATCACATTGTATGGCGACTATATAAAAATAACCTGAAAACTAAAGTGCATACATAAAAATAAAAACAACTTAGAAACTGTTGCCGAAAATGTGAGGAAAAATGCCAACAAAAATGAGTTAAGGAAAACAAGAACAAAATATACTATGCAGATTGGGACAAAGGCGATAAAAACAATGAAGTGTAGCAGTATGTGTGCAGATGAACAGGATCTTATACAAATACATATACAACACATTTACAGCAGTAAAAATGATGCAGGGCAATGTAAGTATATATGTATGTATGTATATATACAAGAGCACTATCCACCAAAATGGCAACGGCATCATCAAAATCACTTTGCTTCTGTTTACCACGAGCAGTTTATCTGCCTAACTTTCTACCATCTGCCTGGCAGCTCAACGTGACTAACCTGGTGAGGGTTAATATCCTGTCTCGTATAAGGATAATGAGCATCACTACTACAATATCAACAGCACAGTGAAATAATACTTTTTGTGAATATATCTCTATGCTCAAACTGCAACAAAATCAGAGACAAAGTGTGAATGCTGCTAAGAAAAATGAGAAGAATCACCTCACGAAAAAATTGCAAACATGTACCTAAATCCCAACTAGCATTTTGAAACCTAAGCGGATCGAAAACGAGTCTTCCGCATGCTCATCTAAACACGCATGGAGATTCACATGGAATGTAGTTGGGTAGGAATATCCTGAGTCAGTAAGTGGAAAGCGTAATGCTTTAACGAATAGAAAATTATTTGAACCAAAGCGAAAAATAGCGTCTAATAGTGACCCATATTTAAAACGATATCTTTTAGGGCTTTCGGTAGTAAGAACATCATTTTTATTGTGTGTAGAAAAATGCGCAGAATGTTTTCTGGGATATTATATATTTATGTATGTATATATTTGTTGACAGGTCAAACTAATGGTAGAGAGTGGTGAAATGAGTACACTGTAAGAAATGGGAACAGCTGATTTTGCAAAATCGGTGCACAAGTATTTTCTTAAATTCGGTTTTGTCCTTACTAGAGAGAAATGACAAAATGTGTTTGACGAGAAAATTTTGCGTATGCAAAAATTTAAGCCGAATTCGTTATGCGGATCCACAAAGTGCCGTTACGAAAAATGTCAATGTTTCATATGAGTAGGAGTCGTCCTTGGTAGTTTCTACTTTCGAATTGACAACTATTACAGTTAATCCCTTTTCGATATGTCGTAACCGTTCTTAGCTGAATGCAGAATAGTTCCTTAGACTAACTACTAAGTTATTCAGACCTGGAGTGACAGAGTTGTTGAAAACCATGAATCAACTTTTATGCAGAATATGGTCGAACGAGCGCATGCCTCCTCATTAGAAACTAAGTGTGCTCAGCCCAATCCACAAAAAATACGATGCTGCAAAACGAAGAAACTACGGCGGAATCAGTCTGCTTAATATCGCATATAGCCTATATATGGTATAAGGCTCTATCTAGAGTATCGTGCAAAAGATTTTAGTTCATCGTAGATAAGCTGCTTGACCTTTTCAGTTCGGTCTCAGACTTGGCATGTATAACATCTACTATATCTTCACGATACGCCGAGTCCTGAAGAAGCCCAACCATAAGAAAATCGGCACACACCAAATCTTTGATTTGATTTCAAAGCAGCTTTTGACAGCGCAGAAGGGAGTGGTCATGTCTGTTTTTGACTACCCAACAGAGCTTATACAGTTATGCCAAATGACGTTCAGCTCCACCAGAATTGGGAAGGACTTCTCCAAGCTATCCGAAACCAAACGAGGCTTCAGACAAGACGACTTCCATTCGTGCGACTTCCATTGATACTCGAGAAAATAATTGGAGCAGAAGAGCTAAACCTCAAACGCGCAATATATTACAATATTAATGTACACTAAAGGGTGCTGATTATACAGGGTGATATTGAAATAAGGCTATCGTGAGAATGCGCTGACTTCTTAGCTTTTGTATGTGTTTTGGATCACTACAGAGCTCTTATCTGTAAGTCAGCGTCTGTCCGTTTTTTTGGTATTCAGTAGCTGTTGCGCAGTTTTTATATAAAGACCGGCTGGATAAACAATCAGTCAAACTTCAAAGGAACGCCTCTTCGGCTGCACATATTGCTGCGTTCAGTCAATTCATAGAAGTGCTGAAGAACTCGGACTTATTGTAGACTGCGAGCTGCAGCAGTTTGAGCCAGTAACTCAAGTAAAAAGTAATGTGCACAAAATCCATCGTAGCTTCTTTTTACCTAGAAAACTACCTATCTATACGTTTTATCAATTTCAGGGATATATTCAGAAGGTCAACATTTTGAGTTGCTGGGAATCTGAATTATTTACCCTGTATCATCAACAAAAAAGATGCACTAGTTCATATAGCAAAAATGTGGCAAATTTAAAATTAAAACATGTGACTGTGTGCAAAACAGGGATAGCTAATGTATATCACCCAATTCGTACACAGTACAGATTTTGACAGTTGCAATTTGACATTTTCCCAGAATTGCAGGTGTTTACACGTATGTGCAGGACATGCGCATTTAATTGCTCGATACAACAAAAGAAGCAACTACAATTTGCACCAAATGCGAATTTACAAATTCCAAACACATTTTCCAAATGCAAATTTCTAAATGAAAAATTATTCAAGACCGGAAAGAGCAGCCGAAAAACAGTAGCGAATTGATTAAATTTTTCTTTTGCAGATTTTATGAGGTTGGGGAACTGATTTTTCGCTTCTTTTGATGCGTTTGAAAATACCGCACCCAACAAACTTAGACCGAAGCTAGAAAATGTTTTTTTTGCTTTGAAAAGCACACAAGCAAGTACACACCCTTTTGTACGCCTAGATGTATGTATGTATTTTTCTGTAACAAAGACGCTCGAGACGTTGGAGATGTATGGGGCATTAGGAAAACAAGGGTGCTTGCTACGGAAACTTGGTGCTGCTTACTGACTGCCGCATGGAAAATTGGCAGAAAAAAGTGAAGCGAAAAATCGATAGGTGAAACTTCAGTGAAGGAGCTCCGGAACGCTATGGGTAGTTGTGGACGATGTCAAGATTTTCGCTCAAATTTACTTAAGCAAACTAATGTTAAATGTATAAAGTTTTGCCAGAGATGTTTTCAGTCATGTTGGATATCGCGCAAGTTGCCGTAGCTCCTATAGCTGAGCATGACAGGTTTTCTTCACTTAAACCCACCTTTTCTGTAACTTTGTTGGCTGATTTCTGCAAAACTATATCCATTTGTTTTACACTTTTTGTTGTGTACACATATTTAATTAGCTTGTGTTGCGGGTCGCGGTATGTAGTCGCAAAGAAGCCACTAATCCACGGGGGTGGCTCCTTGTAAACTACACACACACACAGACACACACCAGCACAATAGCATTCTCTGTTTTTCACTTAGAAATTTTTCAATTTCATTTTGAATTTTTAACATTTTCAATATTCACCACACTTAATTCACCATTTGCTTATACATTTTTTCATTTCTTTCTTAACACTTCATTTTTTTGTCCACACAAGCATCAATGATTCAAATAAATTAACTATTTTCTACAAATTTGATTTTTGCAAAAAAAAAGAAAACAATAACCAACCAAATTTATACACCTTAGTATATATGTATGTGTATCGCTCACACGCACACAATTCACCAAACGTACGCGTAGCACCGGAACCGGTTTCGCTTGATTTGCTATTTGAATTCGTCGCTATGGTATGTTTGTTCTTATTTTTGTTGTGATTGCTGTTGTTGGTGTAGTAGATACACCGTCTGGGGGTTGTTGCGGTGGTTGTGTGATTCACTCACACTACACACATACGCACACAAACTGACAAACTCTCACAGACTCCCTAAACGTACGATAAATATAAACGACGCGCAGCCTTCCACTTTCGTATAAATCCAAACGCTAACTGAAATCATTAACCCGAGCGATGTTTGCTAGACCCGCTATGACTTGTTATAAAAGTGTAGTAGATTTAATGCTTTTGTGTTAACACGCCAATACTAAATGGGGAAATTTGTTGCAACATGCGACCGTTTTGAGCTGACTTCAGGCATGTTCGAGAGTTCGTAGCGTTTAGTGACAGCAACCCCGTGTTTTCGGGTTTTAAACCCGAACTACGATAACTGCTTGAATAACAGGCTTTTACCTGAAAAAGGGAGTTGGTATAAGGCTTAAGCAACTGGCTCCGAGCAAGCTGACTAGTATCAAAGTAAAATCTAAAATAAAAGTGGCACCTAACAGCAAGTTCACAAGTGACCACGACTCGGAGTGTCGATAATGTACTTTAAATCAATATAAAATTTCACAACTTCAAATATCAACTTACAAATTTTGTGACAAAGTTTTCTCAGCTTCGAACATTGGTCAGAAGCACATTTGTCCTTTGAAAATGTCTTGGATGGAAACCGCAGTTCTAATTCCGATACGATTTCAACGTTCTCCTTCATATAAATCACCTCCCGATCAACTTTATCAAAAACTCAATAAAGTAAGGTACTCATAAGAAAAATATGCTGCTCAAAAGAGCAGGTGATATTCGACAAAGTCACTCTAGTAAATAAAGAAAATGTGCAAAAGGGAATGTTGGAAACCCTAATGATATCAATGGTTCCTCATACATGCTCTTTGCTTATTCATACATGCTCTTTGACGTTGAGGGGAAATGAATTCGAGTTGACATTGAGCATGCGCAGAAATTAATTATTGTTTTGGGTAATTTTTCCCCGACTGTTTGATGGTTTTTTCGTGTGCTTTGTTTATTCTAATCTTTGTTTTGATTATGCATATTCGCATATGTCAAAATAGCGTGAATCAAAGTATTTGATGTATAGAGAATAAAATGATTCATACGAACACGTGGAATTATGTCAGAAGGTTATTGTTAATAAGCAAAATGTTTATACATATTTGTATATATATATAAGTATATGTATGTACGAGTACGAGTACTTAAATTAGTGAAAGCAAGTCTAGTTTTATGGAAGTGGGTTGGATTTTCATTAAATTTGAAATGTATCCAATTTGTCTGGTGAAGCTGAAAAAACAATTTTATTTATATTGGCCAAGTCTAAATAGGTAGCAAAGGGGCAAGACAAACGCTGGTGCTTTTTTGAAGCAAAATACTGTTCTAAAACAAAAGACTTAGGAAACGAACTTGAAAATATTTCAAGTACCCTGAAGGAATTCCCAATTTAATTATTTTTTAAAAGTGAATTTCAAAAGTGGTAAGGAAAACGCTGTCACTTTTCTGAAACAAACGACTTTGGAAACGAATTTTAAACTAATTTTAATGAATTTCCAATTTGATTTTTGTTGCAATTGTACTTTTCCTAAACAAGACTGTTCTAAAACAAAAGACTTAAGAAACGAACTTTCGAACTATTCCAAGTTATTTTTAATAAATACATAATTTTATTTTTTTCGTAATTGAAATTTTTAGGAAATAATTAATTAGGAGGAAAACTTGCAACATTTTTCAAGTAATTTTAATGAATTTCAATTCACTTTCTTATACAAAAGAATTGGAAAACGAACTAGAAATTAATTTTAGGGACTTTCGAGTGAGATATGAAGACCATGATAACCTGGGTTAAAGCATAATTTGTACACTTATTTGTAAAACTTCGGTTCTAAACAAAATAGAATGAGAGAAAAAAAAACTTTTGTGCTGATTTGAAAAATTATGACCCATTACCAATAGTTTTGATTTGGCAATTTTTGGATTTTTGAAAAGCGAAAAATGTTCAAAAGAGTAAAACTTACTTACCTACTAAACATTTGCGATGTTTCCTTTTTATACCAATTTTACACAATCAAATTTGTTTTTAATACTTCTTTATTGCATTTATACAACATGTATACATGCATTTATACAAACATGTTAAGTATATATGTATGTATGAATATTTTAAGCGTGTATAAATTGTGTACTTGTATGCAAACATATATATTTTATATGGCATTTTATTGAGATTTATTTTCTTTTTAAATAATTTAATGTAAATATAATAAGCATTTGTGTATACATATCTTTATGTAGTTAATATTTGCTATTTATATTGTTGTAATAAGATAATTGCTGCAATAGGTGTAGTGTAATCACATATTTTAAAGTTTGTAAATCTTTCTTAAAATTAAAAAATTATTTAGTTTAGTGAAAATGTGAGCCATGATTTGTGTATAGAAGTGAATTAAGCTTATGTGCTACAGTAATGTTTAAATACTAATTTTTGAAAATAATCTCAATACGTCTTTTTTGCATGTTTGCCAATATTTTTTTATTAATATAACTTAACTTCCAATTTTTTTGGGGATATCAAAAATTTTAAGTTATTGTAAAACCTAATTACTTGCTTGTTTTTAAATAATTATGCTTATATTTATAAGCAAGTGTGTAAACATTGTTGTATTTTTCTTTGTGAATTTTTCGACGGGGTGGAAAGTTGAAGTATATTGGTATAATTTTTCGCCATCCCTTGTCAAATTTGGTTTGAGGACAAACCGTTTGCGGCGTTGTGCCATCTGAAGTGTTATTGAACGAAAAATGTTAAAACATATTTAAACATTATCTTGTGATTGATGTTATTACGTGAGGGGTATAGTTGTTACTAAATACTACATAGAAATTAATTTGAGATTTCTAAATGCCTTTATGTGGGCTTGAGTATTACACTGATTTTCAATGCAGTTTAAGTATTAAGTCTACTTCATTAAATTGAGCAAACTTTAAACTCTATTAAATTAAGTAGCTAACATTTAAGTTTATTTAGTACTTTCCAAATTAATTGTTTCTTTTATAAAAAGGTTTTCAAAATAATCTAACAGTTAATAGCGCCCAAAAATTATGACACTTATGGAATCAACTTAAAAACTAGGTATAAAAATAATTTGTATGTAAAAGTACTACAAACACGAACTTAGCAGCTATTAAAGTAAACATTTAATTTGTCATTCTTACAAAAAATACAAAAGTACAAACTTAACTTTATGTAATTCATTGAGGAAGCGCATGGTTTTTTGAAGTACATAAAAATGTTTCTTAAATTCCTACAATGTATGAAAATATGTATGTATTGGTGTGGGTTAAACAAATAATAATTTTTTTCGCTTAGCATGTGGGTAGGATTTGTACTGAATAAAATAAGAAAATTTAAAAAAAATTGTTACTTCTCATTTTAAAGTGGTCCATTTGATTTATAAATAAATAATAGATCAAATGGGGTATTTCCAGCCCACAAAAGTTTCTTGAACAAACCCTAGTATTTATAATCGATTTTTACATAAAACTATGTTTAAGGAAAATCTTTTGAGTATTTTTATTTTAAAATTCTAAACAAATTAATATACTAGTATATTCTCAGTCCACCATCGTACATATACATGTCATACATTTATGAGTCAATAATCTTATGAAATAAGCTCAGATCCAAATAATTTTTTTTGCAAATCCATTATGGTCTGAAAATAATCTGTACAAAATTTCACTCTAATTGGATAAATTTTAGAGCTAGCACGTTGCATTTGAAATTTTTGAAAAGCATATGCAGTGAGGGGTGCAAGAGAAGATATAAAAAAACTGATTAGCCATAAACTTGTGAAAAAACTTGCTGATTCCTATTCTGAAGACAAAAATGGCTATCAGTTTTTTCATATCTTCTGTTGCAGCCGTGCCAGTTCTAAAAGTTATCCAATTCAAGTAAAATTTTGTACAGTTTATTTTTCGACCACAAAGTTTCATATTCCGACTGGCATACATTTTTTAAAAGAGCAGCTTAATATATATGCATAAATATGCAATACGTTTTTAATTTTAGACATCTAAACTATTTGTTATGTTTTTTCAACGACTTTTCAGCATAATTTTTAATTTTTTTAAGAATTATTTTTAAATTTGAATTCCAAAACAAATATATATTACAAAAACCATGAAGATACCATGTGTATTTTATTTTTTATTCTATTTGAAAAAAATTATCTTCACTTCTTATTTAAAAAAAAAAAATTTTTCTAATTTCTTTCAGTATTTTTTTTCGAATCTCATAAATATTTTCTAATTCGATTTAAAAGGCTTAATTTTCGCAAAATGTGTAAAATGTTTGATTTTTATGGGAGTAGCCTTACACAAATAAATTGAATGTAATAAAAGTTTACCTTGAATATTCTAAAGTATAACTGACCATTCTGAGTTATTTTGAAATACATTTTGGGATTTCTCAAGAACACAAAAACTTTTGTTTAATTTTTATACTGTTCAAAAAGACAAAAATTATTGTCGCCATTCACCTGAAATGTTTGTTTAAACAACTCGATTTTTTTAATAACAAAAGTTCTAAAAATACCTAACTATGCAACAAAGTCATGCAAAGACTTTAAGTCAGCAGAAAACGAATTTAGTACATAACGTCCTTCCGCCGGTAAAACTGGATTTAACAACTTTTCACGCAAATACACTTTTTCCTACTGCTGGACTTGTTGATAAAAGAAAATTATATGTCCAATGTTCAGAATCAATGAAACTTAAAAATTTTAAATCTGCCAACTCCATAAATTGTGTATACATTTTCAAATTTAGAAGTTTGAGTATAGTTTTCATTCAATTGAATTATTTTGTTCTAATGTAAAATTTTTGTGAGTTGGCAGCTTTTATCAGCGGGACGACGACATGTCCAATACAATGTTACAATATATTTTAGTAAAACACAAATGCAAAAAAAAAATTTTTTTGTTTGTTTTAAAGCTGTTTGATTTTCAAGGTGGGCGTTCAAAAAATAAACTTATATACTTAAAGGTCACTTCAATGCATTATGAGTTTGCAAATATTGTTTAAATGCTTAGCGATTAAATTTAAAACTAATAAATTTCTGAAAAAATAATATATAGCACATTATAAAGTTTTCATACGCAAAATATAAACAAATATTTAATACATATGTATATATAAGTACGAAAGCACCTGGCACAATGGGAGACATTATGAAATATATTTGAGACAATCTTAAACTTATTTGTAAAAAAAATAACAAAAAATACATGATAGTTCTATAAACATATGGAAGCACAACGTAAACATAAGATAATTTCTTATATGATATAATGGAAAATGTTAATAAGATTATGCTAAGTTTCGAATGTCAGTGCTAGGAAATAATTCCAACTAGGCATAAAAGACCAATAATATAGTAAAACTGCAATTTTTTGTATTATTTTCCCTAAAATTGTCTAAAGCAAGTGAGAACAGCGTTGAAATTTAGATATAAACGTATATGGAATAATTTTGAGAACATCTGAATCGTTAACACATTCCTTGATTTGAAGGTCTGCATTAAATGATTTTAGGAGAATTCTAGAGATTGTGAAAAAAGGGCCTTTTGTATGAGTTTAAACTTTTACAAAATTATTTCGGGTAAAATTTAAATTCTGCTCGGATATGAAATTTTAACCTTTAAAGTGTTTACTATATAGAAAGAATTCGAAATATTTCTCCCCTAACAAACCTGTACTGTGGTATACGAAATTTGTTTAGAATAAATTTTAAAACTTATGGTATATTCTTTTCGAGATAAAGTGAAGAGCTGTTGATTTGCTCAGCTCTCTATGTAGAGTTAGACAGCGTTACTTCAAAATACCAGCCCTTTGTCGGGTAACACCCGAATCAATAGTTTGGTATAAGAGCTACAATTTGAGAGGGTAACATTTCTTCTAGAAAAGTACCTAAAGTCTTTCATATAAGATTTGAAAATCAATTGTGTTTAAACAAATTAAACACTTTCATTACAATATTAATCAATTTTTCTTCTACACGGCACATTCAGTTAACTACGCGATGACACATTAATTTACTGTTAATGTAAAGTTACCTACAATATTTTTTTACTTCATGTAGCGCCCTAATTTTTACGTGTTGCATCTTGTATAATAATTTTATTTTTCTGTCGAGTCACTTTCGTAGCTGGAGTTGGTGATATTAAGCGTTTTAAATTCTCTTGCGGTATGGCTGCTGCCAACTGCTGCTTATCCTTCTTCCGACTACTACCCCCCGCCGTTTCTTCAGCGCACCCGCCCGCACCAGCAGTCATCGATTGACCTGCATAACGTGTAAGCACTTGGAATTTGGCAAATATTTTATTTTTAGACTCACGCTCTTTTTCTTTGAGCTTATCTAGCGGTTTGTATTTAGCCAATGCATCGGGCAGTGGACAGATTTCCGTTTCACCATGTTTTGGTGGCTTCAGTATTTTACCGCTTAGTGGTAGTGCATTTTTATAAAAGTCTAAATCGAGATCGGAATCAGAATATTGTGAAGAAGTATTAATGACACCGTTAGTAGTTGCGTTAAATTGTTGTTGTTGATGAGAAAGCGCAAGATGTGTTGGGCGCATATAGCGTTGTTGTTGCTGCTGCTGGTCAGTGAAACTCATTGAGGTAGTCGATGTTGATGTCTCCTCTGCCAGATGACGTAACATTAATGTAAGCTTCATTTCATGTTGACGCTGTAATAGCACAGCATTACGTTCACCTTCGAGACGTGCTTGACGTACAGCATTCGAAAGCACACGCTCCTTCCATTCCCAAGCATCACGCTCACGTTCCAATTGCATTAATTGTACTTCCAACTTACGCGATGAATCACGCAAGTCAATCACTTTTGTAAAATATTTATAGAGTAGTGTGCGCATTTCTTCTGATGAGAGCTTGTTTAGACGTGCCATCAACATTTGTTCTCCCTTCTCGCGCTGAACACGGTCGCTTGTATCAATGGATTTGTGTCCGCATATGAGCTCATTTTTAAATTCAATAGCAGCATCTATAGCTTCAATAGCCTCATCACATTCGAGTAATTTACGCTCTTCACGATGCGATAGTATTTTTTCACGTTTTAATTTTCGATCGAGTGCACAGCGTTGTTCGAGTAGATGATCGCGTGTCCGTCGTAAATTACGTATTTCATGACGCAACCCCTCTTTTTCACCAGTGCCGTCAGAGGTATTGCCATATCGTTCGAGGTTCTCCGACTTTTCACGCAATACATGATCCAAATGTGATATACGCGCTTGTACATCTTTAAGGTTCTTGCCATGTGTTGCATCTTCGTTGGTGTTTGAAACACCTCGCTGCTGGTTGGCATGTGTGTTTAACTTTACAAGCGCCTTATTGGTATTGCTATTACAATTATTTTCTTTTTCTTTAAGAACTTTCAACTCATGCTCTAATTGCTCGCGTTGTTTACGATCTTTCTTTAATTTCTTTTGTAGATCATCTATTAGCTTTTTGGACTCATGCAAGGATTGTTGCAACTTCTTTACCTTCTGGCCACTTTCGCCGGCTATATGCTTCATAGAAGCGAGATCTTGTAGACGTTGTTCTATGGGCGCAATTAAGTCACGTAAACGTTCTACCTCCGTTTTATCTTTGCCCTGTACTATTGCTTTGGCCAATTGTTTTTTAGTCTTTTCATACTCAGTCTCCAGTTTGGATTTTTTCTTATGGAAACGTTGTTTAGCTGTGGATCGTGTATCACTATTTTTCACCAGCTCTGTTATGATATTTTGTTTAAGCTGCATTGTTTCTTCGATTTCTTGTATTTGACGCTTTCTAGCTTCTATATCGGTATCCAATTTGCGTAATTTTTTTTGTATATTCTCAATAGGCGAGTTTATGGCTGCGCGCAGTTTTGAAGCATTTTGCAGATCACCTGAACTATCGAGGAAATCATCATCAACTTTGGCCACAGCTTTTTCACGTGAAGCCACGCGATTGAGCATTGCAATTTCAGCACTTGAGAGGCTGGCACCAGGTTGTATGGAGCGTCGCCGGCCTAAAACGCAAATACCAAATTAGATTTCTTACACACAATAATTATAATTTTTATTTACTATTGTATGTGTTGTTGAGCTCTAGGCCACCCAAATATATATGAATAATAACAATTTTAAATTTGTTAATATTATATATTTATTTAAAATGATCGATATTTCGATTTCAATTTGAAATCATCATCAGGATCTGAAACATATAAACATTGAGATCAACAAAATTCAACAAAACACTTTCATACACTTACACTATTGACTGCACCTTATCGACTAATTTAACATTTATAATAGAATGCAGTATAAAGTCAAAAAATGAAAAATGTAAACAATTTCAAAAACAATAATGATCAACAAAACTTCTCCAATAACAACAATACATGAAAATATGCAAGGAAAACGGAAAGGAAAAAGAGTTACACCTAGCACACAGAGAGTGTCAACAACAACAAGCAATCATCTGTTTCTATATTATTGAAGCGCCGTTTTCCTTGCATATTTTCATGTATTGTTGTTATTGGAGAAGTTTTGCACGTATGCAATAAAGCATATGTGGGTACAACTAAATCGAAACTAAAGACAAGGATTTCCGCTCATAAATCAAACATCAAAAATCGTGACCACTCTAATGTAAACAAAACGGCTCTATCGCAACACTGCATCACCACTGGACACTCTCCCAACTTAGACAACGTAGCTATATTACAACAAGAAACAAATTACAAAAAGCGCTATATTTTGGAGATGCTACACATTATTAACACACCTAGTGACATACGCATGAATTTTAAGAGCGACGTAGAGAGAGTCGCTCCAGCATACCGGTATTTGATAGAAAGGAAAAAGAGTTACACCTAGCACACAGAGAGTGTCAACAACAACAAGCAATCATCTGTTTCTATATTATTGAAGCGCCGTTTTCCTTGCATATTTTCATGTATTGTTGTTATTGGAGAAGTTTTGTTGATCATTATTGTTTTTGAAATTGTTTACATTTTTCATTTTTTGACTTTATACTGCATTCTATTATAAATGTTAAATTAGTCGATAAGGTGCAGTCAATAGTGTAAGTGTATGAAAGTGTTTTGTTGAATTTTGTTGATCTCAATGTTTATATGTTTCAGATCCTGATGATGATTTCAAATTGAAATCGAAATATCGATCATTTTAAATAAATATATAATATTAACAAATTTAAAATTGTTATTATTCATATATATTTGGGTGGCCTAGAGCTCAACAACACATACAATAGTCAATTTAAGGCCGAAAAAACACGAAAGAAATAATTTTTATTTACACTTACCACTCGCAGATGGCTTACGTTCATCTATCTTCTCATTCCGCGTACATTGTTTGCTAAGAACAATCTCCATGTTTTGCGTGCACTCTTTGTGACGTGAGCTTTCCTGACTCTCCATAGCAGCTTTTGGCTGGGTCTCCATAAATTCCTTATATTTATTCTGTACTAAAGCATCTGTTTTTACCCGTAGTTCTTCCATGAGTGCTTCCAGCTTCTCTACTATATCTGGCCTTTGAGATTCACAATCCGATTCATTGTCCGAATTCTGATGCAAGGAATTTTCTGCTTCACTCAAAGTGTCTTCTGGCTCATCAGCTTCTTGTATTGGCCCGAGCTGTTTTTGTTGACGTATAGCTTCTGCGGAGCTTAGGCATTCTTCGCATTCTTGTTTGAGAAAAAGCCATTCTTCAATTTGTTCTCTATCCAACTCAGTGACGGCGTTTGAGGTAGCTAACCTGAGAATTTGAATATAATGATAAATATCATACCCATATTGTTAAATTTTTTTGCATTTATATGAGACTTACTTGGCAAGGAGTCCTTCAGCGTTAGCCACTAATTTATACCACTGACTTGCTGCAAATTGCAATCCGAATGTATCGGCTCCTACAGGTATACCACGTCCAAGCCCAACAGGCAGATCAGGTCCTACTGCGTCTGGTGAAATGGGTGTATTATCATCCGAAAATGTATTCATAATTACATAGTTTCGAACACATTGCATTTTAAAGGCAAATTGTAAATTGCATATTGTTTCATTACAGTCCCGTTCTAGTGGAGAAACACACAAAATTACTAGTGTCTGAGCGCGTCCTCCGAATGAATCTTTTAAGAGTGTTGTTAAGGTAGTTTGATTATATGGTATATTTCCGTTGACACCATACATTAGAGCCGGATCGGTGAGTGTACTCACTACTTGCTCTAGAGCCTGTAAACCAACATTTTTAGGCAAACTAGTCGGTTGATCCATTGCATTCAACATAAAGATACGATCAGTTCCGCATAAATCCGAAAAACTTGCCGTAGAGAGCCGATGTTGTATGAGACCCTCTTTGGAAACCCATTGTTGTTCGAGTGTAAGCGTAAATAATGTATGTCTATCGGGTTCATCGTCATCATTGTGTCGATGATTTGTTGAAAGTGCTTTTCGACTCCTCCTTTTTGCGTTTAAACCAAGTTGTATCCAGTGAAAAACTTCCGGAACGCTATTGCAATGTACACTGCCCACACCCAAAAGATCATGTATAACATCATCGACTATTTCAACCCAACCAATATTTACAGCGTAGGTGCGATCTGAAAGAAATTATGATTATGTCTGAATAGGAAAACATAAATTAATCTATCTTTACCTCTATGATTTGCCATGTGTGCGAATATTTCACGGACACATTTTTGCACTACACCCTGTTCAGACTCATTGTATACGCAATCCATTTCCGATCCATAAAGTGTATATGTTTTACCGGTACCACGTTGGCCATATGTTACCACAGAGGCATCAAATCCTTCCATAAATAAACTTACTAGTGGAAATATTGTTTGATGATAAATCTGACTTTGTGTACAATCGATTGGGAGCGCGTGTGTCACTGGGAATGAATGTGGTCCGACCTGTATAAGGCCGGCTGCTATGCCATTATCCAATTGGCCAGGCAAAGCCGTAGGCGCTACATTGAGAAATCCTTGTGCAGACATTGGTATAGCTTGCACACAAAAATTGGTTCTAGATGGCGATTGATCCTCTTCCCTATTCTCCTCACCAGCTGCGCTAACAGCAGCGCTAATATTACCATTATCATCTAGCGATGTGGATTGCGCTTGATCTTTACCTGAATTTGTTATTGTATCTATCCCATTGCCAGCTGATGGTGGTGGTGGTGATACAGG
Source organism: Merzomyia westermanni (assembly GCA_949987695.1). Lineage (NCBI taxonomy): Eukaryota > Metazoa > Arthropoda > Insecta > Diptera > Tephritidae > Merzomyia > Merzomyia westermanni. The sequence goes on along the minus strand of OX465293.1, from coordinate 3,655,865 downwards.
TGCTGTTGATAGTGCTATAACCGGTGGTAGGCAGGGATATATACGCACAGCTACTTGTATAGGTATTTCCATCATTTTCGAGCTATTTTATCGTCAACAAATCAAACGAATCGTTTGTCTGTTTGTTTAAACATTATTACACACTAATTTTATTAAAATTTTTCGATATTTTCTACAATTATCCCACAATTTCTAAAATGCACCAATTTTCCTGTCTGATGTTTTCTGCAATTTGTCTGAATTTGTCCATTGTTTACAGAGTTGCAATGTGGTTCAAAAGAAAATATTAAATACAGCATTGCCAATGCTGCCGTTTGGGTACTTCTGTGCTCATTTCATCACGGTGACACATTTTGTTATACGGTCATGTTATCAACTTGGAATTGTTAAGATATGTCCAAAAATATCGGGGAGGTTTCGTTTAAAGAATATCAAGTATTATCAAGATGGAAATTTTATTTAAATAATGCAAATTTTTACATATTTGTTTGCTATTTCAAACATTTCCTATTACCAATCATGCATTAGTATAAGATCCTATTCACCCTACCCATCATCAGCTATTAACACTACATGCTAAACATTTAGACAATTGGATAATTGTTTCCTTTAGGAGACAACTGCTAAAACACGTCCGAAGTTATCGCGTTTTGACCTCGGTAACAATAATCCAGAAGCGAATTTTCGAGTTTTTGTTTCAGTGAAGAGATATTTGCCATCAAAGTTGAAAATTTTCTGTCATTTTCATGTGGTTGTTGTAATCGCAGATTAGGGTGGATCGAAAAGTGCAAAAAGTGTGTTCTGCGCAGAAATACTGTGGACCGCGTAGCCGGTGTTGGACCGGCTAAGGCCGCCTACGCAGAAAGGTGTTCTGCACATAGATACCTTGGATCAAGCCCCCTATTTGGGATCGGACCCGGGTCATTTTTGGGTTTTTTTCGAATAACTTTTCACTGAAACAAAAAATTTGAAATCCGCTTTCGGATTGTTGATACCGAAGTCAAAACGCGACATTTTTGGACGTGTTTTAGCAGTTGTCTCCTAAAGGAAACAATTACCGACAATTGCTATGGTCACGCTCTAAAGGTATAAGCTTTCGTCGGCCGTACAGCGTGTATACGTAGAAGAGATCTTTGCTGATCAAGTAGTTGGCCGACTGTTTCAGTTTCAATGGAATCGGGCAGCAAAACCAACTGTTTCCGTCAGCCGATAAATTGAGTGTAGTGTGAATATTTCCATACATCGCCATGTAAAGCAACCACCAACAAAATCAGTTTAATGGGTAATGTGAATAGACATAAACTTGTTTGGTTTGTTTGTTCGTTCGAGAAGCGACAAAAACACTCGCCGCAGGAACTGGGAGTGTTGTCTTGCATTACTTGTCCCACTGTCGCGGGAACGATTTGGTATGACCAGCGCAACTTTCTAGATCATGTCAACCCTCCTTCTGAGTAAGAGGCATCCGCAGATCAACCATCAAGTTGCATATTATTACGTTCATTTTTTTCTCCTCTGACGATAGGCATACCTAAGACCAGAAATGTTTCTAGTGCACTTGCATTGCCTCATTTGAAAAACCAACTGTCAAGAACAAACCTTAACTTACAGCTCTTGCACATACCTAAATGTAGAAACAAAATTTGGTAATTGTTAACAACCGCCACCGAGTGCTAATATTCATCGAAAATCATCGATATGGGCATCAGAAGACGCCTTTGGTCCCAAAAATGAGAATCTGCTTCCGGAGAACAAATATTTTTATTGAAAAATATTTGCAAAAAACCGAAAAATAACCCAAGGCCGATCCTATTTTGTTATGTTGGCGGCCTACGGCAGCGATTTCAAAAAATAACCCTTGGCCGGTCCAGCATCGGCTACAATTTTCGGCACACCCTATATCTGAGTCTACAACAACCACATAGAAATGACACAAAATTGTTAACTTTGCTTGTATATACCTTGCAAAAAATTAAAAATAATTGATCTCCGGATCCGGTTTATGAATCCTGGGACTGATAAGCTTGAAGAGACGCACCCCTCCCGACATTTTTTGACCTATTTTCACACTCGGTGGCGGTCGTAAAGAATTACCCAAAATATTCCTAAAAGGTTCCTTTCTATATTATTAGAGGAATTTGGAAAAAAAAGCAGTTTGTACCAAAATTACCCAATTCCCGATATGATCTCATGTGTTTACAATACAAATATGATATAGATCACATCGCATATGCGATGTAGTTAAAATCAAGCATCGGATCGGTACAACACTACCCATTCCTCAATACAACGCTGCATATTACCTCAATCGAAGCTTACTTCACGTTTTCTGTAGAATAAATTTTGGCATAGAACGTATAACTCGTGTTTTTGCGTACATTTCATTTGAAAATTTCCTCAAAACGTTTTATATTTGCAATAAACTTCGTGAAAAGATTAATATAACATCGTTGAAATACTTGTTAACTTACGTAAAATGTCTAAGCGACGCATAGAAGTAGGCGAGACCTATAATTCCAAGACAAAAAAGTAAGAGCCGTGGCGGATTGTACAATGGCGGTTTTGGCTTTAGTTTACATATCTTTGGATATATGTTCTAAATAGTAAATAGAAAACTAATAATATAATATATTGCAGGGGTTTCGATTCGAATGTGCCTAATTTTACCAACTCTGGCACACCAGTGGTCTTAGCAGGCAGCGTAGCAGGTGCTACAAGAACGCCCGGTACCATCAACCCTTACAACATGAAACCTTTCACACAACGCTATTTCAACTTGTTCAAGAAACGTATAACATTACCCGTTTTTGAATATCAAGCAGATTTCATGCGTTTGTTGAATGAACATCAATCTATCGTTTTGGTGGGTGAGACTGGTTCCGGCAAGACAACACAAATTCCACAATGGTGTGTCGAGTTTGCTATGTCAAAGGGGAAGAAGGGCACTGCTTGTACACAACCACGTCGTGTCGCGGCTATGTCAGTGGCGCAACGTGTATCCGAGGAAATGGATGTTACTTTAGGTGAAGAAGTTGGTTATTCAATACGTTTTGAGGATTGTTCGTCAGCCAAAACAGTGCTGAAGTATATGACTGATGGTATGTTGTTGCGTGAAGCTATGTCCGATCCTATGTTGGAGCAATATCAGGTCATTTTATTGGATGAGGCCCACGAACGTACATTGGCAACAGATATTTTAATGGGTGTATTGAAGGAGGTTATAAGACAGCGTAGTGATTTAAAATTGGTAGTGATGTCTGCCACTTTGGATGCAGGCAAATTTCAACAGTATTTTGATAATGCACCATTAATGAACGTACCAGGTCGTACCCATCCCGTCGAAATTTTCTATACCCCTGAACCCGAACGTGATTATCTGGAAGCAGCTATACGTACTGTCATACAAATCCACATGTGCGAAGATATCGAAGGTATATATGATATAGTTCAAGTATTTAGAACCAGTTTATATGCTTAGGTGTTATTTATATGCTTAGGTGACGTCTTAATGTTCTTAACTGGTCAGGAAGAAATCGAAGAGGCCTGTAAACGTATTAAACGTGAAACCGACAATTTAGGTACAGATATTGGCGAGCTGAAATGTATTCCACTCTATTCCACATTGCCGCCAAATTTACAACAGCGCATTTTTGAGCCTGCACCACCGCGAAATGCTAATGGCGCAATCGGGCGCAAAGTTGTAGTTTCCACAAATATTGCTGAAACATCACTTACGATTGATGGTGTTGTTTTTGTAATTGATCCAGGCTTTGCTAAACAAAAAGTGTATAATCCACGTATACGTGTAGAGAGTTTGCTTATATCGGCTATTTCAAAGGCCTCGGCACAGCAACGTGCTGGTCGTGCTGGACGTACACGCCCGGGCAAATGTTTCCGCTTATACACAGAAAAAGCATATAAAAATGAGATGCAAGATAACACATATCCAGAAATTTTGCGTTCAAATTTAGGTAAATAGGTAAATTCGTCCAAGGAATAAAATATATTAATTTGATCCTTAATTATAGGTACTGTTGTATTGCAATTAAAAAAACTCGGTATAGATGATTTGGTGCACTTTGATTTTATGGATCCACCTGCACCGGAAACTCTTATGCGTGCTTTAGAATTGCTTAATTATTTGGCTGCATTAGATGACGATGGCAATTTAACTGATTTGGGAGCTGTGATGTCTGAATTTCCATTGGATCCACAGTTGGCTAAAATGCTAATTGCCAGCTGTCAACATAATTGCTCAAATGAAATACTTTCGATTACTGCTATGCTGTCGGGTGAGAATGCATGCATTATTATTCATTGCGTGCTTTAAGCTTTTTTAAGTTATTATTATTTTAAGGAAGCAGGATTTGTTAGTTTATTTGAAAGCATTTTTATTTGTTTTTTATTTTAGTAAGCGCAGGAGACAGTTGGGCGTTGTTGTTGTACTAACATTCTTGTTGTTGTTTCTGTTGTGGTAACAACAAAAACCTTCGGGGAGTGTTTTTGTCGCTACACCAACAACAACAACAACCGGTATTCTATTATGCCTACCTCGGGCATATTCTAAACCCCTAATCCGCAGGGCAACTAACACTCTTCGTCCTGCTTACTTGTTACGTTTACACAGGATTAAATCAGGTAACACTGCCCTTGGTCGGATAAAACTCTATTCATTTGTACTTAGACCAGTAGATCGTATAGCCGGTTCTATCGCACCGGAATGACCCGGGTTTTTTCACCCGGCCAAGGGCTGTTATTTCAGTGTAACCCTGTCCAATCTGGGGCAGGGCGGTGCACTGTTAACAACAACAACAACAACATCGTATAGGATGTTGCTTACCTTTGTCCATGCTTCAAACTTATAACAAATGTTTGGTATATGAAGCATGTTATTACCAAGATTGCATTTAACTAGGTGAAATCCTTTTTTACACAGGAAGTGGTTTTTTCATTGTTCTACTGCCTCCTGCAGCTTCTTACACACGTTTCAAGGAGTTAGGAAATTGTAATAATACCAGTGCAGTTAATTAAAAAAAATTATTTATTGATTTTTTATTTAACCTTTAAATAATTGTATAGTTCAAATTTAACTTACTGACCTTGATGAGAAAAATGCATGCTTAATATTAGTTAAAATGCAAAAGAAAAATGTTTCCAATTTATTTGTCTTTTGCATTCACCACTGAAAACAGTTTCACGAGCGATAATAGAATTAAACCACTCAACGTAATACGCATAAAAAAATTTGTAATTTTTGCAAATCTTTTTTTTTTTAATTATTATGGTTTAACTAATGCATATTGCTGGCATTTCGAGAAATAAATCGTTCTTGAAACTCACGACAAAATTACTCATCAAAATTCCAATTCCATTTGCCAATTTAGGCGATGTCTTTAGTTGTAAATTGCATATTTTAATGCAATATCGCTCAAAAAATACAATATTTAAACAATATCAGCAAATGTTTGCAATAACTTAAGTTAAAAAAATTAAAAAATGATGAACTTTGCTGAAAACTAAATTCGAAAAATGAGATTAGTAAAAAAAACTAGGATTCTACTACAAATCATCAATTTTGCTGTGAAAAACGTAACTCAACTTCGTTTGTGTGGGATTGCGCTGCGTTCAATGGATATCCTGACGCCGCCAACCCAAAACCAAACCACTTTTTCTCTCTCTCCCTTTCAACATTACGATATCAACCGCAGTACCACAATGCTTTGTGCGTCCGAACGAAGCTAAGAAGGCAGCCGATGAGGCCAAAATGCGTTTTGCACACATCGATGGCGATCACTTGACGTTATTGAATGTCTATCATGCTTTTAAACAGAGTAAGTTTTACTAACATAAATAAGTTTGTTGTTTTCAATAAAATATTGGTTTACTTTCTTTTCGAAGGCGGCGAGGACCCGAATTGGTCTTATGAGAATTTTATCAATTTCCGTTCATTAAAATCAGCTGATAATGTACGTCAACAGCTGGCACGCATAATGGACCGCTTCAATTTGAAACGCAGCAGTACTGAATTCACATCAAAAGATTATTATGTTAATATACGCAAGGCATTGGTACAGGGCTTTTTCATGCAAGTAGCTCATTTAGAGCGCACTGGACATTATTTGACAATCAAAGATAATCAAAATGTGCAGCTACATCCATCTACTTGCCTAGATCATAAACCCGAATGGGTTATCTATAACGAATTTGTATTGACTACAAAGAATTATATACGCACAGTAACAGATATTAAACGTGAGTTTTACTTAATTCCCAAAAAAATTTTGCCATTGCTCAATAATTTTTTGTTTTAATTCATTTCAGCTGAGTGGTTGCTTACTTTATCCCCACAATATTACGAGATGACGAATTTCCCTCAATGTGAAGCAAAAAGACAGTTGGAAACTTTACAGCAGCGTATCGAAACAAAGCAATTCCAAAAAGGATTCTAATTTAAGTGCTTTGGACCATAAACACACGTTTATTATAAAAGTTTTTCATTTATTGTTTATGTATATTAAATTTAAATCCTTTCATTTGATTACCAAGAGTTTAGCACTTAAAATAAACAAATTTAATACAATCAATTAACGACCACAATGGAAAATGTGAAGCTTGTTTGGCGTTGTAAAACGTTTATGTCAAGTAAATTTTTGACTTCGTATACATACATAGCTACAATTACATGCAAAAATAAAGAATTGATATGCTATTTGATGGATTTTATTTAAATGGAATTGCTAATGCAGTTCTGAAATATAGGAATAAGAAAAATTACTGTATTTCATTTATGAAAATGGCAACCATGATGATATATATATGTAATCATTATAAAACTGTTCAAGTAAGTATTCATATAATTAATTTTTAGCTATTTTTTAATTATTTTGTTTTTTAATTTTTATATTCAGTGCAAACAATTTTTGAATAATATGATTTATGGGCTGTTGAACGTACACGCCTACCTTAACCATTAGTGTTTTGAAATTGTATTAAGATGACCAGATATGTGCAAATAGCCGAGCTAAACTAAAATAAAAGAAAGAAGCATCAGAGATCATATAAGCTGTGAAAAATTGTATCCCCTAATAGCTACTTGGATATATAAGTAATTTGAAGTGCCTAGAAATATCGAAACGACAATAATGGAAAGTCAACCACTATCTAACGCGAAGAGTTTTTACTTTATGATATATGTAACTATTTTCTTTTCTTGTTGTATATGTATTAGACTGGGTCGATTTATTAACCGATATCGCGCCATCGATTTTTCGATGGGTTTTGGGCTCAGGAAAAAAAGTTCCACTACGCATACCCAAAAAAATTAATCTCGAGCCTGCGAAATTTCATTTTTTTGACTTTGTTCGACTTTGATTTTTCAGGTTTTTTTCATGACCTAAAAACAATTTCATTTGATTTAAAAATTTTTATGTATACCCTGTCCGACCCAAAAATGTCCGCTAAAAACGTTGGCTAAAACAGTTTTTTGAGAAAAAAAATATATTTTGGGTTTTGGGGAGTGCTTTGGTCAAAAAATGTACCCTTTCGCCATTTTTTTTAAGGGTTTTTTCAGAATACATGTAAAAATGTTTTCGATGAAAACGAATTCGTCTCATATTTCCTGTCCCACTTAAAATTATGCGCTAAAAACGTTGGCGAGAACAGTTTTTTGAAATAAAAATTTTATTTTCGGATTTTGGAAAAGTAGCTTTTTCGAGCAAAACAAGTCCCAAAAAACTGTTATCGCCAACGTTTTTAGCGGACATTTATACATAACAGGGTATACATGAACATTTTAAAATCTAATGAAAATTTTTTTAGCAGGTCATGAAAAAAACCTTAAAAATCAAAGTCGAAAAAAGTCAAAGAAATGAAATTTCGCAGGCTCGAAAATTATTTTTTTGGGTATGCGTAGTGGAACTTTTTTTCCTGAGCCCAAAACCCATCGAAAAATCGATGGCGCGATATCGGTTAACTTTCGTCCATACAAATCGGCCCACCCTAATATGTATATAGAAACTCTTAATGAATTCATGCAGCACGCAAGAAAGCGTGAAAACATTTCACTTTGCATTTTCAGAAAGCGTGAAATATTACCACAAAGAAACTATTTTTTTAACATGTGTGCCTGTAAAATGGCATTGAAGTCACACATTTTTCACTATTATTGCACAAGTTCAATAACTATTACATCTGAATTATCAACATTACCGACGAAGTGTTTTTTGCATTCCAACAACAATAATAGTTTTCATTACTGTTCTGTTTCCATAGACAGCATACCTAAAATATTCCAAAACGAAGCGACTTCAACTTCTGAAGTGGAACCTGCATTTCACCTATATAAAATTAAAACCGTGCAGGCTTTGGAAGAGATCGACTTGCTGATTGAAATAAAAATAATATTACCCCAGCTCGCAACCTCTACTACTAACACAAGCAGGACTGCAGACGCCTTGCTAGAAAAAATATAGGTTCGGAAGGAACGGCAAACCCAGACATTTTGCCGATCTATCTCGCGTAAACTGTCAAAAAAAATTCCTAACATGTTCTTGCTACGTTCGGTCTTAAATATACAAATACATACCGATGTGAGTAGAGTGCGATTAACACGGCACAATCCGCTGGCGGAAAATTCCACATCAACAACTAATAATTGCTGCCAGAATTTCTTCACCTTGAGGTAAGCACAAAAGAAAGCAAGTTAAATATAGTAGTAGTAAATAGTTATCATAGAAAGTTGTTAGCACATAGTTGGCAACTAATATTAATTTACTTTGTATACCAACAATTCAATTGAATTGAGTTGTTGTTTTTACGGTCTGTAAATTTGCAAAGTACTATGACTATAAACGAGCTCAAGGCCAATAATAGTAAAAATAATTATTAAAAAAATAAAAACCATAATAATTTTTATAAATAAAAAGAAAAAGTATTATTATTGGCCTTGAGCTCGTTTATAGTCATGGTAATATTAATTTACTTTAAAATGGACTTGTTTATGTGTATGCGCATTAAAACTTACCTCTTCTGCCAATATTGGATCGTAAACTTTACGTTCAATTTCACACACTATTTGTATAGTCTTTTTGGACTGGAGGGTAAATAAATGTGAAAATGCGAATTAAAAATTGTAAAATGTTAGCGAGTTAGCATTATTAGTGTGCTTTCAAATCAATATTTACTTACTTCAATGGTCGCCAAATGACATGGCTCCACAACTAGTATTAAGCGCAAGGAATGGAAAATAATCCACAATACTTGCAGCCATATCATGCCACTATCTTTGTTACTCAACAATTCCAAGAAAAGGAAGTATGAAGTGGCTACCAAATGCAGCAAACAAGACACCAAAATGAAGAGTACAGCAATGCCATATGAGCTGTGTTAAGAAGCACTTAATTACATTATGTTTTATGAATGAAGATATTACAATTTATGCGCACATACAAATAAAGGCGTGACGGTTTTTGAAAATTATTACTTTTTTAATTTCAATTGGTTAAATTTATTAATTTCACAAACAAATTTCTTAAAGTTTTCAGTCAGAATTTTCACAAATATTTTATTTTGAATATACATACACTCGGCAGAATAATTCTCTGCGTACAGGTATCTTCTTTCTTTAAATGGGCATCTAACCTCCTGGGCGATTTTGCCCGTCCAACATAGCTCGCCAGTCGTTTTTTCGTTGCGCCAACTGGCGCCAATTGAAAACACCGCGGGATCGCAAATCGGTCTCCACTTGGTCCTTCCAGCGGAGTGGTGGTCTCCATCTTTCTCTGCTTCCACCGGCGGGTGTCGATAAGAATAGCTACAGGTATTGCAGACTAGTAGTTTTTCTTCCATACAAATTTATGAACGTAAGTTATGTACGAGAATATGAAAAAAAAATACTTAAGCTAGGCAGAAAAAAAAAATTGCCAAAAATCAGCAAAATGTGTTACAGACTTAAGATTAACACTTAATTATATTAAAATTGAATAAGCTACAAAACTGACTGAAAAATTCTGAAAAATATGAGAAAAAACTTTAAAATTTTTAGTTTTGGCGAAATTTCCATACATTTTTAAAATATAATTTACAGTTTCTGTATTAGATTTGGCTCATTATTTTATAGAAAATTAGTAAAAATAATTTTACTAAAGCAAAAATGGGTGAAAATTGCAAAAATATACCTGTAAGCAGACTTGTTTTTGCCGAGTGTATGTATTTTTTGTTTCATTACTACAGATGGACGAATATCATCTTTATAAAATATATTAAGGAAAATTTTTCAAATAGCTTTAATTTTAAAGGCCACCTTAAATTTGTCGTTCAATCCATTTGCCCTTTATTTTCAAGTCAACTTGAAAATTAAAGGATAGATGAGAAAACGGTCATTACACTATCTTAGCTTTTTAATTGTTTTTGTATTCTTACCTCTTAAGCTTTATAAACCAATTTTATTTTTTATGAATATGAGGGTTGAGAATTCAAATTAAAAAAAAAAAGACTTCAAAACTGTCATGTATCGTTGCATGCGATCAGTGATCGAAACCCTTAATAAATATGAAACTGTCAAAGTCGTTGAATAGTAGTAGATTAAGAAACTAGCTAGCAAACAAATATATCAACAATATGGGTTTCGAACACTGAACATATGCAACGATAAGTTCCCTGTTCTCCTATATTTGTACACACATTTTATATGATATCCAATGAAAACTCACTTTGAAAGTAGTCGCATGCATTTTCCTAGAGACTCATGTATTTCTTCGAGCAATTTCAATAGAACGACTTTATTTTTAGCTGCATGTGGGAAAAATAATAAAAAACGCTTTAACAATGCCTTGAAATTAAGTACTTGCTAAAGATTCTGTGTTTTACCAAAGATTTAAGTATTTTAAATACACTTTAGATTTTGTTTGCAGGTCAATTGTGAGGGGCCGTAATAGTGGCCGTGGGGCCGTAATCATGAAGTTTTCTTGCACTAAAGCACCACAGTGGTCAATAATTAGCCTATTTACCTTACAATAAAAATAAGCTACACTGTTTTTTTGATTCAAAATACCACAGCACTTAAGGTGCAAATCTGTTAAATCTATTTTCGGATATTGTTCAGAAAAAACGAACGTCTTTAAAATATTTATTTTGTTGTGTTGATCTTCCGACAGGGTAGTAAGCTGATTTTTGTTGGAGAACGAAACTAGGTATTGAAAATGGCAGAACGCCGAAACCGGTTTGTCACAAAACCAAACTTGACCAGGGATGACGGAAAATCGTTCCAACAAAAATCTTTAAAATATCATTATTTCAGAGTTTTAGCACTCTAGATCAATATGTATGAAGAAAAAAAATGTCTTTGAAATATTTGTTTTATTTATTGCACCTTTTCAGTAGTCTAGTTCTGTAAAGGAGTTCAAAATAGAGGTGTGTCCTTATAGAATTCATTGGTTTTATCAATTTTTTTTTTATGTTTCCAAATCAAATATGCCTTTACCTGTTCCTTCTTTCTGCACTGAGGCACTTGTTAGATTTGTCAAGCTCTGATGAAGCGTCAATGGATTTTGGGACACAACTTTGACAGTAGTAATTGATGGGTTAATGGCTGCTTCCTTTTTATTGTTTTCAACTTTTAGGAAAAAAAGTTAAATAATCTGCTTATAATTTTTTTTCAAAACCGTTGTATTACCTTTCAAAAAAGTGCTTTTTAACATGACATTCAGACGTCGAAATCTTCTACCTAGACCAAAAGCGGTATTAGCGAAATTAAGCTGCAAACCAGTTAATATGAAGTAAAGGGTATAAAACGGTATGTACCATTGTACGTTTATCTCTATGAACAAGATGACAAATGTTAATTTATTTGCTAATTAATTGGCTAGTTCTGAAATTACCGGTATCTTCTTCAGGAGTCCTCATACCGATTGCAAAACGTAGCCAAGTTGAAATATCGAGGCCTGCAATGAGAAAAAAATTGAATTCATTAAATAACGCACCAAAAAACGAAAAAGCTGATAACAATGTATATAATATATGTTTACCTAGCAGCGCTGTAATTGCAATTAAAGGCAAAGTCATCATTAGTATGGCCATAACACGATCGCGTTTAAAATTCGAAAAGGAATGTAATGAATCATCTATCTGTGTAAGTGGAGAAATGCATTTTTCTACACTTTCAAAACTTTATAAGAGTACATGTAGTATCTACAGTAGACCGTTATTATTTAATATTTTCTTATTCCTTCGATAGGCTCAAAATAAAATCACGTTTGGATGTATTTAGGCCGGAACATCCTTCTCATCCATGCTGTTTGTATACGTCTACTTTGCAATAAGAATCACTGTTAAACAAGCAGCTTGATAAAAAGTAGTTAAAACGATAATAGTCGAAATGCGTAATGCAGCAATTCACTTTTGAGTACTTGCAGGAAATTCAGACAAAAAAAATAATCCCTGAAACGGTCTAATATACATACATCATCACTATTGCTTCACTAACCTTTCTCAATCGTGCATTTAACTCACGCGTAGATCGCAATCCCCACAAACCACAACCTACGCCCGCTGAACATGCCATCACCACCACCGAAACATCCAGTGCTGTGACCACTTTCGAAGTGGCTGATTTCATTCTAAAAGATGGTCTATTATTGGTCAATTTTCACATTTATGTAGTCGTGCATTAGACGTCGAGAATGGTGTAAAGAAGTTACATATTTACGCAAGGCGAGCAAAAGCCGAAAAAGAAAGGAGTAAAAAAGGATTAAATAGAGAAACGAATTCTAAATTAGGTAAATAAACAAATTATATTTTTAACTTAGCTACATAAAAAAATATCATAACATTTATATTTACAGTTATATGTAATGAATTACTATTTACGTGATTGTTACAAGTGTGATAATAACAGATTAATGGTTAGTTATTTAGTAACTGTAATTATTATCTATAAACAAAGTAATGGTGAGGCATGATATTATTAAAAAAAAAAAGTTTGAAATGCTAAAGAGCTACTTGTTGCCCTGAAAAAGCCATTACATAGATTCAATATTTACAATATTCTTTATGTCTGTCAACGTCAAATAGTCACGAAATAGTAGCAGGTATAGCGATTTTGGCGCTTCTCTTGTGGGAACATAGACTACATTTTTTTTAAAGATTTTCTTGAAATGTTGGATATAGATATGCAAATATTCAACTGATCAAACCAGGCTCTCATTAATAAAGAATTCAAAATTTCCTCTCCCTAGGCTTCCAAATAGGCTTTTTCGGATATTTTCGGCCAAAATGACGAACAGTTTATTATTTTTCAATCATTTTTTAGTATAATACTGAAGAAATAGCAAAGTTGGGGTTCGGGTAAGACCGATTATTATCTAAGTTGTGGGCAGCAGCTATTTAAGAAATCAAGTCACAAGCCTTAAACTAGTGTTCAGCATTCTTGGGAAACTTCGTTGTGATAGAAGAATTTTTGTAATACGATTCTCAACTTGGAGAAAAAATACCAAGAAAATGTCATTGATAATCCTAAAGAAATTGTACATGGGTGTTTCTCAAAAATAGACAACCATCATTTCACTTTTTCAAGCCGAAAATCTTGTTAGTCACATGTCTACGTAAAGTATGAACACATTTACTTTTCTCTTCATGTTACCATTACTGATCTTTTGTGTTTTATTCTCACCAATAAATTATTTTCTAAACTTGCTACAAGAGCGACATTAAATTAGGTTCGAATTGTCAACATATTGCTATAGAAAATACTACTTCAAATCTCAGTAAATAGTAATAAACTAAAATAGCAAATTTTTTCGCCGTTTTTCTTCTTCAAAAATTTAAGTCTTGTCCGCCCGTGACGTCCGCGACCACAGGAAATTCTACATCCCTTGAAAAACTGTTGCATAAAGTAGTACCGTAAGCGAGTTTGACAATTTTTACCGGTTTAAACTGGTGGCCGCCGGGGTGTGGCGGTAGTCTTGCTGGCCTACCACACCGAAGGTCCAAGGTTCGAGCCCTGGTACAGGTTACATCAAAAGTGTTTTGAAAAGGTTTTTTTCAAAACTAGGTCGCCCCTCGGCAGTGTATTTCTGCCATGGAAGGCTTCTCAGCAAAAATTCATCCGTTCGGAATCGGCAAAAAACTGTAGGGTCCCGCCTGTTTTTAGGAAAAATTACAAGCAGCACACCTTAAATTGGTTGAGAAGCTCGGCCTTGATCTCCCTAGGAGGTATATATCGCACCAATTTTTATTTTTTTTTTGAACTGTAAACAAGTACACATTTTCAATTTCCCTTTTCGAAAAATACCTTATAAGATGATCAAGTGACCTCACTTACATTACACATCATGCCGTGTTAATAAGTTAGTATAAAATAGTAAAAACTAAATTCGCATTTATTACAATACAAATTTTATAATAATTTGTTAACGATCTGTGAAAATTGATGTGTAATGCCAAGCTTCTAAATATATACAGCTATTTACACACATCTACAATAAATGTTTTTGTAACGTTTAACTTATATATTAATTGTAATATTGGAAAATACTCACCGCACGGGAACCTGAGAATTAGCATCAAATAAGAGTCCATGATAAGTTAAGAAGACTGCAAAAAAAAAATATTTTGAGTTCCGAGATAGGTCATTTAGGAATCCAAAGTATTTATTTCACCCATTATTAAACACAGCGATGCCGAATACACCGAAAACATGATACTACGCCGAATGTCCAGAACGCCTTTAGAATTACGCCGCACCGAAAATGGCGCTAATGCCAAAACTTTGCTCACATAAAAAATGCAAAGTGTGGGTTCTGTGACTTCCATAATTCGACAAAATAGTATTCTCTGGTGCTTGGGTCGAAGCGATTGAGTGGTTTATAGTGTTTTGCACTTTAAGTTTCGTAGAAAATTTTTTTAGGGTTTTATTAAATTTCTATCCACTACCAAACTGGCTGCTATTTAATAACGGACTGATTGAGTTTTTTGGGATATGCAATTTTGAAGTGGTGAATTTCGTGTCGTTTATAATTCACAGTTTATTCGCATTGTGAATTTGTAAACACATTGTTATACACCTTTGCAAATATTTGTCTGCATGTAAATATGTAAAAATGTGTCTATATTTGCGTATGAGTGTATCAACTCCATAACGCCTTCAAATATGCAGTGGTCCACAAACTAAAAGTGTAGGGTAGAAACTGCGGGAAGGAAAAGTTGGAGATATTAATGCTAATTAAAGTGTCATCACCTCTCTATTACGGACGCCGTAGTCGAGTTATCGACATAAGGGATATCTTAAATTTAAAGTTAAACGTTTGGTAATGCAACGGGGAAAAATACATTCAACTCTATTCAGCAGATTTTAAGTGATACGCACCCAAACATACAGACAGATAGATGGAAATTATAAAAACTGTTGATTTGGATTCTACTGGCTTAATAATATGGGCTTTGTCTACCTTGCCCAAGTTTGTGGACTGCTGTCCGGGAACTTCTAACCGCTGTTTACAGTTTAGCCGTTTAAATTGTAAATAATCATTAGAGTTCGTGACAGTGAACATGAGGGCCGCAATCAGTTTAAAGCTAATTATTTGCATAATTAAATTGTCAAGGTGTATACACACAGAAACATATGTATACGTGGAAAGGAATGCTTGAATTTAAATGCATATTTGAATAATCACAGTTAGGAGGACTGTGAAATTTGTGTTCTAAAGATTTTAAATGATGTAATGCATGAGAGAAAGGACCCTGTAATGTGGCGGTTGAGGTTAACTGAGGAACGATTAAAGCATTTCAAGTGGCGCTAGTTCCTATGCACATACGCAAACACCAAGACCTAAACAGTATATATCAACTATATTGTTCGATTTTTAAGTTATCTACATACCCTCAGATCTTAGCATGAGATCTGAAGGAATTTAAATGTTGTGTGGGAATTTCCCGATGTAAATTTGGCATTCCGTATCCCATAAGTTATGCAATCCTCTCTCACTTTGCTTATACAGGGTGGCGCAAAAGTAATCCTCCTATCAGAAAATGCTATAAATTTTGCGATTGGCCCCTAAAGTCAGTTCTGTTTTGACATTTGTGTAGTAAACACATGCGAAATACACGTTAATAGACAATGTTACGCTACACTACTCCAGAACGCGGAATATTGCTGACTATTTATTTGACCAATAATCGGTCGGGGCCAAACGGTTACTGTGAATGGTGAGCGCTACAGAGCAATGATCAACGAGTTCTTTTTGCCGCAACTTGATGAATTGGGATTGGAAAACATGTGGTTCCAACAAGACGGTGCAACAGCACACACTGCACGTGCCACAACCGATATGCTGAACATCGGAAGCTTACTTTTGCGCCACCTTGTATGTAGTATGTTATAGTGGTAGGTGAAAGCCGTGTTATCCCTAGATCATTCGTCGATTTGCACTGTCTGTAGAGTAACTCGCTTATTTGGGCCATTTGACTTTAAATGCTGTGGAGATAAATAAAATATGAAATCTACACAAAAATGTGGTCTACTGCATCCTCAGAAATGCTTATTACAAAGGCTATTTCGTTTAAATTTATACCCAGTCGTCACTGTATAATGTGATTTTTTGTAGATTATAGAGCCTGACTTCCGATATGTTGTTGTTACCAAAGGTTGGGGGAGTGCTACAGAATGGACAGTCCTTTTCCGGAATGAATCTGATAACTTTTACTATCCCAAAGACTGCGGGATCGTTCTTTTTTTACTGCTCTAAACTTTAGGTGGGCTTTTTTTTCGCCTCTCCTGACAGGCATACCTTACCATGGGTATATTTAACACCCCTAACAGGTTACGAATTCCTGATCTCTTTAATGCCTAGAAGTACTTGGAGTGCAATTGTGTAGTTCCTATAATTAAGGGAATGCTATATTTTTCCTGATAAATTAAAGATATTAGCAATAATATTCTGACTCTGTATGGTATTGCCAAAACTGTTCAGGAAGATAGTTGACATCGGATTCAAAAGCATGACCTCATATACTAAAAGCAAAGAAAACTATGCTGGTACCTATCCACGACGTTTATATTTTGAAATTCTAGGATCCCGACACACCGCACCTGTCGACACTTTATTTTAGGTTTGAAAATATAAGTGACTATGTATTTACTTGGCTTGCACGAGTGAACATGTAGCTAATGTGGTTTAATGCAGGCGTAAACGCGTTATTGGTTGTATATTCTGTTATTAGATTTATGCAAATATCAAATTGCGGAGTAGGAGTTAAGGGTTGTTGGTAGAAAGTGGACTAATCCGTTCGCTAGCTGACACGCATATTCGGATGGAGACATTTTTTATTGCTGTACAGGCTATTATCGTGCCGCTTTAAGGTGTCATAAGCTTGTTAACAGTAAGTGGAAATATAAATGATAATAATCTGATGTAAACATAGAAATATAGGATTGACACGCTTAAGATCAAGCTTCTTCATATAAGTATTCTGGTATCTTCACTTCCGCATGAAATACAGAGATTACTTACTTTTGTGATACTTAATTGTTGTTTCTTCGCTCTGCCAACCGCCACCAAACAAACAAATTTACATTTTTCGTGCCACATTTTATTCAAAATATTCAGTTTATGCATAGATACATATGTACGTACATAATTCCTAAAAATATATGTACTCGATAGCTTCACTTCCAGATTCTGAACAGCTTCGTCAAGATTTTTTTACGTCACTCATTGGTTGACATTTTGGAATTGTATTAAGATAACGATATATGTAGCGATCGATGAGCTGAACTGTAAATATATAAAATAAAACCCGAAATTAAATGTAAGTAAGTACCTAATGTCTCTTATGAACTTGAGAAAGCTCTCTATTCTTTCTTTTGCGACATCTGGTTCGTTTGAGAAAAATATTTCATGATTGCAATACTAAATTTTTTGGTAACTCTGTGAGTTGTAGGCTTCTTCAAACTTCCTTTAAATTTGTGTCACCTATATTTTAATCGATTTCAAAATAGTCCCAGTCCACTCAGCGGGCACATTTTGTATTTTTCTATGTCCTTATGTCGTTTTGTTTCGCTATACGAATTATAAAGTTATCGTTTATAGGTAAATTCGTTCCGTATAAAGATCCACTTTATAATGCCTGCCATCTTCACGATTTCGGTTTTCTTAGAGACTCGGAACGTTCTTGTTGTTCCATTATAAATTTTTACAAAGATACTTAAACACTTAAGACACTGTCTTAATATTCCGGCCAACTTACCGATGTCAGCAAGGATCTATCAATACTACATACACCTATTGCTGTGATCTCTGCATTGGTAATTAACAATTGCTTCCAAAATCTTTTGACCTAAAATGTCAAGAAAACCACATAGAATAAAGCTGAATTATTTCATATTCTAAATAATGTTTCTTTCATAAGTTAAATAAACTCACCTCTTGCGCCAACACTGGATCGTGAACTCTTCGACCGATTTCCGCCACGATTTGTATGGTTTGTTTGCTCTATAAAGAAAAGGTTGTAAACAACTTTCCTGATTATGGCATTGAACTTTTTTATTTATATCAAGGAATTAATTGAAGATCCCTTCGCAACTCAACTGCCTCTTCGAAAACATCGCAGTTTTTTTGTAGAAAGAATTCTTTAAACATTAGACCCCTGAGTTAAAATGTGCCCCTTATTTATTTTAATTTTTCTTGTAAAATTTTATATTTAAAATTTTCAGGTTTTCAGTAAGTTATGCGATCTCCAAATAAGGCAGAGTTCAACCTCTTACAATAAACGCATCACCAACCGTAAATTGGAATGCAAATGTGCTCACCTCTGATCCAGACATGTGACATGGTTCCACTACAAAAAGCAATCTGAGTATATGAAATGTAACCCATATTGACTGAAGGAATATATATATTTTATCATTTCCACCTATTAAAGCTAAAAATATAAAATACGAAGTTGCCACTGTGTGTAGCATGGAGGATACGAGGATGAAAAGCCCTGCAAGTCCGAAGGCACTGAAAAGTGAGAAATTTGTTAGAAGTTTTCGTTTTAAACATTAATTATTTTCTGTTTTTATAAATACTTGCTTCGAAAAAATATTCACGCAAATGCATAGTGATTCGTAGTTTTCAGCAATTTTCTTTAGGAGATCCACTTGAGTTTGGACTGAAATTAAAAGATTTGTTTAGCATCGCTAGTACATGTATGTATGTACATAGATGCATTGTGAGAAGCTACGAAAGTAGAGTATATAAGGAACCTGAGATAGGGTGATCTTCCACTAGACCATGGATGTATACCAAGAGAGACCTAACGTGCATCTTCATTTTAAGAGTTGATAGTGAAAAACTACTCTGACGGCTACAAAGGCAAAAAAAAAACAAATAATCCAGACACCTACAAATCACTAAGCAACCTTGTGAGATCGTCCCAAATTTATACAATGGGCATCTTGCGGAATACAATTAAGCCATTGCCATTATTATAGAGAGTTTAAGCAGGATTTTGAAACTCGCATTCATTTTTACAATAGTTGCTCAGATATCCGTGATCGTCACATCCATTCATAGACTGGGACGTGACGGACCAAACAACCCGCAATCCGGGTCGATATGGATTTTAGTCGCCTCTTACGACAGGCATTCCTACCTCGGCTATATTCTAACTTGCTAAACCGTAGACGCATTCTTAATTTGGCTTGTTGATGTTTCGTCAGGGTGGCAAGTTGAACAATTTTGTCATCCCTTGCCAAATTTGATTTGAAGACAAACCTGTTCCTACTTCTGCCATCTTCAGTGTCCTTTGCTTTTCAAAATGTATCTCTCGGGAAGCGGATACAAAATCGTAATTGAAGCTGAATAGCAATCTGTTTAAAGGTTTATTCAGAACAAGCTCTTAAACATCTATACAAATGCGGGAAGTTTGAAGATATTTTTATTTAATATTTATTAGAATTATCTAGTCACTTAGAATTGTAATATTTCTCGTCTTCTCGACTTCATCATTTATTTGGTTGTACCTATAATATTATTTTTTTACGAAAATAGGTGCACTCTTCTGACTAGCCAATTTTGACTGTAAGTGACAGTAGGTATTTCTGTTAATTCTACTCACCATCAAATTTTTCAAATGGTGGCTCAACATTTGAACGGTAGCTACGATTTTGTTCTGACAACGACTGAACTTTTATGATTTTATTATTTTCATTCACCCCACTGTAAAGTTTATTTTCTGTGAAATACAAATTAAACTCATTGCTTATACATAATGCAATTAAACTTTTAACTCACCTCTTAAATAATAATTCTTCAATAAGGTGTTCAAGCGTTGAAAGCGGCGTCCAAGTGCCCACGCAGTATTTGCGTATAAAACATGGAATCCAAATATTATGAAATAAAGACTATAAAATGCACTGAAGATGCTCTCGTCGGTTTCTTAAAACAAAAGGTTTAACGACATTATTTAAAATATGGTAAACCACCAGGGGTAGAACTTTGCTAAGATCGTACTAGTTTTAAAAAATTGAAAAATATGCTGTCGCGATTTTTAAGACCTGACCATCAACCCAACTGATCAGTGATCAAATAACTTTCCAGTAGAGATAAACAGAATACTAACAAACACAGCGTTACCAGACTTAGTTGCTCATCTACAATGAATTTTCTCTTCTCTTCCGCAGTTCTAACCCTGTAACGAAGTGGGGCGGAATTACGACATACGTTGCGTGATCGTAATCTGTTTCTTAAGTTACAATAACCTTGGAACTGTCCAACTTTTTAAAACATTAATAATGCATAATTGAACCGACCGGTACTTCCAGCCAATTGCTCACGTATGCCGTTCGATCACAGAACGTAAAACGTAATTCGACTCCTGTTTTTTTTTGTTTTTACCTGTTTTCCCTTTTAAATCGTTTTGTATTGTTATTACCCAAATGTCGACACCTTTAATTGTAAATTATTATTTCAAAAAACATATTATTTACTTTGTTGTATACAAACCTATTAGCGCTCCTCCCAGCATTAATGGTACAGTGGCCAATATTCTGGATATAAGCCTATCGCGTTTAACATTTACACCGCCATACATCAAGTCATCAAACTAAATTTCAGCAATGATTATATGAGATAGAGCATATGTATATACGGTTGAGTAGTAGATCTAGCTATCTTAGCAAACGTTTAAAGAGCGCCTCAGAACTTGGTTTGGAAATAGTTGTCCTATGGCAGAGCTGGCTTCAAAAATGCTCTAATTCAGCCTAAAGTTTCTTCTACTTTAAATCTATCACCTAGCTCGCCAGTCATTTCTTCGTTGAGCCAACTGGCGCCAAAAGTTAATTGAATGTATGTATATTACACTGGAAGCTGAGTTGGGCTATCTTCCTTCCAGTCATTATTTTAACTAGTAATCTCAATAGGTAGTTCCTCTTTAAACCTAATAAAAGGCCGGTAATGGGAAGCGAGCTACTACTTAAAACTGATTCTATATGGTTTTTAAGGCAGCCTTTGGAATCTAAAATAAGCGCCATTACGAACTTTCAGTGGTCTGTTTCCTAGAATTTACAAATGCGACAATTTTTATTTCTCCTTAAAAATTAATAATTGTTATTTGAAGCGAAATACCTCCCAGGAGATTAAGCACGGTTAGCAGATAACTTAGGAAAATCTATATTTAACCTAGGCCCTGGATAGATTTTCCCTACAATAGACAACTAGGACTTGTCGGGGCTCTGGCAAATAAAGCGTATGCATCCCAAATACCCCGTAGCGACTTGACTTGTGCAACCATCTTTTACATGAAGCACATTGAATAGAATGTGAACGTTTAACATAAATATTCTTGGCCGCAAACGCATCAGCTTCAATATCTTCGGCCGGGGTTGGGTTCACCATCTGCCCGTAGCAGAGGAGTAAAGAGCATCCCTACTGCAAGTACCTGCTCGGAGGATGACAGTTTTAGGGGGAGTTGCGACGAGTTAGACAGGGTAACAACGAAATAACCTTTGGTCGGGTAAAAACCGAGTCATGCCTGTACGATGGAAACGGCTGTTGTGGTAATGCAGAATCGGCTGTTGTGAGCCAACTTCTGATTCGAAAATGTCTAGACAACTATGACAATAGTCGACCGTTAAAATTGAGTGAAACAATCGACATTTCTAGGAAATAATTCCCCAGGTTTGATCTATTATTCTAGGGTTGACGATTATCTTTCCTGGCCGTGAAAGCTTACTAAAATAAAAATTTCAGCTGAAACTAAATTTAAAAAATATTGAGAAATTATATGGAACAGTTTTTAAAATACAGTCAATTAATTTCTAGAAATTTTTTTGAAAACTTTTGTGATATTTAAATGCTGACCTTTTTCGACTAGTTTTTTTAAATGTAACACTCATACCTTTTTTAAATGTACATTGAGTTCTCTTGTCGGCTTCACGCTGAAAAGACCGCATCCAATACAAGCAAAACTAGTTAGTGCGACCGCAGTTAAATCCAAGACAACAACCAATTGTAAGGTATTTGAAGCCAAACTATAAAATTTAAATTTAAAACAAGAATAGCTATTGAAAACTCATATACTTACAGCGAAGGAAATTTTGAATTCCTGGTTTTTACTGAGGCCCGGTAAGCTAAAATCACTGTTGAAAGTATAAAACAATTATTTTTTTTAGTCATGTTATTAAATAATTTTAAAGAAATGTATGTGTTCTTTCTAATGAAAAAATGGCTTTTGAGAGTTTTTTATAAAAATTTGTTTAAAGGAAAGCAACCAATTTTAAATAACGTTACAGTTCGTGTTTCGTTTCTTAAAATGAATTAGTATCGGCTGCGGGTTTAAAAAGTGTTTCCTTTCGGCTTCGGTCTTGTTTTTCAAAACTAATCTAATCTAGTGCAAGATAGGAAGCTGTGACAAAAACTAGGAATCGGGGTTCATATTGCAGTTGTCATATAATTTTCACAAAACTGGTTGCTGATTTTAACGGTTTCGGCTTCGATTTCGGTTCATCCCTTTATTTTTTTATACATACCCATTGTTATGCCAAAAGTAAACGAATATATAGTAAACAGGATACTGCGTCGTATTTCAATTTTACCCTTGTCATTGAATTGTGCCGATATCGGTGCTAATGCTAAGCATTTACTTATATAAAAAACACCTAAGGATGCCTCGTTGAGTTCCATAATAAGATACTTAAACAAAAATATTTGATAAGTATTATGCATATAATTAATAAGTAGTATAGGGATGCGCGTTTAATCGATTCAAAAAATTATCAATAATATTTCAGAAATAAAAAGAATTCATTATTATGTTGCTGATTAATCAGATTCTGTTTGTTCAACCAAAAATAATTGAAATCGAGCAACTTTTTTAAATGAAATAGTTTGCGATTAATTAAGTTATCTTTTTGAATAGTCGGTAATAATTATTTTCTGATTAATTGCGTAATCAAAATTTAGTTGAATAAGATTGATTAATCGCACATTTCCAGCATATTGTAATTTTTGAATAAAAAACTATAGTATTTGTCTAAATCACGTTTGTTCTTAACGAATTTCTGGCGTTAACTGTTAACGCATTTTCAAATTTGTTCCTTAGCTCTTAAAAATGTCGCCCTCCCTCATTGCTTGGCATGGTAATATATTGAGCAATTATTATCGGGCGTCTGCAGGTGTTATTGCTATTATATCTACTTACGCACATACGCAGAGTTAAGTCTTTAATTGCTTTTCACCTATGAATCTAAAAAAGTGAAAGGTTTTATTGGAAAATTAATTAATTAACTTAATTTGTTCTAATAATGATTTATGCTTAGTTAGGTTGAGATTAGAGACGGGAGTAGGAAATGGGAAGTCGCTGTTGTTGTTATAACCGGATACCATGGCTAAGAAAACCGGATTAACTAGAAGGAAATTATCAGTCGTTCCAATTCACATGCCGAGCAGACCTTTGGTACATTGCTAAGGTTGGTACAGCAAGATACCTTTCATACTAATTCGGTTTATTTAGCCCTAGAACCGACTATAAATTAATATTCAAAAAGTCCAATTATGGTAATTTATTAACTACCGAATACTATTATCGTAGTTATTATTATCCAATGAGGTGTTGACATTTTATGACTATTTTCTAATTATTTTAATATGTATACTTAGAACTATTTAGAATAGTGGCTATAGGCATACAGAACATTGTTAAATAATGCTGGATCTAATCTACATAAGAATGAACTTAAGCCGCTATGCTACTCGAATTTAGGCTGGCTAGCTCCCACCGGAACTGAGAGCATACTTAGGTGAGCCGGGCGAACAGCCATTGGTCGGGTATAACCACAGTCATTTCTGTACGATAGAAACGGCCGTTGTGAAAATGCCGCGAATACTAAAGAAGCTAGCCTGATCGAAGGCTTCTATTGTGACAAGAAACTATATTGTTGAACCCACGGTAAATGTGAATTTAAGAGCAAGGAAATAACATGGATAAAACCATCAATTTGCTACTCATTTCAGGTATCACAATCAAAATATCATGTTAGCAAGAATATCAAAACAAATAGACTCTTTGATTTGATAGTACACAAAGCCTTGTCTTGCCTGATTACCTACAGTCGACAAAAGAACTGCCCTTAGCGGCTTATTTACCATAGCAAGACCTATTTACCATTAGGACCACTATTAAGATTTATTTTTAAACGGCCACCGCATCTAAAGTTTAAATCAAGACAAAAAATACTTTAGAACAAGTTTTGACCCCTTGAAAGTGCTTAGCAGCCCTGCGAGCGCATTTCTGTCATGACAGCTTCCCAGAAAAAATTAATCCCGCTAGCAGATGCCGTTCGGAATCCGCATAAAGCATACAGATCCCGCCCATTCGTAGAAAAAAATAAAATAACAAGTAAAAAGGCAAAAACAATTTTCGATTGAGACGATGGTATTTTATTTTGGTATTGTGTAACTTGATCGAATAGAAACGGCACAATTTCGAAGAAATACGATTGTTTGAAAGTAGTCAAAGTAGTTTATTAAGCGTTAGTAGTAGATTTATCTAGCTTTTATCGATACTCACCATAGGGGTGTCAGTCTAAAACTACTACTGATTTCATAAACCAACTCGATACCTTATATATTCGATCTCTAGAAAAGTCCTTACAAAACTGTCGAATAGAAAATATCGATATCGACTGGCAAAAGTATCGATATGATATTGTATAAAAACGAAGTTTGTGCCCCCAATCGTCTATTGGATCACGAATATCTAAGCCTCTAAAAGATTTGTTGTTACGCATGATGACGGCGCTTCACAGAAAGATATCGGTTGTCAAAGGTAGTTCTAGAATTCTGTCGACTTCGAGAGCAAGACGGCTGATTTCGATAGCGATACCAATTATTTCAGTGCTGCATACTGAAAAATTCAGCATTAGAATTAAGGAAAGGAGTTTTAATTTGTAGATTATGGAAACGTGTATGTACTTTAAATTCATGGTTTAGAGGTCGTATTCGCAAGAACTAGTTTTGTTTCCGAGTGATACTTCAAATGTGCGCAGGTCGCTGGTGACGTTTAAAACATCTTTAACAAGTGGTTAAGACTAGTATTATTTCGATGTAACCTTGTCTAACTTGTCGACTGGTGTTATGACTTGTAAAGCGATTGAAGAGGCGAATAACACCTTTTGACTATGTTTGTTGCCTTTACACGAGTCAATCGATTTTCCATTCAACTGTCAAAATTTCCAACCCATTCTCCACAAGCCCTTTCGACTTCCAATATAAATCTGATTTTAAACAGTTCGAACTTGAAACATCAGAAGTCCAAATAAATCGGAAGTTCGGCCTGTCCGAATTAGAGTAGAAGCTCCGTAACATCCCTACTGTAAGGTACTAAAATCGTGCAATGTTGAAAGCCAAAAAATGAACACATTTCTTTATTGTAAAAAATAAATACATTTACTATATTTCGGGTAGACAATTTTAATTTGTTTTACAAACTTTAATTTAATTTAATTTTATTCATGGTCTTTAGCCTCATTTCTCAGTGTCACCTGGTATAAAATTTCATAGCTGGACTCCATCAGCCGCCGTTTTTTTGAAACTGTATTAAAATGACCAGATATGTCGCTATAGCTGAACTAAACTGAAAGCAAGAAAATATTATTTAAGGCATTTCACTACAGTAAAACTGGTACGTATCGGTACAAGCAAAATATTTAAAAACTCGCAAGTTTAAAACTTATTTCATAAATAAATTTACATATGCATACTTTTTTGATCTAGATGCTTACCGACGTCAATATATTTCTATTAATTCGACAAAGGCCCAGTGCGGAAAATTCTATGTCTATCACCAAAAGTTGTTGCCAAAACTTTTTGATCTAAGATTAAATATTAAAAATTTGGTTTTAAAGTTTCATTTTAGAAGTTTCACCTCTTCAGCAAGAATAGGTTCGCGAATTTTCCGCTCGATTTCTGACACAATTTGTATTGTTTTCTTCGACTGCAAGCAATTCATAAAATTATAAAAGAATATTGTTAGTGCTGCGATCAGTGTGATCAATACCTAGGTATTACTTAAAAAAATTGATTCGATAAGGGTATTCGCCGAGTTAGGGGAATATCTCTGCTAAACTAACTGCTTTTTTGAATCCTTCGCAAACTTTGGTGAATTTCCCTTAGTAAGTACTTCGTGAACGGTTATAACATATGTATGTATATGGCTATAGCTACGAATCACCTGTGAAATTTGTAGAAACGTATATGCTTTTGCAACCCACTCGAATACTGGTAAATAAAAACGAGTCAGGGCGACTGATTGAAATTTTTCTAGTGAAATAAACCAGCCAAAGCGCTGTAAATATCTGTAACAGTTGCCTAAATCTTTTGACGGTTACAACAATAACCTACCAGCTTTTACAAGAAGATAAGGGGAAGAAATTGTCTTAATCCAATTCCTTCATTATTGGCGGCCCGGCTTAAAGTAAAAATCTCAGTTTGGCCGAGCTCTTGTCGTGAAAGCTGAACTTTACCCATCCTGGTCCAGCATGATGGGGAGAGTGCTCGCTTGAATGGGTACTTTTTCTTGTCTATTGTCTTGAACGAAAGATTGAAGAATCTTTCCTTTATGGGGTTCATGGTCTGAATAACAATATATGACAACGAAGTCTCTCTCTCACCCCAAATCCGACATCGAGTCTGGTATTTCTACATGACCATTGCATGTCTCAATGTGTAAAGGTCATAATTCCTCACATCGCAGCTCTTGGAAGTTTTGTTGTTTTTTTTTCCCCTTTGTCCCACATACAACGCACAACCAGTTCTGCAGGAAACAGAGTTATCTTACACGTTTGTATAGCGAGTCACATTGTTCAAGGAGCAAGCCCCTCATGGTGGTCAGACAGTGATGCTTAAATCCCCCAGTAGGTCCTTAAATGAGTTATGGGGCAGTGGACTTGTCAGGTTCAAATTGTCGAATTCGAGCTTCGTGAACCGTATTCTAAATAATCGTTCTGGCGATTTTATCAACGAAGCATTCGTTCTGGTCCAGACTACTAGGTCTGTATTGTCTAAATTTGGCATCTCGTTTCATATACGATAATCCCTCTTATTTGTCCTTAAATCCGATTCGCCAGCATCTGGGTGAACAATTCCCTGAATCGAGACTTTATCGACTGAGGTATAAGGTTAGGGTTTTAGCTCAGCTTCCCTCTTAAATTCATGACCATAGATTTTCGAGAGATAAACTATTTCAAGGGCCACATAAGCTATTCTCTCTGTATATTACCCGGCGAATGGTAAACAATTTTTTTTCCCACGTAATTGGACTTCTGCATAATGAAAAGCCTAAAATTGGAAGAGTCTTCTAAACATGTAAACCTTATGATCAATTTACTGCTCTGCTATTCTTTGAGAGATTTTATCGGTAGTTCAAATAGCATATTTGGTTTCACTTACTTCTGCCATTGCACTGTGACATGGTTCAACCACCAACAACAAGCGTGTAACATGCAAACAGATCCAAAATGCTTGACTCCATACATAGCCGGTGACATCTCGGTTCAGCAAAGCTAAAAATAGAAAATATGCTGTGGCCACCAAGTGCAGCAGGCAGGATACGAGGATACAAAGTATGGTAACGCCATATGTGCTGGAGATGAGAAAAACAACTTGTTTAAATCTTATATACTCCTTTTGTTGTTTACTCACTTTGAAAAAATCTGCACACATTTACTTAAAGATTCGTGATTATCGGCAAGCGACCTCAATAAGACAATGCGTGTTGTAACTGAAATGAGAGCAATACAGATCAAAGATTACCGTTCACCAAAAAAAAAAAAAATAGTTTCAGTTGAAATGTTAGTTTTTATCGTTTAGTCGAGAAGATTAAGGCCTAACTTCTTTGACTATAATTGGCGTTTTATAACGAATCTGAGCGGATTAATTTTTACTGAAAAGCCTTTTCGAAGCAGAAATACACCCGGAAAGTTACCCCCCACGAGACCACGATTTGAACAAAACTTTTTCAAACCATTCTAGACTCCCTGAGCTCTCAAGAACAATAAGCCAAAATGCATGAGAACGTAAAATAGTCAAGCCAGGTTTCCAATTATGGAATAATACAGTTATGCAGTGTTCAAATTCAGGCGAATTTGCTTGTCTCGTTCAACTTACCAAAGGCTTCTTTCGACAACATATCAGTGTTGAGTTGATCTAAACTTGCATGTACCGACATTGCTTGATCAGGTGTAATTTTAATGGTATTAACTCGATTCGTCAATAAACCAAAATATGTTTGATCTAGTGAGGAAGAATAAATATTTTTTTTAGCGCCACAGTCAATGTATGATATGAACCCACCTGTCAAGTAATTGGTTCTTAACATCGTATTTAAACGACGAAATCTTCGGCCCAGCCCAAAGGCAGTGTTGGCAAACAAAACGTGGAATGCAATTAATATGAAATAAAGTCCATAGAGTGGCAAATAATATTTGACATTGTATTCTGGGAAATTTGATTACAATTGAAAAGAGAATTCGAAATAATGCATTTGAAATTGTACAAAATATTTACTTGAATCCGCATCGTCCAGCTCAGCTTGTAATATCCAGGTCCATATGTCGAAACCTTTAAATGTATGTGTGTATAGAATGAAATGTGCATGTACATTTCTTAAGTTATGGAAATTAATTGAAAACAAAGGAGTTAGCAACAAACCTATTAGCAATCCACTTAGAGTGACCGGTATCGTGGCCATTATTCTGGATATGATGCGATCCCGCTTTGTATTGCTAAAGCAGTGTACGGCGATATCAAACTGTATGTATTAAAATGCAAAATACAAAGAATATTGCGCGTATTAAATTGCTGATAATAATTAATCGTCTTATCAGTTAGTTCAATATTTTTATTCATCATTTTATTAAAAACTAGAAGACCTGGCAGACGTTGTCCTGTCTGAAATTTAGCTTTGCTATATATCTCGCCTCCTCCTCCTCCTCTGTCTCTTCGCTTTTCTCTAAGCCTTCCTTTACCCACATTTAGCCCTATGTGAAACACTTTCCAAAACTATAAGTATCCTATGCTGTACCAAGCCCCAGCATATACCTTCTGTAAAAGTTAGTCGATAATTTTAGTCCATTGTATTGAATACTTAATTATCAACTTTTCTATGTATATGAAATGTTCGATACCGGAAACTATGCCTATAATCCATATATTCATTCAAGTTAATCTATTTTACATAGGGAAAGGATTTTTGTGACAAAACATCCTTCATCAGCCCTCCTTTAAAAATCGCTTAAGTTATAGCTATTAACATAGATTTAGGCTAAATGCTTTATATAATTTTTGCAAGTTAACTGAAAATAGTTGTAAGAGTACTTTTTACCTTTCTTAAGCGTGAATTCAATTCTTGTGTTGGCTTAATACTGAAAAGGCTACATCCAATTCCGGAGACACATGAAAGCACCACAACTGTTATGTCCAGAGCAGTGACCACTTTCGAGGTAGATGATTTCATTCTAAGAAAAAGTGTGTATATTAGATAGTAGCTGATGAGTGAAAGAACCTCCTAACGGTTGCAGAAAATAAGATTTCGGACTCTCTTCAACCGTGTGGCGAGATGAGGCGTACTCCACTCAGTATAAAACAGATAAACAACTGTTAATTTATTCAATAAATATTAATGATTAACGAACGCGCAATTTCTTTTCTTATTTTATCTCTGAAGAAACTGAAGCATATCTATCGCAATTTATTTTTGAAATACGCAACTTGAATTTCTTATTAGACTCCTGTTTTTTAAATTTAATTAAGAGCGGCATTTTTCAAAAATTACCTAATCGGCTGATTTACCATTTGTTCTAATATTAAACATATTTGAGCTTTAAAACTGTATTTGAGACAAGTTTCTTTGAAATAACCATTATTACGTTGGTGACAGCAGGGAAGTGGCTTGCACTCTTCTTTTAAGAGGATGAAACAGCTGATGATAAAAAAAACAACAGCACTTACCTTAAAGGAATTGCAGCATTTGCATCATATATCAATCCTTCGTAGGCCAGCGTAACTAATAATAACAAAATTTGAAATATTTATGTAAATATGTATACAAAAACAATTTTCTCAAAACAAAGAAAATGTTAATAATTTTACGCATTTTCTTTCAACTATTTTAATTTAGTATACATTTTTTTTAAGAAGTGGCTCTAGAGGCGAAAACGTCATTTTATTTAGGAATTTTTTCCTTGCTTAATTAAATTTAAAGGGTAAAATTATTTATTATGGAAAATCTTTTTTCTAAGCCGAAAAGTAATTCACGTATTCCATGTTCTGAGAAAATTGTTAAAATTACAATTTTTTTTTAATTTTAAATGCATCTCGGTTTTTAGAAAGCTTTTAATTGTTATCTACAGTTCCATGAAAAGCTCACTTGGCAAGGATATTTGAAGTAACCAAGACTATAAATGAGCTCACGGCCAAGCATAATAACTTAGTTTTAATTTTATGAAAATTATTATTGTTTTTTATTTTTAATAATTATTTTTTATCAATTATTAAATATTTTTATTAAAATTAAGGGGGAACATTTTTTTGTCTCTAAAATAATAATACAATTATTTAATAATTAATTAAAAATTAGTTAAATTAATTAAAAATTAATTATTAAAAATAAAAAAAGGAAAATTTTCCTTCTCTATTCTAATAAAAACTTTTAATAATTAACTAAAAAATAATTATTAAAAAACAAAACAGCAATTATTTTCAAAGACTGTAAATGATCTCAAAGCCAAGAATAATAATTTTTTGTAATGGAAATTAGTATTCAAAATAATAATTTTGAATTTTTAATTTTTATGAAAATTTTTATTGTTTTTATTTTTTTTTAATAATCATTCTTTTTTAATTAATTATTAAAAGTTTTTAACTGAATAGAGTAAGAAAACATTTTAGAGATAACCGCCATAGCTTTTCTTATAAATCCATTTAGGAAGCTGCTAGGCTTCTTCATCAGAGAAATTTTTGCAACCTCTGCTAACAGAACGCTTTAATAAATAAAAAAATAAATATTATTATTCTTGGTCTTGTGTTCTCGACATTATGAGCAGTCGAAATTTAACTTTTTTAGTTATAGAACTTTGTTCCAAACAAACAGTTGAAGAACATATTATCGATAGGTGTTACCATTAAAGAAATTATTGCGAAAAGGGGGAAAATGCACTTAAAAGTATGATTTGAATATTTTTTGATTATTTCTTCAACATTTTATTCTACTACTAGGTAGAGTTCGTTAAGCAAAAAACGAAAAAAAAAACGGATGGGACCATCCAGAAAAAAACCTTTCTTGACTGGACTTCAAGTACTCAATAAACAATTTATGAAGTGAAAAACAAAAAAATTTAAATGTTTAAATAAGTCTATTTCAAATTGGACCTGCAATGCAAATATGAAAAACCACATCTTGAGTCTTTTCTTTAGTACTGTAGAGAGGCTTTCGTTCTATTGTTTTCTGCTAACCAACCAATTTGTAATTTTTTTGCATATACACACCCAATGTTACACCCAGTACAATCGAATAAATTGTAAATGGTTTACTACGTCTTATTTTTATAACGCCTTTGTCATTTTGTTCAATCGATATCGGTGCTATTGCTAAATATTTACTAAGATAAAAAACACTTAGAGAAGCGGCATTAATTTCCATATTACTAATGTAAAAAAATTTAAAAAGGAATTTCCAAGTTCTAAAAAATTATATTTTAAAGATCAACACAACCGTTCGCGTCAGCTAATTTCCGTTAACTGACAGCCTGTCGTTAAGCTAATTCATATCAGAAATTTTTAAATTTGGCTATATTCAAGTCCACACATAATAAATTTTGATAAATTGCCATTATAGTTGTTTTTTGTTTTTGGTCCAAGAAAATGTCAACAATTTGGTTGTAAACAACATTTTTGCTTCTATTACCACTAATGTGGCATATATTTAGGCGCAAACAAGCGATTTAAGTGTATTAACGACGTAAACACAAAAAAAGAATACATTCAACCCTACCAACCATGGCTAGCCAATCCTGCCGAGGTGAAAATATGGATTCCAACACTATCACAATTTTTTTGCTCCTGAATACCAACACCAAGAATATTTATAGAATTTGTATGCAAACCCGTTGTGCCTAAAAGTATGCAGCCTTTCCAAACCCCACATGTTAACGCAGAAGTCAATATTAACATGGATAAAAAGTGTACCGCTCCGAATAGAATTACCCATATTTTGATCCACTTTCTTGACGCGCGCGACTCACTGTTTACCAAGATTTATAACCATTGGTGGTTGGCAGGGAAAAGCCTTGTCGGCACACAGCCATATCTGCATGGGCAAAAAAGGCATTTTGGCATATTTGTATTTACAAATTATTTATATTTATGTACATAATATGCAAACTTATATGTACATATATACCTAAGTATGTCCAGACAAGTAAATGTTTACGTTTACCTACAGTGGCTCATAACAATAATGAGACAGCTTTTATATACACTTCATCGAAATCTTTGTTAGAGCAAAGCAACCGATTCATTGGTCCGATTTATGTACATGAAACAAATCCATGCCATAATGACCATTGGAACATTTTTAAAGTAAAATTTTAATAACAAGTAGGTCTAACTAATAAAGTAGATCCGCCTCGAAGATAAACCTCTTCAAAAGCATTCTCTACTTATTGGTCTCGATATTTTGAAACTTCTGATTTCACTGATTTCCACTTTCCCAGAGTGCTCGGTCTACAACGAAGTCCCGTAAAGTATGATTTGTTGCATAATGTAGTTCCAATATAGGATTATCTATGACTTTTCTTCCTATCTTCATATGTCCTGTCATATTTCCGATCTTTAGAAAATTTAGTGCAACAACGGAAGACTATCTAAAGCGAAATTTAAAAATTAGAGAAAAATTTAAAAATTAGTGGCAAAGAAATTTGAAATCTAAAATAAAAGTTGGACTGTCCCATAGTTACTGTGAATGACTGCATAAAATAGAGTTGGGGTCGTGGGAGGTTAAATGAGCAAAGCTAAATAATTGTCAACTTGAATATGTGTAAAAAAAAAGTTGCAAATAAATTATAGATTTCAATCTCAAATGCTCTCCTAAGCCCACGCAACAAAAGCGAGACGAATGTAAACGCTCGTAATAGTATTCCTCGAACTATCGCAGGCAAACTTCTCACATACATGCAGGTAAATAGCCACTAGTATGTACTATGTATTTAGTAATATATATGACGCTATGTAACAGCTTTGATTTCATTCAGTAATTTTTATGAATGCAATAATTATTTTGTGAAATTGAAATTAGTCATAATAAGAGACGTAAAATGAGGTCAGATACATGCTAAGCTAATAATTGTTCTTTTTTGTCGTTGATTTAACTTCATTAGACATAAAGCCAATCACATTTGAGCTCTCAATAATGGCTATTGAAAACGTTATTGTTGTCCTACAAAGCTTGTGGTTTACTAGGTTTGGACCACAATTGTGTTCCTGTTAGAAGAGTTTATTCTTTAGGTGTGTCTGGCTTTAGTTGTTGTTGTTGTTGTTGTTAACAGTGCTTCGCCCTGCCCCAGATTGGACAGGGTTACACTGAAATAACAGCCCTTGGCCGGGTAAAAAAACCCGGGTCATTCCGGTGCGATAGAACCGGCTGTTGTGGGAATGGTCTGGCTTTAGTCTAGATAGATAATCTATTACAGTATACAGATAGAAGTAGAGCCACAAACCGTAGAGTTACAAACCGCAACACCCGAACAGGCACTTGCTTGAAGAAAACCCGCCTCCCAGGAAACATCTATCATCTACACTATGATGAAATCCGGCACCACATATTTCAAAGGTGAAATTCGGCCGTCCCTCAACAACATCCACACAGTGTCGGTAAACTACTTTGGCAGCGTGATTGCCGACACAAGCTCGACCTTTTGCCGAAAAAGAACTCGAACTGCCTACGGAGTAAAGGGCCAGCATAACTTCGTTCTGGATATTGTAACAGATTAAACTTTTATCGATCCAGAGTGAACCCTGACATGCTGGACCCCTATTAAAGCTGCAAGGTTCCTGGGATTCCTGTTAGAAAATTTTGATGACCATGCTAATTGTATGGGAAAGTGACGACTAGGTAGGGTGAAGCATTGTTACAACGACAGCGACAACAACAACAACATATAAAATGAAATACTTTCTATTATTTACAAATTAAAATGTATTTACAAAGCTTTCCATTTTTAATCAATATTTATAATGAGTAGGCACTTAATAAGTAAAGTTATAACTTTGAACATAATTTTGTAACAAAATTTAAACATTTGTGTGTAACTGCAGAATGTATGCAATTTTCTTTATCGCACAGTGTGGGCATTGAAGATCTCAATCCAATAACCGTCGGGATCCTTGATAAAAGCCAATCCCTTCATACGTCCGTCGTCTGGTTTCTTTACAAAATCAACACCAAATTCTTCAAAACTGAAAGTAAAACAAATATGGCTTAGATGTTAATATTTTTTAAGATTGTTAATATATGTAAGTATTGTGTTTATATATATATGGTGACCGCTGAGGTACAGTGTGTAGTTTTTACGAGTCCCGGAACAAATCAGCAAAACATTGAGCGCTGTTCATGGTCAATTTAGATGTATATTTCAACATCCATAGTCCAGCTTTCGAAATTTGTTTTACCTAGGGAAGTCTGTTACAGCCGGAAACTAACAACATCAGACTCCACATTCATTTTCTCTTTATTTCAAAAGTCTACTATCAAACTCACCGTTTGCAAGCTGCATAAACATCAGGTACCATTATGCCTATATGCCCAAAACCACGAGGATCTGAATTTCCGTTGTGATACGATTGATTATCGTCATTCTCTGTGCCCCAGTTACTGAAAATATGAAATTTTATATTTAAGTTACGGTCGGTCCGACCATTAAAAATTTTAAAAATAAAAACACCGTGTTTTATTTCAATTTTGGCCTTGAGCTCACCAACATATAACTTAAATATAATTAAATAAGGCCAGCAAAACTAACAATAATATTAAATTTTATATTTAATAGTAGAAATCATGAACATTGTTATATATTATAGTAATATCTAATAGATCTACTTACTGTGTCAATTCAACAGTTGCCTTACGGCTCATAGCCCAACTTTTGCGCTCCTGTGGATCTTTAGGCACGTCTTCAGGGTTTTCATAGCTAAAAGATTAGAACACAGCAATATAATTTGTTTTGAAACCGTAGCTTATACACAAATATTTTAAAGTTTTGAAGCAAAGCACTCATTCTTTTTCAAGTACAAAAGTTACACTTCGCTTTTGGACGTCGTCGCGTAGAGTCATCAAAATATCCCTATAACTCAACCAAATTAGAAAAACAGACTGTACTTTTGGTTGAGTTGAAATTATTGGGCCCTAGGGATATTTATTGATGTCTCTAAAATAGTTTTATCGTTAAACTTATAAAAGTACTAAGCTTATTAATTTAAATAATGTTTGAACTGAATAATAATAATTAATGTGAAAAATTTGTGTAATTGAAAATACTGTAAACCGGTGAATAATATATATATATATATAACGGATCTGACTTAACAAACGGAACCTTTAACAATTGGGGATGTCTTCTCCATGAACACGTGATTTAGTGTAACCAAGTTTTTGGTGTCGTTTTATAATAAAGAAGGAAGTTCTTTCCTTTATGAACAATTTAATTAAAATGAATTGATGTATACACACGTTTAATGTAAAAATTGAAAAAAGAAGCAGTAGCTGCTACACATGATTCTGGCCTTTCGGTATTATCATTGTGTACTGGTGAGCTAAATAAACTTTTGGAACTGATCTTAATGTTAAATTTATATCTACATTGGAATATAACCTGGCATATGAGGAGCTAATCCCAGCCATAGAAATCAAACCTCAAAAAAAAAAAAAAAAAAAAAGTACAAAAGTTATCTTACTCATCGAAAGTACTCAAAATCAATTTCAGATAAAGAAAGTTTACCCGTATGCAATGTATGTAGTACTTACCCCATAAAATAGAGTGAAAATTTTGCATCGGGAAAATCCAATTTCACCAACAATGTCATACCAAGGACACCGGTGTAAAAAGGCAGCGATTTACGTGGATCTTTAATGCGATACATTGTTTGTTGGAAAAGAAAATCCTGAAAGTTTTATACATCTTAATTAATCCAAAATATATATATGATGTACTATGAAAGCAGGTACTTGAAATCGCATATATATATATCTGGTAATACATACATACATACGTCCAGTTTTCTATCTTATAAAATTTCTTATTTCGGGCGAGTGTGATGTGATGTGACTATCAACGTAAGCATGGTCAACTTACCTTTGAAAAGGCAGCTGCTGGCTTGCATAATTCTGCAGCCTCCTCGTTAGTCAAGCCTTTCGCATCGGCCATTTCCACGGTGGGTGTAGTTGAGAATTTCCTGAAGTTTTGAGGATTAGTTCTTAACAAGTTAACTCTTAGATTTATAATGCGGCCGGCACTAATAGTACGAACAGCATGGAATGAAAGAATTCCACACAAAATACGATTGGAATTTGACAACCAAACTTTAGCACTCATATTCATGGTTAAATGATTTATATGGTTGTCGCAGATGACATAGCGTCGTCTTCTTCCTCATCTACACCTTATGTCAAACTATCTTTGTTTTCTGTTTACATTCTTTGTTTAGAGTTTATGGAAAAGCTATTGAGTTCGCTTCGTGTTTTATTTATTTTTAATAAAAATTCGCTGTGAATTGATATTTAACAAGTGCTTTGTGATAACATTTTAAGAAATTTTGTGATTCATGTGTGTTATAGGTGCAAAGCTTAGAAAATAGGCGGACCGTTATTGCGCGTTCCCTCTCACATGTGCATTTTGACATAAGGACCATATATTATTGAACCATGCTCATATTTGTTAAACATATGGGATTTGACGGTTGAAAAGTAGCGTTGCCAACCTCATGTTAGAAACAGCAAGCATACTACATACTAAGTTTAGTAGAATGCTAATAGAGGGTTCTGGAGGTAAAATAAAATTAAAACAAAACTATGGCATGTTAAAACATTATATAACATGTTTAAAGTACAAATAAAAATAACAGTTGAAGCAAAAAATACTAAATTTCAACGGAAATATATAAAATAACGCGGAAATAAAATCAATTAAGTTGAATAAATTAAAGCCAAATAATATAAGGAAATCTAAGTTTTCGTGACACTGAAAACAATATACTGAGTTGTTTCGCTATTGGATGGTGTATAAGGCCGGCTGAGCGTCAAAAAGGTCTCTTCACAGACGTGTCAACGCAATAAATAAATACAGCAAGTAAATTTTCGGTAGGAACAACGTTTGCCGGACCTCCTAATTAGCATATCATATTCGAGTAGTGCGCCATCTAACGTCTATGCTACTGCCTGTATTTTAGCCATGAAATTAATGGGTAGGCAGGTTACCAAACTTAATCCGTCCGGCTCAAGATGTAAAAATATATTTTTTTTTTTGAAGACTTAAAAATTCTTACCTTCAATGCTTTGGCCTAAAAGAACACAACTTTTGAAAACTTTTTTTCTGTCTTTCTATTTATGTATTTAAATTACATGTTTTTACATTTCTTTCTTGCATTAGGTTTGGACTTAATCTTAGATGAATTTAAGTTTAATAAATATTAAAGGCATTTAATTTGAGGGGTTTTTTTAAACTTATATGTGTTCATTGGTTTTTATTACCTTGTTTTGTTTTTGTCGTATTTTACTGTTTTTTTTTTTTTTATATTTGTAAACACTAATTAGAATTCCTTAACTTATTTACAGTTCTTAGGGCCGGCAATCTTCGGTTAACGCTAACCGCTTTAATTTGCGTAAATCGTTCGGTAAGCTGACAAATTAACCGCCGATTAGCGTTAACCGGCTTTTATACATGCGATATAATACATGCGGTTAACATGTACTACTTCTTGTTAAAAAAAAAAGAAAAATAATTTATAAATACTGACATTATTTATTTACAAGTTTATGTGAAATAAAAGACTCAGACAGTATTAGATTGCAATGCAATTCAAGAGAAATTCGAAAACTCCAATTCTTAATAGGACGTGACGGACCAAACACGGTTATACTGATGCTGACAGTCCTTTGTCGGATATGAATGCGGTACGCTCCTATGAATAGCACCTCGTGGTACCTGCCCGACTTTCGTGGAAACGATTTAGTTCATTCAACGTAATGTAAATGAGTCTTAGTTTCTTTAAGGTGTTAAATTTTTTTGTTTATCAATTCTCTTTTCCACCGTTAAATGCATCATGTATAATTGATTATCAAAAGTTAAGAGTTTTTAAAAAACATACACATGTTTTCCCTAATCGACTAAAGGTCATATTATGGCATATTTAACTTAACTCAAGTTGCCATAATTAAATCTTAGGAATGTACATTTTACCGACCTATATTAAAAAAGGAAATTGAGCAATTTTTTTCAATTTTAAAAATGTATACAATAAACTATTTAAATTACATGAACTGCATAGCCGGGGAAACAAACAAATATTTTGCATTTTAATCTTTGAGAATTCTATATTTGTGTTTTGGGCGCCTTGTCAAAAAAATGGACGACAACTCATGGACAGCAAAATTTTTTTAATACAAATTCTTAAATAGACGGATGGCTTTATGAAAATCTTTTGTTTTTGTTACAACGTAATTCAATTGACACAAAAATGCGATTATTGACAAATATATTGTTTAAGACGGTGTTTATTTTTAAATATACATATATTGACGGTTTATGATAAGATTTAGCTTCTTTTTTTACAAAAAAAAGCCTAAGCTCAGTTGTTTCTGGCATTTAAGAAGTTCGACACAATTAAACAAACAACTAAATCAAAAGTAGACAAACGTACTCATATGTACATGTTGTTGTTGTTGTTGTTAACAGTGCTTCGCCCTGCCCCAGATTGGACAGGGTTACACTGAAATAACAGCCCTTCATAGTGCATTTATTGCTTTATTATTATTTTAAGTAAACAAATTTGTATCTCCTCAAAGACACAGTTTTAGAATGTCTTCAGGGTTGATTTGAAGCGCTGCAGAAATGAAAAAAAAAAAATTAAAAAATAAATTTTTTTTGTGTATTTATTGACCTTTTAACCCAACTAGTAAAGCAAAAAGATCTGAAATGAAAATATTAAAAATTAAGTTTTGTGACTCAAGAACAAAATTTACATAATTTGCTATCACCCCAGTATAAGAACAAAACAGTAATGTTATGCTTAGTTAGAAAAAAGGCGAGGTGAAATATAGGACGCCTGTAACGAGGAAGTGGAAATTAAGCTGTTAAAGCTTTAGCGCCGTTATCTTGTTAGTTTACCCCTTTCAGTGGCATCTTTAAATCAGCGTGCGGTACCAAAATCGACTCCGCTATTCCAACATACAATTTGGCATCCATATTCTTCTCGGAAAAACACCCCCAACATTGATTTAGACAACCTCCTGGTGATGCATTTGCTAGTATTCGAACATACCTTAGCACCTTCGCCCCAAACCAAGTGATTTTCTTCAGGTCGATCCATAAAATATTATACCGTGCATGTACCTCACAAGAACTTGCTTGTTAACAAAAACTAAATTAAATTTAAAAAATAAAAGAGGAAATTAAAACGATATCATTTTATGCTCATATAATATTGCAATAAATATATAAATATCTAACGCGACATTTATATATTTGTTTTGCACTTTTTATTAATTAACGTATGCTTTTTTGCATTTGTATTTAATTAAATTAATATGATAATAATTAAACTAAGGACTGTAACTTGACAGATAAAAATAAAATAGATTATCATTAATAACAAATGATTATTCGTAATAAATTTATAATTCTATTAAATGTAAATTTCATATATTCTTGTGCTAAACAATTTATATAACAAAACAAATGTCTTTATGCGTTTATTGTAACAAATTACAAAATAATAATTACACATAATAATCGTAGCTATGAAAATTAGGAGCGGCTATAAGCAATAATAATATGTACATGGGTAAACTATGTTAAATAAAATATAATTATGTGATACAATTTATTATTATTAACGAGTAAATTAAAATTAGAAACAAGCGAAACTTAAGAATTTTTTGTAAATTTTTTTTAAATGGCTAAAAATGATCGTCGATAAAATTCAGCAGAGAGCATTGCAAAAATATTAATTTTTTTTCTAAATAGTAAAAACTAATGTATTTGACTTGCATAGCACATATATTAGCAAATTCTTTCATTTTTATGAGTCAACATTTTCCTTGTAATTAACCGAAAAAAAAGTGTTATTATTGTTTTTTATAGTTTAAATGGCAACATACATACAGCTTAAAGTCATTTGTTTGGTCTGCAAAATAATCGGTAAAATGAAAATTAGAGACACAATTAGTTCGTTACTTCTCTTCTCTAATTTTTGATCTTCGTTTATGGATATATTGCTGTAAAATTCTACACATATCATTTATACGAGTATATCAATTTGTTAAAAATTATATTTAAAATTTTTTTTTGAGGATCAAATTTTGAGTTATATATCTTGAAAATAGCGCGTTAATTTTATAAAAAAAAAACTTACTTAGCTGAGTTTTACGTAACAAGCTGATAGTTTCCTTTGTGGGGGAAATGTGACTTTAGTAAATGCCTTTACAAAAATATGACACTCAACAAAATCGAATATAAAAAAGAGAAGTAATTGCAAAATAACAAATTTTTGAAACTTAGGTTAGGTTTTATATACATACATATGTATGTAGAGGGTGTTTTGCAACAATTACGAAAGAAGAACGATATGTTTGTTAGCTGTATGGATATATAAAATACAGGATAACGACGGGCCCAAGTCTGGGCATCTTAGATTTTCTGATCTTTCATATACGCGCTCAAATCATCGATAAGTAACAGAATATCATATAATTTTCTAGCGTTCTCAATTATATCGATTACGATCCACATGTATTGAGCAGAAACTATTCTACAACAAACATTCCCAGTAGAGAGGACTCTAATAAGCTCTAGACGAATAGTTACCGACTAATTCACCCATCTGGCTGCAGTATCATATGACCTTCGAGAGCTTGAATGTCGAGGACAGATTTTATAAAAAAAACATTCAGACAACAGCTTCTCGAAATTGCCTTTTGAAGTGAACCTCAAAATGTTCTAAATTTGCAACTTCACTGTGCTCATACTGTTATTTACTTATTACTATATGCCCGCTTGAGTCACATATGACTCATTGGATAGGGAAGTTGTTGCTATGACTTTCAAGAAACGAGTTCAGAGTTTTCCAAATCAATGTTAGTTTTTTTGAAATCTATGAAAAAATATTGTACTTAAATTTGATTTAAACGAAAAATTTGGTTATCGTGTTAATTTCATGACTTTAAATTTTTTTAAATAAAATTATTGTTTATCGGGTAGCTCTATCGATCGGACGTATGCGACGCTTCGCCCCCTAAACTTGATTTCGAAAACTCCTAATTTGAAATAGGAAATTCTAAATTTGAATTGACAAATTCATATCTGGCTTCAAAAATATTTCGTTTTGAAATAATCACAACAAAAAACCATTTCTTTAGACTACAACAAAACCAAAATAATACGGATTTTATAAAACTTTCGATTTCATTGTTTTTTTTTGTTGTATGTATGTATGTA
The DNA here is from genome assembly GCA_949987695.1 of Merzomyia westermanni. NCBI lineage: Eukaryota > Metazoa > Arthropoda > Insecta > Diptera > Tephritidae > Merzomyia > Merzomyia westermanni. The sequence continues at coordinate 3,613,633 of OX465293.1, read as the reverse complement.
TTTGTGATATTTCTACATATGTAAATGCATGTATACGTTCTACTAAAGTACATATATTTGCCACTTTTGTTTTTTATATATTTATTGTTTACCCCCGGTTCTGTTATAATAAATAAATCTCTTTTTTTAGTAATGCTTCACAGTTGCTGATTGCATATTTGCGTATTTCATTGTTAATTGTTTACTAATTAAATATGACTTAAGTCTATACAATTCAGTAGTTTGTTTAATGTATTTATATCAGCAGTTGTTGCTTGCATTTAATTATTTTAACTAAACTTACTTATTTTTCAATACAAAAATAAATGACAAAATTATTTAAATTTACAAATTGGCAATTTTTTCGTTTGTATGTATGTAGTATGTATTAATGTATATGTATGTGTATTTATATTTATTTTAGGATATTTTGCTATATTCTCTCGTTTTTGTTATTGTAACTATGCTATTTAAATTTTCCCTTTACGATTCATGTTTAGCACAAATTGTTTTGTTTGTATTATTTTTAGTTTACTGTATTTGAAAAGTTTTTGGATTTACTAATTTCATTAACGCTTTACTAATTGAAGCGTTATATTGTACAGCGGCTTTTGTGGTTTCACTTTTCTATTTTCGATATTTACTCAATATATATGAGCCACATGTTTTGGAAGTGGCATAAGTACAGCTTTAAAAAAATGGTAATTCTTATTTTCTTACTAAAGATGCTTAAAAACCAGAAACTACTATCCAAATTTTTTTTTTTTAAATGCACTTACATCACTTTCAAACAAATAAAAAAAGGCTCATATGTAAAATACTAGTACTACACAGCATTTAATTAAGTTATTTTAGTTTATTCTTTATATTTTTTCCTAAATTTAACTAGTATTAAATTCACTTCATGGTTCCCTTTTCATCACTTTTTTAATGCTCTTTAATTCTTATATTTAACAAAAGGAAAATATGCATCGATATAAAAACAAATTTATAAAAGGAGGTGAAGAGAAAAAAAATGCGATTACTTAGCTTTGCGGTCGAATTCGTTGTTTATATTAATAAGAATAATTTTGCAAGAAAAATAATCTTTTGTAGGGCTGTGTGATTAATTGCTTGTAAAATTTGTCTAAAATTATTTAAACTGATGAAAGCGTGCAAGCGAGCATCAATGCCTTATTTATAAATAGCATGCTTCCAGACAACTAAAATTATGGGCACTTCCCAGTTTTTTGTGCTTTCCCTCTAAACATTTCTTATAACCAAACAGGCAATACATTAACAAGCATTGAAGTTACGAATAAAATGTTCCTTATAGAGTATATATGCTGCGTCTTAGAGTCAATTAGGATGTGTGGAAAATATTATAACACGGACATGACTCGAGAAAACCAAAATATGTAGCTTTGATATTGCAGTCGAGTCAACATGCACGCGGATGACTCACGAGTTAAGACGCGCCGTATATATACTCTATAATATATTCAATGAATATAATTTCTAATGGAAAATTTTAAAAGTTGAGAAAATACCGACAAAGCTTGATGCTTATACATTGCTTTAGCCATCATCAGCCTTAGGAAGGTTGTCCCTAAGCTCTTGAAATTTTTGATTTTATCAAAATATGACATTTTCGAAAAATAAAATGAATTTCCAATTTTGTCATAGATTTTCTTTTCTTATAGTAAATTCAAAATTCTACCTTCCAGCTAAGGACATTTTATTTCTCTACATGCTAGTATAAAATATCTATAAAACAACAATGTATTTTGTTGCCTTTTGCAAATAAATTGTCACATATTTTTGAGTACAAGTTCAAACGAAGAAAATTATAAATAAAATTTAATCAGGCGATTTAATTTGTGGTCTAAATTATGATAACAAATAGTTCAATATGCTTCCAAATATACTAGGGTGATACCAAAACATTTATTTAAATGTTGAAAACTTCTTCTAATTTTAGTAACTTTCAGACGGCCATAATTTGTTGAGTATCCACGCGTTTAACTGAATCTGAAAAATCACGAGCAGTAGTTTAAATACTATTTTATTTGGATATATGTTGCTCTGAATAACCTTTTTGAAACTGATTACATAACGGGAACGTAGATCCTTCTCTTTACAAAATTCTTGTTCATACAAAATGGAAAACAAGCATCCAAACTTAAAATAGAAAATGGAATAATTCCCACTTTACAATCAATGCTTCAAATTAGAACTGTCTTGGAAAAGCGCAAAAAACACGCTTAAACGAAGTTCAAATTATGGTTTTTGAATCACCCTAATACATAACATACATACTCACATAATGCTCTCTCACCACATGTTTTAGATGTTGTTGCAATAGTACTTTTTCCACTCATGGATGCGGGTTATATGAAATAACACAGGGTTATATGAAATAATGCCCTTTTGCAATCATTACAGCTATTATTTCTATATAACAGCTCAACCATATATAAACGCACAGCGTGAATATTCTGTCAGAATTTGCTCATATTCATATAACTTGTATGAGACCAACCGAAATTGAATTCCTTGCGTTAAAAGCTAACTCAAAATCCCGAAATGTGTTTTACATGACATTTTTATTGAGGTTATGTGATTGTGATTAATTGTTGTTTGGATATTTTTGTTAGGTAAACGAATTGTTTTATAAAAATATACTAATTTAAAACTTGTATAAAGTGTATAACTTATAACTACGATTTCTATTTATATATAAACTATTGATTTTTAGACTCAGACAAGCCACGCCCAGACTTGAATTTCGGTTGTTCATATATTTGCTTGTAGGCTTCTGTGCGTCAACAAACGCTGTGCGTTTATATATGGTTGAGCTGTTAACACTTTTTTATTTCAAAACTATTTTTCAAAAATACTTGTAGCAACAAAAACAAATCCCAATTATTTTGAGAAACCTGTCAAGCAATGGAAATTGCGAAAGTACTGCTAATTTGCGGGAGGAGGACGAACATTTATTCATGTATGATTGTTAATTAATTTTCATCTTGGTATGTTTGTATGTACTTATTGATGTAAATGGAGCACGTATATACTATTAACATATGCATAAATATACATAGTTGGTATTACATATTATAGTCCTTAAATTATTCTACTAATCATCATCATCATCCGAAGAGTTTGATGATAACTGCAGATCATTTTGCAGCAGATCACTTGTAAATGCACCGTTATTGCTAATGTGGCTATTCATACTATTCGTGTTATTGCTGGACGCATAGCCAGATGTGTGTAGATTGCGATTGTGTTGTTGTTGCGGAACAGCTGAAGTAGCCATTGGTGGCAGCGTTGACATCAAATTTGGCAATTGATGCATTTGATGTTGTTGCTGTGGTTGCATATGATGATTACCATCAGTACCACCATCATCATCGCTACTATCATCGGAATCACTGCCACTATCACTGCCACTTGAATCCGAACCAGAACTTGAACTGGACGAGCTTAGACCAAGAATTTGCTGGAAAGAAAAATAATTGTTTAAGTTAGACTTTATCTCTCTTAATCAAAGAAACTCATCACAGTGACAATTTCAGATTCTCAAAGTAAATAATAAATAAGCTAACTTTGTAATTTTATTTTTCACGCTGCTGTTTCTTAGTTTCAGATTAGTTTGGATGTGATAGATGTTACTGAGATCGACAAATTTCAAAAGTTCATATAGAAGGATTCATTTGACAAAAGCGCCTTTTCAACAAAGCAAAATTGAAAGTTCAAGCATTATTTCAAAATACGGACTGTTTGAAAATTCGAAAATTTTGCTTAAGTGATACTTGACCAGTTCCTTATTGTGATGCTACAGCCGTTAAAGCAACAAAGTTCAATTGACAAACCATTCGCACCTACTATACTTTGAAGCTGGTTCATATGGAAGGCCCTAAATATAACATCTCGCCAGAAACTGTTTTAAATCTAAGCTCTAGTGTTACGGTATCAATTACTATTAAAACTTTTCAAACGTTTTATTGTTATTGTAGCAATACTTTGTCCTGCTTAGTCGGAGCATCCATTCATAGAATGTCGTATGAAAGTCTATATCTCGATGAGTTCAGACAAACTATGAATTTTAATATCCTGGGTCCATAAACCTTCAGAAGCTTTTATGTAATTATATGACAAGATTATCATAAGCTTTATTTATCACTGGTGTGTTTTTTCCAATGCCTTCAAACAGAGTTGATCTCGAAGTCGAAATTGCATAGCTCCTGTTCTGTTGACTTACCTGTTCTAGCTGCGCTGCCGCATTCGCCATGGCGGCATCACTGTCAAGTGGTGATGACATGCCTGGCATATGTTGTTGTTGTGCTTGATGTTGCTGATGTAACATTTGATGGTTGCTGCTGCTACCAGAATGATTGCCTATTGATAAATTGTTGTTGTGATAGCCACCAGCAGTGTTACCATTGGACATATGTGTGGTGGAGGATGAGGAGTTAGATGAGTACATTAAGTTGTTTGATTGCTGCTGCGACTGCTGTTGATAGTGGGCATGTTGCTGTTGTTGCCGTTGCTGATGTTGCGGTTGTGGTTGTTGCTGCGTAAAGTGGTTAGACGGGGACGCTGTAAAAAATAAAAAAAATTTTATTATTAATTATCCAATCATTTAAATTTTGTAACAACATACTTTGTTGCTCCACAGGATTGTGTTTCGTTTGTTTACCACGATTTGAAGATTTCGTCGTCGCACTTGTGGACATTGCCACCGTTCTCACTGTCGCTGCTGTTGCCGCCGCTGCACTGAGATTGTTGTTGTTTGTTTTCTGTTTGTTACGATGCGTTTGTTTGGACTGTTTACTCGCTGTAGGTTGTTGTTGATGTTGCTGTTGTTGTATAAGATAATCGTGCGCCGAATTATTATGACTCGACGCCGAGGATGATGACGATATATTTACTGGATCACTTCCACTGCCAATGTGCGTTTGACTATTGCCTAGGGCTGATGAAAGACCAAACATGCCATCATCCTCATCATCGATCATTGGAATGCTGGGCAGAGTTGCTTGTGCATTGTGCGCGTTCCAGCTGTGGATAAATAATATGAAAATAGAATTAAATATTTTTAATGTTTTGGCGGCTATAAAAGTAGTTAGTACTTACGCCGGAGCTGATTGTGGACTTTTGTGTATGGATGGCGGTGCAGAAGGTGATGCAGATGATGCGGATGGCGAGTTTCTTGGCTTAAAATCGACTGAAATATTTAGAAATAGGAAAAATGTGCGTTTTAGTAAAGAATATAATGAAACCAAAATCCTAGGAAACGGTAGGACATTTTTATGAAATTTTTTGTGCATATTTGCTTGATAATTAGGGTCCAGAGAGTTTAACCAAAACGTGGACCCATCCGTGGATACCTGGTAACCATAGAACGTGTTTATACAAAATAAAAAGCCTTGATGTGAGATTTAATTTTATGTCTCAAAGCGTCAACAAATTGTCAGAAACATTGACACCCCAGCAGACAACTTGCCGAAAACTCGATTTCCACGGAAAATAAGACGACAAATGATTTACGGAAATTTTGTGCCTCTTTGCACCCTGGCTATGCACAATTTAAACTCGATTTTCTTTTCTTATTAACTTACTTATATTATTCCGACGACTCCCTGTAGACACTTTTGTCTTCGTTGAGATGCGCATCGTACTATTCTCTAATCCTTGCTTTGGCGCTAAATTCGCTTGAGCAACAATCGCACTTGGTTTGTTTGTCATTTCACTCCTGAAAATTTGAAATAATTAATGAGGGTAGAACATATAATAAAAGTGTATAATCTTACCTAGTCTTTTTCACTTGTATATTGTGATTTAGTTTTTCGAAAGTAATACCACCGGTTTTTCGATCATAAATCAATAAACATTCTTTTGTGTATTTTCTGTGATTTCCCTTATAAACAGTATGAGGCACACCGGAACTAACTGCAAAAAGATAAAGTAGAAAAAGATAATTGGTTATCAGTTTTAGTTATGTGTTAGATACAAAAACAAAATAGTTCCATGTTAAATCGACACCTTTCGATTTGCATGAACTTTGTGCCAAATTATTGTTAGTATTGTCGCACACATAAAAATCAATATTTGTATGTTGCGATCTTTATGAAACTTTTACAATAGGGTCATGTGGTCACCGGGTTTAGAATAGGCTATGTATGGCTTTGAGAAATTGGGCTGCGACAATAAAAAGTTCCAATTCGACATAGCTCCAAATTTATTTCTTTAAAACTAACGATATTAATCTCTCATATATAGAAACTATATATCAAATATTAGATAGCTGGTACAGAAAGTTATGAAAATATGCAACTTTAAGGACTTTTTGGTATGGGAGGCGCCAGGCTCCCTTATTTGAATTGTTTTACTATACGTATATTTTTCCTGCAAGTGCCAGGAATACGATGTCAAATTTCAATTGCAATCTGATGAATAGTTCGTCAGGTTTTCTTACACAATCTAATTATTGCCAATTTAAAGCTTTTATTACTCCACATCTTTTTGTAATTGCAATATTAATAAAAAAGAAACCAAAATTAATGATTGATGTCATAATGTTTAATGCAGATACCAAAACAAAAAAAATATCAAAAATAAGTTTCCAGGCACAGTGCATTTTCGACCACGACAGGTTTCCTGGTGTGGCAAATGAATTATGCAACAGCAACACATAGCAACCCAAAGCACACCTCAAATACCACAGACGGGCAACCAAACAAAACAAAAAGAATACCAAGAAATCAAGTGAACGGAAAATAACAATAAAAAAAACCACAACAAAAACGTAACAAACAAAAAATGCATTCAAAATGATTGCAATGAAAATATAGTGTAAATCTCTAATAAATACCAAAACAAATAAAACTGCAACAAAAAATCACTTAAAAAAATATGTAACAGCACATAAGACACATGATATAACGGTATATGTTAACATATTTATTTACATTTTAGTTTTTATGCAATTTTCGCTTTTTTTTGGCGCAAAAGCTTGGAAGATTGCTTTGAAATCATTTAGGAAAAGTAAAATACAAAATTTTCAAACAAATTTTTTAAGTATAAAAAGTGGTGTTTTGTCGTTAGAGAGCGCCGACTCGAAGTTGTTGGTGTTACTTGTGCTCTTGCATGCAGCAAAGAGACTAAGGGTCGCTTTCATAAAAGCCGGTAATTGCTAACCGGAGTTTAATTGACGTATTTTGTACGGTTAGCTGTCAAATTAATCGCCGATTAGGCTTAACCAGCCTTTATAAAAGTGGCCCTAAGTGTCGCACAATAATGCACCAGGAGTATTTTTGGTCACACTTGAGCCAATTATCGAAATGGAATGTAAATGAGTTTTTTTGAAATGTGAGTGTGGGAGCTGGTAAAACCTAATACCCTGTACAACCACATTGAATTGTTAGGACAATTGTAACACATATATGTACATTAGGGTGAGTTTGATTTATCTGGACTAAATCGTATGGTATTTTTGGATTCCATTATAGCAAGTTTTGCTATCAAAGAGTGATCGTTCCACAATTTTGACATCACAGCCACACACCATTAAAAATATTACTAGCTTATCTTATGTTTATTCTAATATTTCCAAGAATATGTGTGCAAAGTTTCTTGGTGATAGTAGGAATAAGCGCTCTGAAACTGCACTGCTAACCCTATGCATATCCCTAGGTCGGTCAGCTACGCGGCAAAAATTTAAACTAAATATTAATGTATATAATAATTATAGCAACTATTTCCTTAGTGTTGTAGATTTTGAACGCGAACTTAATATTTTCATATTATGTAGGCCGTTTAAAAAACTATTTCTATTTTTCTTGTTTGCATTTTAAACGTATCTAATTCAAGTTTTAAAAATCTTTATACTGCATGCTTATAATATAAACAATAAAACTAAACAAAACTAGGACACCAAAAATGAAATTACCATATTGATTCATTCACTCTATTGCTAACTGGCAGCATTGCAAACTACCGATAAACGAAAAGCAAATTCAAACCACAGACTTTGACTAGACAATCAAAGAATAAAGTCATTGAAAATAACTATTCATTAATCCATCCATCTATCCAGCTGCCTTTTGTGTCAGCTGCTGCCAACTTCATGAACAAACAGTGCGGTGCATTGGAATAGCGTCGTACCTTATTTGACGTAAATTACGAAAAGTTCTGTTAACCTTGATCTGGGTAATGTTGTTGTAATAGTAACCTGTTTAATATTATGTTAACTTAGGATTATATATATACTGAATTAAAGAGTCCTTGGTCGGGTAAAATGCGAGTTATTAAAATCCAGAAGCACGAGGCTAGGTCCGGGCAAGCTAAAGTGGTAGACACGTGCTGCCTTTGGAAAGCTTCAATGACCGACACAGTTCGAAACAGCGACAGATTGCTTTTTGCAGTGTTCGAAGTCCTGGTCAGAAAGCTGCAAAACAAAACCTTCTAAACCATACGTTTTTTTTTTTGGTTTATGCGGTGGTTGTGGAATTTAAAAGAAATAATTTAAGCTTTTTGACACTGTGGTGCGTTTCTATCTAGGACTTTTGCTAACAAAAGGCTCTGTAGCCCGTTTCTGTAACCTTTCGATAAGAATTTTTACGTAAAGTGCAACCCTGTTATGTAGTTATCGCTGAATAGTGTTTCTATAAGTATGGTAAAAAGGTATTTTCGTTATGGATTTCAATCAAAATAACGATGCCTATAATGGCAGTGATAACAAGTGTAAAATCCAAACTAATTGCATTATGTGCAAAATTTTTAATGTTATTAATATTTATTAAAAATAAATTGTTATAAAAAAATTAAAACAAAAATAAAATGTAAGAAAAAGTTGAAGCAAAATAAAAATTTTCCACGATTCGAACTCGTTTCTCCCGCTAGTTAGAGCAATATCTCATCTATTAGGCTATTAAGACCATTGTGCGGTGGGCGTCAAATGTTTTATTTGTCACCTAGGCCTTTTTGCTTTTATCATTTTCTCATTTTTACATAACACACCACGAACATATTCGCAAGGTGAATTTTTTTCATAACGAAATCGTTACAAGCCATGCGATACATAATCATTCGTTGTTATAACGAAAAGTTGCAGGGCTACTGAACTCTTAAAAAGCTAAGAAGTCCGAATTAGGATGCTACTCAAAAAAATTCTGGGGTAGTGAACTCCTTAAAAAAATATAGGCTAGATCTCTCTTCTAGCTTTTGCTGTAATTTGGGCGATTTCGTTGAATTAAACAATTGAACTACATAACTAGTTCATTTTCCAATCTGAACTAGTTCTTTAACTCCATCCAGTCGTTAAGTCGCCACTTTTAACATAAAAAAGAAGACGAAGAAGAATTAATGACCGCGAAGAACATGGGTAGAAATTCACGTTGAAGTGGAAAAATTTCGAGTTTTGCTTCTATTTCAACGCACAACACTGTCGTGCATGTATTTGAATATTTGTAACTTTGTGATTTAAATTCATTTGCGTTCACCAACTTTAAGCGCTTTTGGTTAATTATTAAAAGCCAAGTCATCCCAAGGCCGAAAAATTATTGCACTTTTTGTTTTGATGGCAGCACACGGCGCTGCGAAAGGTGAGTTAAAGTTACAAAGAAGGACAAAAAAAAAATTTTTAATATTACCAGATATCTTATAGCATTAAATCAGCGCTGTGTTTAGGTTCGGGCAGGTTAACGTCAGAGTCAGTTTCAGCGGCCACATCCGCGTTTATTGCGTTCGCCACCATCGTTACCCACTTCAATTTCCTCTTCATCGTTAAATGCATTCACATTTCGATGCACGAGTGATTTTCTGTCGCTTATGTGTAGACATAAGGGTGGGGTTAAAGAAAAGTAATTACTGTACTTTTTAGCTTTTTTTCATAAAATGAAACCTTTGCCATTATTCTATACGCCTGAGTCATTGGGAAAATTACGCGCGGTTAAGGGTTTGGAATTTGCCTGAGGTATGCATACCGGTCGTAAGAGGCGACTAATATGCACAAAGGTAATGACGTGCAACTCGATGGTTGATCTACGGATATGATGCCTCTCACCCCTCATTACCCATCTCTCTTTCCTTACGGAAGGAGGGGTGACATGACCTAGAAGGTTTCACTGGTCATAAATCGCTTCCGGAATTGACTACGATTCTTTTATTTTTAATGTTTTCAGCCTAATTCGGAAATATACCGAAAGTGAGTTGACACAGCTTGTCGCAGGTGCTTTGCTACGTAACCATAACTGCACTCACCAAGCGAAGTCTTATTGTCTTGACTCCACCCTAATACATACCTACATGAATCCACTTGAACATAAACTAGTCCGATTTGGTGTCATAACCATACATACACACATTCATAAACACCCATATAAATTCTGATCCTATTGGCATGTAACGCCAGCTAGTCAGCCAAGATAGACAGCCGAATGAGTGCTTGGGTAATGTGCCAATTATCCATATGTGTGTACGTTGCGTGAGTGCGTGCAAATCGCACAATGCAGCGCACCCGACTATGTCATGTTACAGCAAGTTTTTCGGCTCACCATACACATGCTCTACACACACCCTTTACATGCGATATGCCCTTCACTGCACTTCATTTGCAACTTTCTGTCACTTTTAGATTGGCCAGTGATTACTTTCATGCTTTGTTTCCAAACTATTGTTGCGTGTTTTCCCCCCTTTTCTGCACCTTCACAGCACCAATGGTAACAGCGCAATCAGTGTTGTCCAAGCAAATGTTGTTGACAACAAAGACGTCGTCGCCGCCGCCACATTCACAACGTCAAGTAATTTTGCTGCTGATAGTGAATGAAGAAAAATAAAAATCATGTCCAATGTAAGAGGCACGCTTCAGCGCATTTTGTGGTAAAGCAGAGACAGACAGCAAGCAATGTGAAAATGTACGAGTGCCTCTGAATACACCGATTGCGCTGGTGTATCTCTTGAGTTCGCATACCTTTGCTAGACCACATTCATTTGTAATATTTAATTTTTTGATTTTTTTTTTAGTAATTATCGCAAATGAGTTCAAGAATTTTAATCAATTTAGCAACTTAAAATATGCTATACGCAGTTGAAGTGTGGCTGGAAATTTTGTTGTTTACTGCCAAAATGTGTTAAATTGCTTTGCTAGTTTTGAAGCACTTTTGGGTTTCTTTGTTGACTGCAATTACAAATAATCACATTTTATGAGTCATTGTAATTAAAACTTTAATGAAGTCAGTTAACAATAATATTAAAAGGCTAATTAAATAGACCCATTCAAAAAGAAAAGAAACCCAATCAAAAAACGTCTACACGCAGAGATAGAAAAATACAGAAAATTATTATTCGATTAAGAAGGATTGAACACGAGACCCAGAAATAGAAGAGATCCAATCAAAATAAGCACTAGGTTCGCATTAACCATAAAAAGAGATCCAGAAACAAGTTCCTATAGATTGCACCGACAGAAAAATTTGGAAAACTTATTTGTCGACCGATTTGACTTATATTTAGAACTCAGTCATTACTAACAATTTCTGATGTAAGTGGAAAATTGGAAGCTATAGGCCATATCGTCTTTGCATGCACCTATCGACCTTATCAAAGTCACTTTGGTACCAGGCACAAACACAAATTAATAAACCAATAGAAAATGTATATTTATTAAAAAGAAATCCCCATAAGTATTTATGTATTCATGAAACGAGTTCAAGGCCAAGAATAATAATTTTTATGAAAATTATTGTTTTTATTTTTTTTAATAATCATTTTTTATTAATTATTAAAAGTTGTTTAATTGAATAGAGTAGGCAAAATTTTTAGAGACAACCGCCATAAGCCCCATAAAATAACAAACAAAATAATCTGAAACGTGTCTGCTAATAAAAATATGCTAAAATGAATTTAAGTTCATATTAGTCTCGTTGCAACATTAAAAAAAAATTTAAGTCACTAGGTACTAGTTGATAAGCAAATATTTTATTTTTAGCTTGTTATCGATTGATTGTCGGTAGTTGCAGCTGACAACAACAAAATGTGTGCATCTAGACAATTTGCCATTTTTAAGAACACAATTACTTTACTCTATATTTAAGCGTTAAAAAGACACTAAAAGCAACAAAAATAGAAAGTTATTGTAATGAAATCAGAGCAGAAGCCTTAAAAACCACTTCAACAGTTTCGCCTGTTCCGGTTTGCCACAGAGCAAATAAAGTTATGTGCATATTAATATTAGGGTAGTCAAAAAAAGTTCTCACTCGCTCTCTAGAATTAGAGAAATTCAAGTAATGAGACCAAGCTTGTTTTTCCTGCTTGAAATGTATTAAGGCTCCCATAACGGTTAGGAAATCAAAGGAACTCTGAACTTTTGAGATCGGCTGGTATCAGACAGTGGGGCCGGTGTACCTACGGCCGGACTGAATCTTCGATCTAATCTCAAAGCTCTTTCAACAGAAGTTATAGGAAACAATCGGTGGCGACAAGGTTTGTTCAAAATGAGTTTGTGAAGCCGTATACTTGGATTTATTCGGGTCAAGTTTTTATTTGTACCGGAAAATCATTACCAGGAGGTTTAGGGAAATGCTACTGATACGTAGAGTGATTTTCTTGTTAAAATAGCAGTTGTCGTATAAATCGAACCTTCGCGTATACTTTGACGAATATATATTCTAAGCCATATACGCTGGGGGTTTTAGAGTAATCAAAATTAGTTTTGTAGATTTTTAGGTCCTAAAGGTTTCATCTAGCACTATTGGGACGTAGGATATTAAAACTTTGATTATCGAATGGTGAATTAAGGGGAATTCACCGAGCAACGTTTGAGATTCTCAAAGTAGGGCACGTAGGACCACATTTGAAATGTGCGCATGGAAGAAGCTATGAGCCCCACAGTTGAGTCAACACAACTCATACAACGTCTAAAGGTAATTTTTTTTTTTTTAGTTTTCCGCTATATTTTTGAACCAACCTATTGTGTGTAAAAATGCTTAGACCTGTTTGCTTGAATACGAACATACGTACAAAGTATAAAATAGTCAGTTATAAATTCGTTCCGCGCACGCCTCATTTCCGCTACCAACCGAGCCACTGTTCAACAAAACCAACTTCGTTTCATATTGGAAGCAATCAAAGCAGCCAACCAAAGACACTCGACTTGGCTTTCAGAAGAAACGCACGACCTTGAGCGGGCGCGTGTCTGTTGCTGTTGGTTTTTGGTGCAGTAAACGAGTTAGAGTAAAGAAAAAGCGATGGTAAAACTCCACGACAATCACAATCACCACATGAAAACCAGCAACAAGCAATCAGTAACCAGCCGGGTTGGGTAAGTCATACCGACAAAGAGAGCTTGCCCTGCCGTTAGCAAAACAAAAAAAAAATTTCAGTCCTTTTTTTTAACACAGTTTACAGTTGTTGTTCGGCCCTTCTAGACGTTTGTATATTTGCGCACTTAGTACGTGAAGCAAGGTACACATTTGTTGTTGTTATTTCTTTGTGTTTTCCATTACGGCAACCTTTCAACCTAAACTTCGTATTTTAGACTATGTGCCAAACTTTGGTATTTTTTCGTTCATTTAGTTGTTTTTTATAATTTTTTATTTTTTTGGCATCTGGTTTTTCTGATTTGCTGGCTCCGGCTTTGACTTTGGCTCCACATTCCTCTCTGGCACGGTGAGTGCTGTAGCATTTGGAAAGTTTGTGATATTGCCAGCCAGTTAACTTGGCCAGCTGTTGCTGCTATTTCTACGTAAATACTTTGTTGTTTTTGTAGCTACTACTACTTGACCAGGAGTAACCTGTTCTTTATCGGATTTTATTATGGATGCACAGCAGCAACAATATTATTTGTTTGCATTTCACTTTTGTATACTTTTATGGGTTTGTTGTGTGTTTTTTTTTTTGTTTAATCCATTTCGCTCCATGAGCCGCAAATTCTAATACTCATGAAATTACAACAAAGCTCTCATCTTTTCTGCAATTAAGTGAGCTTTCTGAAGCTTAATAAAGCTAATATCTCCTCTTTTCGTAGTTGTAATGGCATTAAAATTTTCCCCAAGTTTAAGAGAACACTGTCGAGCTTGATTTCTTGGGGAAACCTGTACTATCAGCTGTGCTATCAATACATAAATGCAACTGTCCTGAGTTTCCGTATTTGACTTGCTGGATCTTAGGCATCTAGATGATATGAATGCATCGAATGAAGTTCGCGTGTCTTTCTGGTGTCTAAACCAGAAAGTTAGAAACACGAAGTCCTCACAGCACTTCACAAATAGTTATATCCTACTCATTTTGTCTGCGACTTACTCTACTGTTACCAGCAGTTTCAAAAGAGCGCATAGGCAAACACCTCCACGAGCAGAATAATGCGATTAAGAGTTACATAAAATAGCCCGTTGATTAGCCAGTGTCGTGTTAAGCTATTACCGATACTTATCAGCGTCGGTCAATTGCTATCCATCGAATGTCAAACCTGTAGCCTAATCACTACCTATCGCAGAGGAAGAACGCTCCATAACATAGTTCTCCAGTTAGCACTGTAGTAATTTCAAGTTTGTAGAGAGTCTTTTCATGAATAGTTTGTTCAGAATTAATACTAGTTCCTTTGGCTACAATTTGTGCAAATTAGAAAAGGGAAATGCTGAAGCTCCCGACAGTCTCTACAAGCTAATGGTAAAAAATCTGGGCCCAAAATAAAAACAGATGAAAAATGTCACAAAGCTCGCAATATATAATTGGAGAAGACGTTAGAACGCTCTAACTCCACCATATTCCAGATCTAGTAAATCGGTAGATAGATAAGTCGATATTGGATTCGACAAGACATGATTTTTTCAGTGTTGCTAGCGATTTCGGAGTTCAGTGGATCAGTAATAATTTGAGTTCACTTCATTGCTGTAAGATTTGGACATTTTCAAAAGTTCTCGAGTAGCTGCTCACCCCATACTGTTGTGGAAACGTGGTGTATTAACCCACCGACATACATCCTCTATGAACAGTGGCTTACCTCTTCTCTTATTTCTCTTAAGGCTAATGTTTTCAAGGAATTCATAATTTTGGTTCCGCATCTTTCGACTTTACCCATTACTAGCAACGCTAATTTAAGAATTAAAAAATTTATATAAGTATAGATTTAAATAAGACAATCTATACAACTATTATGTAAGGATATGTATCTGCTTGCTGCTGCTAAAGCGAATATTGTTTTTTATTGGCGGCAAACAACTTTCCAAACAGCCGTCAGATAATAAATTAATCTTTTTACGAATTTGCTAGCTGTCTACAATGATCCCCAACTGAAAGTGATTATCTGGTTTTGAACACAGCCAACATGATCGATCGTATAGTCACAAAATAGCTTTAAAAACATATCACGTTGTTACGTTTAAAATTTTAAAAATATTCATACAAGTAACTTTGGGTTTTCCTCTGTTAAAATTTGATTACTTCATTTGAAGGCCTAAACCACCGACAAGTGAGTTACCAGCTTCGTTTAAACAGTTTCACCGGTTTTACTTCGTCAACATTCAGGCGAGCCGCTTTAAAGGCATTCGTAATGCGATTTGCTATGCCATGGCCATTTAATTGCACACCACCAAATACAGTTCGTACATTCATTTAATCTTTCGGTTTCGTTTTTTCTTCATTATCTACTCAATGTATTGGAATGGATTGAACTGTGAACAGCAGTGAGCAATAAGCATTGGTTAGTTGTTTGGTTATTGGCCTTTTGTTAAACCCGTTATGTAGTGTAAAAAAGATTAAATCAAGCTTTACACTTTTTTCGGCACACTAAAGTTTGGTTTTTCTGACATTTTGTTTTTGTGGTTTGTGTACTTTGATGCTGATGATAATGCGAAGAATATAAACTGATTTTGTTTCTCAAATTTTTTCTCTACATATGAGTTCGCGCGATACTAACTTATTTGGAAACGAAGTTTTACCCCTAGAACAGTAATTGGCAGCAGGAAATGCCCTACGCTATGGATCTTAGGAAAGTCAGTGAAGCTTCTTTGTTTTGTGTACGAATTTAGTGCTTCAACTATTCGTGTGTGTGAAATACCTACTATATAAATATTCGTGTACTATTTTCTCACATTTTCAAGTTGAAGGGTGGCCGATGGACTGTTTTTAGGATATTGCTTGCATTCTGCGTTATTTATATATTAATTATTAAGCCGATAGAATCCAAATCAACAGCTCTTAGTATTTTTGTTTGTCTGTCCATATGTTTAGGCGCGCATCACTTAGAAACTCCTGATTGGACTGGACTTTCACCGTTGCATTACCGTTGCAGACGCCTAACTTAAAATTTAAGATATACCTTATTTCGATAACTCGAACGGTTTCGGAGATATCAACCAATATGTGGACCAAGGTGGACCAAAATGTGTTGTTGGGTATCAAACGAAAGGTGCTATAATAAGCAATGTAATCAAGTTCCATATCTTATCGAAATTTAAAATGTTGATAAATTTTTTTTGAATTTTCGCGAATTTTGCATACATTTTTAAACCAATATTTACAGTTTTTGTATTAGACCTTGACGCATGTTTTTATATACGCTTTATTAAAATAATATTGTTAAGGGTAAAATTTGTGAAAATCGCAGAAAAAGAGTATTGTATTCAGATGAGCGGCAGTCTACAAGCAAATAAACTTATAATTCGGAATCAATGTCACTTTGTCAAACAGCACTTAATTTCACATTTTAGATCAGATTTGCGTAAAACGTAGATGCAGCCAGCAAAAAAAGATTCAACGATAATTTTTCTGCAAATAAAAATCAGTACTATTCTATTGTTTATAATTGCAAATATAAAACGTGCCAAATTAGCAATTTAAAACGTGCTCTGAGCCACTACTACTAGCCAATAATTATCCACAGCTCACAACAAAACGCAGCGCCTTATCAGATGATAGACAAACACATGTTCATAGCTACATACAAACGGTACGACACATTCATGTGCTAAAAAAAAAAAAAAAAAAAAAAAAAGTAATGAATGCGGAATTGTGTTAATTTTTGTGTGCAGCTGATGAATTTTTATGAAATCGAGCACGTGTTAAAGTGAAATAAGAAAAAAAAACTACCGTAAAAAAAGTATTTTGCCCGAAATTTTTTAATTCCAAGGGAGCAGTAAACAACTGATTAAATTCAAATAAACACTTGAAGGAAAAAAAAACAGAAAGCCTTCATATGTACGTATGTATTAGATTAGATATATTGCGGCGAAGTGAATTCACACAATTTAGTACTTCAAGTTTTTCCCACCAAACCAAAACTAAATGAATCATTTAACCCAAAAGTCATAAAAAAGATAATTGATTTGTATGAAAAATGTAAATTAGGATAGTATTTGAGACGGTCAGAAGCAAAGCGTTGTAAGTGCAGGTTTTGTTATATTGAGAAAAACAGGTGCAAAGTACAAGCGTTGTAAAAAAATGAAAATATTTCAAATTTTTGAACATTTAAAAAATGGGTACATGGTTACCTCTCATGGTACAATCGAATCCGATTGTCTTCCATCGTTCCATAACCCTCTGCTGTTGGCACGAAGTATTTCTCTAAGGGCTTTAAAGCGTTATATTTGTGAATCAGACAACGAGACCAACACATCCCTTTGAGACGCGTCTCCCCCACACTTTACCCTTCTTTCTTTGATTCTTCTTTCTCTCGCATTTATAACATCCTCTATTTGTCTACTCCTACATACTTCTCTCTTTTCGTGCCGTTCTCTTCCTGTTTGACGTTCTCGTTTTCTACCTATTAACTTCTTGCCTATATTTTTTCTCCGGCTCGCACTTTTTCTTCTCTCCGCCGATAAACAGCATACGACCTGAACTTCTTTATGGTACAAACTTTATCTTGAATGAAACATATAAAAGCATACGTGTGAGAACAAAATTTGTTTAGCTGGATTGAAATTAAATTTCGTGGGCACGAATAAACAAAAGTTCTTTGAAAACCACAGCACTGAGTTTCGTTTTTTTATTTTCAACCCGAGCAATTGAAAATAAAATATCAAATAAATACATTTTGCATTGTTGTTTGTGAGGATAGAGATAGCTAAAGAGACAGATGATAAAAGGGCATTGACGTAACGTGCAAACACACAACTTATTTTCACACAAATAGTAACATGTAAACGAAAATAACAACAAAATAAAATTAATAAGATGCAAAGGTATACAAGTTGGAAAACAAAACAAATAAAAGATAAAAATACTAAAAAAAAATGTCAGCACATGGTGCTGACGTTGCCTAAAAACTTTTCGCTGTCAATGTTCTTTGCCCCCATCCTCTTATCACTACTTTTCACACTAAGCTGCTTACCACACACACGTGTTGAATTGACGTACAAAAAAATGTTGTTTTTCATAAACCAAATAAAACAATCAGAAGCCAGGGGCAATGTGCGAAATGTACGATTTATTTCAAATATTGAGGAAATTAAATGCATGTAAGTACGAATGCATGTGGATATGCACTTGCTTGTGTATTTAGGTATGTGCAAAAAATATATTTGTAAAATGCTGAAGGTAAAAGCTATATACTTATTAGTGTGGGTCGATATTGGCATCTTTTCCTCAGAACCCGACTTGGAAGAAAAAAAAAGTTGTGTTAAATGTTTAAATAAATCTTGTCTCCCAGAACAGTTTTTTTGTTCAAATACTTTTTATCTAGTAGGTTGTTGTTGTTGTTGTGGCAACGACAAATATACTCCACGAAGGGTTGGGGAGTGTTGTCGAATTAACAGTCCTTGGCCGGATTTGAACCCGGTACGCTCCGGTACTCCCTTGCGGTACTGCCCAACTGTCGTGGTAGCGATTTATGACCAGTGAAACCTTCTAGGTCATGTCACCCCTCCTTCCGTAAGGAGGTAGTATTCGATTTTAACACATCCTATCGAGAGAAATTCTCCAAGTATTTCTTTTCAAGTACCTTACTTATTTTTTCAAATATGGACGAAACCTGGTTTTAATATACTGCCCTGAAAAGCACCCTATGCTTAAACGCTTCTTATACCTTTCGTTTGAGGGCTCTATTTTTAGGTTAAAGTCTCCAAAAAAAAAGCGAGATATCGATACCCGCACAAAAACCTTTCGTTTGATAATCATATAAGACATTTTAGGGCTACCTCTTGTTCACATTTTGGTCGATAAATGCCTAGCACACTAAATTACCAGTCGCTCCTTTCTTGTTTATTTGGCATTGTGTTTTTAACCTTTGTTCTCATGTTTTTTTTTTTGTTTTTGACATACGTAAATTGTAATTGCCCAGGAAATACTTCTATTTATATTAGTTTGCCTCTCAATTTTTTGCTGCTTGTTTGCTCAAACTAGCCACTATTAAATAAATTAATACTGATATAAGCAAACGTATTAACATGTTATTAAGTAGCGGTAAAATGTGTTAGTTCCCGCAGCTACAACAAAACAAGCGTATGAATATTTCCCAACATCCAATTCGTACTAGTTTCCAAACTAGCTCTAAATGCATGCTAAGTGGAGTAGTTAAACGAAATAAAAATTTATTTTGTCCAAGGAAGAAGCAAATATGTGGGAGCTAAAGGAGGGTAAGCAAGGCACCTCCCCAGAATTCAGTTAAATCTTTAAATGCAAATAGGAGACATACTTTCAGTTCAGTGGTGAATCCAATTCATACCACCTCCTCAAGTAAAATGAAGGCAACCTGAAGGATCAGATAATATAATACAGTTAACGTTATATGTAGGCGGCCTGTTCACAGTTTTAAAATAGCTGTTTTGCTTCAAGAAAATGCCCACATGTGCTCAACATCCCATACATTTACTGCAGGGTTTTAACTTATTTTACGCAAAACTAATTCACCCAAAACACGAATAAAGCAAGAAGTGTGTATACATTTAAGAGTGTGTGTATGTAGGTGGGTGCAGCCATTCAGACCGACAGCATGGTCGCCAACAATCTGTGCCGATTTTACACATAAAGTGAATGTGAATGTACATATATTCCAACGTCGGTGTTCTCATTAAAAAGTTGGCCAATTTAAATGAAATATCGCTATCAATGCATTGCTCAAAATATCAACGAAACATTTTTAAGAGGATTTTTTGAAGGTAGTCGCCTTACCTGAACCTAGTCAAAGATGACTTGATATGAGACTTCGTTTTACTCTCTCACTTTTTCGTTCTCACCGACTATTTCTTTGGACTAAGTCAACGACAAATGTACCGAAATAGAAAAACTTCAGATATTTGAATTGGAAGACTAGCCCCCATCCCCCAAATGACGGCAGGTATATTGCTTTTGATCCAAAATATCCATATTTCTCAATAAATTAAATATTTCAGTATCAGCTCATCCTTTATCTATACATATATTTTTCTTTATTTATAAGTGGACTTACTTTTATTTATCATATTTTTGAAAAATAAGTTGCAAAAAATGTATTTATCGCTACATAAGTCGAATTAAATACAAAACTTTCGAAATCCCCAAAATGTATGTTAAAAATACCCATACTCAGTTTTATTAGTTTTTCACGGAGTGGCACCAAAGACAAATGTTATAAAAAATGTGCATTTTGACAGCGCTCTCTCGAAACAAATAGTCTCAAATCTATTTATCTTTGACCTAGTTCGCTCTTCGAACGGCTAGGAGGAGTACTAAATAATCCTGACTGAGATATAGATATGTATTACTCGACGTCATTTGTCAAAATCGTTTAGGTTTGCTGAAAAGACCTTTTTTGAAATACCCTTCTTTCTCTATTGTTGGACGTATTTCGCAAAATTGTTTTAGGCACTTATTATGTAAAACCGAATTTTGTTTCACACACGAAAAAAGTTAGTCGTCTTTATGCCCCTTAAATTACATTCTTAGCAGACTGGAGCTCTTTTTGAAACCCTTTTTAAAAATTGTTTGCCTACGTAAAGCGAAAGAAGTTGAACATGTAGACTTATTCTACTCATTTCTCCATCACTTTCCTTTCACCGACTGTTATACTTTCAAACGTCAACGCAGTGTACGTGTTTCCAGCAGCTTAATGTCAACAACATGCCACTGAATGAATAATATGGCATCAAATGGTTTGACTTGAATTGTGCTGGTTATAAAAGAACAACAAAGTAACAAACACATTAACCTCATCATCAGTGCTAATCTCAGTGGGAGTGAGGTGCATACACACAAACCTACTTATGTGAGGTGATCGAGGTGAATCAAATCGACTGATGATTATGCAAAGAGTGAAAAGCAAAGGGATTGTCAGCGGTTGGTTGTTTGGGAAATAAACACATCGGTGTAATTGACATGCGATAGCAGCAGCGGCAGCAGCAGCTGTCGTTTTTGGCGACAATAAGAGCAGCGAAAAAAAAAAAATAAAAATGAAAAAAATTAAATTAAATAAAAATATAGCAAAGAAGCAATCAAAATTCCAATAAAAATAGCATATAAAAATAATAACAATTGAACAGCATGTGGAATGCAATCAATGTGATATCTTTGAACAGCAGCTACGCCAACCACGCACGCACACACTTCACGCTCTATATTGCGTTGATGCTTGCTTGTTGCCGTCTAAGTATTACGTGAGTTGATTCTATAAATGCATTTGCTATTCATTTCGTTTCTATTTATAATTCATTTTACTTATAAAAACATGCTAAGCGCTTTATTTTCTTTGGTTGGTGACAAAAATTCAAATTCCGATGTGCATGAACTTTGTAACGCCTACATAGGCAAATAGTCTGGTGGACTGCGTTGCCGGCAACCAGAATACACCTGCAGAAATACAGGGTGTTTTTTTTACAGGTTTGTTTTTCGAATAGAGATAAAACTGGCATTTTGTGGTCAAATCTGGCAACTCTAATGTCATTTATGTTCAGTTTGGTTTGCCATTTCATCATGAACAGGTTGACAAAAGAACAACGCTTGCAAATCGTGCAAATTTATTTCGAAAATAATGGTTCAGTTCGCGAAGTTTACCGTGAGCTCCGTCCATTTTATGGTCGACATAATCGTCCATCAGAGCAATTAATTCGGTTAACCATGGATCGTTTTCGCACTACGTTTACTCTATGTGATAATACGCATCCGCAGAGACGTCGAACAGTGCGCACCGAAGAAACAATTGCCGCTGTAGAGCAAAGTGTTGAAGAGGACCCGAATGAATCGATTCGCCACCGTGCACAGCAATTGGAGCTTTGTCCATCAACTTTATGGAAGATTTTGCGCAAAGATCTTGGCTTGCGACCTTACAAGATCCAGCTTGTGCAAGAATTAAAGCCGCGAGACCATGCAATGCGTCGTGATTTTGGTGTATGGGCCGAAAATGAGATTGATTTCGATGCTGATTTTCATCGCAAAATTTTGTTCAGTGATGAGGCTCATTTTTGGTTGAATGGCTACGTCAACAAGCAAAATTGCCGCATTTGGAGTGAAGAGAATCCACATGAGACCCTTGAAACGCCATTACATCCACAAAAACTGACTGTTTGGTGTGCTCTATGGGCTGGTGGAGTCATTGGGCCATACTTCTTCCGCAATAATGCTGGAGAGGCAGCTACCGTTAATGGAGACCGGTATAGAGCCATGATAACCGACTATTTTGTTCCCGAATTGGATGGCATGAATGTGGATGAGTTGTGGTTCCAACAAGACGGCGCTACATGCCACACAGCGCACGTCACAATCGATTTATTGAAGGAAACATTCGATGAGCGCATAATTTCGCGGAATGGACCTGTCAATTGGCCACCAAGGTCGTGTTATTTGACACCATTGGATTATTTTCTTTCGGGATATGTGAAGTCGCTCGTCTACACCAACAAACCAGAAACGCTAGGGGAATTGGAAGCCAACATTCGTGGCGTTATTGCCGACATACGGCCCCATATGCTCGAAAAAGTGGTTGAAAATTGGACCTGTAGAATTGGCTTTATTCGAGCCAGCCGCGGCGGCCACATGCCCGAAATCATATTTAAACATTAATGGCATAAAATTATCCTTCCAATAAAGCCAAATTGATGGACCTTAAAACGATTTTCTTGTGTTTTATTTCAATTCGAAGTTCTATACCCCTAAAAAAACACCCTTTAGCATTGTTGCCATGCCGAATCGCGTCGCTCATCGACAAGCCAAATGCAATCTGAGGCTACATGACAGGCTGATAACTCACTGTTATCTCTACTAGAGTTTTGTTTAATTTTTCCTTAAGATAGTAAATCATACATGTATTTTAAACCTATTGCTGTGTATGTGTATTCTGGCTAGGGTACTATGGGATATTTTGAAGAATCTTGTTTCAAAATCAAATATCTGGACAATTGTTGGATTAGGTTATTAACCAACAGTTTGAGAACTCGACTACGATATAAAGTGAAAAACGGACAAGAATTACAAAATAGAGTTCTGACAGCCGCTTTTTAGCTTTTCCTTGTACCCATCACGTACATAAAATGGTATAATAACTTTGGTCCGATGTCTAAAATATATTGCCACAATGTTTTTGGATGCATGAGGTGTCATTCGAAACCGATTCCTGGCGCATATCAATTAGAGCTTTTTGACAGATTGGATTTCGATTCGAAGCAGCAACGACCGCATTTGGCGAGGAAAAAGTTCTATTCCATCATAATAATCCCACACGTGTGCAGTCACCATGGCAATATTTAAACGAAATGTTCTACCAACTTCTAGGCGGTAATTGATTCGGCTGAAATAAAAAAGTCATCACTGATAAAAAATGCCTATTTTGAATTTTCAAACTGCTCTCAAATTTCGAAAAGCAATTTAAGTTACCAACTTTTAGTGACAACTGTAATAAGTTTGTTCATCCATCACCATTCTACACTCAACTCAACCTTTTCCCTCAACAACTCATTTGCATCATCAACACATGTGGCTATTTATTTATTTATTTACGTCATTGTCAAAAGCCCCATACTACTTATCGCTACAATTATCAAACAGCATCTTTGTATTTTTCCCTTTTATTATTGTTGGTGTTGTTGTAAATGTGTCATTTGAGTAGCATGAATGGAACATACACACACACTCCATACATATTACATTCGTACTTTTACTTTACCTAAACGTGACTGCGGGCCAATATGAATACGTAAAAGTCCCGTCTGCGTTTCAGCAGTTCCCGTTACCACCAGAGCCCTGTCTTTGCCATAACATAAGCAAAGTTTATAGCTGTTAACTGTAATGTCAATGACTTTACCTTTTTTTTTTTTTTGAAACGCCATCATTGCTTTAGTGTGGGATAAATTTCATGTGTTGATCGTGGGTCGGTTGGTGTGAGAGAATAAATAATTGTTTGCTAAATCAACTCCCAACAACTAAAAACAACGGGTTTTCTTCGTAGTCGCATATATATCGCTGATTTGGCAAATTCGATTCGGTTTTTTTCGTTCTTTAAAACTTGCTACGTACTTTTGCCTGCCGCGAGGTGCGGATTATGTGTTTATTATACTCAACTGTGTATAGCGCACAGAGTATAAAAACTTGATTCGGCCAGCGGTAGATTGTAACGGTATAAACGAGAGAGATATTGGACAGTTTAAACAGGGTTGGGCCATATTAAGTTTGCTCCTCGGTTCAGAAGTTGATTTGTTGCTGTGTGTAGCCTAAACATACATTTGCTATATCGGGGTTTACTCTGGCTAAGTAAGAGTTAATCTTGCGCAATATCCAGACCAAAGTAGATCTAAACTTAGCCCAGTCTCGAAAGATCGCATTCTGCAGCTATATGTAGTGTCTTCGGTGTATAAGAATTAATTTTTCTGTACCGAATAGATCTTCCCTATGAAATCTGCTATTCAAACAAGTATATAAAAGAATAGAAAAAGTAAAAAATATTTTACACAAACGCACAGCTGGGTATTTTACGTTTCGTTTCAAACCATCGTAGATTTCTTTAGTGCTTTGTTTTCTTCGTCTTTATGGTTAATAAAATGCAATATACTATAATAATAAATCTTGTATTCAGAATAATCAAGCAACATTTCGATAATCGTTTGCTTCAAGTCAATTAAAGTTTGCTTTCAAATTTTGTTTTATGCGAGAGAAGACGACTAAAGTACACACAAACACATAAAATATACCAGTTATTATTTATTACACTTGACTGATTGGATACTAGTTTTGATTTAATGTATATACATTTTCCATTAAAAAAAGTAGCGTAAAATTTGTATATATTGCTAACTCCGCAATTCAACATAATTTTATTGATTTATGTTAATTTGGACTCGGTTCAAAAAATTGCCAAACAAAATTAGTTTAGCGCGGTTTGAAGAAATCGATTGTTTAAAATCGGTAACATACAATTATTTCTAGAAAACATATTTTACTATCGCAACATTTAAGTGCCTACGAATATGTATATTGTTCAATCAACAAAGAAAAGTATACGACGCGTGTGATGCTCAAGAGTGAAAACAAAAAAAAAAGGTGGAGAGATATGTGACCATGAACTCGTTGTGCATAAAATAAGAAAGTACAAAGAGCGTAATTCATTCAAAGTCGAAAAAGCTTCTTTACAATGGAAGCGCTTTCAATGAAATTACTTTCCACGTAAGTATACCTGCAGAAGTATAGTCCTTTCAGCGAATTAAATCACAAGGACTCGGCTGTTTTAACCTTGTTTTCTTAGAGGAAGCCTCGACTGAGATGAAGAACAGAGTTGGCTGACAAATTGGCCTGCCTTCCCGTGGTTTTCCAATAAGCGGTAACGGAGAAATTTCATTTTATTCATACAATATTACTACCGCCTTCTACATGTTCCTAATTAAAAGCACGTTGTCGAAACAGAAAAGACATCAACCTACACTCTAAGAAAACCCAGAGAAGACAATATTCAACAGTTTATATTTAAACAACTGTTAAGTGATGTATAAATGTGTCTAAATAAAATTTCAAATTAAGGTCATTGAAAAGAGAGAAAAAAATAAAAGAAACAGAAACACACAAACCACAAAGAGTGAAAACAACAACGAAAAACGAAGTGAATTCAGATTTAAGAGGCAGAATGAAAAAAAAATTAGTAAATTTAAGCAGCACAATGCCTGCAAATAAATCAGAGAAATGCCAAAATGTTTAGCGAGCTAATTTGTAAAAATAACAACAACATTGCAAATGTGCGGATCAAAAGCAAGAACAAAACACACATAAACGAAAGCAGAAAAAGCACATCGAGTGGCTGATATGTGTCAAATGAATCAAAAGATAAATGATAAAAGATGTGAGGTGTGAGGTGTATGCTGTGCGTTGTGAGAGGTGAAATGAATGTGGAAGGTGTACGATGTGCACATCTTTAGCCAGCGACCACAGCACGAGCAAGGCGCACACACACACAAACAATGCGCATTGAATGAGTTATTCATATGCTACCTGCCGGAACGCGTAAATCTGTTAGTTGGGCGAAGGCTGAATAGAAAATGCGGGTAGCCAAATGGGCATAAAATGAAAATGCCGGAGTGGGCAAAGTCTCATTAATTTTTAGAAGCTGATTTGAACAGGAAGGCTGAAATGCACCAGGGCGTATACGCAATTTTAATTTGTAAAAGCAATGTTGATTACAAATCAAATAAATTATAAAAAAAAAATAAAAGGAAATTTAACGAAACTTATATGAAGTGCAAAAGAACACAATTGAATTAAAAGTTGTTTATTTATTTTAGCAATTGAAGATAACTTTTCCGTTTAAAATCAATTACGTATGCCAGTAAGAAGAAAAATCACCCACAGAAGTAGTAAGCTCATATCGTACCCTAACTGTGAAACCAAAAACAAATAATTTTGCAAAGTGAAAGGTTTTTGGTGCATTATCGAGATATTAAGAATATTCGAAGCATGGAAGCTTGCCTGAAACGTAGACTAAGTTCAAAACCGAACGAAAATGCAATATGCAGGGAAATAAATTCCGTTAGGTGGCGCACGGATCCAGAAATTTAGTAAACTCTTACATTAGAGGTGAATCTGCAGCTCTCTTCTGATTTCTGGTTGACCGTTATAATATCGTTGTTAACCCTAATCGCCAAATTGTTTAAAATTATTTTTTTATTATTAACGCATTTAAAATTTTTGCTGTGATTTATTTTTGGTATTGTTTTGCCAACGATTTCACCTTCAGCTTTCCAAATATGCCCAAAATGCAAATTCATTTCATGCACGTGGCCGTGCGAACAACTAAACTTTTAATTGATATAAACCATCCACCAATGAAGTCAAAATGGAAACGCATAGGGAAAATAGAAAATAACAATAAAAATGAAATGAAAGATCGAGATAAAAACAAAAAAAAAATATAAATGTATTTCTCTAGATTTTAAGTCGGAAACGCAAGCGAATTAAATTGTGAAATCAATATCGATAAGATATAATAATGAAACACAAGAGCTTTTTTGTGATAACAAGCTTGACAGTTCTACAAAATTAAATCGTATTTATAGGAACTGTTGGTGCTTAGTGCAATACCGTTTATCTTCACTCAATTATTTATTATTTATTAAAAATAATTCCATTTCTCAATTTCAGAAAACGTTGGCCATAAAAAAATCAACATCTCTATCTAATGCTGAGTGAATGAGCGAAATATCTCATCTGTATTTCGCAACATGGCAAAATTTTTCTGTTAGCAAATGCTGGAACACCATACATTTTTGATTTCGGCTAAAGAACGCCCTATGGTACACTTGTGCTCATATAATTAAGCCATACGATCGGTAAAGTATACAAGTTCTTTTTTCGCAATTTTTATTAGAAATCCCGAATTAAAGTTTATAAAAATATTAACGGAAATGCATTTCAATGCAATCTGTGAAAAAACCCGATTAATGCCAAAAAATTTAGGGTTTTTTCTCAAAATATAACTTTTTTCAACTAATACTTAGTTGGAGAACCATTTTTGAAGATTACTTCCTTTCAGCGGTTATTCATGGTAACCACAAGTGGGCTACATTGGGCCGAAGTAATTTTTCCCATTCTTTCTTTATGATTTCCCATAAACCAGTCTTATTTCGGGGGTTTCTTTCCGTGACTGGCCTTTTGATAATGCCTCATAGATTTTCTATGGGGTTTAAGTCCGGGACACTCGATAAATTCAAATAAAATCAAAGAAAGCGATAGATTTCCAGAGCAATTTTCTTTTGAGTGGTCCACTATAATATCTCGGTGCATTTCGCCCGTAGCTTTCCCTTCAATTGGTACAATCGGACCTACCCCAGATGGGGTGAAGCATCTCCATGCCATCACGGATGAGTCACCATGTTTAACGGGTTTTTTGTGTACATGGGGTTCAGTTCCTTTAACGGCGGACGTCTGAAATAAGGTGTAAGTGACCTCATCTTGTCTGCAGATCACAGTATTTTCTAAAATGGCTTAATTATGTGAGCACGGAAAAACCAATGAAGAGTGAAAAAACTTCAAAATTTTCGCAAACGACAAAATTAAACTGGATTTCGTCCACCTCTATAGACGTTGCAAAGTTAATAAATAATTTTTGCACGTAAGAGATTAAAATTGCAAAATAACTTGAATGATTTTCTCTTCAAAATATTATTTTTCAGTACAGTGGCTTAATTGTATGAGCACAAGTGTACATTCTGATATGTTGAAGAAAGCCTTTCCCAGAATTTCTTTCAGAACATCTTATCTTATTTGAAAATTCATTGAATTTGCGTTTGAAAAATATTTCTTTTTGACTTAACAACTGAAAGGAATGTTTTTTTTTTTTATTTATATATAAAGCCATGAAGTTTCTAGTGTCCAAAATTAAATTTTTTACCCAATACTGTAAATTCTAATTAAGTAAAGGGCGTTAAGCACTTAAATAATTGATACTTACATATATATTATTTGAACAACCTTGAAACATTGTTCATAAATAAGTAAAATGTGATCCGAGTAAGTATTCAAGTGAGTATGATTCAATGTCAATTCTTCTCATGTTAACCTCGAGATATAGACAAATCAAGCGTTTAAAGTACTTGTCAATTTACAACACTCAGTTTACTGCAACAGAAGTGTGTAGCACATAAGTAAGACCCAGTATGAAAAAAGGAATCTGCTAAATTTTTCTTGTAGATAAGGCGTATGGAAGCCATTAAAAGATACTAAAATTACTGACTTCTACCTACCGCAATTTACTGCTCGTTTACGGTTACACAGAAAAACAAACCTAAGTACAGGTACACGTGAGATAGGTTGTTGTTGCTGTAACCGCAAACAAATTTAGGGTTTGGGGATGTTACGCAAATGAGTAATCCTTTACTAAATAAATAAATCAGGCGTCGGTACTAGCCCGACTTGTTTCACCACTTGGATGTTCCGGTAGTGGATTTTTAGTAGCCTCTTACGACAGACATTTTTTACCGCTGGTATATTCTCAGCCCACCTTATCCATCGTACGTTAGATCTATATATAACTCGCAATTAAATGCACACACTTGTACCCACATTGGTAATATCTACACGGAACTTAGTCAAACCCAGTTAATCTCCAAGCCAAATTTGACAAGGGATAAGGGGATATCGTTTCAATATATATCAACAAAACGAAACGAATCATTCTAATTTCGTAATGGTTTCCATACGTCTTTTCCCTATAAAAAAAATTATACATTAGCCACTTTCCGACTGGGAAGTATTTACGTATATAATAAATTCTGCATTACAAACATACATATATATACATATACTTTAACTTCAAAATAATTAGTTACATGTTAAAGTGAAACTAGTTAGAAAAAACATAAACACCAAAAGCTATTAAACTTCAGCAAAGCGTGACTGATAATAACAGAACCTTGACAAGATTACACACCATAAAAATTGAAATTTGAAATTAAAACAAATTAATTTATGATTGACAAACAACCACATAAATAAGGGAATAAAAACAACAAAGAACCGCAAAGGTGAACACACTTCAAAATAATTGTGTTGTTGACAGAAAATGACTTCGGTGAATGGAGTAATGCGAAGACAGAAATGATTGACTTAATTTGTATAGTTTCATGCCGGACATTTGAAGCTTAGCATGGGAAAACCCTAACAATGCGCCAGAGGAAATACACAAACCTATGTGTGTAAGAAGAGATAATAAGAGAAGTGAAGAAATACATACATTTGTATTATGAATCTAATGTAATTATGTAAATGACGATAGCTAAACTAAACATTAGGTCAATTGCTTTTATATTTTTTTGATGGGATTAGCCGCCCGCGAAGTTATGACACCTTTTGTGATTACATATTTTGTATTATTATTTTATAACACCTGCTATATTTATTTTTGCCTCAAGGGTATTATTTATACCTATGTAAGTAAGTAAAACGTAAATACAATTATTCGTAAATGATTTTAATTTTGCAGTCATTAAGTTTTCAAAAGAAAAATCTAACAAAGAAAAAATACTTAGCTGGGACATTCCAAAGTAATTGGTGCGACAGTATTACATGTTGTTGCTCAAACTAATTTAGGTGATTTCTCTGCGCGTAATAACCATATAAAACACTCCATCAGTCAATTAAATGAATTCGGTATGAGTCGCAAACGAGCATGCGACTATAAACAGTTTTGAATTTTTTTAAATCGGCTGTAGAAATTTCTTTGAGCATGCCCTATAGAGAGACCCATTGTACCAATTTATAACTGAAATGGTCTACAAGAACGTATTCTTTCTGTACCCCTAGGGTAGCGGGCTCAGGTGTCTGGCTTTACAAGTATGGTGCACAAATTAAAAGTGATTTATACCAACAATGCCCATAAAGAAGTAGTTGCGTTGAATTACAAGAAAGGGATTCAGGCCACTCTCTTCAGAGATTTATCGTACGATTTTTTGCATCTAACATCTAACAAGTTTTGAAATTTCAATGCACGCAAATTTGAGCCTAAATTTTAAACTTTTTTGGGCTACATATGTATATGTCCAAACCACTGGTCATATTTTAAAGTTTGAAATTAAATTTCAGTTGAAGAAGTTTTCGTAATATATTAGAAGAACTACTGGGTGCCACTGTATGTAATATTTAGTTTTTGCAGTCATTCTCCGTTGGAATAACCCAGCAGATAAAAATACGATTGTCTCATGTTTTCAGTTGAAAATTAGTGATGCGCAAATGAAAAGTAAATATATATGTATGTGCGTATATCGCACCATAATAATTCTCTGGAGATAGACAATATGGATTAGTTTTTAAAGGCAGTTTACTTTGCCCTGCTATCTTCGCTTCAAAATGCCGCAGATATCCCAATCATTTTTCAGAACTATCTTGTACAAATTCTTCATATTCAACTATTCTTTCTTTGACACGGTCTAATGTTAATATAAACACATACATATGTACCATATGAAGCTTCTTAGAAATTGATTAGGTAGTTTGAACCTTACCATCTTCGAAGTATGTAGGAGGCAAAATACTATGGTAGGACATATGTGGTGGGATGGGAATGTTAAAGAAAATGTAATTGAAGTAACTAATAGCAATGCGAAGAATATAATTTTTTCCGAAATACGCTAGAATTTATTATCTTTTCAGCTTAAATTAAATATTGTGCCAGAATCAGTATTTCCTGACTCTCTGTCCAACTTTTGCGGCTACGTTTGCCAGTTTCAGACTGGCCTTTTCGACGCTAGATTTAGCCTTTTTTTTGTCCTTTAGCCTCATAATTTTGGTTTTAGCTTCGTGGCTTTTTTTTAGATTATTTTTACTCCAAACCTTTTCTGGTCCCAACACCATATTTTTCATATAAAATTTAAGTTAAATGAAGGCGGTATTGATGACAAAATACAGAAAATTATACGTAAAAATTGTCAACTATTTTTAATGGAGTGAATTCTTTACAAAAGATAAATTCCTTTTCAATTGATAATTCTTTGAAAGTTACAAAGCCGGATGTATTTTCTCACTTTCAAGAAGAAAATTCCAGGTATTCTCCAAGTCAAGTAGCATTGATTAAGCTGCAATGGCGAAAGTGTGACCTCTACCATTGAATTTTGGGCGGAAGTCCGCCAACATAAAAATTCACTAAACGAACCCCTTTTTTTTTGAACTGGTCGAATTCGTATTTAATTTTTGGTATTACTTTTCAGTAATGCGGAGGTTGAAAGAATTTTTAGTGCGTTGATTTGGTTTTGTGTTTTTCCGACAGGGTGGATACTGGATTTATATTGGAACGAATTTTCAATTCAATGCATTTTCGAAATCAAGCACTGAAGATGGCGGTTCGCCGAAACCGGTTTGTTACAAAACCAAAATTGACAAGGGTTGACGAAAATTCGTTCCAATATAAATCCAATTTTTAGTGCCATGAATATTTTAAAAACTAAGTTAAGGAACAGATTAAAAATTAAAATGCTTAACTCGCTGCTCAATATTAGATGTTCGTTAAAAAGCTTATCCAAATATTGCACTGATTTTGAAATTACCGATGATCTCATCTCTATGATAAATGCACAAACTTTGTACGCAGACTCACGCACTTCTGATTCATCAGACGAACAAAATATTATAAAATTAATTAGTTTGATGTGATTTTTCTATAGGATGTATTTCTTTAAAAAAAAAATTCCTAGTCAAGGAAAATGTGCCTGATATGTGTTGAAACAAGAATAGTTCCTTTAAGTTATGTCTACAGCTTTATAAACAAATAATTAAAACTAAAATAAAATTTTTTAAATGGATTTCGTAAAAAAATTCTGACTTTTTTTCTTAATTTTAGTCTTTTTTGCTATCTCTTTTTTTCTATCACCTGGTCACACTGGTGGCTACAGAGTTAGAGAGAGTTTAGCACCGCACTGTTGCTTACTAGCTAATAAGGTTGCTTAGCGACATCCACACAAAGAGACAAAAAGTAAATTATATATAAGAAGTCACAAATTGGCGAATAGTTGCAAAGAATTCGCGTCTGGCTGAATAAGTGAATGGGAAAATTGCATGGCATGAATGGTAGACACTCGGAAAGTCGTAGTGGAGTTTTTATGGTGGTGGCAGTTGTGAAAACAAAATGAGGAAAATAAAAAAAAACTATAGCTGACGATAATGAAGGCAGCCAAACTTTTCGTATATTACATTTTATAGCTTTTTTCTTTTAATTTTGTTGTTTTTGTGGGTAACTTCATGGTTGTCGCTCTCTCTTTATGTTTTTCCGCGCTGCTGTTGAAACTGTTGGCATGTTAGCAAATTACACCAGTCGCGCATCGTGGCCGCATTGCTGAATAACGGTAGTGACGGCGACAGTGACGGTGACGCTGCTGACAGTTTGCAAGACATTTACATAATCTCTTCGCATAATAAAAATGAAATGGAATTTCACGCTTGAGACTTTAATTTCTCATCAACTATCTATACATACTTACTTTCTTTCACAGTTTTTCTTTGCGCACATTCACCTTTCGATTTTCATCCGGTTCTTCGTTCACGCTTAAATCATTTCCGTTGAAAATTGGTTAATAGCAATTAAAAGACAATGATTTTCATAAAACCACAGAAAAGGCAGAAAAACCTCTTACAGCCTTGAACGGCCTTGGCGATGTGCCGGTTGTTTATTTGTATTTGTTTTACTTTCAGCGGTAAAGCTTCGATCTGAAGGTCCTTTTACTTACGAAGAGAACAAAAGTTTTGGTAACCTATCATGTTCTGTCATACTAGACGAGCATAGCCGAGCTACGGCTTAGTTAAAGGTGTTTTCTCCAATAGTCAGCTCTGAAACGGAGGGTTAAGTGTAATCCGCAATTCCACATCCTAACAACCAATTTCACTCAAAACCCTCAAATCTTTGTAGAGATGGTCTACCTATTACACCGTAACTTATAAAATATGGTAGTTAGCACAAAAAATTCTAGAAGGGTTTCCCAGCAGGGGAAATTAAAATATATAGCCGGACCGAATTCACACAAATGAGCAACAAAGATGAGATACCAAACCCTCTCTTAAAAGTAAAAGGACTAATGAAGGCTGAAGGACTGATTAAGTTTCACTCAATACATCAGCGGAAAATTAATTTACAACTAAGCTGGTACAGAGCGGTCTAAACCTTTTAGCGTCCTGATAATTTTCCAGTTGAAGTATGGCAGATAGGGATCGCTAGCCCATGGCCTTTTATTTTTGTATATTTAATATCTATGGAGGCCTCCGCCGGGGTATGCATAGTGGTAGTGTGCTGGCCTACCATATCGAAGGCCTCTGATTAAAGTCCCTTGACAGATAATAAAACCGTCCCTCGGCAGTGGTCTCTAATCCTCCCGAATATACGTCTGCTATGAAAAATTGTGGGAAAACTGAATAGTGTTAATATTATTCATGATTTACGATAAGTCGAAACGTACAGGTAAGAATTTTAAAAACGACTTATTCTGTGTTCTTGCTGGAATTTTTTTGTATTCTAAAAATTACACCTTAAAAATAAAATAAAAACTTGCGCTTTGAAGACAAAAAATATATGCAAAATCTCTTATATTCTTGAGCGGAAATTAAAATATGTGGCCGCTGGCGCTGTATACAAGTGAAAGGCGTTAAATCAATTAACGCCAACCATCAACAGACTAGCAACAACAACAATGTAGCATTCGCCCGAATCCAGACGCCAAGTGTCGTTCACTATAAGTACGCGTAAATGTGTATTTGGGGTGGCACATCTTCTCCGACGAGCGCACAATTTGCGTACTTTGAGAGATTTCATTGATGTGCAGCGCAATGCTTACTCAATCAATGTAATTGGTGTGAAGTTTTTATTTTTTTAAGTTTTTTTTTTTTCAACAGTTGTCGGTTCTATTGTTTATCGCCAATGGGTGACCATCAATAGAAAGCAAAAGTCATGTCATATGTTTATGAACATTAAAACAGTAATAATATAGAATATTTAATGGTTGCTTTGTGAAATAAATTACGCTTATATATATTAGATATGCTATAAATTCGAAGAAATATGTTATTTGGGTAGTTCTATTATCACGGGTGTAACACCTAGACCACTATTCATATCATTATCTAATTACGTATGCAAAGTGTGACTCAGAACTGCACCAGATCCACAAAGATATTTTAAGTACAAGATTTTGATCAACCTTATTCTCTGCAGATAAATGTTCCGGCTGGAATTTTGGTAACCACTTGGAAATAGTCTATAGAAACCACGCAATCATTCCACCAAGTGAGAGTTTTGGGACTTGTCTTCTTGGGAGCTACTGGTTCATATTCAAATATCCACACAGGCATACTTGTAATCCACAAAAATTCTGTTCCACGCATTTAATATGAGGCAGAAAAAGTTGCCTTTGACGAGTTTAAGCTAAATGAAACAGGACAAAGTATAGAGCCTCAGAGAACACGACAGCCGTATCTATGTACCGGAATGACTAAGGGTATACCCGAGCAAGGGCTGTAGTTTCAATATATTCCGTAACCAACAGCAAAACTTCTGACCAGGGTGAAGTTCTGAATAAAGAGGATTGCGAACTGCCTTCTTCACTATGGCGAGTTAGGTCACAATGCTGAAATAACGAGTAGCTTTATTGCAATCTTTGATCAATCTAAGAAGCAAGACGAGGGAGACTCTTTTGAGGAATGAATCTTTAAGCTTGAGAAACACATTGAAAACAATAGCAATTATGTAAAGAAAAAAAATAAAATCTAATATTTTAAGCAATTTTAGCGTATAAACAAAAATAATAATTATTGTCTTTATTTGCTTGAAGTGGTCCTACCAAAAGTTTCTGGTCCCATAAACACACATTGGACTTTCCATGTCAAATCAGCACATAGTTGGAATCGACCCCTTTCGATTTGAGGGGAAATTCGATCTGAATAAAATTTGGTGAAGGCTTTCCTTTTAGCATACAACAAAATTCTGCTGAAGAAAAAAATTTTTAGTTTTATTTTTAAAGTTATGCTATTCAAAAATTGTATCTTTGATCTTTTTTTCTGTTTTGTAAAGTAAATTAAAAAAATTTTTGGAAAATACAGAAGTTAAAAAATAACTGTCAAAATGGATACTTAGAGGTATAAAAAAAATCTATTCTAAAAAAAATTTTGAAATTTTTAATTTTAGAAAATTTTCGATTTTTCAAAATCGAAAAAATTTAACTTCGCCATTAAATTTTGAACCCATCTGAAACATCCAAAGATATCCTGAAATATTCAGAAGGCTGTTTTTTTGTTTTTTAAAAACTATGAATTTTTGAATTTTTTCCAAAATTTTTTTCTTTTTGGTTTTTTATACTTTGTGGCCGAGTTCAGTTAGTTAAACACAAAATTATTCAATTTTGATCAATGGAATTTTTTTTTGCTAGTGGAATATAAAACAAAATTGTAAAAAAATTAAAAATTTTTTTTCATATTGTATAACTTTAAAAAAAATATTCTAAAATTTTTTTCCTTCAGCAAAGCACTTCCTTTTGTGATAAAAGGAAAATATTCAACAAATTTCATTCAAATCGGAAGGGACGATTCCAATTATGTGATGATTTGACATGGAAAGACCCATGTGGTAAATAATAATTGAGGTTTTCTGAAGTATATACTTTTTTCCCTCTTCTGAAATACTTGTGGAAAGTCTAAAAGACATTTGTGGCTTTTCTAAAATGCAAGTGCTCTTTAACGATATATAATTGGAGAAGTTGTAGATTCACGATATGTATACCCGCCCTACTGTTAGCGGGAATAATCTCTACAATATTTGATAAATACCATGTTCACCCTAAACAAAGCTGCATACGTAGCTACTAAATAAATTTCCCGCCCTTATTGAAACGTGAATTATTTAATTAAATTGTTATTTTGCACTTTCCGTTTTGTTTTTGTTCGTATCAATTTAAAATTCACAGCTGATTAATGTCCATACACGATTACATCATTTCATGTAAACACTTGGGATCAACTAAATACAATTCCTGGAAAAAAAATCAAATGCTAAAAGAATCGATTTCCGCTGTACTCGATATTATCGATATATCAAACAAGAACTAACGATTAATCATAATTTGTCGCCTTTTTTATAGGAAAACGTATGAAAAGACTTCTAAGATGCATAGTATCATTTCACTAAAGAAAATTGTACCACACTCGTTGCTAATACCGAATCGATGTTAAAAATTAAATCGATATTCGTAAAAAAAAATTTAATACTCGATTTATCGATATTAACATCGATATTTTGCAGCTCTAATACAAGGTAAAAATAAAGAATTTCCTATAGAAAAACAAATTCTGCAAAACACAATGCCATTTATAATATAAAATTACAAAAGAAGCAACAATTTTGAAATAAAGTAATTAGTGTGAGCATTTAATTTAAATAAAAAAAAAAAAAAAAAAAAAAAAAAAAAAAAAAAAAACATTCACCTCAATATGTACGTTCTTTCATATTTAAAAGCGCTTCAATTATCATTTTATACCAGAAGTTCAATATCAAAAGTAGTCGATTTTCGATTAGTGAAAGAAGATAAACAAGAGTTATGTTGAAAGCTCGATGTTCAAGTACATACACATATTATATCTATGTATGTGTAAATATTGAAAACTTGAAAACGTTTGGTGCGAGATAAGCCCGCAAATAGTTTCTAAAACAAAATAAAAGACAAAATATGGAGAGACTTCACGTGACAGCCGGGCCACTACCTGAATGTGCTAGGAATTGAGGGTACCGAATTTATATTCTGCTAACGTCACACATTTTCGCAACACTCTACACCTTCGGCGATTATTTTTGTCTTTTTTTAGGAATATGTTCTAATTTTAAGATTTGCTCACTTTCTAACGATTATTTGAAGAGCTCTCGTATTTCCTGAACTTGAGACTTATTTGTAAGCGGAGACAGGCGTACATCGGTCGTTTTTTTTTATTAGTTTTTGCATTGACTAGCAATTTAATCTGTCAAAAGTGCTGATGAGTATACGAGTTTTTTTTTGATGTAGCCAGTATCTAAATAGACTTGCGCCGATAAGAATAAAAAATTATATAAAAATATTTTATATTTGATGATTTAATACCTAAATTGATGTGTCCGTTTATCGAGAATATGCGTAAACCCACTTTTAAAAAATAAATTAAAGAAAAGCTTATCACTAATTAACATGACAAATTTTACATGCATTCACAGAATTTAAGCCCTACATAATCCCACGGTTTGGACCTTATCAGTGTATCTCAGGCATGGGTTTTCGGATTTTTTTTTAATAGGGGAGCCTGAGATTTCCACCGACAAACGTGTTTTAATCTCAAAAAAAAAAAAAAAAAAAAAAAAAAAAAAACTGATTAGAACGATGTACTTCACACACATTCCCACAACAGCCGGTTCTATCGCACCGGAATGACCCGGGTTTTTTCACCCGGCCAAGGGCTGTTATTTCAGTGTAACCCTGTCCAATCTGGGGCAGGGCGAAGCACTGTTAACAACAACAACAACAAGTACTTCACACAAAAAAAGTATTCTGAAAGCTTTTATTCAAATATAAGTTTGACTTTTAGAAATTAAATTAGAGTTACTCTAAAATAAAGTTGAGGGCGCCTATTTGTCTGCATCAAATTCAATGTTGCATAAACATATTTTTAATAAATGATAAATGTTTGGGAACAGTTGACTTTGGCACTGATTTATAGCCCTACGATGACATCCGTCATCACTTGACGAAACTTATAGGCAGCCCCTCAACAACATCAACACAAGGTCGGCAAGCATCTTGCCAAATTTTGCCAGGTGAACGCCGTCATACTAATGTCAGTGCCGAAATATCAAACATATGTTTTTAAAAGATGTTTTGAGAAAACAAAGAACTAGACCGCCACAGTCAACCAAAGAATGTCAAGGCAAATTCTTGGGTTAATATCAACGAGTCAATAGCCAAACGCAAGCCTAGATCGAGCACGTAGCTGTGGGAGGCTGGTCGATTTCGATTGAAGAATATCACATCTTGACTCAACCTGACCTACTGCTCAAATTTTGAACGTAGCTGTACATAACCAATGTACAAAAATTAAGATTAATACTAAATTATTCAAAAAAATTAATTCGTTACAATTTTTAAATTTATATAGGCCGTTTTTTATTTGTCATATCGAGGTTATATACAATATTTTCTGCTTGACTAAACACTAGAGCGTATCGCCAAAAAAATTTAAAATGTTCCCCCCTGGTTCGAATGTTTACTTGTTGGAGATTTCAAAAATGAAAAAAAAAAAAAAATTTTCGGCACCCTATAAAAAGAGCGAAATTCGTTTTTTGCTTATAACTTTTCTATTTGGTCTTTGATTTCAACGAGCAATATATTGTTGTAAAGGTTTTAACCCGTGTCACATTTCGTCCATATAAGCCATTAACCTGCGACACCAACTTTAGCTTTTATTAAAATTTATTTAAAACCAAATTTTTTTCAAATACAGGGTGTTGGGTTTAGTAAAAATAGAATAAAAGCTGAATTTGGCATGATAGGATAAAAGTTTCTATGGATGAAATATTGCCTTGGTGAATACCTTTCTAAAAATGTATCACTTTTGAAAATCGAACGTAAAATATAGAAATTATAGAAAAAAAACAAATTTCGCTGTTTTTACAGGGTGACAAAAAAATAAAAAAATTTTTTTTTGAAAACTTCATAAGGTAAGTGTTCAAACTGGGGGGGGAACATTTTTAACTTTTTTTCCTCCTTAAGCAACTAAGCAAAATAAGCAAAACAAACTAGAAGCGCTCCAATTTTTGGTTGCTATCTTCAAACGACAAGTTCACATTTGTTTTTCACAGGAAACTTCGAGTTTCGAATAAACTTTATTTTTTTTATTTTATTCATAAGTCGCTTTGTGCTCACGAAAAATAATCGGCTATATTCTCCTATATACCGCACATTTATTGAATATTATATTTATGAAAAAAAAAATTCGTTTTATTTAAACAAATGATTTCGTTTACTAACCCACGTTACAACAACATATTCTACATATCCCATAATTTCTATTCCAAGTACCACGTTTTGATGCCCCCAACACACTCTTCACAATTGTTAGCGCATGCAAGACTTTATCTGAGAGTGCGTGTGCTCGCGTGTGTTTGCTTCGTTTTATATTAATGCAACGCATTTATTTTGTTTGACATTCAGCTATCACTTAGCTTATTCCAACAACAAAATAAATGGTTTGAATTATCGCAAAGCCGCAAAATGTTATAAAGGCGACCAACTGGCTGCGACGCCGTCTCACCATCTCCCTCTACTGAACTGCTCGCACCCGATGCAGCTGCTTATGCTGACATCTTGACGATAATCAGTTGACTTGTTGCCTCGGTACTGACTGATTGACAGTGATTGTTTTCAACATTCGTCAGTGTGAATGTTTTCTAATTTTGTTCTGTCAATTTCAATAGTGTGATTGCTTTGAAAGAGAAGCTATTCAATGATTGTATACTTTGGTGAGGCATTCGACCAAACAAAAGGCGACTAAAATCCGATTCCAGGGCCAACTAAATCGTTCCCAAGGCAGTTAGGCTAGTACGACAAGGTGATAGTACCGGAGCGTTCCGAATTCATGTCTGAGAAAGGACTGGCAATGTCAGTATAGCCCTGTTTGGTCCGTCATGTGCCTTTCCATGAAAGGATGCTTCGACTAAGCAGGCCTAATTACTGCTACTGCAACAACAACAACATTGCTGGGACATGTTTTACAAATGAATGAAGATGCTCAGGCTTGGAAAGCGTTTCTGTCGATATCCGTTGGTGGTAGCAGAGGAATGGGGATACTTCGCTAAGTTGTCAAAGTGAAGTGGAAAGCGACTTGTGCTCCCTTGCTGTTGGTAAACGAGGCGAACCAAAATCGATTAGGCGGTACAGCTGCAATCAAAGAGGGAAGAAAAGCTTTCCAAATAAAAACAGGTTGATGGGATTTTTGTTAATTATCCCGCATTTGTATTCGCCCTATTTTTTTATTCTAAAACATGTGTGCCTACATACTAAAATTGAGCCTTAAAACCACAGCAACGAACCACATCTTACCATCTTTTTATGTAAGTGGTTCATAATTGGACCGAAATTGAATGATCAATCGAACATTCAACAGTTTGATGTCGAAAAAACCCGTCAGAACTCGGAACAAGTTCATTAACAAAGCATCATCGTGAACTGTCTATTGAAACGAGGGGTGTAAGAGTGCGAATGGTAGTAACACTCGAAAGTGCACTACTTGGCATGCTCTACATATCTAAAAACATGGCTGGGCTGGGCTGTATGTTTGGTTGATGGACCGTGATTGAAGAGAGAATGCCCATTTAAATGTATAAAAGCTAAAGCTTAAATGAAAATGTAGTAAAGTGCATGCAAACATTCTACTACTATGTATGTATGTATATTTTTGTCTGTGTGTGGTCCAAGCTGCCGATGAACTCACTAGAAGCTATGTACATATTTAGTAAGTATTTTTTTGGATTTTTTGCTACTCTTTCACTTTTCAAATTACTTGGTTTTTTTGAGTTTATATATTTCAATCTTTTCTTGACTTGGGCTTGCGGCATTCAATTTTGGTTTTGCTGCTAAATCTTTTTTTTTTGAGAGCGGTTAGATATTAGTATTTAAGTGCTTTGTTGTTGTAATTGTTATTTACTGCTACCCGACTCGTATAAGTAAACTCCTAAGCTGGATGCTGAGTACTTTTCCTGCAAGTATGTTGACAAACGCGTCCGATTTCATTAAAATTTTCTTGAAATATGGAAGCGAAATCGCGAAAGAAATTTCGACGTTCGAGTAGCGGTCGAATGATGATTCAA
Source organism: Merzomyia westermanni (assembly GCA_949987695.1). NCBI lineage: Eukaryota > Metazoa > Arthropoda > Insecta > Diptera > Tephritidae > Merzomyia > Merzomyia westermanni. The sequence goes on along the minus strand of OX465293.1, from coordinate 3,571,935 downwards.
CTCCCGCCTCCGCCAGTAAACTGAGGTCAGAAAGAAAGCAAAACATTTAAATTGTGTTGTAGTAGGTTGGATGGAAAATGGATATCCTGCTTCTCACTGTCTATAGACCCCGCACAATGCCAAATACATTTTTATTCTAGCACTGTAGCCATTCAGTTGGAGATTAAAGCTTTGGCAGGGCCAAGCGAGCTCTTTACCAAAAGGTGCTAATACCGGAGGAACATTGGGATATACTTTCAAGGAGTGTTTGCCTTTGTCCAGCATCCAGTCGGCGCATCCATTTATTGAATTAGACGAGACGTACCAAACAGGGTTATACTGATGTTGAAAATCTTTTGTGGTACCAGCTCGACTGCATTGGGAACGATTTCCTTGACAAAGGAACCGAAGTCGATGTGGATTTAAATTGCCTCGCAGGCATATCTACCCCGGGCATATTCTAAGCTTTAACTAGTATTGGTTTTTCTTTGCCTTTTGTACCGTTAGTTTCATCTTAAAAAGAACTTACTTAATATTACGTTTTAAGAAACGGTACGATGTGGGGGAAGACGTCGAGGCTTTATTATAGAAGCTGCTTCACTTTTAATCAACGTTTGCTTTATCTTTTACCTACAAGCTTCTAGTTAGATAATTTCGTTACTTAAAAACATTCAAATTTTCTCTTCCACACTAATTTTTTATACTTTGTATGTATATATCTGTGGCAATAAGCGACAAGAGCCAACCCAAGATTGGTTGAAAATGAGATAGTACCAGCATGGTGTTCTCCGGGCTAGGATCTATAATCACAAAAATTTTCACAGCTTTTACTCAAAAATTGTGGATTATATGGACAAAAAACCATATCTCATTTCCATACATTTACACTACAATTTAAATTTAAAGTTATCTTTCAAAGCGCTCTACTGAAAAATTCAATTGCCACAGATATGTGTTGATCACTTAACCTGCATTCTAGAATGACGGTTTGTGGTGCTTCTAATGTCCAAATGCACTTCCACAATGGCATGTCTTTCCCCATTTAGCTAAACTTCAATAATGGTAAATAAGTCCACTGCTATTTCATTTGCTTTTTTTTTTCTTCCTTTTTGTGTTGTGTTTTCTAATGCTCCAAATACAATGTAAGTAAGGTTACCAGCATTTTTTTGCCATTTACATAATGTATGAATGAATATAGATTATACGTTTTTATCAAAAAACGAAGTTCTTGAATTTAGTTGAATACAAAACAACGGCTTGATTTTATATGGGTACACCCAACCACAAATGTTTTACTAGGCGACTTGTTTAGTCAATTATTTGTTATCACCTCATGTCGTGAGGGGAGTGTTTTTGAACGCTCAAAACAGATAAACAACTTAGGCAGCCGGATCTACGTTCCAGAATGACTCGGGCTTAGCCCGCCCAAGGACTGCATGATTTTGCAATGTTTCATCGTCTACCTTTCAATATATCAAAACCCCGCTCAGAATATTTTTACAAGAGATACGCTAAATACTTTAACTCACCTAGATTTGGCACGGTAACAGTAACCTGATTATTGGAACCGACGTCCACAGTAGCTACTTTACTTTTGTCCACACTTGCTGGCTTAAAGTCATCTAAGAAAAAACGAGATAAAAGGAAATTTTTATGTAGTTTTAAGCAATAAATAAGTACATAAATGCATGTAGTATAATATATACATAATAAATGTACATGGTAAATCTTCGAAGACCCTTACATTTTATCGTGTGAAAGGCGGTCGTTGTATTTTTGGGATTAAAGGTGCAGCCAAGCTTTAGTTCGCGCACTTCATTGCCAATATTTAGGCGTTCCGCGAGCGAGCTTTTATGTTTGGTCATCATCATCGTTGGAGGAGCAACTGTTGATAGCTGCTTGCTATGCGATGGATTGACTTTATGTGGCGATACAGCGGAAGATGACGCTGGATTGGCGTAGGCTGAGTAATTGGAATAATTGGCACTGGTGTTACTATTGTTGGAGTAGTGGTGTTGGTTATTATAATTGTAGCTGGACTGGTTTTGTTGTTGTTGTTGATATGATTGTTTCGTGGGTGTCGTATTTGGTGATTGGAAACCATGCAAATATGATGATTCCCGTTCCCTGACACCACCCGCACCACTGGTTGTTGTCGTCGCAGACGTAGAAGGTGGTGCCGCCGCTCCTGCTGCCCACTGTTGACCAGCACCGCCGCCACTTCGTTGAAATTGTTGTACACTGGCTGCTGTAAATTTACGGCCGGCTGCACCACGACCAGCTGCTGTACTGTTAGCACTGGCTCCACTAACACCAACACCACCACCACCACCGCTACCCTGGCTTGCTGTTACTTGTGTCCCAGTCGCTGTGTTGCCTGTACGACTGCGTTTGACGTTACCACCTGCAGCCTTGGCTTTGAGACGCTGTAACGTTGTGGTACCCGCTGACTTCGGAATTTTTTCGGTTTATGGTGCAATATGAAATTGCACACACCGGGTTGAGTAGGAAAAAATTTAAAAAATAATTAACCTTGAATTGCACTACTTTTTGGGCGAGGGCACCCTGCACCTTTCTAATTTTCTTTCTTAAATCGATACACGATATGCACTGCATTTAGCACACATTATTGTAATTTGATTTATATGGGGTTATTAATTTTGATTTTGTTTCTTTTTTAATTCTGAAAACAAAAATATTTGAAATAATTAATCACTTGTGATAGGCCATGAAAATGAGTAAAGGTGACTTGCTTTTGAGGTTGAATAACTAATTTTTTTTACTTTGCGAGTGCGTCATAACTACTGGCCAGGAAAGAGGTATTTAGAAGGCTCAAACTCGTGGCTTATTCAGGTTGTGCCCAGCGGTGAGTCGTCTCTGCAAATTAACAATGCTACTTGCAGAATTTTTTCGGTGCACGAGTAATTTTCAAAACTAAATCCAATCAAAATTTGCACTCAGCACATTAAAAAATCACATTGTTCTCAAACTTTTTTTCTGGTCTCTAACATTTATTTGCACTGAAATAGTGAGAACATATGTTTGCTTTCACGTCCTTCACATTCCTCCGGCTTTCACATATGACAAAGAAAAATACAAAGTGCAGCAACGCAATGCGTGCAACTACTACGAATGGCGTACAACAACAATTATATGCTTTAGTTGGTAGCCACCCTCAACGTCGACGTCAGCTTCAGCACAGCAACAGCGTTCATCGCCACCCACACCATACCATATGGCCTGTGGACCACTTTTCACCAAAGTTTGGATGTAGAAAAAGAAAAGTAAATGTGTTGTTGGAAAACAAGAAAATAAAGAACATTAAGTAAAAAAAAAGCAAGCACATTGCATTACACCGCTGTCGCTTTCGGCCTACAACTCATATAAACTGTATACGTCGACGTCATTGACGTCGCGCTGAAACGACGCCGACTACGAATGCGATTATAAAAGCAATTTCTGATAGAAGGGTGGGCTGACGGGTTTGGGGCGTTGTGGTGGTCGTGGCGACGGTCTCGTATATATATGTCACTACGCGCTGTTGCTGCCTGTGACGAAACTGTTGCAATTTTCGCAATTCTTTTTTCTTCGAATCGTATTTTGTCAATTTTGCCTTTTTAGCACATTACTATAGTATTTGCCATGCCATATTTCTATGCATTCGCATGAAAAACATATTTAACGTGCATATACTAAATGCGCACAGTTTCTTAACCATCACTTTTTTAATATTATTAATTTTATTTCTTTTTTGGAGTTATCCCACACGTATTTACTTATAGATTTCGTTGCTTTGTGTCGACGTTTTTGATTTCGATTTCGACGACGGCGCACCTCGCGACGTTCCAACACACCTGCCGCAGCTCCCGACGACAATGAAATTTTACGCGTATGCGTGCACCGTAACCGAATTTTCCACAAACTTTCCAAAATATACACGTTTTCGACTTTTCCACGCACTTAATTTAATTTTAAATTTTGTTAAAGCACTTTTTTCAATAGCATTGGTCAAATAAAAAATTTTCTCTTTCGATTGATTCAACGTCGTCGCGCTGTCGTCGTTGTCTCGTCTACGTCTCGTGCACTTTTATCAATTTCAATGCTATATCACCGTTTTTCCATTGTTTCTTTTTTTCTACTCATTCCCCTATTTATCGCTGTCTAACTGTCATTTCTTCCCTCGCATACAGGGTTGTATTTCTCATTATGGGAACAATTTCTTTACGGCGCTCTTCACTTGCGATGCAATCTATTCTATGGCAAGCAAGATAAAATCGTATTGTGTTAACAATAAAGATTTCTTGGTCTTACGCAATTAAATCAATTCTTAACAGATTGTCTCTTCTCAGTCAGCTTTAGTTTGACATGTTTTAGCGACACTGCATGCCTAGATGCACAGATGCCCTAATGGGTAAGAAAGTCACTATAGGCTTTCCTTGTTGTTGTTGTTGTTGTAACGACAAAAACACTCCCCGAAGGTTTTGGGGGTTGCCGTCGAACTGACAGTCCTTGGCCGGATATGAATCCGGTACGCTCCGGTATTCCCTTGCATTACTGCCCGACTGTCGTGGTAGCGATTTGGTATGACCAGTGGAACCTTCTAGGTCATGTCACCCCTCCTTCCGTAAGGAAGGAGAGATGGGTAATGAGAGGTGAGAGGCATCATATCCGTAGATCAACCATCGAGTTGCACGTCATTACCTTTGTGCATATTAGTCGCCTCTTACGACCGGTATGCCTACCTCGGGCATATTCTAAACCCCTAACCCGGTTTCCTTCTAGTTAGGTAGCACTGCGACTCCAAAATTTCTTTGAAAAGTTAGAAAGGCGAGTCCTAGGGCTTAGTTAGGGGCCAATAGCCATAGCAGTTATCACAATTGAGAAGCTGAAGCGTAAGTACTTATATTTCCATGCAAATAATTCATTTTAAGTAATAAATTTATTACTTTTTATATTGCATTAGGAAAAACAAAGAAAAGTGACAAGTTGCGTTCCTGAAGAAAATCACGATTTTTATCATGATATATCGCAAAAGCATCATGACAATGCAACACTTCGGTTTTCGTATGCAGTGTTGCATTGCAACTGATGTTTAGTAAGTTAGCCGATTTAGGCCCGGTTTTTCAGTACAAGTTTAACTCAATTTGTCAGTTAAACTAAGCTTAAACTTGTTACGCAGTTTTTCAGTCAACTTTAAACGAAGTTTAAACGTAGTTTAAGCGCCCAATTTGACAGAGTTAAACTCTAGTTAACCTGTCAGCTGTTTGCATATTTGATGGTTTTGGTTGTGAAACAATAAACTGAACGCAATTAAAAAGGGACGATATTTTTATATTTAGTTAAATGCTGGTTATATCATCTGACGAAAGTGATTATAGTGATGCAGAAATTAGCGAAATCCTAACTATTACAATACTGAGCAGAAGCAATGACGTTGAATATGTAAACAAATGTCATCTGTTGCCGTATCTAGATAAAAAAAAACCAATGTTGCCGTATAAAAAGCAAGTCTTAAAAGCGGCCTTAAACTCTCAGTGAAAAACCGCTCTGGGGTTTAACTGGAGTTTAAATTTATGCCGAGTTTAAGCAAACTTAGCTTAAACTGAGCTTAACCAAGGACTGAAAAACCGGGCCTTATTGTCTAATGTAAAGGGAAGCAAAAAATTACAATCACCGTTGACCATCACTGTTTAAAATCACAGTTTGGAAGCCACTGCAACTTCGTTAAGTTTTTGGTTTTTGCGTCGGATGATAACAAAAGTGTGGTCGCCAAGGCAGTTTTTCTTATTAGACCTGCTTTACCGGCAATTGATATGATAACAAAACTGTAGTCGACAAAGCAGTGTTTGTTATTAGGCCTGTCTTACCGGCAATTGATATGGTTATACTACCATATTCAATCAGAGAATTTAAATTCTTTAATTCAGTGTGGGCTTCATAAAGATTTTGCACAAAAATGTTTTTACGTATAGTTGCCATCTGTACTTAATATCAAACCCAATAACCTTGAACGAATCAAAGTTAAACTAAGCCTAGCAATACTCGGTTACCCAAATGAATATACAAATTTTAGCATTTTTTAGTAAAAAACTTTCCATCGATATTATTTTTTAATCTCTCAGTGCACCATAACCGCACTTGCACACCTTACATTTGTTGGTAAACTACAACGCTAAACAAATTTTAATGAAAAGGAATTCTCAAAACAAAAAGAATCTAATTATTTTCAAAAGAGGTATCGATTGCATTGGGCTTCTTTATCAGTTGAGGCGCATCAGAGAATCTAAAAGGAAATCAATGAGATTTGAGGAATAAATTTTTGCTTGCAGTAGAAGATATGCATAAAAGGAAAGGAAAGAAATTGCCAAGGTGCATGGTGGCAAAGTAAAGGAAGCACGAAGTGGTTCGAAAAGGTGGAAACTAATTTTTAAAAACTATTGATTTTATCAAGGTGAAACAGCAACAACTCAACAAGTTACGATTTTAAAGACGGCCTCTATCTGTCGAACATTCGATCGAAATCAATTCTCACCAGTACATAGTACCTACACACATATAGGGGTGTAGATAGCAGCCAAAGAAAGAGGGTTCTCTTTCCGTATCGCTCGTCGAAGAGCTCGATTTTATAACAACAGCAGGTAACTGCTTTCCGCTTGGTCATCAGACTATATATTGAACTTTCCCACTGATGAGATTCTACAGCATCCCATCTATAACTTCTCGAATCGGAACATTTTCCTTTGGAAGACCGTGCAACGTTCATATGTACCGAAGTTGTTTTTAATTAAGGGTTGTTTGGCTGAACATGGGTCCTCGGACTCACTGAAGTGCATTCACAATACTCATTTTCCACCAAGCTACTTAAGGAATTATGCTGTTTCAAATTTTTTCTAGGTTCTTTTACCAGTGTAGTGGGGTCATGAAAGTTGTGGGTACGCCAGCCTTTCGCGCCTACATTCAGTATAATGTTTGGAGGCAGGGTTCCTATGATTTGGAGTATATCTCTGATTCCAAGCAGTACAACTCCTTGAAGTCCTTTTAGTTTTTACAAGATTCTCTCTCCACTCAAGCGAACTCTAGCAGAAATCTGACAAAAAGTCCTCTTGATTTAAATGAATGCAAACATTTGTTAAGAGGAAGGTGGGGCAGCAGACCTCCATTTTTACCTCTATGTACACACCCATGCAGACATATATGTATAGACATTTTAAATAGCAGCACAAAAAAGAAGCTTAGCAGACTGATTGACTGGTCTTAGGAAATGGAAAAGACATTGTGGCTGAATGACAGGTCATACACATACAAGTAGGGGTCGTCATTGATCCGATTTTGCAGATCAGATCATAAACATTTTGCATTTGTGTAGTGTAATGCTTGTGGCGATATTGGCGGCGCCTCTATTTCATTATTTATCTTGCTCATTCGATCTCTGGCGCTACTGTGTGTAGATTAAGTGCATGCGAAAGGAATGTCTGCTTACATTTGCTCTATATTCGAGATGGATTTAATTAGTGCAGCCGAGCTACTGTTGTACCTGTTGGTATATGTCTTTGTTTATGCTTTTAAATCTGGGTTCGAGAATCGATTATGGCCAACGGGAAGCTGTCTGGTTTTGTTTGTTTGCAAAGCAAAGGATGTTTGTTTATTTAAAAGATCGGCTTAGGGTAGGCTTTCTATTTAGTCGGATTCGAAGATAACTTTGCTGGGATTTAGAGCAGCAATATATTGTATATTTAGCTTGGAGGGTCCATGATGAAAATTAAGTTTTGTATTCCTGGCGACTACGAAACATTTTAGTATTTTAAGCGGAGATTCTATTCATTCAAGAAGTTCTGAGCCAACTAGGTCTTATACATTAAAACGGAAAATGCTTGGATATATTTTCTCCAACCAACTAGGCCTGTGAAGTCTTGAATTCATGGTGTCTCAAACAAACCTGATCATTAAATGCCAAAAGGCCTCGAATAAGAAGATACATCACGTAAGCATCAACCTCACATGGAACATGGATCAAAGGCCGTAAAAAGTGGACAAGGCTACTATTCACATCACCAACCAATCAACCTCAGACCTCCATAAATCGTCCAAAGATCAAAGTCTTACACAAAAATCAAATAAATATCTATAAGCGACATCCGTTGATTTATCGGCCCCACAATCGCAACAAATGGCAAACCATTAACATCACGCAATCTCCACCCCGCCATTTGTCAAACGATTACCTCGAAGCGTGTATTCAAACAAAATGGCGTGAACCGTTAAAGTAGGCACCCATTAAATCGAATGTTCATAAAAGGCGAAAATTGAAAAGGAGTGGAAATCAAAAATTTTGCAACAACAAAAAAAAAAAGCTCGATAATTACAGTAAATTTAGCCACGACTTGGCAAATTATACTAAAACGTTACGGTCGCTACAGACACCTCTCGTACTCTCTATTGCAAGAATCGTGCGAGTGCGTGGTAGGTGTGGTGCAATGGCGCATGAATTATTGCGGGGGGATGAATGTGTCCCACAATATTTTGCGCATGAATGCAATGTTGCAGTAACCGTTTAGCAAGTTGATTCGTTCAATAAAGTGCTTTCATAACACACATACGTGAATATTTATCAGGGAGCGAAAGAAACATTTTTAGAAAAAGAGATCATTAGGAAATGTCAGTAGACACAAAACTGAACTATCTGTTTCGGTACAGAGCTAAGAAAATCTGATCTGATTTTTATATGAATTTTAGATTTTTCACTTATATTTATTAAAAACTAGTGCTGTGAAATTCTCGATGATTTCGCTGAAAAACTTTGTAGTAGAACTATCGACAAAGCTACGTACTTTACGTAGAAGATAGAGTGCAGAATGTGCCTGGCCTGGGTACATTCTTTTCATCCTTTCGTATCCCTTACCTCCAATTCACAGGTTTAGTATGCCCTTATTTTCACAATAGCTTCTTAGAGGATAGGTTAGGTTAAATGGCAGCCACCCCTTACTAGAGATAAATACAATTCCAAAAAAGACTGATCTCGGCCCCATAAAAGTGTCAAGCATGCAGTGACTCGAGGACTCCACATCTTCATTATCTATGCAAGTACAGCAGGAGCCTTGTATCGGCAGAAAGCCGCTCGCCAAGCATAACTAAGCCCTAGTGAACCTAATGTGTTCCGCAGATCGTCTGCAAAATACCCTGTCAGTCCAGCGCTTGCTCAGCGCATTAGTGGCTATTTGTTCAAGAGCAGACTACCTCAGGACCATTTTCATAGTGCCGATAAATTAGTAACAATGTCCAGAATGTGGCTGTAGCACATGGAGGAACAAATCAGCGGTAGTCATGCGTTGCGATTAAAATGGAACTAGGCCCTTGATAAATTGAAACTCGACGGTTTTTAGCACTCACGAACCTGTCGTGAAACACACTTGCCAACTCTTTTCATCAACATATTTTCTGACAGAAATGAAAGGGGAGGAAGTTTTTCATAGTCTCATAATACCTGTCTTGATGTACGTCCCGGAATCATAGACACTGTGCTTGGAGTATTCGAGGGAAGATTTATGGTCCTTATGTGAATGAACAAAGAAGTTCCTGTCCATCAAGAGCAAAGCGAAGGCGTCGACTAATATGAAAAAACAGGTAGAGGATGACTTGTCCTCTTTTTGTGTTTCTAATTGTCCTCAGCTATCGCAAAAAAATGATGACACATACATCTAATCAAGCTACCTGTGATTTAATTACTGTGACGATTGGATCTTTCTCGAAATCGTGAGAGCTTCTTAGAACCAAAGAGAGTCTGGCCTGAATTCTGTCATGCTGTTTTTTAATGTTTAAATCACGACCTGAGGTATGAAATGCAGATGCAACGCACAAATTGAAGGTATTCACGGCCCCTGGCATTTTATGCATGTGAAAGGGGGCAGTGGCTCGTTGTGACTGACTATGACAGGTTGAAATTGATTTATAGCTAGATGATTGAGGATATTTGTCAGTGAAAATTAATTTTTATTAGCCGCGATAAATCATTGAGCTATTTAAATGGTTTATTAATGAAGTGTATGCCTTGTGTAGGAGAAGAAGAAGAAGAGACAACTTTCAAACAGGCATGATGCAGTTGCTTTTATAAGTCGAAAAAGTCGCAAATTGTCTGACATATCGTGTCGGACATGCATGACCAACACGACAGCGTGTATTGCTGAGTTGCTGAATGAAGTTTGTAATTTTGTAAATCAAGAAGCCTGGCAAACTGAAGGAGGTGGTGATGAATGATTTAATAGCCGCCACATAACAGCTGTATAAATTAGTAAAAACATCCATTTATTTCGTAGGAAACTATGAATAGACGAGCTGCAAGATCAGGGCGGCCAAGCTGTGCCTGGGGACCAGCATCTAAATCGTTGGAAATAAACTGGTAGCCATTGAAACTATCCAAACATAGATGTGTTTATTGTTGTAACAGTACTTACCTCTTTAGTTGCCTATACGCCGCTCTTAGCACCTTTTATCCCCATCATAGTTTATGGGCTTGAGAATTGCGAACACTTCAGATTGCTGGAATGATTTAGGATTTAGCTCATGTTACATCTCCGCAAACTCGATATTAAAACACGTCTCCAGCTATGGGAATGGGGGCGTGAAATCCTGTGACAATCCTGTGAGCTGTTGGAAGGTCGAAGACTAGCGTTCCTAGGAATATCAGGCGCTGTAATTATAGCACCTCAGGAAGGGCTAAATGTCATTTTCCTGACCTGATGGCCCTACTTCGAGTATTAGATTATATGGCAAAGGAGCTAGGCGGGATCAAAACGGACTTAATAGCCAACACGGACTATATCACGTCAGTAATTGACCTGCGGGCACAGAAGGCAGAGTTGCAATGAGAGAAAGCCTTAGAAATGGAAAAGAGAACGAGAGCTGGGCTAATCCCCCAGAATTTGAAAGCAAGGTAGTAATACGGACTAACTGACTCATGCATGGAAAGGGCAGCTAGATTGATGCGGGGGAGTCTAGTACCAGCAACCAATGCAACTTTCTTCCTTGACAACGAAGCTGCCTTAAGGGCATTAGAATCCAAGGTTATGGAATCTGAGATGGTGCTAGGAGAGGTGCCGAGCTTCGCGAAACACTCTGGACTATGTCAACATTTCTCTCCGCTAGCATGGGACCGAAATAGGTGATGAGATGGCTAGAAAAGCCGAAATGGACACATAAGCAGCGGACAACTTCGTGTGACCACCATTTGAAAATCTTCTAATGAGAATCGAGAAGCATACGTTTAGGGCAACGAATTTACTATGGACTCACCGGAATGATTGCGAAGTCTCCACGTCTCTATGGCTAGAGATGAGAGTACCTGCGGGTGCCATCACAGACTATTGCGATTTCGCAACGTTGCTTCGACGTTGGTGTATACCAACAAGTTCCCCAGGAGTCGATCCACCACTTTCCTTTTCGATGTCCAAGAATGCAGTCAAGGCGAATCGGATTTTTAAGTGAGCTTTCTCGACTCCTGCAGAGGTAAGTGAAGTGGATCTTCCGCTCCTACTTAAGTTCATATGGAAAAGTAAGTGGTTTAAAAAGGAGTAAGTGAGAAATCCCGGATTGTATGAACGCACTGAAACTATTCAAAATGAATATAATTGCCTCCGACTGGATGTGTGGGATATCCCATGCCCTCTTAAACCTGACCTAGCCGATATCCCAGTTTATACAGAGATCAGGCGGAACATTGTTAAAAACCCCCGCAATAAATTATTGATGGTATTCTGCCATTTCTGGAAAAACTCAACCATTAGCAAGTATGGTCTGTAGTCCATTGCGGTTATGTGGAAGACCTTTCTGGCCTAAGCTATAAAAGACCCCATGAGCTATGTAAGTGTCAATTAAAAGTCAAGTTCAGCTGCGAGCCCCAGAACAGTATTTCCATTTCTCCCCATCTACAACAGATCTCAAACCACCGATCAACAAATATCCTTCGGTAGACACATGCAACAAGTCAAGCTCATGTTCAACTTGTAACGCAAGCGACAATTAGTACATGAGTTCGTTGCTTCGAGCACTAAAAGTTTGATAGTTGTTAATCGTGTTTCGCGCTTGTTAAGATGCAATCGAAAAAATCTTCAAATGCGAGCTGACAAATCGATTGGTTGTGATTTCATTGCTGCGCCGGCGTATTAATTTGCTTGGTGATATCGCAACAACAACAATCCCAAAACAAAGTCAATAATACAGAAAAGAAAAAAACAATAGCATATGTGTAATACAATAAAAAAAAACAAATAAAATAATTAAAAAAAAAAAATGTTTGAAAAAAGGTCCTTCTCATATTTGAATTGTATGTCAGTGACTTCGTGTGTGCGCGCAGGCCACATGGCGAGCTGGAGTGATAAATTTAACAAATTTTCAGATAAAAATCTTTCATGCGCGTTGTCGCTGCAACAACAACAACAAATATGTCCAACTATAACATACAAACCACTTATAAAGGGTATAAAGTTCCCTTAGTCAATGCGAGCTGTCGATAGGAATTGAGAGTCGAAGCGCATGGAGTGGCTGCCCATACGATTTCGTGGTTGAGGAGGAGAGCATTTTTAGGGACGCCGTCATGATAATGTTGTTGGCATGCAATCCTCATTTGTACTGAACGCTGCTCTGTCTGCTTCAAACATGGTTTAACGGTTGCATACGCGCCAAGCTGGTTAACTTTGCAGCTTTGGAAGTTTGCAGGCATTTGGCCAATAATTGTGGCTAATGATAAACACGTTGGAATGTCAAAGTTGAAATTCGTGTGTACGGTGATGCAGTGACAAATTTGCAATAATAATTTGCTTAGTGAGAAATGTTTGAGTTGGTCAGAGGTGGCACCAATCGAGGTTCTAAAAAATGGCTTGAAGTGCAGACCATAGGGAGCAGGCGACTACAAAGAGTAGAGGAACAAAATTGTGGTGTAGAGCATGGAGAGAATTGAACTTAAGCACAGATCTGTTTGTGTCCTTTTCTCTTCACAATATTTCATAGCATATAGGCTCAAATATCTCAGAAGCTCGAGAATTCTTTTAAAGAATACACGTAAGTAACAGCTCTTCGAGCAGGAGCGTACCGGATTCATTCTGCCAAAGGACTGCTTGTATTCGTAGCACTCTCCAAACCTTAGGGGGTGTTTTTGCGGTTACAACAACAACAGCTCCCTATGGTTCGATTTCTTCAACCTGTTGCTGGGAGTGTTCGAGACAAAGGTTTTCCGGAAGATTCACAACTCTATAACCATGGACGCCCTCGAAAGAAGATGAAATGTCACTTTGAGTTTTCAAGAAAAAACCTCGAGGAGACAAATAGAGTAAATTTTATAGTGAATTCGGATATGCCACTGGCTTTACTAATTTCAAAGCTTAAGTATGATCGCTTCTGGCCTAAACGTGTGAGCAATATTTATTGCAAGAGCAAAAGGTTCACCTAAAAGGGATGTGCTCAGCAGACTTATCTTGCACAGAAGCACCTCTGACTAGGTTACTCGGAAGGTCTTGTTGTTGTTGTCACGTCCTCTACCGAAAATAGTCATCGATTTCTCCTAACGAAAGTCCTAGGAAACAAACCGTTCCAATAGCGTTGCTGTTAAAATAATCTGCTCCTCCTCTGAAAAGCTAAAAAAATTATTGGTGTCATGGGAGCACCCTCCACATGCCGAGCACACATTAATTATGTCGAGGTTAAGTATGGATATCTAGGAGTTCAACCTATTGCAATATTCAGACAGAAGTTGAGCTAGAGCGACGCGCGCTCTTCAAACGAAGTTTACCCACCTGGATATTGTTCCTTCAGTCAAGCGGCCTTGTGATGTGATGGCAAATGTTGCCGTAATGAATCGGGGGATGCCTCTGTTTTGGCAATTGAGATGTAGGAACTTCGGTGACTATATTGACGAGATTGAGTTGCCCCTATTGGATATAGTTGCTAGAAATCGTTTCATAGTACATAACCTCAGAAACGTTACTTGTGTGAAGATATAAACTCGAATATTTGAATACTTCATGGGATGATTCCACCTTGTTATTAGTTATATATAGGGGCACAGTTAGAACTCCGCCAGAGTTCTAAAAACAACTCACAAAGAAAACCCAGCTGAAGGAATGTAACAGATCATCCGATCGTTCGGAAACCTTAAACCGCAATCCAGACTGTAGACTTGACTTACAAGTAACAATGTGCTGAGCGAAATGAACAAGTTAGAGCCTCACTCAATCAATTACTCACCGATTTTACCATTATTAGCAATAAAGTTTTCGTGGAAATAAAATAAATAAACAAAATCAAACGATAAAAAAAGATAGACAAAAGAAACAAATGGGTGATAACCCACAGGAAACAACAACAACAAAGAACACTAACAGCTACGTGGATCACCACGGGCCACATGTGGTAAAGGCAGTCAAAACAAACCCCAACATGATTAAGAAAGATAACAACAATAAGACACGTTGAAGGTGGCACCCAACAACCATAGACAGGTACGAAATACATATGCCACGCGGTGTGTGACAGCAAGAGATCGAGCTCGCTAACGATCGGCAGGCGCTGACTGCTCGTTACAACATAACGCGATATGGAACATGACATGTGTGGTATGCTCAATGGTTGGCGACTGTGCAACACCTTAACTAAGACGAAGAAGAAGAAGAACATGGTAAAATATGTATATACAACAACAACAACAAATGAGTGTAAACAATTTACAGCAGCAACAAAACGTTTAGGTGCAACATCGAAATTCCATAAGGACGGACAACGTTGTATTGCCGAAGATTGTACGTGAGTAGAGAAGATACGAACAAGCCCATATTTACACATTGTTTTTGTATGAGCACTCTTACGCTCGTTCATAGTTAGCTCTAGTCATATGATATGCTCATCAATCGTTCATTTGTAAAACCATTAAATTGATATCACGTCGAGAAATGGTGTAAAAAATGGGCTTAAATACACACTGATTACAAGATCACACGCAAGTTTAGTGAATTAAGTTTTATTTACATACATACTTATTGCTTTTTTTTTCTCCCTTTATTGGTATGTAGTGAGGCGTAAGTTGGTTAATCGGGTCAAGAAAACCGTATCCTTGACAAAGGACTGTTATTTCGGCGAAACTTCCCATATTTGTTGGTGTTTTTTTGGTTTTTTGGATGAATACAACAACAAAAATTCGGTTATCATATTATGTCCAAGACTGGCAGGAGATTTCATTCTGGCAATTAAACCCAGCCACGATATTGAGACAGAGATGCCTGATCAATGCCAGAAGTGCGGCTTAATGTTTCCTAAACATATGTGAGGGCCGAAATCTCCACCCATTAATTATACTTTGCAACTGCCGAACTTGATCATGAAACAATTTTGTAACTGTTTAAAAAGATTCGAAAATCGGTTAAGCCATAATCAGTAAAATATGGACCACTATGAGCTCAACCTTGTTAACGGTATTTGTTCAACGGCACAAACTCTAACTAACAGATATTGATAGAAGTTCTCAGAAAGAAGAGCGAATTACAAAATATCCAGATCCGCATGTAACCGAGTTTGAAAAATCTTAACACTTTGCACTGCACATCACTAACCAAATTTAGCTGACCATTTGGACACCAACTGCTGTGTCAATGATAAATAAGCACTGATGAGGAATCATATAGATAAGTGGGGAATAACAAAAAAAAAGTTATACAAAATGTATATAAGGCTACCTTTATACCAATAGATCAAAAAGAAAAAAAATGTCTGGAAACAGAACGGTGGTCTTTAAATTTTAAATTCAATGAGGATGAAGTTAAGTATTCATGAAACGAGCACAAGGCCAAGAATAATAATTTTTCACTTTGATTTTTATGAAAATTTTTATTGTTTTTATTTTTTTAATAATCTTTTTTAATTAATCATTAAACGTTTTTAATTGAATAGAGTAGGAAAAATTTTAGAGACAACCGCAATAGCTTTTCTTATAGATCCATTTCGGAAGCTGCTAAGCCAGACTACTATTTGTTTAAGTACAAGTTTCTGCCTTTTTGGTATATTCTTATAAACACAGTCTTATAAATTGTTTTGTTTTTTTCATATTTTTAATTGAAAATTGGTTTTGAATATTAGACAAACCGGACCAAATATTTTAAATATTTTTAAATCACCGTTATCATGTTTTATCTTCGTTTTTACTTTATTTTATAAAACTAGCGTGTTTTCTCCCTATCAAAACCGTTCTGAAAAGGGTTCAGTTTGGGGTATCCCATTGTTGAAGCAGCTTTCTAAATATCTCTTCAAAATCGGTTAAAAGATTCCCCAATTCAGCTACAAAAATTGGAGGACAAAAAACAAAGTGATCTTATATAAAGGTAGTAATAATTATTGTGTGGCAGAGTTTAGCAAATATTATTTATTGAGGTTATGTATGTAAACAAATGTATTATTAAGAAGTGTAAGGTAGAGTACGAAGTGTCGAACGTATTTGAATGCGGATTAGAAAGTACAAAAATAACAAAAATTAATGTGGTGATTAGTGATCGTCGAACCTTTGCGATCACAGCGCGAGATAATGGAAAGCTGTCGAAGGCACGTACCACAAACGACTTTTGTTTTGTCATGGATTATCTAAGATTAAGTCGAATTGATGTGTAATTAGGTCTAAATAAATTAATAAATGATTTCAATAGTCTGCAGAATATTTATAAAAATATTAAATCTTATAACAGACCAATAGCTTTCAAAATTGTGATTGCGATAATACTAAGATGACCCAAAGTTCTGGAGTGTGTTACGTTTGATGCTAAAATTCCTGATTAATCAAGGAAAGATTAAATAAATTAAATACAAATGAGTGCCTTATTTCT
Source organism: Merzomyia westermanni (assembly GCA_949987695.1). Lineage (NCBI taxonomy): Eukaryota > Metazoa > Arthropoda > Insecta > Diptera > Tephritidae > Merzomyia > Merzomyia westermanni. The sequence goes on along the minus strand of OX465293.1, from coordinate 3,555,106 downwards.
CCGCATTACTCTCGCTGAGTTCAAATATCCAAGCTGCTAGCTATATCTTTCATCCTTGCGTTTTTCTTTAACGGTAGAGATTAGAGAATGGGGCTAGTTATATAATCTAAAGCCAATCGATATCTAACTTCACTGCTTGTAGGGTAACCACAAATTATCTGTGGTGTGGCAGTCAGATGCGAGCACAACAAAAATTTGGCGTCAATGCTAAAAAAAAAATATTTTCTTTCTATTTTTTATAGGTGTTAAAAAATTACAATACCATAAAATTTACATAATAGTGTATCGGATTACCACGAACAAAACAGTTACAGTGAATAGGACAACTGGAGTCAGAATGAAATTTAAGGCAACACAGACAACCGATGCCCACAATAAGGAAAAACTAAACAAATTAACAGAATACGCTACGGTCTATAAAATTATGAAGGTAGATGTGAATGTGTATTAAAATTTCACAATAAATAAAATTAAATAAAAAAGTTGACAAGAAACTTTATTGTTGTAACGCAAATTAAAAACCCAATTCACAGAAAAGCCTCCAAGGCAATGAGCATATGGATGAAGCTGATAAAAATAAAAATTAATGAAGCAGAAAACTAAAAACTCTGATTACACTGCTCTACAAAATTAAACTTTTTGCATTACCCTGGATCACCACTATTTTTGTTTTATTTGCTATAGTCCCCGAATTATAAAAATGGTCGAAATTTAAAATTCTATGGATACGTTTTTGTTATTTTTTTTTTTGTTTTCTAAAATTTGCCTTTTTTGAAAAGGGAGATCCATTGATTTTATCATAGCTCTGGAACGGGTAGTTCGATTTTGTTGGAGAAAACAGCATATAATAGCAAACGGAATTACCTTAAAATTGTTTTGCGGTGAATCCACTGGTGTTTCTCTCAACGAATTTAGATAAGTAATTTCCAAGATTTTAGAAAAAGAAAAAAAAAATAATGGTATCCATAGAATTTTAAATTTGGGGTGTTTTTGTACTTAGGGGCCATATTACATAGAAATTAAATAGTTAGACTTCAAAATAATTTCTCTTGTTGACTAGTGTTATCAACATAACATTAGCTGTCAAAGGCTACATAAAAACGAGGAAATAAAACAGAAGATACCTCCCAGTCGTGGCTGAGTGGCTGTGCTAATAAAAGTGTGGTTAACTGGAATTGTCAACGAACACAAATAGAAACAGTTGGAGGATCGTTTTGAGATGAGATAACGATCAACACTGTCGATCATATGATTAGAGTACACTGATACTGGAATAGATATGTACTTATGAAAGGACTAAAGAAAGTTCGAAAAGTAGATATTTAATAAAATATTTGATGATTTTGTTGTTTGTTGTGGGTTTTATTTAAATTGGCCTTTAGCTCAACAAAATCATCAAATATTTTATAAATCAACAAGGCTATTAATTTTTCATCAAAAAAGTAGATATTTAATGTTAAAAAAAAATTTTATTGAATTATAAAATGGTATTTCAATTCAAATAAGGTAAGAGATCTTTAAACATGGAATTGAGAAAGTGAAAACGCAGTGGCAAAGTTCATTGTGGAATAAAAGATGCGTATACAACCTCGCAAAAAATCACCATACTCAGAGAGCCTTAAACCCAACGGCATGATTTAAAAAGAGCGAACTCTTTTTACCAACTTTAATATTAGAGAGTATGTGATGTCTTATATCTCTTCCTTTGTGAGTATTTGGAATATATTTTAGAAATGTGACCTTAAGTCCGAAAAATCGGTTGCTCAATAATCGATTTTTTTTGTTCAGTGCAATAGCGAATTTTAAAATTTTATCGATGTTTTATTCGAAAATGCCTATTTTATGTGTTAGTAAAATTGTATTATAAATAATTAATTGAAATGAAAATCATTTAAAAAAAAATTAATATAAAAACAAGCTCGTTTATAGTCATGGTACTTTAAAAACAAATCCAAATGTATGACTTTAAGTTCTTATTAATTTATAATTGAATTGTTTACACACGAATTTTCAACAGCCTTAGATATTTGATTTCAGTAAAAATAAAACAAAACAATAGCAATAAAAAATATAACAGATACGTTACACTATTTATAATTGAGGCTAATAATTGTTTGATTTATAAAACGGAAATCGTTTGGTCTTAAAATATAATAAGTTTTTCCTTAAACTCTGAGTTCAAATTATAAACCTAAAGTAAATAACTACCATAAATGTTCAGTGCTACTTAAGATTTGAATAGAATCAAGATTAACAAAAGTGATTTATATAAAAGTAGATGTTTTCAGCTGTAGTGTGTACATAGTGTAAGACTTTTTCATCCGTCACATAGATGACACTATTTACCAAAATCTATTTAAAATGTGTAATTACTATAATCGATTTAATAAAAATCGAATCAAAAAATCGATTATAAAAACAATGTTTGGAATAACAATCGATTTGAAATTCGCAGCCCTAATATATTCCAGGGCATAAAATGTATTCGGCTTTTATTAAGATGAGGATGATACGCAAAAAATTGTGTACCTATCATGGGACTTTAACCTCGGACCTTCGACATGGTAGACTAGCATACTACACACAATAGTACTGCTGCCACAAAGTAATCGAGTAATATTGTTGCGTTTGTAGCCGGATATCCATGTAGGTTGTGACAACATCCTAAACCTGACTATAACTCAACTTTACCGAACTTCTGTTGGTCCTACCATACAAAAACTCACTGGCTGTAAAAAATGAGGAGCTGGACTATTCTTAATGAATATTTAATTGTTCTTTAGTATGTATGTACCTAAAAAGCAATGGTCCTTCGGCAGGTGACAGCAAACATATTAGAAGCGGTGGTTTATGGAGACGAGGTGTGATCATGTGAAGGCACAAAATAAAATGAAATAAAAAGAAAAAAACTGAAGTGAACTTTCATGTACATACATAGATACATATGTGTACCAGACGACGCGCTCTAGGAAAGTCACCTGCTGTGCACAGTGCGGGGTCAGCAAACATTGCTCATTTTAATCTAGTATCTTTTGCTGCTAAGTTCTTCCTAGTTAATAAAACTAGTCTCAAATCTGAAGGTGGCGCGTAACATACGCGCCGAGGCCAAGCAGTCAAAGTAATGATTGTGTCGTGCGAGCGCCTATATTTGGTTTGGCTGGTGAACGAACGCCAGCATGTCGAAACAACGGTTTATTTCACTAGTAGAATTTTGAATGGTTTTTAACACCCGGCGAGCGCCACGAGATACAAAGAAGTTAAACATTTCTGAGATTTGATTTATTTCAATTTGTTTGCTATGATGCAATCATGGTAATAAATCTTTCGGAATATAAAGCGTTATTTTCAAATGCGTAGAGAGCGCCACATGACACAAGAAGGAGTTAAATAGTCAAAATATGAGAACGCTATTAGCAGGCTTATTAATCACGAATTGATTTTTTGGGCAATCTTTTTGCTATTTCATATTTATGGCATGACATAAATTACTTATCGTCTGAGATATTAAAATTGATGAGCAGAAAATTTGGAGATTATTAATTAACTAAGTATTTCTTAATTATTCAGCAATGGTTTAGGTAAAACCCTCAAAATTGAATAGCTACGCTTGAAGGAGTTTTTATGCTTTAAAATCGGGCCAAGTAGTCTCACGTTGTAGAAAAGTAGTAGAGTCCAATAGAAGAGAACGCTGGTGTATGGGACGGTATTTAGCTAACGGTTGTATTTATTTTTGCTTTGTCGTATAGTTTCCTTTGCTAGCTGACAGGAATAATACCCGAAATATTTACCACAAGATTGAAGATGGAGGGTTTCAAAACCGGACCAATTCCTGCAGGGACCATAATCCCCACTTCACCACCCGACTATGATGGAAAGAACGCACTACCCACCCCACCGAATCTGCACACCCAGCCGCTCTGGCTTTTCAAAGCGGAGTTGTGGGGCATATTGCAGTACCCGATCCACTGACCACTACATCGACAAGAGCAACTAGCTAATGTATTTTAATTTAATTTCTGTTTATTTCATTTATCAATTTTATTTGCTTTAATTTGTCATTCAGCTCTACGCCACCTACAAACTTCCAGCTTCCTGTATCTGCTTCGAATTTCGCCACAGAAATTTGAGCTGCCTCAGCTGTGATGACAATTTTTAATTTTGCAGACTCTCATTGTATAATCCGTGGTTCAGTTTTTGTTGTTGGTTTTGTAGTTTTTTAGTTGTGCTGGCTAAATCTACTCTGTTGCTGTTTATATCTAATCCATTGCATTTGATTCTGGGCGGTCTTGTGTGGGCGGCGCTCGGAAAATGTGCTGAGTGTATCTTTTTATTGAATGTTTAGATATTTTAATAAACTCAACAAGGCTGAATGAATGGAAAAAAGCAATAACGGAAGAGAGTAGGAGGAGGGGATGGAGGGAGGAGCAAATAAATAGCTGTTTGCTTCAGTGTGTCTATAAAAAAATGCGGGCAAAATGTGCTGTTGCTTTTAACGACGTGGACAGTCCTTTACTAGCGCGACTACTGCAGCATCGATTTATCTGACTATGCCGACGTTTCTAACCCATCGCGGGTATATTCGAAGCCCAGAACTCGCTGACTTATTTTTTTATGAGGTGGTTTAGTTTTTGCTTTTATTCCAACCCCAACCATATTGCAAGGGTGCCAATAGCTCAATGCCCAGTGCGGTCTTTTACTAAAAAAAGGCCGACCCTTCTACAGACTTTACAGGACTGCAATCGTATCAAATTAAAAAGCTTCAGGAGCTCACTCCTGCGTTATAAAAAGTTACCAGACTAGCTGAGATGGCACTCATTTCCCCCAACTTACTAATGACCATGAGGCCCACTCTTTATAAACCTTAAAAATGCTCGATTTCCGGATAGGCAAAGAAGAAAGTCGCCTCTGAAACTAGAAGATGCTTGGAAGAAGAGCGAGACCTTTTGGGGGGACCTACGTATTACCTGATTTCATCGTAGCTCATGGAAGGCCGCGACAAAGAGAAGTCCGCTTGTGGTTGTACTTTTTGATGACCACCCAGCATTTCTATCTAAATGCGATTTCTTACATTTATCATTTGCGCCTTAAGGCTCGCGTTTATCTCTTACTACTTTCTGGCCTGGACCAGCAGTCTTATTAAAGTTATCAAATGAGAGTCGTATGGGTAAGTAACTCGAATCAAGTGTGAGCAAAGTTCTAGTTCATGGTATAGGTCCATTAGCGCAGTCCCTGAGGAGGAGGTATAGAGTTTTTAGAAAAGTTGAGCTAGGAAGTGAGCAACTGAGCTGCCAAAAAAACCTTTGGAGGGTAAAAAAAAACAGAACAGAGCATCGACGCCTCTTTCATTAACTCTACCAAACTTACTTAATTTATTATTATCCTTCTAAGTTCCTTGAATACGTTAATAGCCAACTTATCATATTTTGTGGTAGACCTTTTGAACCTCCGCCATCTATTCACTTACACGAGCCATTCGAAGAGTTGGAAGACATTTGTTTAGCAATCTCAGAGCTTTGCCAGAAATTGAAACATGAAATTGAAAAAAATCAACAGTGAAAAACTTTCAGAAAGGGGAAATCGACGCTTCAGCTTGTTGGCGTCTAATTTATTATGCGTCGCTTTGACCGGCCACAAGCTCCTGCGGCTAAAGCGTTCTGCTATATGTGCTAACCATTTTAGGAAAAGATTTAATTGAATATTAACACCTTGAACGTATGCTCCTCTGATCGGACTCTAAACCAATGGTGTGGTGTGTGGTCAGCGTATTGCCACGCGAATCAATTGGTTATATTGGATTAGCCCATTTGTAATTTCACATCGATCGTTTTTGGCATTGCGCCGCCGGCGTTCATGCCAATTGTATGAATTGCAGGAGTTGAGTTTATCCATGGCTTGCTGCGTTTTTTGACTGAGTTTATTTACGATAATGATTTATGTCAACGCTTTATTGAATTTTTCACACCAAGCCAAGAATGTGTGAGGCGTACTCGTACTCGCAAGCGTATGGAAGTTATGTAGACAAGAGCCACGGACACGGACAATATACGGAAGCTCAGGTAGACGTCAGCTAGCAAGGGGAGTCAGTAAGAATTCATACTACCAAACGGTTTTGATGCAAAAATTGCGAAATTTATGTATTTGCATTTGAATGTGGCAAGCGTTGGTGCCTTCAGCGACCTTTCATTTCCTTGGTTATTGTTATACCCAGTTGCGTTTCATACAAGCTATAACATTGATGGCTTACTCGTAGTAGTCTTGCAGCGGAATCTATCAAAAGCGTAGGATGAAAAGAGAAATGGGTTGAGCTATGCGCGTCTTTTATAATATCCTTACGTCCACCCATGTCTCAGCTATTGAACTCTTCGTTCATCCGCCTACCTGTCCATCCTAATGTCTATATGCCCATCTTTTCAAACGTTTCATTCAATCAAGGTTTGGCAACTATATTCACATGGCCATTCTATTGGTGATTATTATAAAATTTTGGAAAATAGGCGTGTCACAGCCCACATATGATTGAACAAGTTTTAATATTTTGACTGTGAATAATTCCAGAACCCTTTACGGAAAACAAGGTTGTGTATATCCAGTGAAATTAGCCCTTTCGCTGGTTTTTACGATAATATTTTTTTCTTGGTTTTCTCAGCCGAAAATTTATTGAAATTTCGTTCAGTTAGGCAGTTTTTGAAAATCATTCTGGGCGTTTTTGGAAAACATTTTGAAATATGGTGATCTTGCACCCAGCCGTCGATTTATTCTAGTAACTAGTATATTTTTGAAAACTCATGGCTTTTTGTACCCGAACCTGCACCTCACAACTGCAACTGGGTATCCTATGCTTCTTTCCACCTGAAATCATTACAACAAATAAGTTTCTTTTTTTAATTTCTTGCTTTCAATCAAACTTTATGTATTGATACAACAGCCAAAGCTCCAATTTCAAACTCTGCCTTATTTTGTTTTGCTCTTTTTTATTGCATTTAAGCACCAAAGTTTTTTGCAAGTTGTTGTTGCTTTGTTCTGTTTGCCCGTTCTCGTGTGTTATAAAGTCTCTCATAACTTCGACTGTATGAATTGGCTACTGTGCGCCACACAAAATTCGTGTATTTCTTCAGTTTTCTAACCACATTTGGCTTTGGGCTGCTTGTTGTTGTTGTTTGTACTATTGTTTTTGCTATACAAAGGCAATGAAAACTTGAATTTTGTGTGTGTTTTGCCAATTGGCAAGCAATTACCATTAGCCATTTGCTGTTTTGTTTAGTTCATAATTTGAAAACTTTGTCCTTTCTTATCATTTGATGAGATCTGAAATTGCATTGGAAGCAAATTTCCGCTAAATGTGCCATCATCAAATTCACAAATATGAAAAGCAATAACGGTAAATGTATTTGGTAAGTGTGGCTGGCTAAATAAGCTACCGTAAAAATATCCATGAACTAATTTGCAACATAAATAGACGAAACAAGAATCATTAGGAACATTGCAAGCTTTCGATTTGGCTATTAAATGTTTTATAAGACATTTGAATGGCGAAATTAAATGTTTAATACCGTCTAAGAATAGATTAAATGGTAGAGCCCACTACAAACAAACAATATTTTCTTACTGACCCCTTTGACACGGACATACCCTACCGTGTATATATTCTAAGTCCACTAACCCGCTAGAGCTTTGTAGTTCCATGCCTTCTAACACATTCCCTGTAGGGTACACTAAATCAAAACCCTTAAAAAGTTTGCCATGGTTGTCATCAGAAAATACAGTTCACATGAGTTATTTTAATTGGAAATCGTTCTATGTGGCGAGACTCACATTATCCAACATTTCTTGGTGCTTAACAGCCTAGGCTATTTTGGCAGTTGCGGTAGTTATCCCTTTTTAGAGATAACAGAAGGAAGGCCAACAGAGGATGACCCTCGCGTTACATTTTTTTCCATCCAAGTCGGGGCTCTTCCTTCCTCTGCAAAACCTTCTGGACCGTAGCTTCTTTATTCACTCGCATAGAACGATCCAGACAGCGAAGACCTTGATTTAAACTCCTTCGATACTCGCCAAAACAATTCCGGACAACTTTCTCCAATATACCCTAAGCGCCCTTCAATTCTAATGTTAAAAAAATATTTGTGAAAATCTCACAGAGTTTTAACGACTACCACGATAGACCCTTCTTTAAGCCGTGATATACGTTTTCCCTTTTCTAGAAGCCAATGGAGCCTTAAATCAAGTCTTAGAGAAGTTTGATGAGGTGTTTATAGAAAGACCGTACGCTCAGCACAGGAGCTCAAATCAAAAAGGCGAATGAGGATTTCGATGGACTGATTACACTGGTTTACAGCCAAAATGCACCAGAGACGCCATAGTGAAATTCCTATGTAAAATCACCTCCTGATTCCGAAAACCAAGGTTATTTTTACTTGAATGGTACCGTTTTTGAGATATTTACGATTTACCGTTATTTCAAAAAACAAAAAAGATGGCTCCACTTAATCGTGTATATCTCAAGAACAAACTGAGCTCTTCCAAAACGGTTTGAAAAATTTGAAAGCTTATAAAATTTACTATAATCAGTACATACAACACTTTTTGCTAGGTCCTGCAGATTCAAACATATTGAACAATCATTACGGATTTTTTAAATTTTTTTTGTAAAAATATAAAAAAATTTGTACTTTGCGAGGAAGCATCTCGAAAACTTTTTGTTTTTTTGCAGATATTTTTTCCCCCCTCTAAGCTCTGTTTTATTACAAAAAAAATAAGCTATCAGTGAACAAAATCGATGAACTAATACAAAAGTTATAAGCATTCAAGTAAATATATCCATTTAATGCTTAAGTACCCTACTGGTACATATGTGTTAGTATTCGTATATCAGTTAGTTAGCAGGTAGATTTTCGAAAAGTTATTAGATACAAAAAGCTGTTAGTGTCGTTTTCTCAAACCTAGGTACATTTTAAACAAGAGCATGCTTTTGAGGCAGGTAGTGTTTTCTTTGTAGAACTAGGGAACCTTTTTGTTTAGGTAGGCTTGAATTTTTACTGGATCTAAGTATAAATAAGAGTACATGCGCCTTGTTCCTTCATAATATCTGCAAGGCTCGCCGGATACTGTTCAGTTTATAATTGCAGTTTATAACCCGTCATTTACTTAAAATAAAAAATGAATAAAAGGGCGCGAGAGTTTGAGTGTACAAATGATCCAGATATGTTCTGTTTCATCTGCGGTCAATTTATTGTTAAAAGTATGAGACGTGTGTTTTCAAATCCTTTGAAAGTTACATACTATAAGTGTTTTGGAATTGAGCCTAAAAACAATGAAAAACCATGGACACCGAACACTGTGTGCACCACATGCCGAGTCGAATTGATTTCTTCGGAAACCGGAACAAAAAGGTACGTTGTAAAAATTAGGAATTTGTTCCCTTTTAATGCATAGCTGACTAATTCCTGAAACTATCTATTTAGGCGACGTGTGAAATTTATTACACCAATGAAGTGGAGGGAACCAACTTGCCATTCAACGGACTGCTATATTTGTACTACAAAAGTACTTGGGGTTGGAAAGTCCAGAAAAGTAACCTATGCGAGCGTATCTACAGTGTCATTACCAGAACTAATTTCAACAGAAGCGACATTGCCAGAATCAAATTTAACTTTAGTTCCGGCTCCAGTTTCATTGTCAAAAGTAGTATCTGATTACGCGGCATCATGTTGTACTGAATTTCAAACGGAAAACGAAAGAAATTCTTTGTCACAAGCACAACTCAATGATTGGATAAGGGATTTGGAATTGTCAAAGGAAAAGGCCGAACTACACGCCTCTCGAATGCAACAATTTAAATTTGTTTCATCCGATGTTAAGGTAACATATTATAGAACTCGTCACGAAGAATTTTCCAAGTACTATACGAAGGAGGACAGTGTTTGTTACTGCAAAGACATTGCTGGGCTATTCAAACAATTTGGTGAACCATATGATTCAAAAGAGTGGCGATTGTTCATAGACGGCAATAAATTAAGTTTAAAGGCCGTATTATTGCATATTGGCAACCAAAAGCCATCTATCCCGATCGCGCATGCAGTAAATACGAAGGAGACATATGAGATAATGCAAAACTTGCTCAAGTTAATCAAATACGAAGAACATGATTGGAAAATATGTGCCGATCTTAAAGTCGTTGGAATGCTATGTGGTCTACAAAGGGGATACACAAAATACTGTTGCTTTCTATGCAAATGGGATAGCCGAGCTCGTCAAGACTACTACATCATAAAGGATTGGCCAGAACGAATCGAGTTTCAAGTTGGGGTAGATAACATAAAATACTCTCCACTTATAAAGAAGGAAAAAATAATTCTACCTCCGCTCCACATCAAGCTCGGCCTTATCAAAAACTTTGTGAAGGCTTTGGACAAAGAAGGCGAAGCTTTTCATCATTTGAAGACAATCTTCCCAGAGATTTCAGAAGCAACAATAAAGGAAGGGATTTTTGTGGGACCGCAAATAAGGAAAATGATGACCAATAACCATTTCAAAGAACTATTGTCACCAGTGGAGGCAGCAGCGTGGGATTCTTTTGAAAAGGTCGTTACTTCTTTTTTAGGCAAACACAAAAGTCCTAACTACGAGATGATAATGAACGACTTAATCAAAAACTATGCGGAAATGGGTAAATAAAAAAACATATTATAATAAATTATATATTACATAAATTTACATGAGAATATATAGCCATAAATCTGAATTCATCGTCCAGTTCCGAACAAACAAGAACGGGAAAAATATAAACAAAAAATTTGTTCTGAATTGAAAGATAAATCCAGCCTAAGAAAATTATATACTAATGTGTCACTTATGTATTTATCTAATTTACTTTTTTATTTTCTTTCAGGAGTAAATATGTCTTTAAAAATTCATTTCTTACACTCCCACTTAAATTTTTTCCCGCAAAATCTTGGCGACGAAAGTGACGAGCATGGCGAAAGGTTTCACCAGCAAATGAAAGTGATTGAAAGTCGGTATCAAGGATTCTGGGATGTCGCTATGATGGGCGACTACTGTTGGTTTCTCATAAGAGAAACCGATCCTAATCTAAATAAGCGTCAAAACAAGACACATAACTTTTTCAATTATAAAATAAGATCATAGAGTTAAGACAGAACCATATGTACATATGCTATTATTTGTAGGGTACTTAAGTATTAAATGGATATATTTACTTGAATGCTTATAACTTTTGTATTAGTTCATCGATTTTGTTCACTGATAGCTTATTTTTTTTGTAATAAAACAGAGCTTAGAGGGGGGAAAAATATCTGCAAAAAAACAAAAAGTTTTCGAGATGCTTCCTCGCAAAGTACAAATTTTGTTATATTTTTACAAAAAAAATTTTAAAAATCCGTAATGATTGTTCAATATGTTTGAATCTGCAGGACCTAGCAAAAAGTGTTGTATGTACTGAATATAGTAAATTTTATAAGCTTTCAAATTTTTCAAACCGTCTTGGAAGAGCTCAGTTTGTTCTTGAGATATAAACGATTAAGTGGAGCCATCTTTTTTGTTTTTTGAAATAACGGTAAATCGTAAATATCTCAAAAACGGTACCATTCAAGTAAAAATAACCTTGATTTTCGGAATTAGGAGGTGATTTTACATAGGAATTTCACTATGGCGTCTCTGGTGCAGAAAAAAAGTTGGAATTTGTGATCCAGTGTTATTAGAGATACGCTTTATGTGCAAAACTGTGCGCCTAAAAATATGCAATTTTTGTAAGTTTGTTCAGTGGCAGTTTTAAAATGTTACTAGGGGTCCATCGTCGCACATTGAGGTTTATGGGCAATTTTTGTGCAAACGTCTTTAATTAGGCCTTCGCGAATTACTTTCTTGAAGTAGTTCACGAGAATCGGAATAAATATTTAAATTCATAAAATATCACGAATTACCAATACTTTCCAAAGCCATAACAAACTGAAACTATGACAGATTGGCAACAATGTGCGAACTCCATCGCGACAAGGGCAAAAAATACGACCACGACCCCATATGAAGACGGCGATGACAAGCGTCATTTGTTGGCATTTAACGAGCTGATCAAATGTGACAGTTTCAATAAAATCAAAAAAAGGTAAGCTTATAATAATTTTAAAGATACAAGGCACTTTGGACACGAATGATACCGGCGATCAACAAACACATAACGTCTTCCCTCGCCCAAGATATGGATAATCCCAAGGAAGAGGTATAAGAGGTATGTATGTGGCGCTCATTAGTAGGGCGATTGTTTCAAGCAAGGTATGACATACGGTAAAATGAATTAAGAACAAAGAATAAAAAAAATTTAGTAACAACAACAACAATGAAGTGGCAAGAATAGAAATTAGAGCAGAAATCATCTAAGCGTACTGCCTGCATGCCGCGAGTGCCTAAGTTGGTTGAGGGGTATTTTGTGTTGCAATGACAAAAGGACAAAATGGTCAACGGTGGCATTTGTTGTAGACGAAGGATGAAGATGTTTAATGTTGATTAAGTTGCCAAAAAAAAAAAAAAATTATAGATGATTGCTCAGCTACGCTAATTAGAAAGGTCATAAGGGGACAAGTAGAGGCATGAGAACTAGGCAGGTACTTGGAAGGGAAATCTTCTGTATAGAAATCATTAACTGCGTGTGATTTATTGAAACATATGTTAGGTTAGATTCAGTCTTCCTAGTGGTCTTATGATCGAAGTAAATGGGTGCACTAGGCCGGTTCGCTGTGAGCACAACATTTCCTTATTTCCTTCTGTTGTTTAAGAAAATGCACAACACCTTGATTTTGACAGATTCGAGTTTTGCAAGGCATATGAGTTAATTCGAGCTTAAGAAGCGTCTTTGACAGAAGTTGTGAGATTTGTTTATTTCCTCCTAAGACGCAAATAATTATTTCTTGTATTTCTAGCAAGTCGTGGGAAAAGCAGCCTATGTAGATGAAGGACTTTTTTACGTCCTTTACAGTTTTGGATAAGATCAGGCTAGGGCTCATGGAATTGGAATTCACGGGCCAAACAGCACAGTACCAACTATGTAGTACACCACCCTCGAGAGGGGGTTTTATCTTTTGGCTTTGATAGCGGCTTAGGTATTCTGTTACACTATAGGCACGCGGGGCCCATTTTATAGTCTTTGATTTATCTTGGCACATTCTAGAAATGTCTGACAATTTTATAGACATTCCGTTTGCGATGCGAAATTAAGTCAATTGACCTTATTACCGTTGTTTTTGTTACTTGTCACTTCTTATACTAAGGTTAAGAGGGAGATCCTAATGCAATCCCCCTTCCGTTAAAGAGTGCAGTGGATTCTAAATATAGTCTGTTGATGTCTTACTATAAATTTTGGGACTCTTCGGCAGAATTGTGATATCATATTCGACACATGTGAAGTGGAACCTTCTGCAGATTCGAGGTCTGGTCATAGGATGTCGCTTCCAACAGGGTTTCTGAAATCTTTATTATCATATACTGTTTTCTAGAGCTCCTCTACAAGTCATACCATTAACTTTTTTAAAGTAGAAGGAGGTCGAATGAGATACATCACTACCGCACTTCTGTGGGGAAAATTTTGAGTTTTTCTTTCTTACAACCAGGGGCGGACCCACGGAGAAGGTTTTATTTGAAAAACAAGCAAAAAAGGATACCCCTGACCTTGTTTAAAAAATAAGAAGTTTTAAGGAACTATGCGTACAGCAAAATTTCATATAGACGCTAGCCCTCTGATAAAAGGCAATGTACATTGATAAATTACAACTCATTAATCCATTTGTCTATCGAAAGCCCAGTAATCGTGAGTTCACACATTCTATCTCGTAAAGTTGCGCCACCTCGATTTCACAATACTTGTAATTACGGTACTATAAACCATTCGAAGGTGTCGGAAATTATTTAAAAATTGCATGTAATTGAATGTAATTATGCGAACCAACAGAGGCGCGGACAAAACGCGATGTAATAACACATTTAATGCAACCAATGAAGGATGCGTGTGTCCCAAAATTGGGAATGCAAAGGATTTATCGATTAATTGCGTTTCATAATAAGGAGATTAGGCCTTTGCTGTCCAATTGGATGGACAGAGATCTCAACCAGGGAACATATTGAACCAGCCCACTTCGGTTTCAGGGTCGGTTTCGGTTCCTGATACGATTACGGAGTTATTATGCGCCGGGTGTGGATCGTGTTAAAATTGCTGCTCCGTTTCCAGTTACAGTTTAGGGCTTTACTTACGGTTCGGATCTGGTGCTGATTTCGGCGTCGCTTTCTGATTTCGGTTAGGTCTTACTGACCTGGGTCTGACTTCGACTCCGGTTTCAATTGGATTTACGATTTTGCTCCAGTTTGGGTTTCGTATTTAGGTGGATTTTCTGCTGCTCAGCCAATCCAGAGTCAAGTAGAAGTCCCACTATTTAACTAATAAGAACACGTTGGTTTGATCGGTGCCTAAGCTACCGATGGTGAATGCCGGTGGCTCGGTGCCAAGTTGATTTGGTACACTCGCTTGTAAAAACGAACCTCGGTTCGGGCACCATTTGGTCTCCTTTTTCGGACCTGTTACTGGTTTTTGGCCCTGCTTCGGTTTCAGGTTGTACACCGCTTCGGATCTGCTTTTCTGTTTTTAGGTTATGGTTTTTGTTAGATTTTGGGCTATAGGTTCTGATTTCGGTTCCGAGCTCGGGGCCAGTTTCGCTTACAGTTTAGCCATTGATAGATACTTACCTTGCCTGGACTGCCCAATGCAAACGAAGTACGTTGTGTAGATGAGCGGGCCGTTGGTGACATCACAATAACTTTCAAATTCAGATTGTTTCTAGAAATTAATCGATATTTTCCTCGATATATACTGCTATCGATTGTGGATTTTTTTTCATAAAACTTCCACTTCTACTACCAACAGAATGATTGGCAACAAAAAATTGGCAGGAAAATAGCGAAACTCATACCAATACATACGTACTTACAGACATACATACATATTTAGTAAGTCGAACACCGTTGGTGTTTCAATAAATAATCGCCGACTCATAAATATTCGGCACATCTGACAACTGAAAATTATCTGCTTCGCTCACGAGCCATTTAAATCAATTTAACACGTTT
Source organism: Merzomyia westermanni (assembly GCA_949987695.1). NCBI lineage: Eukaryota > Metazoa > Arthropoda > Insecta > Diptera > Tephritidae > Merzomyia > Merzomyia westermanni. The sequence goes on along the minus strand of OX465293.1, from coordinate 3,539,980 downwards.
GGCGTTCCACAACATCCGTGACAAGCAAGTAGCAGTACTCCTGCCCCCTATCCATCTACAGAGTCACTTAGTATAAAGTATAAACTCCTTGATTACGTCCGTTTGGCAACACTTTTAGTGTGCTGTTTTTTTTTCTTTTTGTTTTTTTTTGAATTGAAAATTGAAATTTATTGAAAAAATGATGGCAAACGAACGAAAATATTTTGCAGACTCGGATGTAAGCACATGAAACCTTATCGAGCAAAATTTCATGTCTCTGGGCGTATAATATGGCAAGTTAGATAATAATATGTAGGGTATAAGGGTTGCCAAAGTGTAATGTAGTAGGAGAATAGCGAATATCCCTGCTTGGGTTTTGGGTTAGTAAATGTCTACTTTTTCATCTATCGGTGAATTGAATGGACACATGGATTGTTTTTAACAAGTTTGGAAACCAAGTTGGAAAATCCAGCTATTCGGTCATTACGTTTTTTGAGGTCTAGAGCAAAGCGTCAGGAAGACGGCACCTGTATGACCGGGCTGAAAACCAACAAGTGACCCTCTCTGAGGCGAAAGCAATAACATTTAACGAATTTAGAGCGAACGTACAACGACGGCGAGAATATTACGGCTGCTACAAGAGGTTTTATGTTCCAACCCAAACCGTGTGACATGGGCACCCGGAGTGCACTGCAACTAATATGGTTATGTTCCGTCTATTTTTCTTGGAGGGCCACAGATTCCTAAACACCCTACAGGACTGCATTCGCTTCCACCCATTATGATATTAAGCCCCATTCTGACTATCGAAATGAGAGTCCAACTTTTTAACTCGAGAATGTGTACAAGAAAAACGCCCGAACCATGCTGTCACCAAACCAAATCTGACAAGGGATGACGGAAAATTGTTCCTATAAAGATTCATGCACAACAGCTAGAAGCTTCTCCTCATCTGGTAATACGTATACAGTCTTGTCCATCTGGATTGCGAGGAGATCCATACTTGAACAAATGTCCCCACTTGAGAGACCAAAAATCATTCCAAACATTTACTTCTCGACGGATGTGACTGTCTTAGATAGAGTGAGAATCGAGTTGATCTAAGAAATCTTCAAATACTTAAGTCACGGAGTTAGGGATATTAAAATTCATTAAAAAATTGGGTTGGTAACTCTAAACGCACAAATGAATCGAACAATTATCGGCCAGGTGAAGTTACCGCAGCGTCATAGCCAGTAAATGAAGCGGGGAACTGCGCACGCGTGCATATATTATTCATATAAGCTACAAAGCTCAAGCTGTTCCAAAGTCTCCATACGCCGTTGAGTGTCTATAGGCGTGTGGCTGAGCTTTGTGTGAACGCTGTGGCACTTTGCGTGAAACGTTTAAACCAACAATTACGCATACATAAATCAAACAGTCGAATGACTCGAACTGGCAGGCTTTGGCTAAATTGTGCGGTCGGTGGTAGCTCGCCAACACCAACACTTTTGGAGAGCTGGAAGAGGAGCGCCAAATGAGGCAGCAGTCACAAAGCCACTGACTAAGCATTGAGTATGAAGACGCCGTCAGCTCACATTTGGCTCGCTGCAGCTCGGACTCACAGTGTAGTTCAGTTTTGTACGGTTTCAAGTATCAATAAATAATAGCGCCGGAATTTGCTGATCGTGATGGGAGTTTAGATTATACGTCTCAGATACAAATCTGTGAATGCCACCAGCGATGACCGTTGCAGCGATAGCAAAAACAAAAATACAACAACAACAACACCAACATCGAAACAATCATAACAATAACAGCGCGAACGACGTTCAAAACATCATCCTCGTCAGCGATCGGCGACACTCTTTTACACCAATGCAGCCAGCCGCCAAATAAACAGCGCAAATTTTTGAACTTCGGGCGCACCGCAACACTTCTGCAGCGCGCTCACTGATAAGCTTAAAAATGGGTGGAGCGTTGGTGCTTTTGATCGACTGCCGGTTGGTGATAAATTTCGGAAAATTGCTGGCGTTATTTAAATTAATTATGCTTGACTCGTAATTGCATTGCAGCTTAAGGGGTTAAAATAATATCGTAAACATAGCAGAGTGCTTGCGAAACTACTAATGAGCTAAGCCCTTCCGCCCACAGAATGCGAACTTTGCAATGTTCACGGACCTAATATGTGGCGGTACTATCGTCGGTATCTGCCCTTCCCTACGTCGCAGTCAAGTGAAACTCCATTCACGTCCATCATCACGGATCTTAACCGCTTACTCGATTTTTAATGTTGGGTATCAAGGGCAATCCCTTTTTGGCGTCAATTATAAACACCAAGAGAGGCCAAGGCATCCTTCGTCTGTTTTTTAAATCTAAGTCGAAGCCTGCCTCTTTCTTGGCTGGGTCGAAGCTTCTTTGGTTATTAGCATAACATTGCAGACTTTGAGATTTATATCACTGCACTATGCTTATATCAGCGTAAGGCTCGTGCATATGATCTTCACATTTCCCAAGGACCCAAAGGGCTATCTCATCTTTTTTCGACGAGGTCCAGGATGACTAGCCATATATCAGAGTAGGCATGATGAGAGTACTATAGAGTGTACTCAGAGTGTTCGTGCCCATTAGGCAGGGCGAAGCATTGTTAATAACAACAACAACAACAACCTATAGAGCGTGATCTTTGTTCGATTTTAAATTTCTTTCACTCCGATTTTAAATTGTCCTCTATAACTGCCACTCCTTGCTTGCTGTTAATGCCAGCGGGGATTCAATGGAAACAGTGCACAGCCTACATGGATCTTCTCACTCGTTCAGCGTCTTCGTGACAGCATCTGTTGTGCATGGAACCATTTCGATCATTGTACAAATGCACCTACACACATACACCTACTTACATACAGCATTTGTAGAATAATTTTTATCCGCCAGCATAATTAACACTTTGAAGCACGCAATAAGCATGCAACTACTCGAATTTCGCAAGATCTCCTTTTTGTGGCGCATCTCATTTTTTATGGCTGGACATTCCTTGAATGCCGTGCATGCTGACGGAAATGTTTTTGATATGTTTTGTTGGCTACTGGTGGACGGACAAAACTCAGCAGGATGGGCGGGATGGATGTCTAATCTGAGATTTCTTTTATTTAGTTTTTTTCACGATTGGCGCTTAACTGTCTGCATTTAATCTTATCTAACGATGACAATAAGGAAGGCACAGGGACGCTAAAAGCTGAACTCCATGACTTGCCTCTTGGACGTTTCAGGCGTTCTAGATTTCACCTAGCCTTTTAGCTACACCATGAAATCTTTAAAACCTGATACTTCCACTAGGCCGGTGGGGCCAAATACAGCCTAATTATATTTCGACCAGAATACAGGTTTTAAATTACTTTTAGTTTTGTTGTTTGTGTGATATATTTCGTTAAATCGGAATTCAATAAAATTAAGAAAAATTAAATAGCCTCCTCCGAAAAAGGTTCTGGCTACGTTCCTGAGAAGGACATTGGATTTTAAGTCCTATTTCACACGTTCTTCCCAATTTATAGGGGATGTGGCCTATAGGAAATTATAGGAATTTCTTCTTGGCCGGTTTGTCTACATTCGTAATGGGAGAAATTTTTCTTCGGATTTTTTCTTTTGCTCTCGATGAGGTACTTCAAGATAATGAAGAAGGGTGACGGTGTCGTTGGTATATCAACTTAACTTTCAAATTCCGCCGTCTCTATGATCTAATGAATACCTTGACCTAAACAAGCTACACTTAAACAGGTTGCTACACCAACAAGCATTACTAGTGTAGAATAAAATCCCGTATTAAAAGGTTTCAGACAAAGGCGTTATTTGACGATTTCAAAGAAGTTTCCTACCAAATCACGATGCAATCAATCAAAACAAATTTTTCCCGCAACGTTAAGTAAGTAGATAACAATTTTGGTATTAAAATATAAAATTAAAGCCAAAAGGATCAAATTATTAAGCATAGAATTCAGTGAATTCCAAACAATGAGAAACTTCACGCAAACCGTCAAAAATAATAGGCACAATGCATTTGCGGTAAGCCAGTTAATGGCCACCAAGTAAAAAATGGCAAGGACCCCAACCAAAAAAAAAAAGGAAATTCGTAGACACAGAGAGCAAAGCAGTCAGACATTTAAACAACAACAAAAACAAAGGAAATAAGTAAGAATTAAATTTACAAAATGCCTTTGCGAAAAAAATCCTTAAAAGAAATTTTTATACATGCAACCATATTTACATACATAGGTATGTACATTTATATTTTTTTATTCACAATCACAGAATCATTTTCATTACACAAGAAATCCACTCTTAAAGCATCTTCAATGTTAAATATATAAATTAATCACTCAAACGTACCTTTTGCATCATCCTTGCCTTTCAACCACTAGCAATTCGTTGCAGCTTCATTTAAAAATGGCGTCCATTGCGCAAGTCCATTTGCACTAACACATCATCACAAGCGTAGCGAAACTACAACGTACTGACCAATCAGAGTTTTGCATTTGTTGTTGTTATTTCATACAAAAATTTCAGGGGCAGCTTGTTAGCCACACCTCTTCATAAACAGGTTGGTTTGCTCAATTTTTTTCGCTTTGTGCCACGAGCGATTGTTTTTGTTGTTCGTTTTGCACGTTCAAACAACAAACAAATAAGAATATATGAAAGGCTATTATTAACTGGTCTATAGCCAAAATCTGTATTTGTAACTACTGTGGCTTTTAAACTGTCTTGGCTGGACAGGAAAAGAAATTCGTTCTCTTCAAAGAGTGTAAAATGTGCATACAAAATAAAGAGAAAGTAGCAAAGATCAAAGCCGAGCACTTTCCAGAGGGGTGCTATAATACACAAGGTAATAATAACCAAATTTGTGCTATTGCTCAATTGAATGTGAAAGAACACAGATTTGGCTTACTAATTTTGGCACTTAATTAATGTTACCGGTCTCTTTCATTTTACTTTATTTTGTTTTATTTTATTTTATTTTATTTTATTTTATTTTATTTTATTTTATTTTATTTTATTTTATTTTATTCCTTTTTATTATTTCATTTCATTTTATTTCATATTTTTTTATTTTATTTTGTTTTATTTTTTTGTTTTATTGTGTTATTTTATTTTATTTTATTGCATTTTATTTTTTTTAAATTTTATTTTATATTTTCTTATTTTATTTTATTTTATTTTATTTGTTTTATTTTTTTTTTACTTTATTTTATTTTATTTTATTATTAGCCAACAAAGGTGGAAAGGTGACCTAAACTTATTAATTTCTAATTAATGAGCTAATTTACAAAAAAAAAATTCCTATAAATTGTGGCTAGTTTGTTATCGAAATTATACTTAACAAGTTTTGCAGCAAGAGTAAACGCAAACGTCAAGCTGTGTAGTTGTTTATATTTTTCTCTGTGATTATATTTAATAAATTAATAATATCTTTTATATTCTAAAGTTAAAATTAAAGTTAATAGAGATAAATATCTAATTGTGCTTCACTACTTGGTGTGAATAGTGTTAAAAAGTTTTGATAGTGATTCATTATTATAAATTCATTTTGTTGAATTTGTGTGTGCCGAGTTCTTTGCATATTTTATTTGTTGCTATTGAAAGGCTTTATTTCATATTGCAATTGTTGTTGTGCTCTGACTTGCTTTTCTTATTTCTTTTTCGTTACAGCTGTTTTGCGTGGTTTGTTGAACGTCAGATACAGTGTGTTTAAAACTGTTCGCTCAGTACTGTGTCATTTAAGCTGTCAGGGTTGCTTTTCTTTAATCCGCTAAATTTTTTTTCTTAACTTATAATTTTTATTATAAATTTATATAAGTATTTATATGAAAATGTCGTGCATGATAGCAAACTGCCAGTTAAAAAGCGAGCCCGAACGCTTTGTAGCTTGCTGGCTGTGTGATGGACTTGTCCACGCCAAGTGCACTGGGTTAACCGGTAGAATAGCTGACCTGCTTAACGAAGGAAAAGGCCTGCGCTGGTCTTGTTCCAAATGCCGGTCGACGGAAGTTGATCTGTGTAAAATCTTTAGGCATATCAGAAACGGTTTTTCTGAAATAAGCAAAGATTTTTCATTGCTGACTGAAAAGTTCCAAAAATATGAAAATATTTTCAAAACCTTGGAAACTTTGGAGAATTCGCCTCATTTGGAATGCCCTGATCATCGCGAAAACAAGCGCAGGCGTACGGATGATCGGCCTACTACCTCAACAGTCCCGAACTTGCCTCAACCCCTTGAACTTATAGATTTGGCTTCTCCAGTTCCTAGTACGGTTGTCCGAGCAACGTCGAAGAGCGCCCCTTCAAAAATGTCCACTAGGAAAAACCAGGAAATTCCAACTATTGCAATGGAGTCTGAACCAATCGTTGGTAAGCTGGTTGTGGTTCCTCGCAAAAAATCTATTTTTGTGTCTAGGTTCCATCCAGACACTACCGAGGATGATTTGTTGTACCATATTTCTTCTAAAGTTAAAGATCAAAGCGTAACTGTTAGAAAATTTAATTTCACATATCAAAGAAGTATGTCTTCGTTTAAGATTGATGTATCTGGGAAAGATTTCGATACTCTTTTGGACAGCTCTTTTTGGCCTCCCGGGGCTCTTGTGCGGGAGTTTGAATACAGACCGAATAGGAATGTTCAAAATGTAGCGAAAATTTCTCGTAATAACGTTGAGTCAAAAAACTGAGCACTAAATCCGTGAATATCTTTTATCAAAATGTCAGAGGTCTAAATACCAAATTAACTGATCTCTTTTTGAAATCTTTTCATTGTAATTATAACGTAATTGCTTTTACCGAAACTTGGCTAAAACCTCATGTTTTCAATTCAGAGTTTTTATGTAATGAATATCAAGTATATAGAAATGATCGCTTGAAAAGAGTCGGGGGTGGTGTTCTACTTGCCGTTCATTCCTCCATCCCTTCAGAAGAGGTTAATATTCCTAACATCGATTTCATTGAGTTCAAATGCATCCGCCTTCAACTAGACAACGTCTCTATGTACTTATATGTTTGCTACATCCCTCCAGCATCAGATTTTTCAGTCTACATGCAACATGTCTCTCTGCTCAAAACTGTTAACCTTATGACTAAAGCTTCAGATTCAATTATTGTTTTGGGTGATTTTAACTTACCTCATATATCGTGGAACATATCTGATGGTAACATTATTCCAAATCCGTCCAAACTGGGGTTCAATGACTTTTTAGATGGAATTTCCGATCTTTGCCTTAATCAAATAAATGTTACCGCTAACAAGTTTGGGAAAGTCTTAGATTTAGTGTATGTTAATGATATAAACCAATTTTCTGTAAATCGTTGTGATCCGTTGGTTTTACCAGAAGACCTTTACCACCCTTCTATGGAAATAGTCTACGAAACCATAAGTAATGGCCAAGGCACTCAATGCTACTCATGTAGTAGCTTTGATTATAACTTTTCCAAAGCAAACTACAAGAAATTAAATAAAGAACTGTCTAAATTAACTTGGCCTGAATTTGGTTGTGATATCGATCTAAACGTCTCACATTTCAATCACACTATTTACTGCCTATTTGAGAAGTTTATTCCTAAACGTAAAGTAACTTATGATCATCCTACGCAAGCTTGGTTTACTAAAGAGCTTAAGGCTCTTAAAAATAGGAAAACGCGGTCATTTAATTTAAATAAACATTACCTACTGTATTCCATTCTACGTCAGAAGTACATAGATTTAAATAAAAAGTACTATAAAGCTTATATCTCTAAAACGAAAAGAGACATTATTCTCAACCCTTAGTCATTTTATGGTTTCGTAAATTCTAAACGTAAAGTATCAGGGTTTCCTTCAGCCATGAAATATCAAGACATTATATCTAGCGATAATCAATGTATCGCAAATTTTTTTTCACAATTTTTCACTTCTAACTATTCTGCTGTCACCAATTCAAACTTTCAAAACTATCCCTATAAGCTACACGGGACAAATTCAATTAATTCACCAATTATATGCGCCAAAGATGTTCTAATTTACCTTAAAACCTTAAAAGAATCTTTTAAATATGGTCCTGATAGGATTCCTACATGTTTCTTGAAAAAGTGTGCGAACCATATTTACCAACCCCTTACCAATTTGTTCAATCTATCACTAAAGTGTGGTGTTTTTCCAACGGCGTGGAAAGAATTGTTTCTTCTACCGCTGCATAAAAGCGGGAGTAGGTCTTCTATAGAGAACTATCGTGGCATCGCAAAGCTTTCTGCCATCCCAAAATTGTTTGAAGCTATTGTTACAAATCAACTTACGGGTCCGATCTCTACTTTGATAGCTGACTGCCAACACGGGTTCAGTAAGGGAAAGTCCACAGTTACGAATTTACTTGAGTTTACCAGTCATGTCTCAAATGGCTTTAGAAAAAATCTGCAAACCGACGTTATTTATACGGATTTCAGCAAAGCTTTTGACAAAGTGTGTCACTCATTACTTATTCATAAACTCGATCAGTTGGGCTTCCAGCCGGGTCTCAATCGCTGGATCTCTTCTTACCTTAGTGACAGGACACAAAGAGTAATGTTTAAAAATTTAGTATCCGATGTCATTTATGTCTCTTCGGGGGTTCCTCAAGGAAGCCATCTTGGCCCGATTCTGTTCTTGTTGTTTATAAATGATATTTCTACAATAATAAAATTTTCAAAAATGTTAATGTATGCCGACGACGTAAAGCTTTTCATGTCATTCGCGTCATTTGAAGATAGAAATAAGCTACAATCAGATCTAGATGCACTAGTTACTTGGTGCGATTTAAATTATATGCCACTTAACCTTAAAAAATGTAAACACATGGGTTTTTCGCGTGGAATTTCTCAGCCGGCTTCCTATACAATTAAAAATTATAGTCTTGAGCAAGTGTATGATTTTGTTGACCTGGGGGTTACTATGGACTATAAACTCAGTTTCAACCGCCATATTAATACAACAGTCAATAAGGCTAGAGGTGTCCTAGCATTCGTTAAACGATGGTCTAAAGAATTTAGCGACCCTTATGTAACTAAAGCCCTCTTCACTACATTAGTCAGACCGATACTTGAATATGGTTCTATAATTTGGAACCCGCGTTACCAGGTTCATGTAGATCGCCTTGAATCAGTTCAAAAACAATTTTTACTATTTGCCTTAAGAGATTTTCATTGGGATCCCTCGTACAATCTGCCACCCTATACGAATCGTTTAAAACTCATTAATCTACACACACTTTCTAGTCGGAGGGAAATGCTTGGAATTATTTTTATGATTAAATTGCTAAATGGTTCACTATCCAGCCCATTTCTTCTAAGTGAAGTGAACTTCAATGTACCGTCTCGTCCTTCAAGGCATTTTAAACCTCTAGTCTTAAAACAGTGCCGAACCAATTTTCAGTTAAATGAGCCTTTTCGCTGTTTGTGTCAAGATTATAACTCTCTTTCTGGTAGATTTGATATTTCAGACTCGCTTTTCAGCATAAAAAAATCAATTCTTTCTGTCCTAAATTCATAGCTACTAATTGTTTTTTATTCTTTGACTTCTATTTTAACTTTTAACAATAATTTTATTCTGTTAACTAGTTATTTCTTAATGTATAATCTATCCTATAACTACTTTACTTAGCTGATGAGGTTTTCTCTGTAGCTGAGCAGTTTTAGATCTCGACGATTAACAAACCAAAGCCTTTCAACGACTCGGCACGAACGAATAATCCGCGCGTTATGCGGATGCGCCGCTCGCGCCGGTCGGGCGGGATATGGTGGGTAATCCGTTGGGAATTAAAAAAAAAAAAAAAAAAAAAAAAAGAGAGGTGAGCGTCTCGGAAAAAGATGGTGTCCGTCTAATAGAGGGGTCGTTCAGAAAGTTCAATAATACTATTTTTAGCTGCAACGAGTTTAAAGTTATCATTTGAGTTTCTTATACTTCAAAAGCGTCGATGAAATTATTCGATCAAAAATCAAAATTTTAATTTTTGAAATTTTGCCCACTGTGCAACCTCTAACTATGATTCCTTTTAATTTCTTTTTAATTAAAGGTAAACGGCCTTTTAGACAGCACTGTTCCTTTACTCTTAAAATTTTCAAATGCAAAGAGGGCTAAATGCAGCCAATTTCAGTCAGTTTGACAGCCACTGCATCCATTCAACAAAAATTCATAAATAAAAAACAGAAAAAAGTGGGAGTGCTACTCACTCATGCTTCTCTTTCGCACACTTGCAGCTATGGAAGCCAGCGCAACGGTTGTTCCGAAAAAGATGGTGGCTGAAAAGAGATAGACTCATAATATGTGTTTACTGAGTTGGCCGATGAAGAGTATTTATGGATACATGTATGCGTGTGAGTATTGTATCTCTGATAATTACGATCGTATCGAATTCCGATTTAGTTACAAAGAGCAGACAAGGCGGGTTGCCACTGCCAAAATGCACCACCATAAAATGTGAATAACAACAACAACAACAAAATTGTTTACCGCCACCACACCACACGGCCATCATCGGCAAAACATTTAACGTCACCATATGAATTGTGCGCCGGGAACGGCAACCAGGGGCAGACAATATTTAATGAGCAACAACAAAAACTTTCAAATGAGCTCTCCGCACACGTTAACAACGGAGCAAACAGCACACACACCCATTTATATTTAGTAGAGTATCGCTTGGATGAGACTTGTGCACCACTTGTGGGATACAGCACGGCTAAAAGACAAATTCAAATTGTATTCAGTTTTTCGTACTCCGTCTTGCCGTGTGGTTAAGTTTATTCGTGTTGTGGACACATTTTGTCTATTTTCGTGTAGCTGCGTTTCACGTTGGAACGCATTTCGTTCGGAGGATATCTAAAAACGTGCGCGCCGTTATCTTCGATACACCGACGGTGTGTGACACCGCAACAACAAAGAAAACCAAATATTTTCGAAGTGTAGTTTAGTATTTGAAAACAAACAAAAAATTATAGTTAAAATAAAACGAAAGAAGGGATATGATATCGAGCGTCCTCTCGGTTTTCTTATAAGCCAGGACAAAGTTTGTTTAAAAAAAAATTGTGTTTACATTTTGTTTTTTTATCTACGATATACGAAATATTAATCTTTTACTTCAATTTGTTTTGGTATTGTTTTATACTACAAAAAATTTCATTTAATTACTGTTACGCGACCTGCAACATTTTTCGTGCGACGCCATCACATCTCACACCATTATTCCTCGTCCTCTACTTTGTCCACTTCGGCTCTTCATGCTGGTTTGTTAGTGTTTTTAATTTGAAATTCTAAATCTGTTTTCCCCTGCTGCAATTAATTGAATATTTGTTTCTTAAAATAAGTGTGAATAAAAAAATTTTGGGAATAAAGAGAAATACTACGAACGCCTTTGTTTCACTGATTGCTCAATTCAAATACTTACGATTGGGTTTCGTTCAAAAGCACGTGCTGTGATGCAGAAGTGAAAAAGGAAAAAATTAAACTTTGATCGCGGTAAATATAATTAGCAGCTACATGGACTGTATGGTGTCTTCAAAGTGAATAACTGGCCTAATCGAACTAAAAAATGCTGAACTGTGAAAATTGTGTTAATAACAGTTTAGTGTGCCCCGATCTTCTTCAAAAGGATATCACTTAATTGGATTAAATTCATTCGCTGAAAAAGGTTGGTATAATCTGTTAATTAAATCCATACAGTGGCGCACAGTGAAAATGAGCCAGTAGGTTCTTATTATATATAAAAGAAACGTCTTCAACGAAAATTCGTTTGCTGATTTCGTACAAAAATATATAGGTAGTTCTTTCATAGAAATCTTTTGTATTTTCTTCCATGCAAATTGAATAACTATGACAAGCTCATAAGCGCACCAAAGGAGCTAAAGTTATTTTTCTCGGGGTAGGAGTAAGTTGTATATACCAATTGGGAAACCTTGAATTTCGGGTTCAACTTGTCAGTTTAATTCAGCTAAAGTTCTGTTTGCTGCCTTGGAACTTGTTTCAAAAACGCACACTCTCAGCAAACGGCTGACGACCAATTCAAAAGTTGTTTTTCTTCAACCTACTAATGCTTTCATACTGAATTCGCGAATCATCTGTCTATTCTCGGAACCAACTTCTCCAAGCTTTTTCTTGGTCCCAGGTAGTTTGACGATCGAAGTTTCTACTCCAATTATGTACATTGTGAATGCCTTAAGTTTGGCGGCCGCCGTGGTGGGAGGTAGTGTTGCCGGCCTACCACACCGAAGGTCCATGGTTCGAGCCCTGGTACAGGTAACATCAAAAGTGATTTGAAAAAAGTTTTTCAAAAAACGGGGTCGCCCCTCGGCAGTGGTTTGGCAAACTCTCCGAGTGTATTTCTGCCATGACAGGCTTCTCAGCAAAAAATTCGTCACCTTTGTAGATGCCGTTCGGAGTCGGCAAAAAACTGTAGGTCCCACCAATTTGTAGGGAAAATTCAAATCGGCACACCACAAATTGGAAGAGAAGCTTGGCGCAAAAATCTCTTAGGAGGTTTATGATGATATACCTGTTGTATATCGCGCCATAAAGAAAAAAGAAAAAAGAATGCCTTAAGTGCGTTCCGGGTTGGGCACATTCGTTCAACCATTTATTTTTTAATCCTTCCTAAACCACTTACTTTCTTTCCCTTATGAACTTAAGAAGAAGCGAAATATCCACTTCCTCACCTCTAGCAGAGCTGAGAAAGCGTGCTCCCAGAAATCTAAACCGCCTTGAATGCAGTTCTTGGACATCGACAGTGAAAGTGAGGCATCGACTCCTCAGAGAAAAATGTTGAGATGGTCCAGAGCGTTTCGCGAAGTTCAGCACCTTCGCACGATTTCGGGTACTAAACTCTCCAGCAGCAACATAGGTTGGAAGACAATCTATGCGTCAGGGAGTCGATATGACTTCCTAGCTTGCAGACTCTGAGAGTATAGTCGAGTCCCCTTTATATTTTCATTTCATCTCTCCCGTGGCTAAACCCTCTGCAGATTCTTTCCTCGAAGGATATTCTACCTTCTGCGCCTGGAAGTCAGTAACTGGCGTGATATAGTCCGTATCGACTAATAAGTCAGTTTTGACACCGTTTAGTTCTTTTGCCATGTCACCCAATATCATTGTGAGCCCATAATTGGCTGGCTTCCACATTTTGGATTCCCTCAATCTAAGAGCGAATGCATGCAACGGAATCAGGTGTAACATGGGTAAAACAACAAAGATAATACAGATCTGCCGTCGGTAGACATATTTAGCTGCTTATTTGATCGAATTCAGCGAGATATACAAATCAATAAGGAGTACTTAACTTCATACATGTGTCCAACTCGACACAGAAAAATTTAACTTATCTCCGGCCCACGCAAAACACATACAACATACTTAACCTCCCTCTGGGAAAAAAACAAAATTGAAAGCGTCTTAAATGCCTATCAGGCTCCGCTAAATTAGCTGTTCTTCCTCTAACCACTCTCCTCCCTCGTAAAATAAAATGTAAAAGTTCTCTGCAATTTGTTTTCAAATTCTTCTTTTTCCCTTTTGTTTTTTATGAGTGCCAGCTCATCTTCAACTCATCACATTTTATCCAACTATAAATTTCGATTCGGAAATATTTTGAAATTTCACGCCAGTTCTATCTAATTTTAAATCGAAGATCCACGAGCAATTTGCTGTGGTTAATCAACGAGCACATGCACAGCTGTGTTCAATATAATAGTAGTGAAATTAAAATGGGTTTGCTCTAACCCAGTAAACAATAAAATGGATATCGTTTGACGAAATAAGAAGAAGCTGTGATTTTAATAACTTTCATTTAAAATTTAGTAAATTCCATAATAGAAACCACATAAAAAGAAATTTCAAAGTTTACCCAACGCTTAGGAAAGTTAATTTCAATATTTTTTGGCAGAATTTCTAGAAAAACGTTTGAGTACGCAGCTTTGCAGACCAATCAATTTTAGATAACCAATTGAATTTCACTACTATTATATTGAACACAACTGTATTTATGTGTTAATGTATGTATTCACAAAAATATGAGCTCCGCTGGGTTGAATTTAAATAAAATTTCTTTTTTAACTTCTTTTTATGTTGATTGCTTTCGTTTTTTTTGTTAATGAATGTTTTGAATATTAAATAAAGGATAGCATGGAAAATATTGTAAGTAAATAGTATTTCCCGAGTGTTAAGCAATTTGTTGTAGCCGCAATAAATACTCCGCAAACGGCGTTACGTAGATTGACAGTCCTTTTTCGAAATAAATCTGGTCCTAGCACCTTAGAAGAGTTTGTTGCACTGAACACTGAAACAGGTGGTTCATATATTGCGCGGAAACTCCATATGCGAGACACTCAGTTTGGGTGTAGTCTGGATGGGTAAGAGTGAAACTATTATAGATTCAAGTTGAGCCAAAGTGATTTGGTTCGCGCTAGGTAGATCGCGTTTTATATGACTCAAACATGTAATTCGTTCGAGCACCAGTAATCACTATAAACCAGTCCCAACTACCCGTTGGCAACGTGCAAAGGCCAAAAAATCATTGAAAGAGGTGAAAAGGTCAAAAAATCATTCAAAGAGCGTTTCCCACTTTTAATTCAAGTTTCATGTTCACTAATGCTGTCATCACCCAGGACGAGTATAATTTTTCACTTTTAGAGATGAGTCGATCATTAGATAGCCCCTCGCAGAGCCCTTAGACAGTACGGATTAACAAACGTTTCTTAGACTTATCCATGGTAAAGCAGTGAATCATCACTACTTTTCCAATATATACGTAATAACAAGTAAGGAAAGAACTGTCTTCGACTGTGCCGAAGACTTTATACCTTTCATGAATACGCAGCACGGTTTCAAGTGTCCGATCCTTACTCACAATTAGTAAAAACTCTGCAAAACTCATAATTTAAAGGTACATAGCCCAAACCCCATTTATCGGAATAATCGATTACATGGGAGATATATGTTATGTAGGTCCGATCTGGCTGATTTTCACTACACGCATTACTTACGTAATAAGTACCAAACGTGCAAAGTTTTACGTTCCTAGCTTTTTAATAGCAAAATGTATATCCCAAAACCCATTTATCGAAACTATCGATTGTATGGGAGATATGCGTTGTATTGCTCCGATCTTGCTGATTCCGACTAATGATTTATCTCATTCAAAATGGCGGCTCCGTACTAAATTCCATCAAGATATCTCAAAAACTGAGGGACTAGTTTGCGTACAAACAGACAGACGGGCATGGCTAAATCGACTCAGCTCATCGCCCTGATCATTTCGGTATGCTTATTGGTGGGTCTATCTCTTCTTCTTCTCATACTTACAAACATCGGTCCAAAGTTATAATACCATTTCATGTTCATGAAAGGTATTAAAATAGATAGAATTTGTTTAATAGAACGTATGTAGATACAACTATGATGTCAAAACCTATAATTTACCAAAATTAAAATAAACATAAATATAAATACATTAAGAAAGAAAAAAGAAAAATTCGTCACATCAAAATCTCAGATGTGCAGAGTTTCTATTTTTGTACGGCAAACAAAAAATATTTTCACATTGTGTGTTCTATGTAAATGCGAATATGAATTAGGCATAATAACTGCAAGAGCATTAACAATAAAAACACTAAGACAACTTTTACTTACCAACAGCAAGCCCACCGGTGTGCAGCTCAACAGTAGTTGGCAACGCTTGGTTTCTCGATGATTTTGGTTCTACGTTTTTGTCATAAATTTCAATTAATTGCCATGAAAGTAGCACTTTTCAGAAATGAAGGAAAACAGTTCATAATCTCTCTCCGTGTTAGCCCAGAGTGTGCTCATTTTCATATGTTTAAAGTTGCTAATGTTGTGATCTTGCTTGCTTTGTTTAAATACTACCCAGGCAGCTGCTTTAATATTCTTTCTACTGCATGTTAAACTCCTCGTTTGAGCAGAGTAACGCCCAGTGGTTTGAATACAAAGAAAATCGGAGAAAATGTGTGACAAGCAGAGGTCGAACGATAATTTTTATGCGATTTCAAACATTTTTTTTTAAATCAGAATTTCTTCATAATATAGGTATTTATAAATCTTACAAAATTTTTGGAGCTCATAAATTTTTTAAGCGAGACGATTTTTAAACCCAGCACACCAAATACTATAATGTTTTTCAAATAACGGGATAACGGAAACAAGGTAGATATATTAAAGTTCTCGGTTGCTCACTCTATAACTTCAGTAAAAATTTTGATATTTGAATGAAGAAGAAAAGTTGATATTGAAAATGGTTGAAATCAGATCGTAACCCCCCTTTTTTGATATCGAAAATTTCGAAAACCATGTAAAATTGGATAAGTTATTGGCTGAGGCAGCTAAAAATTAAAATTTTCACTTGGGCATTCTATTAATGAGTTTCGCAATAATGTGGAAAATGGGCGTGGCGCCGGCGATATATGTGTAACTAAACAAAATTTTTACTGTTAATAACTTCAGAACCATTTAAGAAATAATGACTTGATGAAAGGTCACGGCTGTGGAGAATACAGGGAAACTAAAGAAATGGCTTTCAGCTACGCCCAACTTTAAATAAAAGCCTTCTTTAATTCATAAATATAGGTGGGTATTTAATGATCGGTTCCACCTATACTTTTGACTTTCTTAATTGTGTACGAACACATCTCTACTAGACGGACCTAACCACACTCACTAATACATGCAAGCGAAAATTGTAAATTACTAACACACACAAAGCCTTCTGTCAAGTTTTTCTTTTTCTTTGTGTATCTTCTTCTGACCTACCATTTAACTGGTACCTGTCTAGTAGGGATGCTTCATTAATTGGTATTTGAAGCGGGCCACCCATCTCTTCTTTGACGACTATTGAGAAAAGAAAGGAGGCTCAGGTATCCTCCCCCTGCCTTTTCCAACTCAGGCCAAAGTTGGATGCAGTTAACTAGTCAGCAAAAGCTTCGAAAAAAAAAATATATCAATTTTCACCTCATGGACATTTTTTTACGCCCAAGACCCACTGTGCAGCGCACTGCAACGTTGTGCTCGTAAAACGACTTGCTGCCCATAATACAAATTAATGAATAGCCTCTCTATTTCACACCATCAATGCTATCGCTTACAAGAAAAAAAATGCAAAAACAAAAATACCACCACCAGCGCCGACTGATCACGCCGTTCGGCCACTGCATGAGCAGCAACAGCAATAATTTGCCGCCCACCAGCATCCACTACATCCATTTGCTCTGCGCAGTCATATCCATAAATGTTGTGCCTATAATTTATGCGATTTTCTTAAAATTTTTTTTTTAATTCTTGTTCTTGCTGCTTTACGTCGCTTAATGTTGCCTTTTGCATTTTGTCCACATTTCATTAATAAATTTACAGTTATGTCATTCATTATTCTCACGCATGTAAAAGTCCTTTCACGACCCTCCAGAGCACTTTGAATATAGTGAGACAAATTTCTGGTGCAGAACTAGATCTAGAGTGCTAGAAGAGATTTTCACTAGTTAAAAACGCCAGTTGGCATTTTGAAGTGTATTTAAAAAAAAAGTAAGCTATTCTCCTTTAACAAAAACCATTTATTACTCGATTTTTATTCGTAAGCAGTTAGCAACATGTGAATAAAACAACCATATGATTTTTTTCCTTTGAAAATCAAATGTCAACTTATCACTTTCGAGATAGCAACCAATTTTTGTTGTTTACAATCAAAATTTTTTTTAGCAAACAGAAAAACTTTCATCAAGCATCGAAATAACGAATAAAAAAATGGTTATTTCAATTATTGGTTTTATTTTTTTTGTATTTTATTTTACATTAAGTAGAAACGATTAAATGCAATTAAGTTGTGAATTCTTATAGAAAAGCAAGTGCTACGCCTAGAATTTTAAGGCGGTTCAGTACAATTTTTTATTTTTATTTTTTTTTTGGCCGATTTCCACGTCCTCAGTACTCGAACATCGCTAGTAGTGTTCCGAATGCACGAGAAGCACACCACTTCAGCACTAGACGTTTTCCCTACAGGGGAAAGATCAAATAAGCACATATCCATACATACAAAAATACATAAAAAAATAAATAAATTAGGCATAAAACCATTTGATGTCAAATTCATCAGAGGAAGTGTCTAGAAAAAACTCAAAAATTAAATGCAAATTTTCGCATCGTCGAACTTACAGATAATGAGTAACTTATTTATGTATGCCTGGATGTATGTATTGTAATTGACGACAGATCGTTGACGAAAAGAGACTAGACGCTGGGAAGTTATTAAAGCGAGAAAGTACAGTGTGTCAAAGCGGGTATTCGACGTATAAAATTAATTGAAAATTTTATTCTACTATAAGTTTAAAAAATAAACATCAGTTATGAATTCGTGCTTGACCAACGAGGAACACCAAGGGGGACAGAGTCACACACCACTTTTTCTTCACACTCGACGTGCGCACTCTCCTTCCTCTGCTGAAAAAGTCGGGCTTTAATAATAATGACTTCATCGATTCGCCAAAAAATAACCTAACAAGAGCTCTTATTTAAATTTCCTATCATAATCACCATAATAAAAAGGAATTGACCATAAATATTTCGAAAAACTTTTCTCTCAAATGCTCTAAGAGTCATCCCATCTTCTTACGTCAACGTCCACGAACCCGAGCTGTACGTCTGGATGGTGTGATGCGACACCAATGTTCGTCGAGAGCGGACTTCACTCTCAAATTTTAACAAACACATCACAAACTGCTGAAGCTCAATCTATTATTCGTCAGATTAAATATTGTGGCGTATGAGAGATACGTAAAAGAGAGAACAAGACTTGCTGTGATCGACGAAAAAGTATCCCCACTAGCGCCTTGGCAGTCACGTTGTCGGTTGTTGTAACAATAACACACTTCCCGCAGGTTTGTGGAGTGTTACGGATATGGAGAGCCCTTTTCTACCACCTTTGGGCACGCAATAGTATTCATTTGACGGCTCTAACCTTTGGGTGGTGGAACCGAAAGGAGAATGCAACCGAAGTGAAAAGTCCTTTGGCGGATATGGTTTCAGCATGCGATGAAACTAGCTCCTTCCATTAGGATGACTACCGTGGGAGCGAGTTTTTTCTGCACCCTCGAAAACCCCGTTCGGAGGAGCAGAGGTTAGTGCTACCGATGGCAGCAGGAAAGAGGAGGCTCCCATTGCCTTGTGGAAAATTGGTGAGAAAGGACTTGGCTTCCTTTAGAGTTTACAATTGGTACTGCATCTTAGAATGGAGATTTTCACCACATTTAAAATGTCCACTTTTCTATAGCCGAGACACTGACTAATGACTCCCTGACTCACTGACTGCTCTGCTAAAAACATTTTTAAATTTATCCAATTAATGTTTTACAACTCGGTGTTCAACTTAACTCATTCATACGGAAAGCGCATGTTTGATATAAAAAACTATTTTCAAAAATGAGCTAGAAATTACAAACAAACCCCAATGGCCAGCAGACATGCAAAATTGTTGTTGTGAGACCCATGCGATTGGTACACTGGGCTCGCCACTTAATTTGCTTGGTGGAACTTGAAAAATGTTTGCTGACAACACAACACCGCAGCGTAGCATCAAAATATTTAGTCGCAGGCGCGTTGCATTGGGCAATGACGGATCAGCGAGTAATGTGTTATTGTTGTTGCATTTGAGTGAACGAATTAGAGGACAACAACAACGAAAATGTTGCTGCAATTAGAAGTGCACTCATGAATAAACTACTGTGGTCGTTGTTGTTGCTCTTGTTTGATTGTTAGCTACGGATGGCCTAATATAATCGCTCACTATGACACTCAAGACGTGTTATTGTTGCTGTTTTGCTCTGTTTTTGTAAATGAATGACTTAATTTGTATGAAATTCGTAATTACAGCAAATTTCATTCAACATTCAAATATAAAATATTGCTTCTGCAAAATACAAATTGTTTCCTGACTGACCAAGTCTCACTGCACTGCATGCTTACATACAAAACATACGTATACTAAGGATTTGATATCGAAATGCCCTATAAGGTCTGGCTGACAGAAGTGCATGTGATTTATTTATTCTGTTTTCGATGTCGATTGTTATAGTTTTCTTAGGTATTAATGCAAAACTCAGTTTTTGGACCCAGCAGAGTCTCATAGAAGACTTCGACCACATTAAAATTAATTTTAGGAGTCGCTAGAGGGTTAAAAATATTTCGAAAATTATGCGTCAATAATGATTTACTCCTACTTAATGCACTGCCTCTACACCGTATATACCAGGAACACTTCCTTCCAAGCCCAAACAAGTTGTATAGGGTATGCTCAACCTTCTTGCGATAGATCTGTACGGTGAACTCCAGGCAAGCTGTAGTGAAATTGTGTTTTTAAATTTTGGCTAGAGAATGTTTCTTCTAATTAATATTTATCAATCAAAATTCATTACTTTAAGTGAAGCAACTTGAAGACAAATTGGGAGAAACATTATTAAAAATATTTGGTACACGTTTCGCATATTTAGATTGAGCTAATCAAGTATTATTATTCACACATATGCACATTAGGGTGAGTTAAAACAAATGATGTTATGTAGTTTAGGGTTTGAAACAAAAAAATCTTTTAACACCTCGGTAGAATTCGTACTTTATAACAAAAGTTAAAGTAAAAATTGAAATAGCAATTACAAAAAAATAAAAAAATAAAATTTTTTTTTTAGTTTTACTTACTCGGATTTTTTAATTAAATAATTAATCAGATAAGGCGGTTGCAAGGAAAAACCTTTTAAAGGCAATGGAAAGTCTAAAGTTGACCAAATTTGTTCAAAATACTTTTGTAATTCAAGTAAAAATCAGAAAGTTAAATACACTTTATATTTTACTAAAATGAAAGAGGTTTAAAAATCCCACGTTCAACAATTTTTGGAAACGATTTTGGATAACCAAAAAATTAGTATAATTATGAGAAAAGACGCTATTGAGGAAAACCAAGCAGCGTTTGGTGGGCGATTGATCATCAACGCAGGAGTTCAGGTTCGTACACCACTCCCGGGAAAGACCTTTGAAAATATGTATCGTGGTATCCCCAAAACTACTCTTCACTCGCTGTAGGTGGTTGTTATTTTTTCTAAAAAATTTAATTAATAGAAGACAGTTTTCCGTCTGAAATGTTAAAAAATTAGAGAACATTTTTTTTTTTTAATTTCCTTCCTAATACTTGAAGTACAAAGTCTACCGAGTTCTAAGCGATTTTATTTTTGAACCCACCCTAATGTACATAGAATCTATTGCACATCTAAATACATCAGAAATTTCTACCTGTCGCAACATTTTTCAGTTGTTTATATAAAAATTATAGACCAAGTTACAATTCAGCATGCCCCAAGCTTCACCACTTTAATCAATTTTTTAGATGCAAAGTGTGGTGTACACGGCGTATGAGTGATCTCTGTCACTGTTCATATTGCTGATGTTGCACGCACTTTTGCCATTATAATGATGGCATTACCCTGTAAAAAACGTTGGAGCATCAGAGTACTCCAACACTTATCCTCATTCATTTAAAAAAGGTGGTCCAATTTACATAGCGATGTCCGGTGATTGGATCACCTAATCCTATTCGGAGTACCATTTACTTTGCTTCTGAATAGTCTATAGAGCACCTACGTTGGAGTACTTTGAAAATGCTGCCAAAAGATTACTCTATAGAGTATTCTAGACGAAAGCGAGAAGGGAGTATGTGTTCTTTTAAGGACCACCTACTCCCGCTCTCGCTTTGCTGTTGAATACTCTATAGAGTAATCCTATGGGAGTATTTTGAGAGTACTCTCACGTAGGTGGTCTATAGAGTATTCAAAAGCAAAGAAACGGAGTACTCCGAGATGGATTAGGTGATCCAATCACCGGGCATTGCCATGTAAATTGGACCACCTTTTTTATATGAATGAGGATAAGTGTTGGAGTACTCTGATACTCCTTTAGGAGTATTCTATGGAGTATGAAACGGAGTATTTCCGTTTTTTGCAGGGTACCTACAAAGTAAGTATGTATAGTTCTTCATCATTTTGTCTCTTACCGCACTGTGTCGTTTATCTTTTTGATGTTCTTACGCTTTGTAAGAGTTGAGCCGTGTCGCCTCACATTTGTATCGCATCGTTTCGTATCGCATGACATATCTACGACATGAAATGCTTGCTTTCAACTCACCCAACAACACCACTTCAGCTAACAAAAAAAAGCATGCAATTAGCAACGGCTACTATTTTTAAAGGTAGGTTGCATCAGCCCCAGTGACAGCAGGTGAATGACAGATTTTATCAGCAAAATTTTCGTGTATTTAATTTTCAATTATTTTGCATTTTTGCTTATGAGCATGCGATATAAAATAAATGGTTTGTTTATGCCAATAAATTTTAAGTGTTCTGAACATTTAAGCAGTTAGGTATTCATAATTTCATTGAGCCGGTAAGAAAATGTATGAAATGCTAATGAATTGAACTATGAATTGATGTTTTGATCGTAGACATTTGATAACCTCAATCTGATAGAAGCACTGGTAACAACAACCACAACAACAACCCTCAAGGCTTCGGCAAGCACCCAAATAAAAACAATATATGCGGCAGCAGAGTGAAAATTTATTTTATGTTGTAATATGGACTTCCAGCAACATAGCTGTGAACAAACTATTTAATATCTTGTGGTAATTATTTAGTGATGAGCTTACAAACATACACACAGACAGACATGCAGAAAAAAAATGTGGTCCTTGTAATATGTACAATTTATTTTGAGCCAACTTTTACTGCCACCACTGTGTACGATCCTAAACTTTATGTTAGACATTTAGCAATAAATCAATAAAAATTGCATACAATTCCATGCATAGGTTTTTGTGTGATGCGCAAACAAACGCACCAATAAACAGGCCACAATTCTACTACCCGTTGTTTTGACTTTTATTGTTCCAATAAAGACATGAATATTCAGTTTTCTTTCATATCTATAATGTACAGACAGTTTTGGTATATGCAAAGATTTTCAAAAATGTATTGAGTTACATTGACATAGGGCCGTTTAGCGAGCGCTTCAAATAAATTCTTAGATAATTCGTTTGCGATCTTATAATCAGGCGATGATCTACAATCGATTTATGCTGTTTTAGATCTAAAGTTTCTGAGTGCAATATTGCTAGACAAACTCACTGACAACGTACCATAAAATAACATAACATAATCTGCATAGAAAAATTTACGCCTCCCCCACCTTTGTGTGCGCCCATGCATACATATGTAGATAAATATAGAACATACAAAACCGGCTGTTGATAATCGATCAGCACAATGAAACTCAACGCTTTTTTCATTGCTTTTACTTTTCTTTGGATCAAACTAATACAAATTTATCGATAAATGTAATTAGCTCGATTGCCCATAAAATTATAAAAAAAATCCGAAATAAAAGTAAAAATTTATAATGAATTTCCTTTTGTTTATAAATGAACTTAAGTAGATACAGTGGTAGACACTGTAATGGAGACGCTTAACATGATTAAGTCAAGCGAACAAAAGCTCATTTTTCTCGCAAGCACTTAGCGATATACCACACCGAAGGTCCCATGTTCAAGTCCTGGTACAAGTAACATAAAAAAAAAGTGGTTTTCAAAACGGGGTCGCCCCTTGGCGTGGTTTCACAAACTCACCGAATGTATTTCTGCCATGGAAAACTTCTCACCAGATGCCGTTCTGAGTTGGCAAAAAAGTGGAATTCCCGCCAATTTGTAGGAAAAATTAGAAGCAGCACACCACTAATTGGTAGAGAAGCTCGGCCTTAATCTCCTCGGAGGTAAATCGCGCCAAATATTTATTTATTTTCATTAAATGAATAGCTCAAAAGTTCGTCTCTAATAGCTGCCGATATCTGTTTGTAGTGCACTGGCGCTTTGGGTGCATTGTACACGTCAGACGTCTACGCAACAGACGACTGTAGAGATTCTATTTTCATGTCAAATTTAAATGTAGATAGTAAACGTTGAAATTGTAGAAGAAGAAAGAAAAGAACTTTGCGTTGGTATTTTCATTACAGATACACATGAAATTGAAAACATATCCAAGAATATCTCCAACAAACAACAACATCAAGTGTAAGAACAATAACAACAAAAGCAAAGCAAGCAGAGCATAAAATATATACAAATTTTATTTATAAACAATTTTTTTTTCTGCGCGTGCAACACACCCAACGAGTCGGTAAAGTTTTAGTTAACATTTCCTAAGAATGAAATAATATAGAATCTGTGAGCAATAAATACTGCTATTTGTACAGCCTGATCAGTGATCAAGGGAACTGATCGAGTGGGCTGGATCGTTAATCAACCACATTCAATAATATTCTGAGTTTTGGGTTAAAGTTGCTTTCGACTCCTTTACCAGCCATCTTTAATGACTCTTTTAATAATGGGATCTGTGTTTTTTGAGCATTGTTGCTGTTTATATATCTTGTTTCACAATCACGCGATCCCTTGGGCCACCCCACGAAAACAACACCACAATGCTTGCTTGTTGTGTAATTTTAGAATTCTTCGTAATAATGCATGCGTATTTTAAGTATATGGGAAGTTTATTTTTAAAAGAAGTAGTACTTCCATTCCAGCGAATGCAAGTGTGTGGAAGAATTCGTAATCAAATAAAACACGATAAAAGTGAAATGAAATAGGATTGAATAAAAATAAAACCAGGGAGTTAAAGGCTATAGTTAAATATGACAGCCAGAGAAAAAAGATTTGTAAAAATAAATACCATCATAGTTGATTTGAATATCACGTGGTGCATAGAAAAATCAACTGACTTTCGACTGACTGTTGTTGTTGTTGTTGTTGTTGTGGTAACGACAAAAACACTCCCCGAAAGTTTTAGGGAGTGTTGTCGAATTAACAGTCCTTGGCCGGCTTTGAACCCGGTACGCTCCGGTACTCCCTTGCGGTACTGCCCGACTGTCGTGGTAGCGTTTTATGACCAGTGAAACCTTCTAGGTTATGTCACCCCTCCTTCCGTAAGGACTGTCTTATATATTAACGGCAAAACCATTGTTAAAATATAGTTTAAATAAAGAAAACCCAATTCGCAATGAGGAAAAATAACAACAATCCACACATGGTTTCGGATTTAGAGTGGAATATTCCAGAGAATTTGCCGATGACCATTTAAAAGGTTCCAAAAGAGTTTCCCTGGACGAATTAAAAGATCCACATTATCAAGACGAATAAGAAGTTGAACCAGAACAGCTAGAAGATATAGAAAAATACATAGATGAAGAGGCATTATGTAAAAAATCCGAAGATAAAACTCCAGTTCTACACGAAGACCAGATAGAACTGAATTTAGTTGAAATACAGGGTGTTTTTTTTACAGGTTTGTTTTTCGAATAGAGATAAAACTGGCATTTTGTGGTCAAATCTGGCAACTCTAATGTCATTTATGTTCAGTTTGGTTTGCCATTTCATCATGAACAGGTTGACAAAAGAACAACGCTTGCAAATCGTGCAAATTTATTTCGAAAATAATGGTTCAGTTCGCGAAGTTTACCGTGAGCTCCGTCCATTTTATGGTCGACATAATCGTCCATCAGAGCAATTAATTCGGTTAACCATGGATCGTTTTCGCACTACGTTTACTCTATGTGATAATACGCATCCGCAGAGACGTCGAACAGTGCGCACCGAAGAAACAATTGCCGCTGTAGAGCAAAGTATTGAAGAGGACCCGAATGAATCGATTCGCCACCGTGCACAGCAATTGGAGCTTTGTCCATCAACTTTATGGAAGATTTTGCGCAAAGATCTTGGCTTGCGACCTTACAAGATCCAGCTTGTGCAAGAATTAAAGCCGCGAGACCATGCAATGCGTCGTGATTTTGGTGTATGGGCCGAAAATGAGATTGATTTCGATGCTGATTTTCATCGCAAAATTTTGTTCAGTGATGAGGCTCATTTTTGGTTGAATGGCTACGTCAACAAGCAAAATTGCCGCATTTGGAGTGAAGAGAATCCACATGAGACCCTTGAAACGCCATTACATCCACAAAAACTGACTGTTTGGTGTGCTCTATGGGCTGGTGGAGTCATTGGGCCATACTTCTTCCGCAATAATGCTGGAGAGGCAGCTACCGTTAATGGAGACCGGTATAGAGCCATGATAACCGACTATTTTGTTCCCGAATTGGATGGCATGAATGTGGATGAGTTGTGGTTCCAACAAGACGTCGCTACATGCCACACAGCGCACGTCACAATCGATTTATTGAAGGAAACATTCGATGAGCGCATAATTTCGCGGAATGGACCTGTCAATTGGCCACCAAGGTCGTGTTATTTGACACCATTGGATTATTTTCTTTCGGGATATGTGAAGTCGCTCGTCTACACCAACAAACCAGAAACGCTAGGGGAATTGGAAGCCAACATTCGTGGCGTTATTGCCGACATACGGCCCCATATGCTCGAAAAAGTGGTTGAAAATTGGACCTGTAGAATTGGCTTTATTCGAGCCAGCCGCGGCGGCCACATGCCCGAAATCATATTTAAACATTAATGGCATAAAATTATCCTTCCCATAAAGCCAAATTGATGGACCTTAAAACGATTTTCTTGTGTTTTATTTCAATTCGAAGTTCTATACCCTTAAAAAAAAACACCCTTTATAAATAATAATTCAAGTTCAAAGATACTTCACGGGGTATTGAAATTTCAATAAATTGTTAACTAAATTAAATTCTGAAATGTGTACCGCATCCATCGCGAAAACACAAGGCGATTTGAGAACTAATTCGGAGGCAATTATTCGCTTCAAAAATTATAAAGAAGATGAGAGATTACTTTTAGTTAAACCGTCTGACCATGTCTTAGACATTTGTAAAAGACAGATGTTATGGTATACTAAAATTTTAAAATAAGACGTAAGATCTTACAAATTTCTAGCAATTTGTGGAGTGCTGTTTCTAATTTATTCTACAAATTGGGGGGGCCTACCTCAATTTTTGCTGAAAAGCTTTTTCATGACCGAAATGCATTCGGAGTGTTGTCGACCACTGCCGAAGGGCGACTCCGTCTTTGAAAAAACTTATGGTAGGCCAGCCACGGCACCACCACACCACGGCGCCGTATTCGGATAAAACCATACTATTTCCTGTTGGGGACACAAAGTGGAAGTCGGCACTAAAGATTTGTGTTGCTATTACCGAGGCCTGGTAGAAAAGGAAATGTTCATGAAAGCTGTCTAACCAAGGGGGGAAGGCTAGTCCGTAGATCTCTAAACATATTTTTATCGATTCCGTTACAGCCTATACATACAAAAATTTCTAAAATCAAATAAATCGAATTTTGAGTTTCATACCAAAAAAATGTATTTTTAGATCATATCCGGAGCAAGAGTTCTCTAATTTATTTTTCAATATTAATTAAGAATTTTTGCTGTTTAACTTTCATGAAATTCTCAAATTATACAAAAGTACTATGTACTACAATACGTAAACATTCGGCAATTTCTTAAAACGAAATACGAAACTTCTATTTATTGCTTGTTTTTTTTTGTGCTGGGTGAAATGATCTACGTTATTTGAGATTTCGTGTGTTGGCTAGCAGCCAATTTCAAAATACGACAAAGGGGCATGTGGCGCTCACGAGCGAATGTAGTGCACATGTTGGGGAGAAAATAAATTTGAGAATCAATTCTCTCAATTGAGAAATAAAGGAGAGAAAGAGAGCAAAGCAAAAGTGTTTGGTTGGCGGAGAATGTAAAGAGAGAGGAAAATAATTCAAGAGTTAAATGATGAAAGTGTATTATGAAAATTTTTGTTGGGAACAATTTTTGAAAATTAAGAAAAGAAAAATAAATTTTCGAATTTTAAGTAATAAAAGAACTATTAGTTTTTTCCAACAACATTTTTAAATAAATCTCATTTTTCCTTCTTTTCAGATTAGCTCAGCGCGTCAACAAACACCTTAGCAATGCACTGCTTTCAACAATAAGCAAAATTTCAAGTATTTTTTTTATTTTCAAAATAAAAATAAAAAATAAAAACAAAAAGTCTGATTAAGAAGTAATAACAACCGATATGCTGCAACATACCGCCACAGATTTCTACGATTTGGCCGCCGCTAATGCTGCTGTATTGAGTGCGCGTCAAACGCCACCATACAGCCCGACGGGTTTGATAGGCACCAGTGTGGGCCTTAGCAATAACAACAACAACACAAGCAATACTAGTTTAGATATGCTAGGACATAATGGCAGTATTATTGGACCTGGTGGCGGACATATCGGCAATGGTAATGGTAGTAGTAATGGGCGTGAAACGTTGCCAAGTTTTGGATTCACGCAGGAGCAAGTGGCTTGCGTGTGTGAGGTAAGAACAATGTTGCCAACGATGTTTTGCTCTTACAGATACTGATGGGTATTGGCTATAATCTTCGCTATACCAGGCTATTTTTACCTCTACCTATATGAAGTTGATCAAGATTATGGGTTGTTTCTCATATTTTTAAGCCCCCAAAGGCACTGAGGGATTACTAAAGTATCATGGGAACCATAGTAAGAGGTCCAAGGCGGGGTTCTTTCTCATTAGATGTCTCCCCACCCCCCAAAAAGACTTTCGGCCTGATACCTTTTATGCAGGCACCTGCCAAAGGTTGTCTCGCCCTACGTTGCTCAACAGTATAACTGATTATTTTGGGTAGTTGCTCCGAGCTCGAAATGCAAGCCGTTTAGTTATTTCATGGCTCACATCACCACCTGCCTCAAGAAATGGTGAGCGCGAACTCGAGGGGCTCTTGTTCCCTATGGGGGCTCGATGATTCCACCTCGTCATCTTTCATGCAGGTAATACAGATTGGGTTGTCCCAGGAATAGACCTTCAACCTCACAGTGTCTGCGGTCAGCGCTTTAATTGCGGGATGACTGGGTAGATATTAGACTCCTTGGCAGCTGAAGCGCTGGACAGCATCCCATCCACTGCCTCCTTAAAAACACCGACATCCGCCTATAATTTCCGCTGACTTTAACCTTTTGACCAGAGTATATTCTCACCGCTTCAGCGCTAGTCTAGGTGTCGTGCCAACATCCCCGCTACTACCGTTCTCAGCTATTCGCTGCACAATTTCCTTTCGTGACATGAACTCGATTTTTCGGTTTGATAGGAAAAATGCCGGGAACACACATCAGTGCTTTTGAAATTGTCCAACTGGCTTATGAGAGCACCGCTTTATTCTTTTAAGAAGAAGTCACTTAGGACCAAACTTATCAGTTGTAAGTTGAGCTTATTAACTCACTCAATTCCGCAGCCGTAACGCATCAAAACTTAATTACTTTAGTCTTTAAAAAACAAAATCTTCAAACATTTTTCTGAAATACTACAAACAGCTTCTCGCAAAAGTCTTAAGGGTAAAAACCCCTCGGCCAAAGCTGTTCCCAGCCAACAAAATCAATGCCACTCTTATATTCTTTTCTTTTTATCTCCATTTATTTCCTTCAAGGTTCTCCAACAAGCTGGCAACATCGAAAGACTGGGACGTTTCCTCTGGTCTCTACCGCAATGTGATAAACTGCAATTGAACGAGTCTGTGCTGAAAGCGAAGGCCGTTGTTGCGTTCCATCGTGGACAATATAAAGAACTATATCGTCTACTCGAACATCATCAATTCTCACCGCATAATCATGCTAAATTACAAGCGCTCTGGCTGAAAGGTAAGCAAAACATAACTAAATATTCACAGAAATCCAACATAAAATACCATACCGCACCTGTCTACTAATAAATTCAAAAACGTGGCACTCTGCTTAACTGATATAAACTTTTCTCTCTTTTTTTCCTTTTCCATTAAAAATTTTATTTAAATGTAGCGCATTATGTGGAAGCCGAAAAACTGCGCGGAAGACCTTTAGGTGCTGTTGGTAAATATCGTGTACGCCGCAAATTTCCACTGCCACGCACAATTTGGGATGGTGAAGAGACGAGTTACTGCTTCAAGGTGAGGAACGTGAGCAAATGTTTATGATGTTTGTGTGTTGCGATGCGATTTTTTGACATTTGAATGAAAGTCAGTGTTACGGTAAAGTCAGCGTTGCATTTTAGGATTCTGCTTTGTGCTGCAAACTTATTTTGAGCAAGGGTAACTTTTTGAAAACTTTTCACATATGTATGAGGGTTCGTGTGAATGGAGAGGAGAGAAGCGCTGTGTATATGAAATCGTAGTAGTGTTTCAACTTGAACTTGTACTTCGCAAAATGATGTTACAATTTTGAGTTCTTTTGACGGATCGCATACCTACATTCATATTTGGGATGTTACGGAATTTAGTTTCAAGTAACCGGCATCAAATTTTTAAAAATTTCCCAACCAAAATCGAGAGTTGAAACAGGATAGAAGATACACATATCTAATTGAATATAGGGAGGATGTCGAATATAATGCTGATTATAGGAATCCATTGATTTGTATCTGTTGGTGGTAAAAACTTTATAAACAATTTATTCTACTCTAGCCATTGACGATCGAATTCTTTTTCGTTCTTCTTTAAATGGCACTTAACAGTCTAAACGATTTTGAAAGTCTAACATAACTCGCCAGTCGTTCATTCTTTTCGTCAACTGACACCAATTGAAAGCACCACGGGATCGCAAATCGGTCTTCACTTGGTCCTTCCATCGGAGCGATTTCCTTCTCCCTCTACTACCACCGGCAGTTAACGATAAGAATACCTTCTGGGCCGGAGAATCTTGATTCATTCGCACAACATGGCCTAGCCAACGAAGCCACTTTAATTCGTTAAACTATGTTGGTGTTTGTATACAGCTCGCCATTATATTTTTTTTCGGTACTCGTCGTCGCCAACATGTAAGGGTCCGTAAATAATACGAAGTAAGTTTCTCTCGAATACTCGCAGAGCAAGTAAATGGAAATATATTTACCTCATGACTGTTAAAAATTTTGCATTCCAATCTACTGATTGATTGTCTGTATATCCGAAAAGTAAATCGAAATCGGAATCAGTAGTTGAAATCATCGGAAGCAAAGCTCCGTAACATCCCTAATTCATATGTGCTCTGTCAGGTTGCTGAGTTGCATTGAAAGCCAACATTACCTCGACAAGCTCACACGGCATAAAGCTGACGAAATGTAGGAATTTTTGTTTTCCAAAGTCAATATTGCAACAACAATGGCTTCATTTGATTAACTTATGACCAGGCAAGTTAAACAGTTGTACATATATTTGGTCTTCCTTGCAAATGTAGGTACGGTGACCACCCGTTGTGTTATTTGGGGGTCTTTCGGTTGTTCAGACGTCTGCGCTGCACATTTTTTTAACAGAAAAAACTGAAAATCTATTTTTGTTATGGGTTTATTTCCCAGTATCCCTCCTCTTTGCGATTATCGATAAAGCAATTTTCGCTACTACCAATAATAACAACTGTAGGAAAAACGAATATGCGTTAAGAGGAATGATCGGTTCGTATACAATCCACAGATTCGAGAGATGGGTAGAAGCTTCAAGAGAGGTAATTCGCACTCAGTCAAGCTATGATGGCCGCGTTACAATTATTCTGGTATTCAATCAAAGTGCTCTACCGATAACTTAAGGGGTACTTCTATTATTTGCGAAAAGTAGTCATAGTTTGCGGTTCCTCTCATTTATGATTTCTTTCTTTTCGGCCGAGATTGCAAAAAAACTGTTTACTCGGTTTTGCACTCAGTACATACATATAT
Source organism: Merzomyia westermanni (assembly GCA_949987695.1). Lineage (NCBI taxonomy): Eukaryota > Metazoa > Arthropoda > Insecta > Diptera > Tephritidae > Merzomyia > Merzomyia westermanni. The sequence continues at coordinate 3,508,272 of OX465293.1, read as the reverse complement.
TGACGTTACGAATATTAGCAATTCTATAACTTTATCTTTTTTTCTTTCCTCAGGAGAAATCTCGATCTGTATTAAGAGACTGGTACGCACATAATCCATATCCTTCCCCGCGCGAAAAACGAGAGTTAGCAGAGGCTACAGGACTGACAACAACTCAGGTGCGTACATTAATCCTATAAATAAAAATTTTAGTGTATATGCACTTTAACCCTTTCGGTCCGGTCGGTACACATATGTACTAGCACCTATTCAGGTACCTTAAACGCTTTATATTTGGCTAAGGGCCACTTTCATAAAGGCCGGTTAAGCCTAATCGGCGATTAATTTGACAGCCAACCATACAAAATACGTCAATTAAAGTCCGGTTAGCAGTTACCGGCTTTTATGAAAGCGGCCCTAAGACTAAGTTTAAAATGTGCTGCCTGGCAACCCTGATAGCGAGAGAAAGCGCAACAGCTGACCGCTTAACAGCTGATGTTTTTATCCACGTGTTTATATCACAAAATTTGTGGAAGTGAATTTCTTTTAATAAAAAAATATGAAGAGAAATATGAATTCAGGTTCGAAAGGGTTATATATGATCAAGACCCTGAACCAAACTTCATTAAATTCATTCATCATTAGGTTCATTCAGACATTTTTTATTGGAAAAGTATTCTATTCCAGCACTGTTACTAGTACAATTTGGTATAGAGATCCTAGATATAAAAGAATAAGATCAGATTAGGGAAGTTAGCAAATACTTCATCGAAGACAGCAATCAATAGCATATTGTCCGTTAATTAACTCAATCAAGTGGAATGCGATTGATTTCCACAGAAAAGGTTTTTGCCAAATGAATACTGGAACTTAAATGACATAGTTCCAGTCAAATACGGCCTTGCACCAATGAAAACTAAACCGGGTTTTGAATTAATATTAACCGTCTCTTGTTAATTTCAATGATTGAGGTATTGATTGGGCGCTGACTGCTTAAGGGACGGGGCGAAAGAAATGCTAAGTTTGACGGAATTAGACTCTTCTGAAATAAAGGCCACTCCTCCTAGTTCTGGCAGAAATGTAAAGCTACGTAATGTTGTAAGAGGCAACGTCAGCCCAGCGCAAAGCTCAGCTGACTCGTGGACAGTCTCTTCAACAGCACACTAAAGGTGCCCTGCGGAATCTTGAATTCTAAAGCCCGTCACGTTGGGTTCATAATATATCAAAGGCTGTCACTTTATTCCCCAGGTTGTTGAAATATTTCTCAAAAATTTAACGAAATTTAATTTTTTTTTTATTTCTCAATTTTTTGATTTGTTCTATATAACCTATTTGTTTGTTCATGACCCTTTTTCACCGCCAAAAGATTTGCAGTGTGCTGGCCTTCAACTTTTAGCACAGGTTTCAAATTTACAAAATTTTCAATGTCAAAATAGCCATCGCTGTGTTTTCAAAACTTTTCAGTCTGCATGTGCTAATACTTTTATTTTCATTTTCATAGTTTTTCAAAATTTATCTAATCTAGCAATTTCAACAAATGTACGTCAGGTCTGTTTTTCGCTCGAAAGCAGCTAATTAAGTTATACATTGTTACAAATTGTGAGAATTTCATTAATCACTTTGTTGACCCAATTTAACATAATTACATACATATGTAATTAAGTAAATAATAATTTTAAAGTACTCGGAGCTTAATTTTACTACTTTTTTATTTAATTTTTTTCAGGTCTCTAATTGGTTCAAGAATCGCAGACAAAGAGATCGAGCAGCTGAGCACAAAGAGTGAGTGTTAAAAATATATATTCGATACAATACAATCCGGTTATAATGGACTCCAAGGAACCGCGACAAAGTATCCCTTATAACGGAGTGTCCATCTAACCAGAATACAACATTTTAAAGTCAAAGAGATAGCTCAATGATTTTTGAATCACCTAAATTTGTTAATGCGATAGGAAGATTCTAGGTAGGAAGGCCTCAGTTGCCTTGCACTTCTGCAGTGGGACCAAGTGAAAGAGCTGGGCCTCACCGCTAGTGCTGCACAAGAGCTTTACGGGCTGCTGCTCGGGCCGATATTCTTCTCTTAAGTGCTTGTCTGGTGGAACGCACTGACCACAATCAGCACTATTAAATAGGAATAAAAAATGTTAAGCCCATTTCAATAATTTTTTTTATTTTTTTCGAGTTAACAGTAATAACTCATGATCTACATGTTTTGATTAATCAATAAAATTGCTAATCGAAAATTAGTTTAATCGCTTAATCGCACATCACTAAAACCAAACGTAATGTGAACAAAATTATATAAAACAACAATTAAACTCAATTGTTGGTTAGCAATTTGTTTTAAAATAATTTTACCTCATGCGTCAAGCACAACTAAGTATAAACACTCTGCTCACTGGTTTGTGATCTTTATTTATCAACACTGCAGCTAATTTTTAAAAGAAATATTATAGCTAATTACTTTGGCGTGAAATGCAACCATGAATGTGACAATTCATACTGATGCATTTTACATATTAACAAACCCAACAATAACAACATCAAAAAAGAAAAATATTTAAATATTTTTCACTAAAATAAATAACCATATAATTAGTGTCAGGGTTGTGAAAATATGTAAGAATCACATTTACAAATGAAATGCTTTTGAGCAGAAGAAGAAAAATCGCATGGAAAATTCGCTGAGAAGATCATGTTTGCGGCTTTAGATCTATGGGGTAAAATCGCGCGACCTTGACAATAGCAATGTTCTAAACACAGACAAACAGTTACATAAATACGAATGATGACGTTATTAAACTACAGTGACTTCAATAATTAACGGTGCAAATTTATTTGCGAAAAAAATTAAAAACAAAAAAATTTGGATATAAAATTCAAAAGAATTCAAGTGATTGTAAAAAACTTAAAGCAGGTTTACACGTTTTTTTAACTCATACAATTTTTCAGGTATTAAAATTTTGAAGAGAAAAATTAAAATGAAACATTTATTAAAGCCATATTTTTTTTAAGGCACAGAATTAATTCTAGGGTTCGATTTAAGTCTTAAAACTAAATAAGAAAATTGTGTAGAGCAAAAAAAAAACAAAAAAATTTAAACCCAACAAGAGATGTGCGATTAATCAAACATACCAAATAATATGAATTGGATAAACTGATTAATTAAATAATAATCATGGCTGTTTAGTTTTACGATTAATCACATTTTCATTAATTATTATCTAATTAATTTGATTATTCGGAAAATTAAATAATCACAACCTGATTAATAAGGCACCAAAAAAATTAACAAAGTTGCTCATATTCAAATTAATTAATCTGATTAATCATAAAAATTAAATATGCTGCAACAGTTTTTTTAATTGGGGTCGCACCTAGTGTGCTTCTACTTCTTTATTTAAATTCTGTTTTTAATTTTAGACACAGCGACTTAAAACGTGTTTGAATTTAAAGTTTATTTTCGCGAATACAATTTCAAAACATTTTTTGAATGAAATTTTGATTCTTTAAGTAGTCCAGTGCTAATAAAAATTTAGAACCTACGCATGTACTCTATATCGATTAGCCAAATAAGCTGAATAATATTTTTTTTTTTAATTTGCCATAAATTTGTATAATTGTTTGAGTCACTGTGCTTATTGAGTATCATCCTCCTACATATGCCTTATACGAACACTCGAAACTATTCATTTTTATAAATTTGAGACAAAACAGCTTTTTGGATAAGAACAAACATAAATAAACACAAAAAAACAACAACAAATGTTCATCGCAAAAAAAAAAGAACAAAATTCTAAGAGACAAGTGATACTGACGGTCGTCGGTCAGCTGTTCTTGTTCATGTCACAATTTTTGTTTATTCTGTCTTAAATATTTTTATTTTATTTTAAATTTAATTATTTCATTTAAACAGTAATTTGTTAGTGAAGAGAGGCCACGCATTTGTCAGCAGTTTCTCGAAAAAAAAAAATTGTATAGGGTAGGGCGGGGCTAGTTGAGCAATTTTTCGCTTGAGCGGATATAGCTCCTCAATGATAAGTCTCAATGAGTTGTTATGCGGCTTGATGGATTAGTAATTTATCCCTTAGCAAAAGTGTCCATAGTAATTATTTTGTAACAAGTCGTATTTAAGAGCTACAGCTGTTTAAATGCAGAAAGTCAAGTATGCTCAATGTACCCCATAAGTGAGGTAAGTTGAGCAGGGGTATGGGGAAAGTTGAGCACTAAGAATTTCTAACCAAACCATGGGTTAAATATTGACTAGGGATGAATTAAAATATGTGTGTTGACAATTAGCTATTTATAGGCCCGGTTTCACCAACTCGACTTAACTTAGTTAAGTAGCGATTTTCACTTTTTCAGTTTCACCACCTAACTTAGCTAAGTCACAACTTAGTCAACTTGCCAGCTGACTTATTCTCGACTAAGCAGTGTTGCTGTGGTTCAAAACCTAAATATCAGTAATGTTGCTAATTTGTTTTGTGCACCGCCCAAGTGGGAAACTTCACCATGCTTGACTTTAACAGGGTAAGCGTAGATGCATGTGAACCCTTGTTTTCTAGCATGCAACCATTACGAAACTATCGTTTTCAATTAAGGGCTAATTTTAGTACCTTCCAACTAAAGAGAAATGGGTGTAAGATCAATACATTATTTCTTGTATGGCCATACATGCCCTTTTCGCACTGGGGTATTGGGATGCACAGAGTTGTCTGGTATGAAAAAATACTACTATGCATAAAACAGCTGATCGGGTTGTTGTGCTCAAAATTATTTAAGTCGCTCAGTTGGTGAAACCCAAAATTAAGTTAGTCTCGAATCTGTGCTAACTTAAGTCACGACTTAGTTTTGGTCTTAGTCGCGTTGGTGAAACCGGCCCATAGTCTTTTAGTGACAGAACAACAAAACTTTAAGTAATTGTCTTTGGATAATTAACAGAAAATAGAATAAACAAAACATCAACGTATCTTAATACAACTTCAGGATTAAATTCAGCTTTTCTGTTTAAAATAAGACTTAAATATCTTAAAAAAATATATTTATAAGATCTTAGCAACTTAATCGTCGTTGTCACTGTTGCAATTGACACAAACGAAAGTAAGACCAACACCTCGAACACATTTTGTATTTGCCCATTCCCTGCTCAACTAACCCCAACCCGGAATTTTAAAACAAAAGCGAGGTTATAAAAAAATCGTTAGAACTATACCCAGAACCTCTCTGCATATCAAAAGTACAATAATTCGCTGGAAGATTAACACTTACCTGATTGTAAACAGACAACAATTGACTAATACAGACGAAAACTTGCGGTTAATGACGTTTTTACTTTTTGGTCACGGGCACTTCACTCGATCGTCCAGCGGCCACTAGCGATCGCGTGGTGATTACTCCTCCCGCGACTCCTTCTTTCCGCCATATGATGCCTATGAGTACGATGAATAGTTTGCGAGATTTTTCGATTGCTCAACTTGCCCGGTGCTCAACTAGCCCCGCCCTACCCTACTATATAGCAAAAATAATATTTCCATTTTAAATATTACGTTAATTGAAATATAACCCAAAATAGCCAACAAATATATGTATTTTTAGTTGTTTGCGCTTAAAATAAATAAGCAATAAATTTTGTTTAATATGTAAAAAAAAGCAGATAGCGATGCTAAGTGTATATTGATAACTTTATTACTGAATATCGTAGTGTTTTAATCGATATTTTGGTAGCAGTATTGATGTTTGAAAATTATCGGTATACTATCGATAACATCGAGAGCATGCATGTTCTTAAAAATTTAAGATGCTTTCAGAATTTCCTTCACTCATACAAAACCACTCAACTTCGCTTACCAAAAATAAAATTCCCTTTCAACGTTTATTTAGTTAAAATGAAAACATCTGCGTGCTACGCTTCTAAATAAATATTTGCAAACTATCGTAAAGACTGTGTACATTGAAATATGTGCTAAGTGCTTGGAGGTCCGTAGATCAAAGACAATCGCAGACGTTCACAATATCATACAAAACTGATCAACTTGACTCCTATTTGACGACCTTTCAAACAGATCCGACGGCAATGATAAACACTCAAATGCGTACCCATAAATGCTTAAGTACACTTTTGTATTTCTTTGCAAACATTTGCGCTTTGTTTTCTTGTTTGTTGGAAAATTTTGCGTTCAGCTCTCTTCTAGCATTCCAATGCAAATGTCCTTTCGGAGGACAACACCAAGCGCAGCGCCACTCATAAACGGCGCGAGTGTTCATGCGCACTTTCCTTTTCAAAAGAAGATATTTGTTCGTTTATTGACTTTTCAACTGGACTGTTGGTAGTTATTTTAGATCCTTTTACTACTAGCTTTGATAATGTAAAGACTTGCCTTGGCACGACTTTTTCTAAGTTTTTGTTTGTCGAGCTATTTTCCATATTTCTAGTGCCAACTATCAGATCTTGGTATTCCGTTACCTAGCGCGATTGAGAAACATGTATCAAAATTCTACAATACGAAACACAGTCTTGCCCAAAAGGCAAAAAAGAAGAAAGAATAACCAAAGTCAGAGCAACGATAATGAGTAAAACACAAAATTAGATATCAAATTTCCATTTGGTCTACGGGTTTTGGCAACACTTCTTAACAACAAAAATATTGTACATATGTAAATGTGCATACATGCACTGATGCCCTTAGGTGCCAAAAATCCCAGAATTTTCGGGATGGAAAAAACGCTTTATTTGTGAAAATGATCTTAATTGTTTTGTTGGCTTGCAATATTTTTGAATATTTTAATTTTCTTTGTTGATTGTGTTACTGAAAGTAGTAAGCCTCTCTTGCAACCAACCAGGAACTTCGGCTATACCTCTCCCACTATCGAAAATTATCCATTTATTTATTCAATATTGGATTTTTTAATTCAATTATATCATATTCTATAACAAAACTGACTTAAGGTGGATTTTAAGCTTAACAAAAGTGTGTATTTTCTCGCGTGAATTCAATATTTATGGGCCGGATGAACAAATTTTTTCACAAAAATTGTTTTTACCAAAATAATCCATTTTAAAAATTGTATAAAAAATATTCCTTAACAATGCGCTTCGAATATTCAAAACTTTCACAAAAAAATGTGGGTAGATATATATATTTCTTTGTTAAAAGTATTAATGGAACTAGAGTTCGCCCAGTGGTTGAAATTCAACCAATAAACTTTATTTTATTTTATTTTTTTGCTGTAGGTATGTTTTATCCGCCTTTTTTTCTTCCTTTCTACGTCGTTCCTTTCCTCTAACATATTTTTATTTTCCTTGATGTCTTTTTTTACTCTCTTATTTTATTTTTTACTTTCCTCAAACTTCTTTTCCTTTCCCTTCCCTTCCTTTTATTTTCTTTCTTTCCCCTTCGTTTTCTTACCTTTCCTTTAATTCCCTTTCCCTTCCCTTCCTTTCATTTCCTTACCATTCCTATCTTTCCTTTAATTTTCCTTCCTTTCCTATCCTTTCCATTCCCTTCCCTTTCCTTCCTTTCATTTCCTTTTCCTTTTCTTTCCTTTAATTTTCCTTCCTTTCAATTCTTTTCCTTTCCTCTATTTTCCTTTAATTTTCTTCGGTGTTTAATACTCTTTATGAGTAATCATTTATTTTATTTTTGTAAACCCTGTTTGTAGGTATCAGCAATGAATTTTACATATTTGCTCATATTTTACATTGCTTGCTTAATGTATCCAACAAAGCAACTTTTCGTGCTCTCAGGAGAGCAGCTGACACTGGGCATCGTAGCCTGTAATCAATACAATAACAACAACTAAAGCAAAAATGCATGACACAACAGAGTATCTATAGTGCGAATACTTATGTTTCATTGGTCCACTACCAACTCTTCGCACTCACAGTGAGAGCCGACCACACGAATAACACAAAAACATGCATGGCAAGTCTACTCACACTACTACGGCTCTTAGTTTTTTCCTACAAAGCAACTCCTCGGCCATGCTCACGATTCAGTATAGTACACAAAAAGCAAGTACACACACACAGCGTGTCTGTAGTGTGAATAAGTAAATGTGTAGTGGTGTGACTTTTATGTAAAATTTTGTATATTAAAATGATTTTTAAAATTTTTTTATTTACGGATAAAAGTACACCTCAAAATTTCCTATCTATACATATATAATTTGTATACCTTAGAATTATAGTTTAGCAGAAAACGGTTCTACATTGCATTCATCTTGTCTATTTATATATAAGATAATTTTCCTTTCAAGGGGAAAAAAGTTCATGTAAACATAAAATTTTTTGTTATATATTTTAAGGTCAGAGAGTTTCACAAACAATTTCTTATCTTTTTTTAACCTAAAGTGTGGAGAAAATCGGATGCCCAAATCTATGGACTAATCCCGGTATCCCAGGATTGTTAAATCACATATTGAAGTTATTTCACAGAAAAATAAAAAGAATTTTTGGTAAAAAAAAATTTTATTTTCAAATAATATTATCTGATTATCTGAAATTTTACTTTAATTTCCAGCAAATGATATATATGATAAAAAGTTATTAACCTTGCAAACCAAAGCTTCCGAAATCTTAAAGAAAGCTTTGAAAATATAAGCAATGCATTCCGAATTCGTTAACGATTTTTTAAGAATTTAGCAGGAAAATTATATGAATTGGTTGCCCCAAAGTCTAAAAGAAGTTTTTGCATGATTTCTTAAAGACAAATATGAAAAATTTTTCGAAAAAAAGTATCTGAAAGATTTCTTACAGAAATATCTATATTTGAACGGCATCAGGATTATATGTTAAACCTGCGCCCATCTCTAGCATATTTACCATCGTGATTTTGCTTTTGCACTAGTTCAACATGGCTGAATGTCCTTCACATGAATCCATTTACACACACACAGTCAAACATTTTTATGATCCTAGTTTTGTTGTATGATAAATCAACATGCATATTATGGATAAGTTTTATAATGGAATTGAGCAAGTTAAATAAAAAGAAGCAACAACAAATGGGACGCCAAATAGATAAGCCATGCAACTTTAGTGGTAGGAATGTCTACACCAGCTCTGTAATCATTTGGGATATAAGGAAGACGTTAGCTGGACTGCTAAAAAATAACAAAATAGAAAATCCTTCAGAGTCAGCGACCACTTAATGAGACCCTTTATATGCAAAACAAAACAAATACAAATATTGAAGAAAAAAATATGAAAAATTAAATGAAATGAAATGATTTTATAAAACGCGAGTTTGAACGCCATGACACATTATGATCAGCTAAGCATGTAATGACGCTCTTTGGGTGGCCGCGATCGTTAAATACTTTTTTTTTATTATAAGCTAATTTTCGAAGTAAGGCTTAGTTTTTGTTCCTTTTTATACTCTTCGACTTGTTCGTTTTGCGCAAGACACAGGCTTCGTCAAAAATTGTTCGTAGCTGAATGAAGTTCAAAATTCATTGATGAGGAATTAATTCATGAATGTGTCGTTTTGAGCAGTTGTTGTTGTATAATAACTAAAATATCTGGCGTTGTTGTTGTGTTTGTTGTATTTCATTAAATGCATTAGCTTGGAAATATTACAAAATAAAATGAAATACACTTCAGTGGTTTAACAACAAACGATCGTTACGTGTTCGTTGAGTAGACAGACAGAATACTGCCTGACAGTTCTGGGTTTATGAAGAGCGGAAACTGTGAGCTACACGGTGTTTGTAGGTAGGGAACATACAAACCTTGAGCAATAAGGCAAGTACTAACAGGTGAATGAATTTCTAAAATCTATTTGTGTATGGGTAACAGAGAAATTTATTTTTTTGAAATCATCTGAAATTGATAAAATGCTCGCTTAGTCTCCTTGTATAAAATCTTATGGAAAAAGCTAACTGCCAGTTACTAGTGCGAATTACCCTTATTTCGTGGTATTTCGATTTTTTTATTAAATTTTCTTTTCAATCTTAATGATGGATTGATTTTTAGAGAAAAAAAAGATCAACAGAAAAAAAACAAAACAAGTAAAATAAATAATTAAAAAACAAAAACCCAACAAGCAAAGTAAACTTAAAATAAATCTTTAAAAAGCTTTCCGAAATAAATATTAAACTTACAAAATTCAGATTTTTCGTTTATAAGACGTTTGAAAATAAACGTTGTGTAATTGAAACGACACGTTGATAAAAAGCTTATTAATTTAAACCTACAAAAAAGATTTTAAAGAAAGCTTTCTAATAGTTGTTTTATTTAACCTTTTTTCAAGCCATATTTTGTATATTATTTAGCTATTGCAATAAAATAAATAACTTAGTTCTAATCATATATTGAATGCTGCAACTTAAACCAACTATTACCAGATTGCGGAAGTGGTTAAGATACAACCATGATTTTTGCGTTTTCGCCGTCATTCTCATATAAAATCTTGTTTGAAAAGAATTGCAAATATTTTAAGTTGAAAAGAAAAAAACTGACAAATAGTTTTTTCTGACTTTTTTTTAAACATTTGCATTTCACTTTTCATTTGAAATTATTTGTAACAGTTTTTTCTGGAAGTTTATAAAAAGTTTACTTGAAACTTTCAAATAATTCAAAACTGAAAAAGCTTACATAAGGCTTATTGTAGCAAGTTTACTTTAAATTATTTTGAAAAACATTTACAAAAATGATTGTTGGGAACCAAACCAAAAAAGCAAATAAATAAATAAAGGTGCAAGTAAATCTTTGTGTGTATTGAATTAAATCTCTTTTCATAAATAAAAGAACAGTAAAAAACTTTTATTTTGAAATTTTGAAGTTATGAATATGAAAATAATTCAGTACATCAATGTGTGTCTCATTAGAAATTTGGGTTTAAATACAATAACTACCTTTGCATTTAAATGAATACCACGAAATGAGGCGCGTTTTGTTATGGATTAGGTACACGGAAAAAAATATTGCCACGAAATTAGGAACATTTAGGCAGTCATACATTTTAATTTATAAATAAAAAAATTAGTTAGTTCTATTTAAAAATAAGCGAAAACGTATCATAACTGATCTATTAAATGGGAAAAATTTCATTTGTTTCAACGCAAGAGAAATTTAAATTAAGAAAAGTTCTTAGTACCACGAAATTTGCGTCATTTACCTTAGCTCGAACTGAAACGAGACCGAGACTAGATCCTTGACCGAAAGCTTGATTCCTGTTAAGTGGCGATTTTTGTTTACTCTTTCATATATTCTAGTTTACTTTATTTTCATTCTATTTTTGTCTATCGTTATTATTGAATTAGCGCAGTAAGAAATTCAGTTCGCTTTTTAAGATAAATAAAATATTTAAGAGATAGCTGTTGTCGTTATTGATTATATTAAATTTTAATGTTTATTTTGTTGCTAGTTAATTTAGTTAGGCGTGATTTTATGACTTTGCTTGCCAAGCGTTCTAGATCTGTATTGTGTTCATATAGTTAGATCTACAACGCAACCCTGGGATAATTACCTCATTCCCCTGATACTCTTTTTACATGCAGCATGCCTCACAACGCCGAAGAAACTCACATCTTGTCAAGTCGTAAAAATGTTAATGGTGTGACTCTTTAGTTGGTGCAGTGCATGTGCATATAAACTTAATTTTCAGTTCACTTTAAACCAGCCTTTCTCTCCTTAACCTCTACTTCTTTTTTCGTTCTCTCACTGCTGTTTTGTTTATTCCTTATAAATCATATAAGTAAGTCAGTGGCGGGCATATTGCATTTTTATACTCACATGTGAATAATTTAAGCTTTTATTACCAGTGTCGATGCACATGAAGACAGAGTCATGCTGCTCGTAGTTAATAAAGAATTTCTATGTGAGTTCGCCCACCACTGATGTAAGTAAGTGTTGCTTCACTAAAATCGAAGAATTCATCAATGTTCAAAATGAGTGAGGGAGAATTTTACATTGTCCTATTTATAAATCAGTCAGTCAGAAGTAAATATATACTGCATTTGTTGAAAAAATAATAAAGCACTTGAGTTGTTAAATCTTGGAAAGAAATATTAAGCGGATGTTTACATAATTTAACTTCTTCTTGATGTGTTACTTTCATATTTAAAATATTTTTTTTATGTATTTAGTATGTACGCATATTACCCAGCAAACACAGTCGCAAACGTTAGAGAAATATTGTATTTGTACATTAGAATTCTAATCGAAAATCAGGTTGGCGAACTAGTCAAGGTGCGACTAGAATTTCAATTAGATAACTAACCTTTTTCTCGATATCGAGAACTAGGTTCTCCTTTTTGTAATTCTCGACAGCTGCTCAAACCGTTCTCTAACATTCTACCTTAAAGAAATACTTTCTCTTACTTTCGCTTTAATTCAAAGATTAAGAATTTCAGAATTTGTTTGAGCTGGGGCGTTCTTGAACTAAATTCTGAAATGAACCGTTCTTCAAACAGGGTCTGAGACAACACCCTAAGAAAAATATTTTGAAATATGGTGATCTTTCACTCAACCGTCGATATGTTACTGCTTCATCTACAGCAACACTATGTTTTTGAAGTTTTAGGACTGAGTCATAAATTGAGTGATATTTGTAGCCACAGAAAGCAATTAGATGCTTTAAGAATCGGTAAAATTGGCTTCACTAAAGCAATTGAAAAATAAGAGGAGAGGAAAAGAGATATTTCAAGACATTTTTGAACCTGTTCGCTTTCGCCACACTTTCGCTTTCAAAACACAAGAATATTTAGCGATGGGGCTAAATTCTGGTGACATAGCCAAAATCTTATGGGAGATTACTTGTACGCTTTCAGCGAAGCGAATTTCATTTACCAATTCACTGTGAGAAACTTCAAATAACATCCCAACTTATGCGTCATTTTGTCTACCAAGCTGCCTATTTAGATCAGCTACAACAACTTACTTGTTGTTGCTGTTATCTGTTACATTTTTTTGTTTATGTTTCATGTATTTATTTTTAATCTCGATCACAACTATGCCGTATCTACAGGGTGGCGCAAAAGTAATCCTCCTATCAGAAAATGCTATAAATTTTGCGATTGGCCCCTAAAGTCAGTTCTGTTTTGACATTTGTGTAGTAAACACATGCGAAATACACGTTCATAAACAATGTTACGCTACACTGCTCCAGAACGCGGAATATTGCTGACTATTTATTTGACCAATAATCGGTCGGGGCCAAACGGTTACTGTGAATGGTGAGCGCTACAGAGCAATGATCAACGAGTTCTTTTTGCCGCAACTTGATGAATTGGGATTGGAAAACATGTGGTTCCAACAAGACGGTGCAACAGCACACACTGCACGTGCCACAACCGATATGCTGAACATCGGAAGCTTACTTTTGCGCCACCTTGTACATACACCCTTACGCTGATCTTGTTACTGGCACTTCATGCATTCCATAGCAAGTGTAGGTTCGTACGAGCAACATTCTTGCAATACAACAACAACAAACAACATAAGGCGCAGCAGACATTCATATCCAGCATCAGCAGCAGATCGTTACAAATTGCCTGACTATGCGCTTAAATGTTTTGTATGAGTTTTAATGTCACTCCCATTTCACTTTGACCAAACTCTGGTTTGCCCCTCATGTCAGCTATGGGTCCACATATCATTGGGTAGCTGTTGTTGTGTGCTCTCGTAGTTGTGTGTTTCACGTGTTCTTTGGCTGCAAATTGCCTGGTGACAAGATTAACACTTTAACGATAAAGTTGCACGCGGTTGTTGTGACCCGGCTTCATGCTATTCAAGCCGTTTGAAATTTTGCTATGCTGAAATGAGCTGCGGCTGCTTGATAAGTCTGTGACTTTCTAATTTAAATATCCACTTCTCTCTTTGAGCCCCGAAACTATATTTCTAGTTAGGAGTATTTTTCGGAGTTCCCAGCTTGAGGAGTCAGAGACGTTGGGTAGCAGCTTTGCTTGAAGAACAACATCTAGTCAGAGGTGGAAATTCAGAATAGTAAAAGTGACAGAATAATTTCACCTTGACTTACTCCATACTGCCACCGCTGAAGGATATGTCCAATGGGAAGGGTTGTTTCGATAGCTCAACAGATGGATATCAAATAAGGGTTGTTAACGAAAAATGTAATCGTACCCGTTTGAAAGTGGATTTAGTAAGGGAGGCATAAAGGGTAGAGAGGAATATATAAAAGGAAAGGGTTAGCTTGGGGGATAGGAAAAGGTAAAAGAAGAGAAGAAAGAAAAAGAAAAAAAGAAAAATAAAACGAAAAAGAAAAAGATAAAGAAAAGGAAAAAGATAAAAGAAAAACAAGAAAAAGAAAAATAAAAAGAAAGAAAGGAAAATAAAAAACGAAAAATAAAAGAAAAAGAAAAATAAAACGAAAAAGATAAAGAAAAAGAAAAAAAAGAAAAATAAAAGGAGGGAAAAGCAAAAGGAAAGGGGAAAGGAAAAGAAATATATGAAGAAGGGAAAGGAGAGTTAAAGGTAAGTGTAGAGGTAGATGTAGAGGTAGAGGTGGAGGTAGATATTGATTTCGCACACCTAGATATAAGTAGCAAAATTTGTTCAATAATGGAAGCCTGCTTTTAGTTCCGGCGCATGGACGAATATTTCACTCTCGTTTTCTGTTTATTCTTGTCTTATCGATTAACGTATGTAATTGTAGATTTTTATATGCCATCACTAAGAGCTTTTCATGCTGTAAGCGCTGTAACAGCAGCAACAACAACAACACATTAAGAGCAATAAAAACTTTGGCATGTGAAATGATCTTCAGGCAAAAGTGTGTTGTGTGACGATGAATCAAGGCACAATGAACAACAAAAACAAATACCCCAAAAAACAAAAAAACAAAAAAAACATTTCAACAACTAAAGAAACAGATTATTTCACCACAACAACAACACAAATTATGCTATAAAATACCCACAAAAACTATTCAAACCTGATAAACAAATGAGAAGCCACCACAAACGAACTCATGAAACATTAGCAACAGCCAAAACGTCGCCAGTCCAAGCACCACGCCGTACCTTTTCACAACACCCCCACACATTTAAGCCACAGCATGTAGCCTCGCTAAGAGTAACGGCTATACTTTTCCACTTGCAAATGATTGCGCAGAATTAAGTTTGTATGTACGCATTTGTGGTAGCGAGCCTCTGGCTTCAGCTGGAACGGCAGCATTTTGCTCGAAGAATGCTTAACCAACAGCAAACAATCGGACAATCAGCAACATTAACAATCAACAATCGCCAGCGAGCGGTCAACATTATCCGCTTAAACATCGACAGCAGCGACAACAGGAACAATAAAAAATAAAAACAAATTAACAACAACAACAATAATAATAATAATAACTTTAGCGTCAGCGTAAATAAGATCATAAAATTAAACACTTCGTAAGATGGGATGTGAGGTGTACAGTGGGTGTGTTTAGCTTTTTTTAGTGGCAAAAATGTAGAAGTGTACTGGCCTACCACACCAAAGGTCCCAAGTTCAAGTGCAAAAAATGTAGGTTGTAGGAAACAATTATAAGCAGAAGACAACAAATTGGAAGAGAAGCTCGGCCTTAATTAAATAACAAGCGAAAGGTTCAGGGAGTAGACATAACCCAAATCAGAGTAATAAATAATGAGAATGAGAAAGAACGGGTAATGGGGGAAAAGAAAAGGCAAAAGTAAACCGAATCGTAATTTTTCAGAAAAGGAAACGAGAAAAGGAAAAGGAAGAGGACAAGTAAAAGAACACACAGCTAAAAAGTTTAGCCTAAATTTTAAACCATTCGTCGGTTTAAGCAACTTTTTAAACGTTTTTGTAATTAATTCCAAACCGTTAAATAGCCTACACCAATTTTGATACAAATGTTTTTTATGTTTTATATTTGTTAAGACATTTCTGGTTTAAAACTTAAACTTTTTTCTTCACGGTAATTTTCTCGAAAACTGGCACAATTTTAATTCGAAACCAAATTTGGTTTGGTAGCCCAGAACAGTTTAAAATTTAGGTTAAAATTTTTTGAGGAAAGAGGGGAAAGGACCATATTGCCTAACAAATAAAAGGTCACATTAAAGGGGCCTCAGCACAATTCTGCCTTCAAAATCATTAATGAGAAGCCTGCAATCATCTTTTACATTTGCACATTGTCATACAGGTATTGAGATAAGAGACTCCATGAAATACCGAAATTTTCACTCACATTTAATCAAGTCCCTTCCATTGTGCAATCACATTCGTTTACTTAAGTCCAATCAGCTCAAAGCTGTTACACGCTTGGAGACTGTAAATGCTTGGTCTGCTGAGAAAGTCACCAACAGCGCGAAGTAAGCAGACGCAACACAAATACTTAGTCTGCCACCGAGCTTAAGTCTAGAAATCAAACAAACTAAGGATTGCACCAGCAACGCATAGTGACGGTTATGCTGTTGGGGAACTCATCAGAAATTTGTCAGATGCGAGACTAGAGATTAGAGCGCACAACAGAGCAATGAAAAAGCAATGAGCGCGGCGATCGTCAAATGATCACAGCTGATAGCAAATACTTAAACCAGAGCGTGACGGAGAGTGGAGCTGAAGTTGTTGACGGGCGTATGACGGCAATAATGGTGTTGAAGCTACTCAATAATAAGTTTTACAACAACTACAACAGAGCAGTTCGTGTGACTGCAAATTGGGGTTCAGCGGACAACAAGTGGCTAACAACATAGACAGCACAACAATGTGGGGCTTTGCGGTGGACATGTGGCTGGTGAATGAATGTTGTGGTGGTGCTGTTGGACTAATGGTGTTGATTTGATCCGACGCGTCTGGTCAGAGTGCCATGCACCTTGTTTGATAATGTCAATTGGTTGTGAAATATGACTAATGAGTTGTGCGTGGTAGACAGTATGTCTCTTAGATACTTTTAAATTGAGGCATACAAACACAATCGGGAGACTGCACGACCACTTACTTAATCTTACTGCTAAGCGCGCTAAAGAATACAATTCGTAAAACCAGTTTTCAGTTGTTTAGTTCATAAAAAATAGCATTCAGTTGAAAACGTGTCTCAATAAAAACGACAAATGTTGACAGAAAATGACAATTGCTGACAATTACGATCTTTTTTTTTAAAGAATTTGCGATCACAAGTGATCGTGATTTTTTTTTATAGTTTTTTGTATGAATGGCCATTCAATTAATCATTCAGAGGAATTTATTGAATAAAATATTTATAGGCTTTGTTCTAGTCTCTTGGCATTGTGATTATAATTTTGTAACAAATTTAATATCGCATTAAACCATCGATCAGTTGATCGTAATGCCAATTCATCACAAATTTTGTTAATGATATTAATAGCTTACTGACTGTGAAAACTTTTTATAAGTAGAAAAGTTGTGCTTGGAATTACCCGACTTGCCATAGCGAATATCTGAGCAAGATGTCAAAAGATAGATCGGTTTAAGCGCCCAACGACACGAACATAAATCCGAGCAAGCGCTGTGTTCCCTACATATAATACAATTGTAACAACCCGATGTATGTGTATTATAAATATTCAAAAAATTCATACGGAGCTCTTTATAAGGGTAATAAATATACAGAATACGGCTTTAAGAATTTTTGTTTGTTTGTCTGTATGTTTGTATGCGCGTCACTCAAAAACTGCTATATAAAATAGAGTGTAATTTTTACTAATGTATTGCTAAACGTTCTACTTAAAGTTTGGCATCCACTTTACAGAGGTAAATTATTTTGTTTCCATTTCATACTTCAAAGGTTAAGTACACCAAGTCAATTTTAAAAGCAACTTTCTTCAACAATGTTATCAACTTTCGCGCAGTACAACCCCATCTACAATTATTAAGGCGTTACAAAGAAAGTTTTACTTAATATTGATAATCCCATATTTGACCCATAAACAACAATAGTGACTACCAGTTGAGTACCCTTTCACTCAGTAGCTCTTAACCCAGTATTACTCGTATTCCACGCTCCTGTCGATCCTTACAACCGACATAAAACACAACAAAAACGGTAGTCAAATGAACAGACTTGATTGTAGCTCTCATGCACACCATACACTCAAACATCTAAAAGAATTCACATAAATTATTTGGAAATTTATGATCAACACCTTTTTCGATTTGTTTACTGTTTTTTTTTTATTTTGTATGATTTTTTATCTTATATCAAATCACCCAACACTGATTTGTGATCGTGTTTTTTTAATGCTCTTTAACGTTTTCTTATATTTTTAATAGCCCACAGCAGCAGCAGTGAATGAGTGTAGCCTGAAATTGTTTATTTGTGTGTGCGAAGCGATTAACAAAAGTTCGCTTTTTATCCGTAAGCATTCAACAGCATATAATAAATGAAACTTTCTTTCAAAAGTTAATATTTCCTTTGAGGGTGATTTGCGAACTTGCGCTTTCTAGTTGAAAAAAAAATTTTTAGGCGTTTGTAATTTTTTCTGCTTGCTTACATTTTTGTTGTATCCAATACCAAAAATATATAGCAGAAAAAACTTTGTCGAGCTTTGAAGTGACGAAAATACAAATCCCTTATTCATAATAGCCTTTTGAGCTTATTAGCATTTTTCGCAGAAACTACTACCTTTCTTTATCCTATTGTATAAAACCAGACATTACAAGAAGTTTCAAAGCGCTATAGTTCTCTGCTGAAAAAGTCCCGTCTGGAATCATGGGAATCACTTCGAATTAGTTTAAAGCATGATCAAATAATTTATATGGTCGCTTCAACTGACATAGCGTCTTCTTCTTCCTCATCCACACCTTATGTCAAACTATCATATCTTTGTTTTTTGGTTACATTCTTTGTTTACAGTTCTTGGAAAAGCTATTGAGTTCGCTTCGTGTTTTATTTATTTTTAATAAAAATTCGCTGTGAATTGATATTTAACGAGTGCTTTGTGATAACATTTTAAGAAAATGTGTGATTTATGTGTGTGTTATACGTGAAAAGCTTAGAAAATAGGCGAATCGTTTTTGCGCGTTCCCTCTCACATGTGCATTTTGACATAAGAATTCACCGACGTCAAACGGTAATTTCGTGTTGTTGGCCGTTCGCGTCAACCATATAAATCATTAAATCATGGTTTAAAGTGACAGTGGAAACGCTCAGTATGCAATTTGACTACCTTTTCATACTCTTGTTACCCTTCTTCTATTCATATATTTTCTCTTTCGCTTCTTCTCATTATTCTCTTTCCTAGTCCAGTCCCTTACGCACCCGTAATGCTTCAAAAATATGATGCCTTTGATTAAGCCAATAGAAGCCAAAACCACAGATTTTAGAATTTTGTGTGTACTCGTATGTTTGGTTGCGCATCACTCAAAAACTGCTCAACGGAATCGAGCAATATGTGGACCAAGGTGATCCAAAATGTGGTAGTACAATATGGCTATCAAACGAAAGTTGATAATGAGTGCTGTAATAAACTGTAATTATCTGGTATGGGAGACATAATGGTTAAAATCGGATTAAGCCTATTGTAAGTTCCGCGGACGCAGCGAAGCGATCCCACAATTTTGAGATTGATTTCGCGACATTTTCATTTAAGCACATTTATTAACAACTTACGAACTAAGTGAACTTTGGTTACTTCCCACCCATGTCACATACAAAGTTATAAAAAATTATAACTGCTGTGACAGTCATTTAGAGATTTTTTCTGGCTGATAAAAATTTGTATTCCTGTTCGTTTATTGCTTACTTGTCTTTTTATAGTTGGAAAACGATTTATTAAAAAAAATTATTACAACAAAAAAATAGTACATTTTGAGAATAAGCTGATTTTGTTGCTTTTTTATTTGGGAGAGCTTTGCGGTAGTAAAAATAATAAAAATAAGAGAACAATATCAAGTGCAAAGAAAAATTTGATCATAAAACTTAAGAGTTTCGGTGATGGAAATGTTTTCAAATTATTTTGGGTTAAACATTTTTTATTTAAATTCATTAAATACTAAACGTTTCTACTACCGTTATAAAATTTAGTAACGTATTTAAAAATTTACCATAAAATCCTAGCGACTATCTCTTAATCTCCATTCAAAGCTACCACTTGGAATTCTTTTTAATGCATCCAACTATTCCACAATTTTCACCCTTTTTCAAGCTCCTCTAATCCGCTTAAATATAATTCAATTCTCGCAATGAACTTCAACTTGCCTCAATGACAAGTAGTCGATAAATAGGCACTTTCATGTTTGCTTCACTTTTGTTGCTTGGCTTTGGAAAGGCGTGAAGCCATTCAAAGTCACCTTTCATTTTTATTTCCGTTTCATTTTGTTTAATGTTCTTTTCTCTTTTCTTTTATGCTGGTACTTTTTTGGTATGCTAAAACAGTTTATGTGTGATTAAAAGTGTCAACATTGGCACATGTTTGCTCTCACTTTGTATGCCAATTTGTGGAGTTCACATGAAAGTTTAAATTCGGCTGGATCGAGCTATTTTCAGCATCCTGACAAACAAATGAAGTTTCGATTTGAATGGCTTGCGTCTACTCTTTTTATGCGCGGGCTACTATCTTAGAAAGGTCGTCAATCTCTCACTGGCCACCAATATTATACCTGATGTCTGCAAATGCCTAGGGAGGGATTGTGCTTAGAGAGGCAAAATCAGGGGCCATAAGCTCACTACGGAAGGAGAAGATGAGGGTGGGATGACCCGCAGTAAGGTATGCCTGTCTTAAGAGATGACTAAAGTTCATGATTCGAAGGTGCGATAGGATAGGATGTGCTGATACCGGATGCATATCCGCCAAAATGGCTGTTCATATCGGTATCAGTCATATTAGCCATCGGGAGTGTTTTGCCGTTAATTACAACAACAAAGCTTTTAGTACCAGAATTACTCGGTTTTGACCCCATCAAATACTCTCTCACATTCGTCACGCCCTCGTGCAAGTTTTGGACCTAACCTCTGGCCTATAGGCTGGATCTTCTGTATATACTGGGACATATCTATTTACAAAAGGATATTCTGATCCCCACCCTAAAAAATATCGTCAAATGACTACCAAAATTGTCGTTAAATAACTATCGAGTAAAAAATATCGCTATTTCATGTGGCAGATCACCGAACGATTTCTGTCAAATAATGTGCCAGTGGTCAGCGTTTACCAGATATGACGTTAGGACCGTTTTCGCAGAACTCAGAAAACTAAACATAGTGGATTATTTGAGGTTCTTTCAATTTCAGAAAAATTAGGTAAATGTTGAATTGGTGAATTTATGAAAAAAAAATGTGGGACCACCTTAATGCACGTATCTGCTAATATTAATGATTTTTTACATTCTTATAAATGTATAAGAAGCCAAGAATACGTGTTTGGCATTTGTAGTGGTATCATTTTTAAACTCATTTTTCTATATTATAATACAAGTTTTTTTAATTTCCTTTGTTTGACGGCACTGCAGCTTGAGCAGACCTATCGATACATATGTAATTGTTTATACCTTAGATGTGTATTTTCGCCGCAAAAAGTGACACATTTTTTAACTTGCGCATTTATATTATAGATTAGTCAAAAAGCTCGTTAAAGACTCCATAGGACCACTCATGATTTTAAGGCATGGGCGTGGAGTGTTCGAACCCCTACTGGAGAGAGAGGGCCCTCTCTGAGTGTGACATCTGGCAGAAATGCCTTACCATCCAACAGGTTTTAGCATACAAAAATCTATCCAGCGAAACCAAATTGAAAGGGCATTGTTCTAACTGAGTGTGCACACTTTCCGATATCTTTATATGGATTCCGACCTCCATCCGGCGACAGCCAATATACACAAACGCCTCTAGGTAGCGAAAATGCTGCTCACGCAACAGACAACTTATCGAGTCTGGTTTGCCCGAATCCCGTCCTCTCTTCACGAGCAAAGGTCTCGCGATATGAGACTCTCAACACATCCATTCGCTGTCTATCCTATGTTATGGGAATAGTTGACAACGTTCCTGGTGGTAGCCGAAGTAAGCAGAGTCTGTTTTGTTTTAGGGCAATACTTAAAGCGAACTCCAAATCGATAGCTTTAAAAATCGTATCAGCCTTTAGAAAGTATAAGCTTTTCTTTGATTCCTCATGTGCATAAGCGCACATAAGGTTTTCCATTCATTAATTTAGTCACCATAACGTGGCGATTTCAAAATGACTAACGAGAATATAAACGGCTGTGAGCGCGGGGCGTTTGTGGCGAACATGGGGTCGGTGCAAGTCGTGTCTTCCAAAAATTTCAACCCCACACAAAGGCCACTGACTACGTGTTTATTATAAGAAGCAAGTAGACTCCCATTCACCAAAGAGAACAGCAAAAAAGGCGAACAAAGAGTAACTAAACAAACACAAAGAAATACTAAAAGCAAAGTCGAAAAGTAAACAAAAACTAAAAATAAAAATATAAAAATGCAAAAACAACAGCAAATGGTAGGTAAGCTAGAGCATACTGGAAAAGACACTGTTAACAACAACAACAACACTGGAAAAGAGGCAAACGCAGTGAGTTGAGGGAAAATTTTAATGAAAAATGGAAGTTGATGGCGAAAACAAACGAACGTACGAACACACGCACATTTTGTTGAAATTTGATACGTTGTTGAATTTAGCCCCGCCGGCAGCCGTCAGCAACAACAACAACAAAAATAAAAATACCAACAATAATAACTAGCAGCATCAATTCTTTGTGAACTGCGACGGCAACCACCATAAAACCAAAAACAGCACACTACATGGATAGCTGGCGAATGCTTATACAAATGAAACGAACCAAAACGACGCGCAGTCGAGCGTTACCAGAGCGTACAGAGGCGCTAATGCACGGAGGGTCGTCAGAAAAGAACTTCGATTACCCAATTAGCCACAGAAAGAATCGATGATTTGAAAGCAAATTGATTTGAAATCATTCATATGAAGTCGGTTGCGTTAATTTCAAAAAGTTTAAGAATTAAGTCGGGCTTTCAAATCAAAGAACACGTCTATAAACTCTTTCTAAGGGGAGTCGAAATTTTCTCAAAACAAAGTCATTTAATTTTTCGGCCAAGTAAAATTCGTTGTAACTTGTTTTTTTTTTCTAATCACCTCGTATTTGATTTGTCGTCGATATATTGAAGTCGTCTGGACGAATTTGCAATGACGTGAAAAATAAGTAGTATTTTCGTTTCTATTTGCCCTTACTTCACGAAAGTCGGCGGGGTGGAAAGACATCGTTGTATTTAATAGAATATGTTTACAAGTAATACTCTCTAAGAAATTAATCCTACCCGTCCTGGTGTATGGTGTAGAGGACACCTGTACGTCTGATGGACGGCTATGGGAGTATACGAGAGAAAGCTTTACTAAAGTTGTATGGAGGTAGGAGATTTAAATAAAAACCCAACGGCTTTGTTAACTAGGCCAAGCTTTGAGAATGTATTAATATGCTCCGACTCAGAAGGTATTCTTATCGGCACCTGCTGGTAGATATCGTGGTATTTCCACTTGGCCCCAGCTATGTAAGACGGAGAAAATCGTTTAGACGGCTAAGCGCCATTTAAAGAAAAAGTTTCCAAGTCAGTTTTAATAAAGATGAACTGTTCGTCATTGCGCGTCAACTTAGAGATGTCTCCTTGTGCGACTGGTGTGTCGTCTTCCGAAGCTCCTATTTTGCTCTCTAACACCAACCTGATGACCGTTTCGATGCAGGTGTTGTTCGAACATCATGTGGCGACATTCCTTGGAAGCTCTGACAAGTATCCAGCATGACTATGAGTAGTTCAAAAACGGTCAACCTATTGTGTTTTATGTTAGTAATCCCTATTGATTTGTTAAAGATCTTCTGGTAATGGCAGCGTTGGTTAAGCACGTTTCTTACGCTTGTGGAATTTATTCCAGCATATTACGTCTTGAATACTACGAGAAAAAGGAGTGTCAGTCGAATCAACTTCGATTCAAATTCATTTGGTCAATTGGGTTTAATCAAAACAAATAGAAAAAAGCAGCAAAATAAAATGTCACTTAACTGATGAGGGGAAATCATTGAAGCACCACTACTACAACAAAGTACTTTCACGCTTCAGGAAGGTGCGGCAAGGAAAGGTATGCAAGGCTGCGAAAAGACGAATTTGCTGCGCAGGGTCATTCTCAACAGGGATGTATGGCTGGACAAAAATATGGCTTATTTGCATATGTGGTGTTGTTTTTGTTCAGTTCAGTTGACAATTCGAGGTACAACATTGACAATAACGGTGGATGGCAATGACGAATCATCATAGCCGTTTGGTGTAGCACATCGAACTCTTTTCGTATGTTTGTTTGTATGCTCAAGCCCATTCGGGTTGGATACACCAATTCTATTTGGTTGTTAGCTGACTCATCGTACAAATGTTTGTATGTATGAATTACTAAATAAAATTGCAATGGCTGCTTAAAAAGAGGTAAGATCATGCCCACGACAACTGGCTCTACGCACTGGAATGACTCGGTTTTCACCAAAGCAAGAGTTATTTTTTTTTTTTTTTTCTATGGCGCGATATACAACAGGTATATCATCATAAACCTCCTAAGAGATTTTTGCGCCAAGCTTCTCTTCCAATTTGTGGTGTGCCGATTTGAATTTTTCCCTACAAATTGGTGGGACCTACAGTTTTTTGCCGACTCCGAACGGCATCTACAAAGGAGACGAATTTTTGCTGAGAAGCCTGTCATGGCAGAAATACACTCGGAGAGTTTGCCAAACCACTGCCGAGGGGCGACCCCGTTTTGAAAAACTTTTTTCAAATCACTTTTGATGTTACCTGTACCAGGGCTCGAACCATGGACCTTCGGTGTGGTAGGCCGGCAACACTACCTTCACACCACGGCGGCCGCCGGCAAGAGTTATTAATTCAGTATAATCCGGTTGAATCCTCAACCTGACTAAACTTGCTTACTAAACAGGGCTAAGCATTCACTGCTGCAACAATAACAACTACAAATGGTTAAATTGGACAAACTACACCTGTTCAGCAGAAATCCATGAAGTTGGATTGACCTAAAATCGTATTCGTTGAGAATAAGAAGGTTTCCAATCATCGCCATAGCCAGGACTTTTTCGGAGAAGGCATTTTTTTCCATTTTTAGAAATTTCACAAAAGTTCTTCTAGATTTTTGCATTAAAATAATTTTTCACTTCTTCGGTGTAACCTTCAAAACATCGGGGAACAATCATGAGGCCTGAGCCATTCAATCTTATTCCCCGGTCGAGCCCAGCATAAACGTTTTGAGATGTTTTCATTTCCAAAGAGAGCGTTCTGTAGCACACATAAAGACAAGCAATGTCGCCTACATTTTTAGTAAATGGAAAAAATTTGAGAGGTGTTGTCTTTGACACCTATTTAGAGCTCCCAGGGCAGTTAATGGGCGCTATTCGGCATCCACTTGGCTCCCTTACCATTTTCCATAAAATAAATTCGTTTTGCAATGTTTTCCATTTTATCGGAATAGTAAGGTTGCGGGGCAGTGAGGTTCAGTACACCTTCCGTGAAGTTGGTACTAATTTCTGAAAAAGACATTACCATTCAGGCACATTTTGTTTTATTGCACTAGCTTTTACGCTGAGAAATTTGCTTTTGGGACAAATTTTCTCAAAATGCCCCGCAGTCCGGCACCTTCTAAACTTTTTTTGAGGAGCTTTTTCATGGCAGAAATAGACTTGGAGCGTTGTCGAACATTGTCGAGAGTAAAGAAAGATCTGCCTTTGGCTGTGCCGACGGTTTCACACCTGAGTTATTCCAGCAATAACTAATCAATTTTTCTGAAAACCGCATTTCTGACTTTTTTTCTTCTAAATTCGGGCGGGACACCATCCATCTGGATTATTTTATGCCGTTTCAAACCCCTGGTATATAGGTATAAAGGTGGGTGTCTGTGTGTTTGTCCTTTATAGACTTTATAACTTAAAGAAATGTTTACAGCAGCTTCAAGTAATCACTGGATTCAGCATAGGCTAAATATAGTTTCGGAAAGTGGCTGGTGTCACATCCACATGCAATATGAAGTCTTTATTAGTCATATCAAATAGATTCAAATATTTTGTTTAGTTTAATGATATTTGTCTTATATATCAATCTAAGTCAAATTTCGAAAAAATGGTTATATTTGTACCAGCTAGCCAACATTTGGTAGGTATATATTCTTTATACAAAGGAGTGCTACTGGGAGAGGGAAGAGAGAGTAAGATGTAGAAGGAGCAAAGTAAAATAAATAAGTTGATTAAAAAACTGATATACAATGAAAAATAATTATAATAAAATAAATAAATGCAACATATGAATATTCATATGTACTTACATATACATATATCTATCTATATACATTGACAAAAAAACATTGTCATATGTACGGCACGTCACCTTCATAAACCCACCACAAACATCACTAACCACTGTCGAGACCACACGTTGTTGCTTTTGCCACCGATCTGGTCGCCATCATTATATTATATTATAATGGGCATAAAGCGAATGGTGCAGCGAGTGTGTCCAAAGGATCAAATTACCGAATGAAAATAGTAAAAATAAAAATTGAACGAATGTAGAAGAGAAACAGAAAACAGAGAAATTGAAAAAGGTAATAAAAATAAAATCAAATAGAGGTACTGGATATACATACATACATATAAACATTAGGCTGGACCCAAAGTCCACTTTTTTTTGTTGCTGGTAAAAATATGGCTCGCTAGGCTTCAGAAATGGTCTTGGGGGAAAGATAAAAATTGGTGGTTGCTATGATTGACTTTTTCCGGATTTGAACTCGCACTTTAGTCAATATTGCAATTTTTATGTTGTTGATGCCGACGCTTCAAGAGCATTGAGCATAGTAACTCTGTGTGCAACAGTTTATTTTTATTTTTGATGTAATACACCAGCAACAACAAGGTAGGTATACTACAATTTGGTTTTTAGTGCGTCCATGAATAGTGCATTTAAGCGTTTTATGCAGTTTAATGTACTCTCCTGTATACATCGTACTATCTCCATTCATAACCCGCTTAATCTTCTGCTATCTCTTTTCTCCTCTTCCTCATCGTCTCTCTTTTCGTGTTACTTTTTCCTTTCTTTTAATTTTTGTCTTTCTCCACTACACATTATATTATATGATGTGGTGTAATGGCATCCTCTAAACCTTCTTTTTCTCTTCCTTCTTTTTTGGGAGGAGGCCGGTTGACGAGTGTGGATAGAAAAAACTTGTTTATTGTTTTTTTTTTAATCTTATGTTTTTATTAATTTAATTAAATTTTTGTAACTTAACTTTATTTTAGTCTATTTTATTTCGTTTTATTTTAGTTGATTTAATTTTAATTTACTTTATTTTTTAATCTCATTTAACTTAATTTAACGTTCTATTAATTTTTTATTTTAATTTGTTTTATTTTATTTTAAAATCTAATTTAATTTTAGTATATTTTCTTTCATATTTTTCTTGCTTTATTTTTTTTAATTTCATTTAATTGTATTTTATTTTATATTTTGCTATACATGCTCATTTTATTTTTATTTTTTGTATTTACATTTTTTTAATTATTTATTTTATATTATTCTACTATTATCTGAGCGCGATTCAGGCACCCCTCACTAGACTTTGCGATGTTGTTTTTTTTTATTTATTCGCTATGCGTCTCTTTTATTTCATCATTCATTGACTGCATTTCAAATCGCATTAAACACCATTGCTTCTAACTAAATACATTCATAATTTTATATAGTACGTGGAAACTGCAGGGGAGACACTCAATGTAATTTGTTGTTTGTTTTTGTAGCATTTCCTGTTAATACACTCAGTGTTGGTGGGTAGGGTGGCGTCAAAATTTTGTGAAAACAAAAACAAAGAAGGAAAGAAGAAAAGAGCAGCACAAGATCATTCAAAAATATCATATTACATCCGTTATTTTAAAAATCTATTCTTGTTGTAGCGTTTTTGTATTTTAGTTAGATTTTTGTTTTGTTTTTGTTGTTTGCTTCCCACTTCACTCAATTTCCTATCTAATGTGTGGATATTGCTCTGCCCACTTCGAAGTTTTTGTTGATATTTCTATTCGTTTATGTGGTTGGCGTGTGT
The DNA here is from genome assembly GCA_949987695.1 of Merzomyia westermanni. Lineage (NCBI taxonomy): Eukaryota > Metazoa > Arthropoda > Insecta > Diptera > Tephritidae > Merzomyia > Merzomyia westermanni. Next base: position 3,480,276 of record OX465293.1, on the reverse strand, counting down.
AAGTGAGTTCTTGGTCAGTTTCCCAGTGTTGTAATTTGGGGGTGTTGAAGAGATAATGCTACGTGCGAACATATGAATGAAAATCACCATCACATTGAAATAACATTTAAGTCAAAAATAGAAAGTAAGAGAATTTACTGCAGTGAGTACCATAAACTGATATATTACTCCTTTATTTACAAGGAGCGTTAAAATTTCAAAAAGGTAGGTACCTTATTGTAGTTAGATTTGAAAATTAGAATTGCTCTTCTAAATAAAAACATTTATTCTATTGCACGCCATTGTATTACCTCATATATATGATAGACTTAAATGTAACTACTGCCCACCTCAATGTCACTCTTCTTACAACATTTCTTCGCCCTTTCTGCTCCCTTTTTTCTTTCTGCAACTCTGGACTCCATCATTTTCCCTATGTCTCTATATCCTTTTGAAATTCAAAACCTTACTCATAATTTCCTTCTATAATTCCGCAAAATACTTTGACCTTCTCACTTTTTTATTTATAAATATGTATTTCATTATTGATTTTTTCTTATTTTTAATACTATTGTTCTTAAATTTCCTTTGTTCTTTCACACTTCTCACTTGTTGCGATTAGTACTTACTCGCCGCGCCATGTTGGTGGCATTCAAGCGAAATGAAAACCAAACAATAATAAACAATTTAAATTCGCCAGCCACACCAATACAAAATAATTAATGGAAAAAAATTAAATCGCAAAGCCAAACAATAATAAACAAAACTCATGACAGGCGCATTGAATGGACGTCTGCCCGCTATCCGCGCTACGTAGGTGGTGCGTTGTGTAGGTAAATATGTCCAACGCTAAGGACAACGGCGAGTGTCAAACAGTGGCGACGCGATACGATTACGTTTTATATTCCACTTAGTTTGGTTCTCGAACTTTTGAAAATTATCTAAATTGTAGTTTGCTAGAATTTACTGTGCGCCAAAGCTGACCTTAGGCAATGACCGAGCACAAAAGTTTCCAGGGGTATAGGGTATTCTTATCATGGTGTTCTTTATAAAAAAATAAAAATACAAAGTGTTTTAATCAACATTTTGAGTTGGTGCATTTCATTTTTATGTAAATAAATAAATAATAGTTCCAACGGATAGTTTTTTTGGTCCAAAATTGTAAAAAAAGCATCCAAAAATTGCCGAATGCTATTTTTTTTAAATCTTTTTCATTCTAATATAAAACCGCTGGTTGCCTTTATTAGTGAAGGTAGATAGAAATCAGTAATTTATGTTCTACCGGAGTGGTTTTTTTTGTAATCTGTTTTAAAGGTTAAAAAATTCGTTAAAGTTAGTGTCTCTCTTTTGTTTATTTTTCCACTACTTTTGGTTTATTTTTTCTAGTGGCATTCCATTTTTTGAATTTTCCTGCGCTTTCATTGGCTTTCTAGAGGACATCCTACAAATTCCAAAACACCTTAACTATCCCATTTGTTAAATTCTTTATATAAGAACCGAATGGGCCGCTTCAAAACTTAAAGATATTTTTTTTAGTTTCGTTTTTGTCTCTGGCTTAAGTCGGTCCAATTAGATGTGTATTTCCTAGAAGCTTCGCATGCTTGATTAACTTTTCGCATTCCTCTACGGTCTGCACTTACTACATTTTCGGTCTAATACTGGGGCTCATTACATTAATTGTTATAATTAACTTTCAGCTGTTTCTTGTCCTACCAAATCCCCAGGGCAACAATAAATATTTTCATACTTCCATCAAAAATGTGTAAGTGAAAAGTCAAGCATAGCTATATATTAACACCAATCATCGATGACAGATATCAACAACGACAAAAAATAAATGCATTTGACTAATTCTCTTGACGTTCTTGTGCCCGACATCCCAATTCCCAAAGTGAAATTCTGTACAACAACATTTATTCTGCTCACAAATGTACTCACGATACTTCGTCATATCAAGCATATGCTCATATCACTTCCAGGCAAAACACAAAAACAATCATAACATAAAAGTCAAATTTGACACTCTCAAGTTAACGGGATTCTTCTCCCCTCACCCATCCATCCATTCATACTTTCAATTTTGCCACATTGCAATCTAACACCTAAAGTGCATCCAAAGCAAGTACTCAATTTACCTACACAACAAAGACTTGTGTTATACACACGAACTGCTAATGCGATATATTCGTACACCCTCTCAATAAGAAGCCTCATCCACTCATGGCATTTAACTCTCTGAGGGATTTTTAATTTAAAACGCCTCAATGTAATTTAGATGCCTCGTGCCATAATCTCTTTAGTTCTTATGTTTTTTTTAGTTATTGTGGGAAATTGTATAAGTATTTTTTTGTGTATAGCAATGCGTATTACCACATTTAGCATATCGTCGATGACACTGCAAAACCGCGTAACGCACAAATGCAAAACCGCGTAAAGAGAAAAAGTAGCTATCAGCTGATTGGATAGTTCCACCTTGTATTGAATTCGCCTTGGTTCTGGATATTCGGCAATTCATACCCGCTTCCTATCATTCACACTCTACTCATCTCCGTACTATCTACTTTCAACACTTTTTCTATGAATTCGTAAAAACCTTTCTTCCGAAGTTGTATGAAGAAACATAAGATCTGAACCTATATTATAGCAATAATAGGATAACCAGGACGAAGCTTTTAGCGCCATCATCGGTTGATTCTCTGACATTCTGAAAAACTACTTAAAATCTAAGTTTCCTAGTAGGAGGACTGTACCAGAACACCAGAAGTTTGCTACGACTCCACCGAAAGCGTTGCCATCTTGAGTTATAGTGTTAAGAGAGTCTTGTTTTGCAGACCTTAACACGTGCCCCAATTTCGATACATGAAGCCGACATTAGTTCACAGTGCTACCAAGAAAGTCTCACAACCCGCCCGTAAGTGTCGAAGTGGCCTTTGATTCGGGTTCTAAATTTTGCTCAGCATGAAACGGATGTTTGGTGTCTACCTAAAATAGTCTTAAGCTGCTTAAACCCCGTGAGAAATAAACGCCAGCTTTGTAGTATGTACCGTCCCGCTTTTCAGGCGGAAATGTATGCCAAACTCCGCAATCAATAGGTAAGTGTCGAATAAGCTTTGGTGTTGGCTTTCCTATTTGACTCAGCATCAAACCGTCTAACCAGAGAATATGTTCATTCAAGACCCAGATAGTACTAGACGATGCAGCTTCGGAGAGTATAACTACTAGAAAAGGTAGAGGCCTATCGCGGTGCTAAAACCGGCATCCAAAGCAACTCCTTTTGACCCGGAGCGTTGTTGCCCATTCCCTCTGGCATCACAGAAAGGACCATACAACTTTCGGTGAAGTTTTCGCTAGAGCTTCCAAAGACTTAAAGCGCGTGATATTTTTTCATTATGTTGAGCAGGCAATTCGTATTAAAGAAGATCCGCCTCTTCGGCAAGTAAGGATACATCTCCACAAGCACTATGATGAAATCCGTCGGCACGTAATATCGCCGTTTGATTAATAGATGTCGATGCATGTCCCTCACGAAGAATGCCGGCATTCATTATAGTTTAACGTACCAAATGCCATATTGTCTGCGGTCTAACTTTAGTAAGGTACTTTTTTTTTAATTCGGAAATCGCTTAAATTTTTCGAATTCTTCTTTCTTGATATAGAATAATGATAATATTTTCTTTATTAGTTGGTATTTTCGTAGACGTTGAATCATCTTTTCAAAGCCATCTAACATTTAACAGCCTCCGAAATCCCGTCTCATGCCAATTCTTTGAAATTCCAATCTAAAATACCTTTGACAGCGCAGATATACCTGGGCAAATAAATGTTTGCTTGTAAGTACAACTTCTCGTCAGTACTTTGGTTAATGACCCAGATCTAGTTGTTTATGCTGACAGCTTTGTTGATCATCACCATCTGATGATCAGCCAGCTTGTCTTTGATTTTGTCCAACCGTAAAGATAGGCAATCACAATTGAAAATTATTCAAAACAAAAACTGGTATTATCGGCTACACGTTAGCAAGCCCACTGTTTGAATATGAAGTACTTCTGTATAGCACATCTCTGGCTTTGGGACCAACATCACCATTATCACTATGTAACACACATTACACTAGTTCAGTAAGCAAAAACAACAAGAGCTGCGTCAACAGCAATAAACGAATGATTGTCGTTCGCTCGTTTGTATGCTATCACTCAGCAATGCTTCATGCAACACCGCTGTACTCAAGCATAACCGTAGGCAATGCCGAAAGAAACAAAGACGTAGCCAGAAAAATAGTTCGGGGGTGCAAGGCTTCATTCATCCATACATACCCTGCATTTAAATTGCGAACCAGTCTCAAAAAGACAGTCTTGAGATACACGCTTTGTGATTCGTCCTGTGCCGGTTTCAAAAGTCATAGTTCAAAGACAGTTTGAAACACAGGATATCAATAATCACTCATCTACAACCAAAACTACCCTCAAACTTTCCAAACATAGCCAAAGCCAAACTATCTTAGAACTGTCAAAATGCAAACCGGTTAAAGACGAGTTGGAAAATAATGCACTGGTGACAATTGCCACCGTCAATAACATCGCCGTGTAAAAGTGGGCAGTTCTGAGCAAGTCTAATTTTCTGCAGGGTACATACAATCGTTTCTCAGGACAAAACATTTCAGTAAATGGTCGGATTGCAAAGAAATAGTGGTAAATTTTTTTGATCAACGAAAATTAGACACTTCCTTTCCTGTAACTAAATGGTTATTAGAACAGACAGTCTTGGCAGGCTTAATGGCCTATTGTGATACCGCAAAACTATTATTCTTCCTTCTCGATATTAGCTACATTACATATTTAGATTTGGAAACATTGTTTAAGCTAAATCACTAGACTTATGATCCTTCCAGTGGTGCCCCTTCTCATCGCAAACGATATCAAGTTTATATCCAACTCGTTTCATTTCAGCCGTTCCAATCAGCCGTTCGCCCAACAAAGCAAATATATTTTTTAAAAATGCGTATATACTTTGAGGTCCATATCGAGCCCTATGCGCAAAAAATACGTAAGAGCCATGATTTTCGATTTTAGCTTTTTGATGAAAATCGATCACTTATTATCACACCATAACCTCCCAAAGTTTCGTAGCTGTGAAACGTACCGTTATGAACTTAGACCAAAAGCAATTTAGACGTAAGTAGATGTGTTTTTTTTATTCACATTTTTAGTGAGCGCAAAGTGGCTGTTAAAGCCTTGTTTTTCTTTTGAAATTAATGAGGAAATATGATATTTCATTAAAAAAAAGCAGTTAAAATTGTATATATACTGACTTTATCATTCTATTAAGGATTTTTTTTTATAAATTTTGGAATGTGGGCATGGCACTGGCCACATATGAATGAACAAATTTTTAAATTTCGAGTGTTAATAACTATAAAACCATTAACGCTAGAATAATGATTGTTGAGAAAAGTACACCTACTGAAAATAAGTTCAATCGCTTTTCGACCATGGCCACATAAAAGTCCCTAAAAGTTTACCAAAAATTAGGTAGTAAAACAGATCATGCTATATCTCATTGATTTATGCAAATAGAATGCTAAAATTTGGGAACTACAGGGTGTTTTTTTTACAGGTTTGTTTTTCGAATAGAGATAAAACTGGCATTTTGTGGTCAAATCTGGCAACTCTAATGTCATTTATGTTCAGTTTGGTTTGCCATTTCATCATGAACAGGTTGACAAAAGAACAACGCTTGCAAATCGTGCAAATTTATTTCGAAAATAATGGTTCAGTTCGCGAAGTTTACCGTGAGCTCCGTCCATTTTATGGTCGACATAATCGTCCATCAGAGCAATTAACTCGGTTAACCATGGATCGTTTTCGCACTACGTTTACTCTATGTGATAATACGCATCCGCAGAGACGTCGAACAGTGCGCACCGAAGAAACAATTGCCGCTGTAGAGCAAAGTGTTGAAGAGGACCCGAATGAATCGATTCGCCACCGTGCACAGCAATTGGAGCTTTGTCCATCAACTTTATGGAAGATTTTGCGCAAAGATCTTGGCTTGCGACCTTACAAGATCCAGCTTGTGCAAGAATTAAAGCCGCGAGACCATGCAATGCGTCGTGATTTTGGTGTATGGGCCGAAAATGAGATTGATTTCGATGCTGATTTTCATCGCAAAATTTTGTTCAGTGATGAGGCTCATTTTTGGTTGAATGGCTACGTCAACAAGCAAAATTGCCGCATTTGGAGTGAAGAGAATCCACATGAGACCCTTGAAACGCCATTACATCCACAAAAACTGACTGTTTGGTGTGCTCTATGGGCTGGTGGAGTCATTGGGCCATACTTCTTCCGCAATAATGCTGGAGAGGCAGCTACCGTTAATGGAGACCGGTATAGAGCCATGATAACCGACTACTTTGTTCCCGAATTGGATGGCATAAATGTGGATGAGTTGTGGTTCCAACAAGACGGCGCTACATGCCACACAGCGCACGTCACAATCGATTTATTGAAGGAAACATTCGATGAGCGCATAATTTCGCGGAATGGACCTGTCAATTGGCCACCAAGGTCGTGTGATTTGACACCATTGGATTATTTTCTTTGGGGATATGTGAAGTCGCTCGTCTACACCAACAAACCAGAAACGTTAGGGGAATTGGAAGCCAACATTCGTGGCGTTATTGCCGACATACGGCCCCATATGCTCGAAAAAGTGGTTGAAAATTGGACCTGTAGAATTGGCTTTATTCGAGCCAGCCGCGGCGGCCACATGCCCGAAATCATATTTAAACATTAATGGCATAAAATTATCCTTCCAATAAAGCCAAATTGATGGACCTTAAAAGGATTTTCTTGTGTTTATTTCAATTCGAAGTTCTATACCCCTAAAAAAAACACCCTTTAGATTGTTCTTTAATCCTATTATTGCTTTCTATGAAAATGAGCTAAATCGTATCTCTACCACGCCAATTTTCATAAACGTTTACTGAAAAGAAGATAGATAGAAATACAGAATATGCAAAATCTTTTTTGTCCGTTTTTAATTTTTATTCGTTAATCGATATTAGAGAAAAACTACAACGATTTGCACAGCGATAGTATGGATGACATGTTTCGGAGTCACCAACTTCTCATCAGACCCCTTCGCGAAACACGTCATCCCATACAATCGTTGTAATTTTTTTCTAATATTAACAGATATCAATTTGATTCCGTTGGTATAGTATTTCCAAGTAGATATTGTTAAAATAAGCAAGAAATATATTGATTTGTGAAATTCGTATAATAACAACATAATATAAATATTCCCTCTCTAATATAATTTCTGTTTGTGAACCGATATCGGACATTTCGAAAAACACATAAAAGGGGATTTACTTACTTACTAACTTAAATGGAGAGTAACCGTTTAAACGGTTTCGGCCGTCCAATATATCACTCCAGTCATTTCTTCGATTTGCAAACTGGCGCCAATTGGAAGCACCACGGGATCGTAAATCGGTCTCCACTTGGTGCTTTCTTCGGAGTGGTGGTTTCCATCCGATTCCAAAGCCGGTTGCCGATAAGAATAGCCAACGAAGCCACATTGTTTTAATACCGCTCATCATTAAAACTTTTTTGACGTTGCCATAAATATTTCGAGGAACATTTTTCTCCAATACACCCAGAACCCTATCAACAAAGTGGTCAGCGTCCAGCTTTCTGCACTATGCCGAAGACAATAACACTTAGCACCATGCATTCATCCTACCATATTCTGTATAGAAGCTAATGCATGCGTTTTATCAGCTTCTCGTCGCCGTGCGTAAATAGCTCTTCAGGCAAACCATCAGTAGTCCCTGATTTTTACATATGTGAGGACAAATAATTTGAAATAACGAAAGAAAAGTGCAGAAAAGCAACTTTTATTAAAGAACATTTTTGACGTAACAGCCAAATTATCAAAAATTTGACTGATATGGTGAGGGCAAAAAAGATGTATGCGCCAAAAATTATGCTTATATTACATATGTATATAAAAATAAAATTGATTGCATTATATAGGTTGGGCTAAAGGAAGCCTAAGTACCTAATTTCATGTCAATACATAAACTAAATTCGAAATAAATTTAAAAGAACCTTCTCCTCTAAAATTTTCTTTTTGGCTCTTACGTCTTTTTGGCGCACATGGCTCGATATATTTATCTTATCACCCCTAGGTTACACCACTGCCGTAGCTGTTGCCGAAACGAAGTAGATGCCATTGTTGTTCTGGTTGGTGAATGTTGGCTTCCACTGCTGCTGTTGTTGGTTTTATATTTTTTCATAGTCGAGTGTAATTTGATATCCTGAAAAGAGCAGCAGCAACGGCAAAGGCAGTATTTACTACAAAAACCAACAGCAACTGATGAATACAAACCCATTAATGGCAACAACAAACACTGTGTAGATATATGTATGTATGTATGCGTGTACATCTACGTAGTGAACAATTTTGACGACTGAGGCGCAATAAATAGGCTGTTTGATTTTGCTAAGCCACACATATCAGCGGTGCACAGAGCCAAGGAATCGGTTCAAGGGAACCCTGCACTCTTCCTAGTTGCTTAAACGTTAGGGTCACACTCTCCCCCATTGAACGGTGAATTTCAGACCCCCACTGATATACGAGAAAAGTTCTGAGCTTGCTTCCTAAATGTAGTAAAAAAAAACACTGTTAGCCCATAAGCGCTCTGTCCAGGCACCCGGATGACCGTTATAATAGCAGAGTACACTCCTGCATGTACTTCTTGCGGTGATCGGGGTCTTAGACGACGTAAATGAGGAATTTAACACCAAAAGTGCTTTTTAGTTATACCTACCCCGCCAGTTTGATAGTTTGTCTGTATGGCGGTTATTGCAGCAATAAAACACTCCTTAAACAATGATGTAGGAGCGACTGTTACTAGAAGGCTCCGTTTTTTACACCCGGCTGGCATGGAAACTCTGCTACCTTACTCAACAGAACCGATTCTTTAAATACTCGGAAGCGGACATCACTAAACAACCATGTTGGTGAGGTGGTGGCGAAGAGGCGTACGGCAGTGATATTCACTGTTAAGTCTTATATACATACATACATTTTTTTTGCACGGCTGTTGATGTTAGATATGATAATTTCTATGGATTTTATCAGAGCGTTGCCATCAGTAATTTGCTTTTCAAATGGCAGCAATTTTATTGGTATTACCAGCGACGTAATTATTTAATATGATGTGAGAAAATTTTTTATTTCTTTCTTACTTTTTTGTGAGAGTTTAAAAAGTCTAGTGTCACGAGGAAAGTAGGAGATTGTTGCAAACTTGTAGGTGAAATAGCGACGTCGGTTGGACGAAATCGAATTACCTGAGTGGGCTCGTACCCGAAGTGCCTGAGTATGCAATTGAAATGGAAAGTAATCTCTCGAGGAACATAGAACAACCACGAACAAAGAAGCCCAGAAATGTTTTGTATCCCAGTGGAGCATGATTTGGACAAAACATGCTGGGAATGATGACAATTGCTCTGGGAAGAAAAAAAAACTGGAAAGGATTTACAGATGCATCTGAAGGAAGACAACTTAGATTCGCATGACGTCCAGTAAAGCAGGTGAAACTATTGCAGTAATATCCCTTCTTAGATGCGTTCGTTTTGAACGTCTCGTAAGCAGTAGTCCTAGGTGTAACAAAAGCTTTGTATTCAATTAGCTTCGGCTACTATAATAGTGGGGTACTTGTTATTTAAGTGTGTGACTCAGTATAGTTATTCAGTTAGTTAAATTTAAAAAATGTCTAGCGTAATAAAGCACAAATCTATTTAAAAACATCTAACAAATTATTTTTCCGTTTATTCTCATTACAGCGGCACATCAGACAAGCAACACTTGGACTCATCTAGTGACTCAGAGATGGAAAGTGCTCTATTGCAACAAACGCACAATTCAGCTGGCAGCAATCATCACCACCACCAGCAACAACAACAACAAACGCATCAACATCAGTCTCCACATCATCAACACCCGAATTCGCATGTGCAATCACATCAACAACAAGCGCAGCAACTATCACCCACAACAACGCTCAATAATCACCATCAACATCATCATCAGCATCATCATTCTGCAGCTGCTTCATCGAGTATGGAACAAGCGCATCATCATCACCCGCATAGCTTGAATGCTTCACAAATGGTTGGGCTCTCGCCCACGTCGGGTGGCGCTGGTGGAAGTGGAAGCTCTGGAAGCGGTGGCGCACTCACTTCAGCTGCTGTTGCAGCTGCGGCTGCTGCTGCCGCAGCCGCGGCAACGTCAAGCAGTAAAAATGGCAATAGCGCTGCTGCTGCAGCAGCGGCTGCGGCGGCTGGACAAATGGCGCCACTCACAGTGGCATATCCACACCTGCACAGCGTTATGGGATCTATACCTATATATGATATGAGCGAATATCAGCATTTATGATTTTAGTTGGAAACTTCGGCTGAATGGATGACTAATGCGGCTGTGGCATGTATAGAGCGCACAGGAACGGCAACGGAAAACTCTTATGTAGCGGCAGCGACTACTGTTATGGGGCAAGAAATGCGGCAATCGGCTAATTATTACTATTAAATTAGTTACGAGGAAAAATTAAATAGTGTGTTGATGAGAATACCAGTGAAGTTGCAAGCATTACGGATGGGCACCTTGCGCAGTAGCCGCAACATTTTAGTAACTAAACTGTGTTACTGTTATATAGTCAAACTTCATGTGCATTAAAAACTAATTACTAGTAATGTTTACTGATAATGCTATTGCATTACTAATGAAATTTAGTGCTTACCGACTGCAACAATTTGAAGATAACATGAATATTTGCTTATAGTGTAATGGCATTGACTGTAAAATTACATTAGTAATGGAAACGAAATTTTATTATCAGTGAAAAATAAATTTTTCACATTCTAAATAATCGGTAAAACTTTTCTGGTAATGCTTACCGACAGAAAATATTTGCAGTAAAAATAAAATGGTTGCTAACACTAATTCAACTGCATATGCATTAGCATTAACATAATATAGGTAATGCAAACGAATTTGCATTAACCGCATAAAATCTTGTTTGGGTCTTTTAATACCCGGTAGATTTTTTGGCAGTGCAAATATCAGATAGTGCCTTTAAAAATTTACCTATTATTGGTATGCGTAAATCAGCACTTTTTGCTGCATCATAGTTATGTACATTAGGCTGCGCCAAAAAGTAATTTTGAAATTTTTGTTCAAGCAAAGTTTGAGTTTTTTTGAGTTGAAAGTCTTTTAGATGTGAAAAGATTGAATTTCAAAATACAACAAATAAATGTTAGTGTTGTGCGGATAACATTTTTCGAATTTGAGAGAAATCGTCAGCTGAGTGGCAGAGCAAAGAGCACTATTTCAAAATATTAAAAAAAATTTTCAAGTAGGGCAGACTAGGTACGCGAGCAATTTGAAAAAAATTTATATACGCGGTTAAACATTTACGGCAAAACCAAATTTGGTTTATAATTTGAACTATTACGGTTTACAAGAAAATTGGTGTGATAATTAGGATTTAAATTTTAAACCAAAAATGTCTTAAAATAATAGCGTCAGTTGGCAGGGTGCGAAGAGAATGGTTTACAATTTAAGACCAAATTTTTAACCGTGTAGGTAGATCCAGTGTAACAAATTTTTTTTTTTCTGATACATAAAGTTTTCTTCCGGTATTATCGTGCAGCTTTGATCGTTCACTGATATTATTATTATATGGTTTAAGCCTCTTTGGAAGAAAACTAAAAATTACTGGAAACAGTCTAATGTACATTCGTCCCAGAAGTCATAGGTGCCGTCTGACATGCAGATGTTGTATTGCAAATTAACCGTTCTGGTAGCACATTATATATTTCATGCATTGTGTACAGAAAACAAACATAAAGGCCGAAGCACACTACCGACGAAAAATATGTACAGTGGCTCACAGTGAAAATGCTTCAGTGGATTCTTCTAATATTTTACAAAGTCTTCTTCAGCTAAAATTCGTTTGTTGATTTCACATAAAAACAAGCTAATTCTTTCGCAGAAATTTTTGAATCAGTGTTTCCAAGCTTATGCAAAAATTTCTGGAAATTTCTAAATCGATGTGAGAATTTTAAAATTTCAGAAAAGAGTTTCAAAATAGTTTTTCCATATACAGTTTTATAGCCTAATAAATTCTGGTCTTACAACGTGCAAGTCTCAATATTGATTTTTGGTATTTTTTTACATCGTGTTTGGTATTTTCTTCCACACAGATTAAATAACTGTGACAAGCTCACTAAGATTGTATGTATATTTCCCCATCATTTGTTGCACCAAAATTAAGAAATAATAACCATACTAGGTTTCTACTGGAAATTGTGCCTTATTATTATTTCAAAATGAGAATAGGCCGCAAAAAGGTGAAGGAAAAAGGGAAATTAATCAAAATCGAATTTGGCAAAAACTTTTTAAACTATGCATCGAACGACTACTGTTCCACAATCAAAACAGAGGCGATTATCATTTCTTTATAGGCAAAATGTTTAGCTTAGTAAACGGTCCTAATACGACTTATTCCCGCTAGGCGAAATTCGGCATGTGTTTCGGCCTTAAGATATTCATTCAAACATACCCGGATATTCAAACAAATTTAACTAAATGCAAAAAGAATATAAAAAATCATAAATTGTGTTAGCAATATTTAAAATAAAATGTAAAGGATATCATACACATTACAATATTATGTAGCGAAACAGATTTTAGAGTGAAAATGTATGTATATTCTTATATAGCATGTAAAATATTTGAAAAAAAGGCACTAACTTGACTCGAATATGTAGACTTGGTAAAAAATATTAATAAACATAATTAAAGTTATACGTTTTCAAATTATGTAAATATACATACATATGTACATAAGATACTTTTCGTAATTAAAGCATCAGGGAATTTGAATACTTTTCTTGTATATATATTTAAAAACCCTTAATTTTTCGTTAGAATAATGTTAGTTCACATCAAATGAATTACATATTCAAAATGAAAAAAAAAAAATTTAACATTTTATACAATTTTCTAAATTGTTTTTTATTTTCAGTTTCATAAAATTTACAAAAAAAAGATAGGTTATAAAAGAGCACACAAAGTTTTTCGAAAATTCTTATAACGTTTTTTACGATTTAAAAATACTATATTCTAAATTAACCTCGAATTTAAAAAAGTTTAAACAGAGTGGTAACAATATTCTCATGTGAGATTATATTGATTTAAATATATTAAATGTGTCATAATTCTCTGGTGCTTTAACTATACCGAGCACTATAGCTCTGTACATATTACACAACAAAATTTGGTATTTGTAAATGGAGGCAATTTAATTTAGAAATAGAAAAAAAAACCTAAAATCAAATATGTGCAAAATAAAATCATATTTTTCTTGTAGTTTTAAATGTTTGTTAAATTATAGAATATATTATAAATTATTTAAATATTATGTAAATAAAAATGTTTTCGAAAATCAATTGTAAATTATGCAAAATTAGAAAAGTTAAAAACTGCCTTTCTGATTGTTTCACTTTGATATAGTGAGCAAAGTTATAATATAAAGTGTATAAATTGATATCCACTTTGCTGGCTTCCCGAAATATGTATCGGCATTTGCCTGAGCGGATATACGAAATTCGGCATTCGCAACATCCCTAATGCATTAACGGATACACACCAGCAAATGTGTGCTCATCGGTAAAGTGAAGGGGTCAGCCCTCTTACTCTTTTTCTTTTCTCTATTAATGTTAAATTGCACTAAGCGGATTTTCTTCCACTTAACACCTACTTTGGCATTGTTTTGTTTTGTCATTTTTGTTATTTTTTGCGGTCTCTTATAAAATTGGGTGCGTGCATTTTGCAATTAAGTAATTGCTGTTTTCGATTTTTCAATGAATGAAAATGTCTTTTTGTGCCATTCATTAGAAAACTATTGTTGCAACATATGGGATTTGAGAAACATTGAGACTAAGAGTTATCTCATTAAAATTTCTAATCCTGTTTTTGTGTGGTATGAATGCGTTTTTTACAACTACAGCTGTGTTCGAAATAATAGCAATAGAAATTTAAATTACAATTTTTTTACTTAAATATATAAATACAGCCTTGCTGTATGCGGCAGCATATTTAACCCTGAACACATCTGATGAGGCGACTCTGGAAGTATTCGAGAGAAAGGTTCCTCGAAAGATTCATGGACCCTTACGCTTGGCGACGGCGAGTTACGAAGAATATTTACGGACGAGCTTCCTCGTTGCATAGGCCAAGTAGTGCGAATAAATGCAAGTATTCTTATCGGCACCCCCCGGTGGAAGCGGAGGAAGAGGAAACCGATTTACGATCCCCCGGTGTTTACAATTGGCGCCAGTTGGCACAGAAAAGAAACAACTGTCCCGCTATGTTGGACGGCTGAAATCGTTTAGATGGTTAGGCGTCATTTAAAGAAGAAATGGAAGAAATAATTGTTTGTTTACTATTTGAAATCCTACTTACTGCTATTATTTCGAACACAGTTGTGGCTGAGAGAGGTGGTATGGATAAAGAGAATGGCTCTGGTTATATGAATGAGCAAACAAACCTGGCCTGATTAATAAGGAGACTTTTCTGCGAATTTGGATAGGCTTGTTAACTACCCAAACACGCTTTGAACAGTAATCTCGGTAGGGTGTAGGTATCATTCGATTTATTAAATCACATTTTGTATTTCTGGCTAGGAAACAGTGCTGTGAATGAGCATTTATTGTTACTTGGCGTCCTTACATATTTCTTTGCACTGAACATAGCAACGCCCTTCCACTTCTAACTCTAGGAAACCAAAAACCAGCGCATCATTCCAATCAACACGTGCCTGGCGCATTGCCAGTGCTAATGGGCAGTCGGTATTGAGTAGCAGAATATGAAATTATACACCTTTGATATGCATAATTATGAAACCAAGAATGTAATTAAAGTAACCTGTGTTCATAATGAGTAAGTATAGATGAGGTACAGTAAGATTATGTAATGAAGCTGCGCTCCGGCATCTTCTTTCTAAAAGAAGTTCTGGCCCGAACTAAATTGTTGTAAACATCCTAGTAGACAATTGATTAAAGTTGAGCCGCCTCCACGGAAAAGAAAAAGCCGTCGTAGGAAGAATAAAGACGAGATCCAGTATCACATAACAAGGCAATTTGATGTCAGTTTGGCCGCAGCCTATTGAAACTGCTAGTTTGACAGAGGAGATTGAAGGTAATGGACGTGCCGATAAGGCTGGGTGAAGTACTACTAAAACAACAACGGCATGGGTCTCCAGCAATTCCAGAAGCACAACTGATGGGACGGGAAATTTCCTTCCACTCGGAAAAAAGGTGCTTTATACAGGGCCATGGTTTAAGTGAGCGCTATCGCATTAAGTTACAGCCTGAATATGACCGCTAATAGAACAAAACTGCCTAACTTCAATATTGTCAGCACCAGGACGTAAACGCATGGCTTGGGATATGCGATGGGTTGTGAATATTTCTTCAATTAGTTAGAAAAGGGAACATTTAACTTACTAACTGGAGAAGAAGTTCGACTTGTCGATCCAATGCTTTATGTAAAGACAAGCTTAAATTGCCGTATTCTTTTGCACGACCTAAACTTTTTGTAATGAAACCAATGAATAATGCTCTCTTTGCAAATTGGAAAATAGAAGACGTGTTATTGGCAACGCCAACAGCAGCCGACTAAATTTCAGTAGAATTTCCATTTGTGTCGACGGTCTACGTTCTACGGTTTGAAGCTACGCATCCCAAAAAAGGATATTCCCTTTGTTTCGTTATTTCCCACCGCCACAAATATCCAGATTTGTGGTCGATTATAATTTCGCTTGAATCACTTGCACTTGCACTTGCACTTATGTTTGCCGACAGTATTGCCGCCCCTTGCGTTGCGTTGCCAACCATACAGCATCAGCGTTCTGAGTGCGGGTTCTCCGAGGGGATTGTTTGTGGTGGTTTAAAGCTTACCCAGATAGCATTGAGTTGATTGTATGGTGATTTACGTACATATCATTATTGATTGTTCTTGGTGATTGTTTTTTGATAAATTTGCAGTTTACAATAACAAAATGTACAAGTATCAATATAAATATCAATTGTGTTGTTTCGTGATCCCGTTATGAGTTTACAGTTATTTCTTTTTGTGACAAAATAATGCATGCAATGCCAAATATACTCAGCATTTCTCACTTCCATTTAGTTCATCTGCAAAGCAACAGCTCTCTCGTGCGTAAAATAAATAAAATAAAACATAATTTTAAAGTAATTTATTAAAATAACTAAATAATGAATATTGATTAATAAGATGACTGAAAATTGACTGGAAAAAACAATCAAAATTGATAATAATATGACTGAAAATTTACTAGAAATTCATTGAGAAATGAATGAAACAAACAACTAAAATATGACTGTAAATTGATACTGAAAATTACTCAATCAAAATCATTCAAATTTGTTCGACCATTTTCTTCCGAGAGAACAGTCAATGTACAATGAATATTGATATAGAAATTGACTGTTTTCTATCAATTTTTCTATGGAAAATGAGTCATTTTCCATTAAAAACTTATAGTAAATGCTCGCTGGGTAATATCAAATGTTTGGTTGATTAAATTTTTTGTGCAGCAAACATACAGCAAAATCTATGAGCACGCCTAACATCAGACACGTGTAAGCCCAACCCACAGCCTCTGGCTCACTCTTCCTGTTCACCCCACGCCAACCTGTGACTGGTATTAGGTACTGCACTGTATCACATTTCATAATATTTTGACTTTAGCTGGCGGATAACGGATTAATTAACACATAACAGACGCTTCGAATTGATGAATGGTGTGGCGTTAAACTTGTAGACAGCGCATGTTTTAAACTTTCATTTGGGACAATGTACCTGTAACTATAGCTGAACACTGAAACACCTATTCGTGCCGCCAATAAATTGTTTAAGCTGTTTAACCTGATACCCCAATCCCTATCGATAGAAAAAACGTACCACCACCCGACGATGAGGTGAGAATGGCACACTGTTGAAACGGCGCGTTTCCTTGGACCCCCGTTAGAAGAGCTTGATGACGATTCTCAGAGTGATCGTGCCCATTAGGCAGGGCGAAGCACTGTTAATAGCAACAACAACAGGTGAGAATGACAAAATCTAGGCTTAAAATTAATCAAGTGGCGGGAAATGCCGGAGTATACCCGAGATGTTGAAATACGCAGACGGGCATACAAGAAAGATGATCCGGCAAATCGCGCCAACAAACTCGAAATCTCGCTCTTAATATCCCATATACGAATATACCGAAACCTATCGTCGACAAGCTGATTGAACCTCATTAGAGCGAATCATACACTAAGCCTGTCATATACAATATCTTGACGATACGCAGCAGGGGTTCAGGTTCAAGTTCTGCCTTCTCTGGTTTTACATACATTAAGAGAGTCGGTTTTTGCGGTGAACTAGAAAGTATTTGCTGACATCAAATAAAGAAGTAAATTCCTCTCTTGAGGAACAAGGATCACAAGACTCCAATTATACCTGTCCACTATCAAAAAAGATGTTTTCGCCTTTGTAGTATTTGAGAGAAAAGTTCTCCGGAAGATTTATGGTTCGTCCCGCGATACCAAGTATGGAAAGTAGTTTAGCGATGAGCTGTACTAGCTTTGTGCAGACATGGTCTTAGTGCAGCGAAATAAAGCCCGAAGACTTAGCTGGCTGAGTGTCCCTGATCTATGGACATAACGCTTTTCACCTCTCATTATTAATATCCTGCTTTGCTGTGTGCTAGGTGATTTCAAAGTATGATATGATAGCTCCAAACATCTTTTGGTATAAAAAATGTGAGAGCCATTATTCTTATTTAATCAAAGAATAAAATTGCCTTTAGAATATGACAGACAACTTAAAACAAAGCACCGTCTGAGTTCGATATGATTGCACAGTATGATGTGATATCCACGTATGATCTCATATCAATGTTCTGATGTGTTAAGAAAATACGATGTGATGTATTAACATGATGTTATATCATCATATACGTTAGGATATATGTTGATTTACTTCAAAACTCAAGTAGGTGCAAGTTGTATATAAATGCAATAAAAAGATTAGATATTTACAGAGACTTAACTCAAGTGATATGTAATGACATCATGATATTATCAGGTGACGTCCGGGAACTATTTCAAACGATATCATATTCCAGAAGTGGTTGAAGTGAAATAATTTTTTGTCAAATCATCTTGTTTATAAAAATTTATATGACATTTTTTATTTTATTTTTAGTAATAATCTAAATGTAATTTATAAACATAAAAAATAATAAAAAAAATAATTATCATACTATTAATCTGAAAATCAAGCGAGTTTTGTTTTTGAATGGTGGTACCCTTTTCGTGTAAATAAACTACATACATAGAAAATAACAAATTTTTTCTCTACTTTATTTTCGATTTCCGCGCCCGCGTTTGCGCTGCGGATGTTGTTCTTCCCCATCATCAGAACTAGCTGATTCTTCAATGACTTTGGTGCGCTGAGCAGAGTGCGATTTACTTGTAGCAGGAGCATTCGATTTCGTGGGGTTTGTTGCTTTCTTATTACCTATGGTCGCTTTACGCCCACTGCGTGCGGGTTCTTCCTCGGAAGAAGATGACGTGTCAACAATTGCCAGGCGACCTCTTTGTTGTTGCTGAGTAGAACGCGCTGTCGATTTATTACGTTGCTGCTGATGCTTTTGTGTGCTTGGTTGTGCTTCATCTTCACTACTACTGCTTGCTTCGCTACTTGTCGATTTACCACGACGACCCCGACGTCCGCTGCCGCCGCGTTGAGTGCCACCTTTTTTATTATCTATAGTGCGTTTGCTACGTGCCTCGGCGCGCCCTGTGCTGGAGTCTCTAGTACCACCATCACCACCAGCACTTTCTCTATCTTCACGCTGTTGACCATCGTTTACTTCAAAACACTCGTTGATGCGCGTCTCCAATTCCGTAACTGCTGCCTTCAACTCGGGTTTAGCGAGTTTTGATGTATTGCTTATGATCAGCTTGAATGATTGATATACTTCATCGATTTGTACTTTATCCTTGTAATGTTGTATGTTATCGGCGAGCTTTTTAATTGTGCGCTCATTATAAGAAAGCAGACTAAGACAGTAAGCAATATCGCGCCATTGACGTTCTTCGCGGGTCACTGGAAAACGCAAACATAACTTCTCCACTAAAGTCTCCACTTGTCTATCCTTTTGTATCAGCCCAAGTATATAACGCATTATGGTGCGATATTTTTCTTCTTCCAAATTCAAATTTGTATCACTCAATTTTGAAATAATATCTGGTAGCACATTGTACAGAATATTTGATTTGTTAGCTATCTCTTTGAAGAATTGTTGTGTGATATTTTTGATTTCGGCATCAGGATCAACAATACACATAGCCAAGTCAGCGATTTGTCCTTTTACGCGTATCATTTCGTGCAGAATTAGATGTGAGAGCATTTTTACCGCAGTCAGCCGTAGTTCGGTGTTCTTTTCATGTAATGTAGAATAAAAGTGACCCGTCCAAGGCTCGATTATGTTGGGAAAACGGAATGTTAAATCGGATAAACCAATTACTATATTACATTTTATCTTTATATTCTTAGTGTGACTTAAAATGTTCATGAGAAAAGGCATATTTGCATCACAAAACGAAGACGAGACGGACATAAAGCGTATAAGTGTAAGCGTTGCCGCCTGTTGTAAGGACTGGTCGCGGTATTTCACAGGATATTTGCAAATCTCCATAACGTAGGGAAATATTTTTGCGAGCAGTGAGTTTTCCGCATACAAGAGCACATCTTCACAAATATGGTTGATTAATTCAGCTATATTATCTTCAGCAGTGGCCCCAACAAGATCTTCATCGGGCTGAAATTTCCAAAGAAGCAAAATATCAGTTTTATTAATATAAGATAAAAAGTAAGGTTCGAAAAAATAAAGCTTCTTTTCAGAATATAACACCTTAAATAGTTTTGGAATTACGGCTTAATGTTTGCTTAGAAAGATTCACTTAAAAAAATTTTATTGAATTTGTTATTTCACCCACCTCCTGCTGTGGTTCAGCAGCCGTACCAGATAAGCGCTTCAGAGACTCTGTCGCCGACATATTTAAATTACCAGTCTTTCTCCTAGTCGTATTGAATGCATTCTTCTTTTTCTTCTCTTCACATTCAGTCAATTCTTGCCTAAATTTCATATTATTATATACATCAATATCCAGGAAAATCATTTCCTTTAACGTCATATAACCAATAGTAAAAAGGAAGCGCGTCAAAAGAAATACAGGCATACGTTGTTGTGCTTGTGGTATATCCGAGCCTCGCACCGTCGCTTGACTCTCTGGTATTTGCTGCGAGAAGGGCGTTTCGAGAGCCCGCGCTTGTTGTGAAGGTGTAATATCCGTTGTGATCACCACAAAATCTCGGAATTTTTTCAACAAGCCAACAATGATTTTTTGACAAATTATATCTGGTGTCTGACATAGATGATAAAAGAATTCTAGAGTGCGCATTGTTAACTTATCGAAGTCTGGTACACCAGGATGAAAGAAAAAACGCTGAAAGAGTTCCATAACTTTTTGTGCGAGTGGTGAATCGGGTTCATAACGTTTATAAAATTTCGAAAGGATGCTCGAATCGATTGAGTTCAACATGAATTCCAAACAACCAGTGAAAATGCGTGGATCTGCTTTGGCACGATCACCCAAACCAATTGTTTCAATTACATTAATATTAGCGGAAGCAATTGACGACTTCGCATTTGAGGCCATAATTAAAAGTTGTAGCGCAAGGCGTGATTCGTTATCGGAAGTGCCTTCCAATTTCAATGTAAAACGTTCGAACAGGACTTGTATAATAGCAGCATCTATGTCATCTGTAGAAACCCATTCACGCATTAAACATTCCATGGCAGTATAGTGACCATATTCAAGTTCCTCAAGAAAACGCATCAGGTTCTGTATAACTTTGATGGCATGGGGTCTGGAAAGTAGCGGAATACAACGAAAATAATAAAAGCATTTAAAATCTTTTCTTTAGTTCTTTACTTACCTTCCTGATTGATCTGTGGTGAATAAAACTTTCTTATATGCATTCGATACTGAATCCCGTTTTTCCTTATCCGATGACCAAACCAAATACAACATCTGTCGCATTCCTCCTTCCGTGCCTTTGATGCCAAACATATAACCAGTTGTGAATAGATCTACGGCTTCAAATACATCTGAATTTGTTTTAGATAGCAGTAGTTCTTGTATCTTTGGCACTGCTTTTGTAATAACTTTAGAGAATTCAATTGAGTCTTGAAGAAACTGCACGGTTTTTATTTGAGTGCCAAGTTCTTCATTCTAAAATATAAAATAATTGTTGGTTTGTAAAATGAAAGTATAAAGTTTATTTCAGTTAGTACTTACGCTATCCTTGCAGCCATTTGCCAAAAAGATATAAGACTTCAGTAATGCCATATAATATGCACATTGCTCTTCTAGTTTCAAAGTGTGTCTATAAGTGAAATGAAAGTGTCAATACAAACAAATATTAAAAATAAATAAAAACCATGATAAAGATTTAGTTCCATAATGTAACATAGTTTCCTGGCGTTATTACTTGCAAAAATGTGAAGTGCATTTGGTATCCCAAAACTTACCTTAATTCTGCATTTCCAGCTACTTGATCCGCTTTGCGCACTAAAATCATTGCTTCACGATATTTCTTTTCCAGCAGTAGTGTGGATGTGCGCTGTATCATGTCTTCATAGTTCTCTTGTGTATTCTCTGATAAATCTTCAGTGCCTAGAGAATAGAATATAGTAAAGAAGTATTAAACAGATAACATATTTATTATTAAAAACACAAACTCACATTCTTTCAAATGCTCCTCTACAATAGGCAATATTTCCGGTATGAGCTCATTCCATTCTTCATCCAGCTTCTCAGCCTTTTTACGTTCCTCCGCTAGCACTTCACTCAATTTTTTCATCTTTTCACACTCTTCTTCATGCTTTTTTATTAGCTCTTCCAGTGTTAGTTTAGCCGCAAAAGGATTGCGTTCAAGAAATGACTTAAGCAACTGTACAGCTTGCTTGCGCACAGATGAGGTTTTATCTTCCAAGCGTTCTACAGCTTCACATAATACTTTCAATTGGAAGGATAATGGCACTGCGTTTTCTTCTTTCATATTATTCCATATTTGCAATACTTTTGAACGTACATGTGCCGAAACGTCATTAATGTGCGCCAAGAGGTTCTCCAAAAATTCATTACGAGCTTCTTTTAATTCCTCCGACAGCTCTTCTGATGTCAATTCGCCCACAATAGCATCACCCATAATTTGTAATATACAGTTACGTAGCGTATGTGATTCGCAATTGAGTAGCTCATCGCAAAGCGTGGACAAATGCGGTATCATTAGCTTGGGTGATATAGTAGCAAGTTCCATAAGAAAATTTGAGAAATTGCGTGATACTACAGTATCAGCAGAATCCACAGTCAAAGTTTCAACAATATCTTTGATAAGCATTGAGAAAACACTAGATATGCCATACTCTTCATGCAAGACATTTATGCCGCTCGCAATGGATACCGCTGCATGTTCGGAGGTGCGCAAAATTTGTAGTATACGCACGGGAAATGTTAGTGCGTGATTATACCGTTTTATGGCTGTGCCGAAGATTTGAAACACGGTATCAGTAATGTGCCGATTGTCTGAGCGTGGATGTATTACTTCCAATGTACGATAACAAATGTCACATATTAAATTTACAAAGTTCTCCTCAGCCACAGGTGGACTCCAAAGTTTCTCCAATGGAAATTGTAGAATATTATATAGCTGTACTAGAAAGCCTCCACGCTTCGAATCCCAATCGGGGTATTGTTCCAGCACCTCACTTTGTTTTTGTCGCTTTTTCTGTTGTAACTGTTGGGATTGTTGTTGCGTTTGCGTACAAACGCTATCAATGCGTCGTACTATATTAATTTGTAAAAATAACGCCATTTTTGTAAGATTCAAATAGCTTGGGCGATCCTGCAAGCTCTGTGACACATCGTTGCATGAGAGTATAGGTGCCAAACGTTGTCCCAATTTATCAACTGTGATGTATATCAAATCAAAACTTCGCATGAGATTGGTAATAGTAGCAGCATCACAGCCGCGTCCCTCGATTACAGTAAAATATGTGTCAAAGTGATCGAAGAGGTAGAAAGGATCGCCTTGATGTACCATCTGCTTGCACGCTTTATTATTGCACCCACGATTTTTATGTTAGTTTTGCCTTTTTTATTTATATAAAACATATTTACCTCGCAAACGTTCTCCAAGCTCATTTGGCGTATATACTTGCTTCACATAATAGCTATCACCGCTGGAGTTAAGCAGCTCAGCATTCGTTGTTGGCAGCACAAACTGAAAATCCATAGCACAGTTTTTGTTGTGATATAATAAAATGTGGTTTTATTTCGTAGCTAGCTTTTATACTATTATTAAAGTTTTGTATAGTTGAAGAAAATAAATTTAAATAAACGACGCGAAACCAAGCAAAATACGCCGGTGAAAAAATTATTTTTTTTGTGCAACTCCAGCTGCTGTCAAAATTGAATTAACGTCAAAGAAAAACAAATGATGCTAAAAACACAGAGTTGATTAGTAGGCTACAGTACGAATAAAAAAACGTGAGAACTCATTAGCCTATTGGATTCTGATCAGAATAGAATATCGCCAACCAAAACGGCAAGCCAAGGATTTTTTTTTTTTTGGCGGAGGTTGCCAAGGGCGTGTTTCTTATCCTCCTCAAATCCAAAAAGTTAGTTTATTTAGTTTTACTATTTGAGCTGTAGGTATTCACTAGAATCGGAACACAGGAACTGACATTCCAGAGGAAAAACACTCCGTGCTTAGGATATGCATGCCTTACGCCTGTCGTAAGAGTTGAATAAAATTCACACCCAAAGGTTCAAGGGGTCAAATAAATCGCTCCTATCACAGTCGAAGAAGTGCTTTGCGGTTACAATAGCAACAGATGTATTGTTGGAAACTATGTGTTTCCCGGAACCATGGGGTTTGCGGGGTTTAAATATGCCCATAGTAGGTATGCCGGTCGTAACAGGCTACTTAAATTCACATCGACAACGGTTCTGGGGGTCAACGCAATCGTTCGCAAGGCAGTCCGGTCGCACTCTTTGAAAGTCGACTAAGCCGGGCGAAGTACTGCTACAACAACGAGTCTCTTAAATCGAAGATTGACCATGAACAAATAAACGTCATTTGCTTTTATTTTTTTGATAATAATTTTTGTGTTAATCCAACTTCATTATTATTCAGATTTTTTTTAATATTGGTTTCGTATTTAGTGAAATTACCGTTTATTTCCCTTTCTTCCTTCCGGCACCCTTGCTATCACCAGCTCCACTCCCACCAGCACCACTCTTTCCACCTTTCAGAATAATATCAGGTCCGCCACTGACTTTTTGCATGCGTCCAACTTGCATATCTTTCAATTTTGATTGTAATTTCTTTTTCGCTTGAGCCAAATCTGCTTCCGCACGTACTGTCTTTGCTGGTTTAGGATGTAAGAATTTTACGCGTTCTCCTCGCTTCACTGCTTCACCGCATCCATGCACTTCAGGCAGTCCATGTTTGAAACAAAATCGCTTATTACACAGCTGACAATCCTGCCCCATTAGCTTTGTATTGGTTTTACAGCGTGGATGGTCGCACAAGTTGTCTACATCCTTTACTGCTGTTAATACGTCATCTAATTTTAAATTGACCAAATCATTAGGAATGCGTTCAAGTAGCTCCACGGTGCTGTTGGTGCCATAATCGGGTCGAGATTTGCCTGGCGCTATGGGAAAAAGGGGTTCGTTTTTGTCTACAATAAGAGAGTCAGAATTTTTAATTGTTTGCTTGGCAGAAGGGGTTTGCTTTGGATGTTCTGAAAATTTTAATGGACTATTAATTAAAATATATAAAATTTTTGTCCTTTGTTTATATTTACCTATATTATCCATTTGTTTCCACTTTTGTTTGTAAACGAAACAAATTTGAAGCACAGCTGATTTTGGACATATTCAAGTGCTAGTGATGTGCAAAAGTTTCAAAGAGTCGAGTACCCGAAATTAATTGCAGTGTGTCAAATTCTGTCTAAGGCTGTGTACACATTATAGCCCAAACGCTTATTTTCACTTGCAAACTATCCAACCACCCTGTGCGACTATTTAACTCAAATAAAGGATATCGAAATATTGTATAAAATGCTATGCTCCAGTGTTTCTGTTGTTTTTCATTTAATTTTAGAGGAGTGATCAAAAGAAACGACGCTGCGTTCGATTTTCATCAGGCGACAATTTTACAAGGCGAAAACTCAGATTTGCAATATGAGAATGAGCTCTAGGAGTTAAATGTTATTGGTTAGTAAAAAAATGTTGCAGCAAGAATAAAACTTAAATTTTTTCTAGCTTTCGAAAATAAAAAATAAACACATCGAAATACAGCAAACTTATACCCATGTGTGCATGTAGACATAATGGGTGTTTATGAAATTTTTTTCGTTATTTCTGTATAAACTGAGATTCACTGAGTTTATTTGATTCAAGCTCGAGACCATTGCTGTACGAATAAAAGCTTTTGCACTGTTTCAGGAGAGTTTTAGGGATACTTTCTTTTTTGTTTTGTGGGCTTGTTCTGGGTCATTTCGGTATTGTTTTCTAGACTAGTTTGAAATCATTTCGTAACTTATTCCGGTTAATTCCCCTAAAAAGATCACAGAATGATCCCTAAAACACTTCCAAAATGGTCCGAAGAAAGTCGTAATATAATCCCTAAAACAAGAGTTTTACTTCATTCTCACTTTACTGAGACTTCTTTGCAAGTTTGGTAATACTTTACATCCAACGTCAACTATAAAAACTGCACTCAAAATGTCGCGTTTCGGTCCCAGGAACCCTAATCCAGTGAGGGAAACCCCATATTTTTAGTAGTTTGCAAGATATATGCAAGCAAAGTTAAAAATTTTCTGTCATTTTCATGTGGTTGTTGTAGACAAAGATATAGGGTGTTCTGAAAGTGCAAAAGTGTGTTCTGCGCAGAAACACTGGGGATCGCGTAGCTGGTGTTGTACCGGCTAAGGGATATTTTTTTGAAGCGCGGCCAAAAGCCGCCTACGCAGAAAGTTGTTCTGCCCATAAATACTATGGAACAGGCCCCCCCTTTGGGATCGAACCTAGGTAATTTTTTGGTTTTTTGCCAATAACTTTTAAATTACTAAAAATAATGGGTTTCCATACCGGATTAGGGTTCCTGGGACCGAAACGCCTTTTTGGGTACCAATTTCGACATTTTTAGTGCAGTTTTTACAGTTGACGTTGGATGTAAATTATTACCGCAAGTTTTATCACCAAACACAGTTGTTAGCCTACCCATATTTTCAGTTGGTACAAATTAAAACGGTTCTTATCTTTCGGATTTTTCGTTTCTGTAACCTTTCGATAATAATTTTAACACAAGCAAAGAGGAAACGGGCACCAATTTTTTAGCAGCTTTCAGCGAGCAACTCGTTCATATTGGCGAACTGACGTCTCTTACATATCTATCCTCTTTGCTATAAGTGTGGTTAAAATGTATTTTCGTTATGGATTTCGATAAAAATAACGATGCCTATAATGGCAGTGATAACAAGTGTGAAATCGAAACTAATTGCATTATGTTCAAATTTCTAATGTTACTAATATTTATTAAAAATTAATTTGTATAAAAAAATAAAAACAAAAATAAAATGTAGGAAAAAGTTAAAAAAAAAATAAAAATTCGCCACGATTCGAACTCGATTTTGCCGCTAGTTAGAGCAATATCTTATCTACTAGGCTATTGAGACCATTGTGCGGTGTGCGTCAAATTTTTTATTTGTTACCTAGGCCTTTTTGCTTATAATTTTTTCATTTGTACATAACACACCACGAACATATCGCAAGGAAAATTTCTTTCTTACAGAAACGCTTTTCATAACGAAATCGTTACAAGCCATGCGATACATAATCATTCCTTATTATAACGAAAAGTTACAGAAACGGGCTACTGTTGTTGTTGTGGTAGCGACTATTTAATCTGCCTAAAGTATCACCTCTTTTATCCAACATTGTCATCAGCTTCTTCTAACGGAAGTCCCTATCAGACTACCTAAGATCTGATTGTCAGATAAGTTGTCACTGACTAAACGGCTGTCCGGTAGGGTAGGCAACTGTTGTGCTAAGATCAAGGCAATGAACAGACCTCATCGTCAGGTAAACAAATACAGCTGTTTGTTAAATTTAGCGCCAAGTTAAAACTTGGTTTTACACACAATAATCAGTGATATACCGGTAATTAATAGCACGCAAAATGACTGAAATGGAAGTTGAACTGGATGATGATGAAGAGAAACCGTGAGTATACCATGGTCGTCTGAGTATTTTTGTTGTACTAATTAGGGGATTCAATGCAGCTACGTTCGTACCCTGGAAGATGTCCAAAGCATTATCAAGCACGCTAAACTCGATGCAAAAAATCTCACGCAAGTAACACAAGCGCTCTATTATCCATCTGCAGCTATGGAAAGTGAAAACTTAAAACTTCTAGAACTGGACGCTCATATGCACCAGCAAATACGACTCGGCCAAACTCTCTATTTTAAAGGTGGACATAATGAGAAGGTTGTACTTTGCACCGAAGAGAAAACGTATGATGTAAAAGGTGCTGAAATTTCCAATAGTTTGCTTTTGGTTCCAGATTTAAAATTCGCTGCCGCAACTAGCACTTCTCCATTAAAAAGTCCACGTACCGGACAGGCCTCCCTCGAGTCAAGCCTAAATGACGACGAAGATGATATATTGATCGATCGGGTACTAGAGCAACGAAAAGTATTGAAAATTTTTCACGAATATTTTGAATGCCGTGAAATACGTCCACGTTACCGCAAGATATACGAACTATTACAGTTGACACGTTACTCGGGTCCAGAAAATGAAGAGTATATAGACAGAAAACTGTTATTCACATACAACCAACTGTTGGATACAGTTCAATGTAGTCGTAAGCAATTTAATGAAGGCTTACAAAATTTTCGTGCAATAGAATTTGATGGTCGCATGCGTGTACTCGACAGTGAATATGAAATGCGCATTGTAAATTGTATGCTAGCGTTGTTAAGTGAAAATTCTTGGGCTCTAGATGAAGTGGAGTACATAGAGACTGTGTCAGCTTTGGACGGCATTGCACCTGTTGATATCGTTAAGGGCCTCTTTAATATTTACACAATACCAACTGAGGGCAAACCAGACAAATACACCTATAAAGAAGAATTAGTTGCACGTATCATAGCACAAAATATTTTACAGCCTGAGTTGAAGTTTCGTAGAGATGAATTTATGAGCACATGGCAAGAAGCAATGCCAGAGGGCATGAACTGTGATGTAAGTTTAGTTCACTGTCGAATGCACAATTTTTTCGTATACACTTTGTATTTTAGGAAAATTATTTGCGTGCACTTGGCATTATAGATAAAGAAGGAAATACAGTGTGCGTGCGCTCTTTAGTTGAAGAGCTGCTGCCTACAAATATACACGAACGTATGCGCATATTATTTAAGACTAAGGTTCGCTGGACTATGGCCGAAATGGAGCCTTATATAGAGTAAGTTTCTCTTAAACAAAGTATAAAAGCCAAATATTAGTATTTGAATATTATGTTTATTTTTTGTTAGGTGCTTCAGCACACCTTCTCTTTCCGTGTCCACCTTGCTGGCAAAGCATGCGCGCTCTCTAACGGATAATGGTGTACGATATTTCGTATCGAAACACTGATTTTATCTTAATACTTTTCCAACATATTAAATAGCTATTAAAATTTTTATACATTTATTTCCTTTTCTTGTTGCGTTGCTTCTTGGCTTCTTTCAAGTCTTCGATAGCGGCCTTCATTACATTAACGGCGCTTGGCTTTTCAGTGTTTGTTTCTGGCATCAGTAACTCTCCGGTGCTAGTTGGATACCTATACAATCGCCATTATAAATATAAGCATTCATTCTTCAGCAACTCACCTAAAACTAAAGCTTTTGGGGAACATGGGTCTGACTAGCAAAGACCTAAGTTGTGCACGCACGTTCTCCAAATGTACACGATCCTGTTTTCGTTCGATCACAAATGCATCTTCG
Organism: Merzomyia westermanni; assembly: GCA_949987695.1. Taxonomy (NCBI): domain Eukaryota; kingdom Metazoa; phylum Arthropoda; class Insecta; order Diptera; family Tephritidae; genus Merzomyia; species Merzomyia westermanni. The sequence goes on along the minus strand of OX465293.1, from coordinate 3,451,016 downwards.
TCTGGATCGCTACCACTGCAAGCAAACAATTGCGATTAGTCTTGGTTGTACCAAATGTTTATTTCATCTGCCTACGATTCATCGTTAAACCCATCTACGATCATATCCATTTCTTCTGCTTGCTTCTTCATCCAACCAATTTCACTTTGCGTACGGCGTAATTTTAGTTCTTGCTTATCAACTTCACGAGCTAAATTAACACGTTCCTTTACAGCACGGAGATACTGCTCGGAAATTGGAAACAGAGGCAAATCCTCCGCTATAGAAAAAATAAGTAATAAAGTTTCAGTAATTTATAATATTCGTCCAAATGTTAGTACAAACTCACTTCTATCTAATGTTTTATAGAGTTTTACATAATTCTTTACTTCGCCCGGTTCCATGAACATTACCGTGATACCATTTTTATTTGCACGTGCTGTACGTCCTGAACGATGCACATAATTTTCGCTAGTACGTGGTACCTAAAAGCAACAACACTTGAGCTACAAAATGCCATATAAATTACACTTTTTTGCATACTTGATAGTGAATGACATGCTCCACATTTGGTATGTCAAGACCACGCGCTGCTACATCAGTGGCTATTAAGAGACCATTTGGATTGTCACGAAACCTTTCCAAATTTTTTAAGCGTTGTTTTTGTATCATATTCGCATGAAGCGCTAGAGGGGCACATTCTAATAAACCAAAGAGAGTGGCTAATCGTTTTACGCAATCGATTGAATTACAAAAAACGATTGTTCGGCCTGGATGGCGTTGTAGAAAATAAAAGAGATAGTAGTCCTTCTGGTCAATGGCACAAATTAACCGACATTCGGTGAGAGTCTGCGCTGTTTCTATAATTTTGTATATAAAACAAAATGTATACAGATCGTCATTAAATATAAATATTTTGAGCTTACGTTGACTTCTTGTAATATCCACTATTTTAGGCTGCGAAATCCCTAAATCTTCGATAAGATTCTGAATTTTCATGCCTGGTGTTTGTTTAATGAATTTTGGCCGTTTTCCAAAATTACGCTCTACAGTTTAATTATTGTTAGTAATTAGTTTCTTCGAAGTAAATTATGAACAGTAACCTACTCTGCATGTGCTCAGGTAAATCATGGACCAATGTTAAAGTTGCAGAAAATATAAAATTTTGACGTGCATGCTTTTTCTCCTCATTGGCGTTCAACACCTTTAACAGGCTGCGTAATTCTTCGAAATGTCCCTTCTCAACCATACGATCAGTTTCATCGATTACCAGGAAGCTGATGTCTTCAATTTTACTCAAATGTGGATTTTCTTGTTGATACAACTCCCACAAGCGACCAGGTGTAGCGACTACAATTTCGGGACAACGTTTGAGCAAACGTTCTTGCTTTGCAACAGCCAACCCGCCAAAAATTGCAGCGACATTAATGCCTTATTTAAAAATATCAAAGCAAAAAAACGTTAATTGCAACATGGAAATTTTTTTGGAAATTTTATAATTAATTTATATTTTTACCTGTGTATTTGGCTGCCACTATCAAATGGTCTCTAACTTGCACCGCCAACTCACGCGTCGGGCATAAAATTACGGCATAAAGTGGGCCATTGCGTTTTGCAAATTCTTCTGGTTCACTGTCTTCATCATCTGTTGGTAATGTTGGATAAAAGTCCAGCTCTTCTGGCGGTGGCGTTAGTTCGCGATTTTCTTCAACTGTTTGCAATTTTACATCCAATTTTTGACCTTTCACTTTGGGCGCTTTACGTATACCACTACGTACATTTTTTGCTTTTAACTCCATAATACCAGCTAAAATTGGTATACCAAAAGCTAAAGTTTTGCCGCTGCCAGTTTCTGCTGCGCCGAGTATATCCTTCTTGCCTAAAATAGCAGCTGGTAGAGTCATCGCTTGTATTTCAGTTGGCGACTTAAAACCGTTGTCAGCGATTGCGCGTAAAATAGTTTGTGGAACTCCAAATCCATTCCAACCCTGCATTAAAACACTTTTAATTTTTATATCACAATCATATAGTGGCTTGTCTTACCTCCAAGTCATCAACGCTTAGCGCGGATGTACTTACAAACACTGGTGCCTCATTGCTTGGATTATCACAGACCAAATCTTCGTCATTGGTTGGTGGCGGTCGCAGTAATGCAAAACGATCTGGTGGGTACTCTTCATCATCCTCCGTATCTCTTTGATCTTGACCCTCTTCATTTTCTTGTTTGTTTGCTTTTCTTTTCAGTTTCCGTTTTAACCGTTTTTCTTTGAGCTTCTCAATAAAAATAAATTTACGTTCTGCGAGACGTTTCCTTCTACTTTTAGCACTTCTTGTTTCTGCACTTGAAGCATTTGCTATGCCCTGTTTAACCAAATCCTCATCATTTTTTGATTGTTCCAACTTGCCCTTTTTTGCAACCAACTTGCCATCGATTCGTTTATCCTTTTTACTGCGTTTCCCCTGTAATCATCTATTGTTGGCACATATACCCATATCGCGAAACATTTCAGAAATATTATACCTTTGATTTTTCCACTAGGTTTGGATTATAATCTTCCAAAACTTCTAAGCCGATAAGTCCCTCAAATCCGCCTCCGTCATCCGAGATTATATTGCCTTTTATTTTTACCTTCTCCCAAGATTTATTCACCAAAGCACTGCTTTTAATTTTAATAGGCTTTGTATCGCGTTTCCCTTTTTTGGCTTTTGCAGCGGTCATTTTAATTTAATAGTGTTCTTTATACAAGCATTCATTCGTACGAAAACAGAATAGCTGACATTTGGAATGGCACGTGCGTTTGTTTATCACGTTTAGCGCTGACTGATATTTCACTATCGTTGATTTAATCGCTGTTATTGCAATATCGCTAAAAGCGAATTTTGACAGTACACCAATTTCTTACTGGTTTTGAAAAAAATGAATGTGAACACACGACCATCGGTTCATGCATTTTGTCCGCTGAAAAGTAGGCAAAATATTTCTCGGGTTGCCTATCGCTGTATTCTTATATTTAACGTTTTAGAAAACCCTAAATGCAATTGGTCGGTCAGGTTATGATACGGACAGGGAATCAAAATACAGCACGAATAATTGATTGCATTTTATCTCATAAGGCCACCAAAAACTTGGATTGTAGGAAAGTGTTAAAATTTTTTTTTCTAAAGTATAGAAGTAACTTACAAGTTCTGCTTGTCAAATGTTGCCGTAGAAATCGGCGGCCATAATTCTACACGTACTTGTTGACGACTGTCGTTGATGAAAATCAAAAATTTTAGATATTTTCAGCGCGAGCCGACAACAACTACTTGTAACTATTGCCATGACAGCACACGCATATGCACTGCTTGACAAGCAGAGTTTGTTAACTGTCGGTTGCCATAATAACAGCGATTTTAAGAGCACCCATCTTAAGTACTGGTACTTGCATGATCCAACTACAACAGGTCGTAGCAGCTCGAAAACATACAAACACACAAAAATTTTCCATGGATTTTGTTTTTGTAATTTGTGAGTTTAACGTCAAAATCGTACTGAGAAATGAGTGTAATGTCAAAATTCGATACAAAAGTAAAAATGAGCTGGTCTATTAACACCACCTGTATTATTGGATCATCGGTACTTGGAACTCAGAGTCCAATTAACAGGTCGTGTCATTAGACCAGCTGATGTCTACTTTTTTCTCGAATTTTGGACATTACACTCATTTCTCAATGCTTACCTATGAATTACAGACACAGAATACATGGAAAATGTATGTGTGACTGTATGTTTGTCGAGCTGCTATGACCTGTTAGTTGGACCATTCTTTGAACAAATACCAAATTGAAATGTTGAATTTAATTCGCTTACTCCCACAAATAATATAGCCACGCCTACAAACAAATTTGCTGTGGGGGTTTCGGGATTGTTGTCCAAATGACAGTCCCTTTCAAGATATCATCTTGTAGGTCCGTCTGTCTTGTGAACGGTTTGATATAGCCACGTCAAGAACCCTGCACCACAGAAAGGGATATTGTGTTGTTGGGACCAAAAGACTGTCCTTAGCAATGACTTCTGCCGAAATGTTGTTTAGACCATAGTTTTCGAAATTCCCTTTTGAGACGGAGCGAACTAGCCCCTGCGGGTTAGGGGTTTAGAATATGCCCATGGTAGGCATACCGGTCGTGAGAGGCGACTAATATGCACCAAGGTAATCACGTGCAACTAAACGGTTGACCTTCGGGGAGTGTTTTTGTCGTTACAACAACAACAACAACGGAGCGAACTAAATCGTTGACGAAATCACAAAAAATATCTAGCAATCTATTCCGCCTTTTAACATTTCATTTATTTAAGTTTTTTCTTTATTTGTTGTACAAATTATTTTATTATAATTTACATAAAAATCTCGTTAATTAAAAGTGTGTAACGTTTGCACTTTTTTCTGGACCAATTGTACAATTTATTGCGAAGTATCTAAATAAATATCACTATTCAAACAAATAATTTTCTTTTAAATTATTCCACACCCAATTTCGCCTTCAACGAAGCCGGCATTTCTGGTGGTGGTGGTCTTGGCATGTGCAAATAAACTTTGACAGCATCGTAGATAAACCATTGAGCTGCAGTAAGAGTACCGATCATCACAATCCTAGGCATGAGACCACCCCAAAGGCCTATTTGAAAAGACACAAAAAATAGATCATCATTAAGATATAGAATTCAAGTCATCATATTTTACATACCGGCCCATCCTAATTGTTTGGCTATATCAAAAGCTGAGGCGCCCTTGGCCTGGTTCAACTTGGATACAACGGTGTCTGCTGGATGCGAAACAATTGCACAAAATACACCAGCAATATACCCAGCAGCGAAGGTGACCACCAATTGCTCACCTTTTGTACAGTCCTGACGTGGCTTGGGTACAACATATCTGCAAAGAAACTCCTGTTAGCTTCGAATGCACTTTTTAATATAAATACATATGTAACTAAAATCAAACAAGTCTCAACTCTAATTAATATTTCCACACTCACTTGTATAATAATTCCAATGTCCTCTCAAAGCAGGCGAATTTCATCATGGTGTAAGGGATTTGTCTCATCCACAATGGTACTAAGCCTTTGTAAAAAGCAGATATACCCTCTTGAGCTGACATTTTGGGTAAAGCTTCTCGCAAAGTATTGGCAAACCCGGGGGTGGTTTGTATTTTCACCTTAGCCGCTTCCATAGGTGCCAAAGCAATGTCGGCGAAGAATTCAGCCGATGCTGAAGCTGCCAAATACAACCAAGTACGGTATAGATACGAGTTTTCCTCCCCTATAGCATCTGAATAGATCACCTTGAAAACTTCGTATAAACCAAATTTACAGAGACCCTGCATCGAATAGCCGAAGAAAGTCGGTGCCCAACCCTTCGAAAGACCTTTTACACCATCCTCCTTCAGTGTAATAGAAAAGCCATTGAACACACTTTTGTATTTTACAGGATCTACTTGAAGACGGCATTTAACCAAATCCAATGGTACCACCATTGTGTGAGTGATGCCGCAGGAGATAATACCACCAAGACCACAGAGAGCGAAGTAGGTGTTTGAGCCGAACTCGCAGGAATCTTGAATAAAGAAAAATATTAGATTGCGTATTGGGATTCAGAATCGATAAGTCTTACCACCCTCAGCGGCGGCTGCAGCTATTATTTGGTGGTTTGGCGTAAGCTGTGATCCATCGGTGCGGGTACTTGCTTGACAACTCGCTGCAGAAAAAGGAGTTTTAAACGGAGAATTTTGAGCGGCTTCTAGCAGTGATGTGAAGAGCATGATGAAAACTTCAGTTTATCGATTGGACTAAAAAAAGAAAGAAGATTCCCACATGAAATTAGGCTCTCGTAATGGAGCCGACATTGAAGATCTAAATCTAGAAACCAAACGCAGATGACAAGTAGAGCAAATACCTCGCAGAATCTGGAAGCGGCAGGAAATCCGCGCCAAGCCTAGAACAAAGAGTTGAGGTACAATGAGGTCAATGGGTGCATGCTGAGGTGTTTATTGCTTTGCTGATAAAGAACGGTCTTATTCCGATTCTCGATAGCTGATCTAGGGAGATGACGCCGTTCATCTCTCAATATGAAACCCCGCGTTATGGTTGTGTGGCACTGTTAGCTCTAAATATGTTATGGAGAACAGATAAGCAAGCCGAAACAACCCCGAAGGTCGGCTGTCGGGTTGTTGTTGTTGTGGTAACGGCTGTCGGGTTAGTACCGATAGTATTTCCATCAAAGGACTGTCCTTATCGCTAAACCGCTAATCTTTCGTTGGGGTTACAAACAACAACACATTACTACCCCTGCGGATTAGGGGGTTTGGAATTTACCCGACATAAGAGGCGTCGAAAATCCACATCCGGGTTTGGGTCAACGAAATCGTTTTCACGTCAGTCGGGCTAGTACCAGATTTAGATCCCTCAAAGGACTGCAATATTAGTACAACTCTGTGCCATGAATGGATGGATGGATGCGCCGACGGGTAATTCCAATAAAAGAATTAAAATACAATCATAATACAATTGAGAGCGGTTTAAAACTAATTCCAGTTAGGCACATACACATTTTGAATAATAAAACACCTACTGTAAAATAGTAGCTCTATCTTCCGTTGTTATGCGGCTGAACTATATTTTTTGAAAAGCTTAGACTTTTAAATTTTATTTTTTTTGAGGTTAAAATTATGCAATATTCCTAATACACTAAATTCCAACTGCCAGTCTTTTATAATTTTTTTTTATATCTTTTTTAAAGCTCATTGAAGGCCATGGCAACGGAAATGTGTATCTTTGAAAAACGGAGAACGAAAGAATATTTTTTTAAACCAATTTCAAAAAAGGTTTAAAATATCTTCATAGCGTAAATATTTTTGCAAATAGCACACATCAATTAATTAAAAAACATAATACGTTCCCATTAAATATCTATCTCTGCTAAGTTTCGCCACACTCAAAACATAAATAACATTTCATATGACATTTCAATGCATTTTATATAATGCGGTCATATTTTGTGATTTTCAGAATACAAATTGCGTAATGTAGTTTTAATGATTTGCGTTGTTTCTTCAAATGTTACCAGTGCTCATAAGAACTTAAATAACATTTTTTTTTTTAATTTTAACTCACTTCGAACCACAGTTATTCGTTTTTTAACAGAAAATATAAATTACTTTGAAATGAAAAGGAATACTAATCGAATAGTAGAACCGTTCGCTGTACGCCAAACCACGAACCGAAGTGCAATGCATACAATTTTTATTTAATATTACACAAGCAAATTCTAATATGAATGTTTCAATGTTTGGCAAAGTTTTCGCTATGTCGTACCAAGTAGATAAATTTGTATGTATTTGGGTATGAGCGCAATCAATGAAAGAGTGTAAATTTTGGGATAAATGAAAACTGCTTGTAAGTTTAAAAATTGTGATCTGCCTCTGTGTTTGAAAATGCATTTGGCAAAAAAAGAACGGACATTATGCAAACATATACATATACGTTTGTTTATACAATAGTGAGTACGCTCTGTTGATATAATTTTTATCTTTCATCCGTAGTAGATGTAAAATGTGTGCTCTCAGTTCTGGTTCTCTGAAATCGTATTTCTATATATGCATTTATGTACATACTTAAATAGGGTTAAAATACGTCACTTTTTAAATTGTTTACAACCAATCTGCAATTTCTATCCTCGTTCATTATTTATTATTTGAAAAATTGATACATACATTTTTCAAATTTATACTTTAACGTAAATATTTATGAATAGTACAAACTCTCATTCCACGCATTATGTCAGCCAACTACATTATTTTATATTTATTTTTAATAATACCAGTGCTGAATTACCAGTTTCTATTTGCCAAAGGGTCTTCACACATATGTATGCAATTCATATACTACACAAAATTAATATTAATAAATATTATTCTTAATAAAAAAAAAAAAAAACCAAATTGCAGCTACTCTATTGCTACCAAAATGCATTAAATTAGGATCGACGATTTTTATTTTGTTTTAGTGCCTGTGATTTTTGTACATCTTGCTGCATTTTGATTGTTTTCAAGTTGGCATACTCATTTGCTGCTTCGGCTCTTAATTGATGATTTAGTCGATTTCGAACTTAACCGATGGTTGTCTAATGGTCAATCCTCCATTTGTTCATTTAGCTGTGCTAGTAGAGCGGCTCGTTTTGTTTCAAGCTCAGTTTCGCTTAGTGCTTGTTCTTCTGCGGGTTTAACAGAATTTTCAATATCCGAATGATTACTACCGTTTGCGCTGATTGGCGTAACGGATCGGTGATGTTTCTTATCTTTTTTGTTTTTCTTGTCACGTTTTTTCTTTCGATTAGCAGTTATATCTTCCATTTGAGATGCTGCAGGTGAAGCGATCGGCGTAGAAACAGGACGTTCTGATTCACAGGAGGACTTAAAATATCAAAAAAAAATTGTTTAGTGAGAAACATGCAATGATTCAACATAAAACTTGTTTACTTACAGCACGAGATGACTTTTTGTTCTTTCGCTTTTTCTTCTTCTTGGAAATGCGTTCGCTTTCCATGCTTTGACTAGAACTAGCCGAACGCTGCGTTAGGTAGTAACCGTAAACGTAAAAACAAAATTATAATAATATAGTAATACAATTTTCAATATTACACTTACTGATCGGGAGACTGACTTCCTTTTTTTTGACTTTGCGTTTTCAATTTCCTCTTGATCGTTTTCAATATCCTACAAAGTAAGTTTGAAAAATAATACTTTTAAAACAACGTATTATGTTATTAAAAATAATGTCTTCTACCGATTTTGAACTCGAACGTGTTCGTTTCTTGTGCTTTTTATTCTTTTTAGATTTCTTTGATCGCGAATGATGATGACTACAAGCGTCTTCACTTTCTTTGACGTAATCATCCCAAATTTTTTTTACACCGATTTCTTTTTCGTATAGAGTGTAAGCTTCTAAATGTTCCACTAATTTCTTTGCAGCCTCGAAAGGTTCCTGTACCGAAATATTTGCCTCCTGCCACTGTGTCTTGACTTCATTTTCCAGTTTGCGTAAACGACGTGCCTCTTCTTTAAATCGCTCTTTTTCAGCTGCTTCCGCCTTTTCAGAAAATATCAAAAACATACATTAAAAAATTCTTGAAATAAGTTGGTTTAATTCACCTTTTCAAGTAATGAGTTGTAAGTCAATTTCACGTTGCCTGCATCCAAATTGGCAGAGCGTTTGTCCTCGCAAACAACTGTAGCAAATTCTTCAAATGATGTATTCGCTTGCACTATGTATTGCTTCTCTTTAAGTATCTCCCGTATAATTTTCTTTTCATCGTGATAGCGCGCTTTTAAGTCTTCCACATAAAATTTAAACAAATCAAGTGGTGTCGATCCTGGCTGACCTAACATAGCAGAAAAGCGCAAATCTGCTGAGATAATGGGATAGAGCTCCACCCACAAAGACATTGATGTAAGTTTGCCCGCCTCATGTTGTGCGTCAAGCAGCGATAGGAATGCATCACGATTTTTGCGTTGTTGTCGTTTTACCCGCTTCTTCTCCCGTTCTCGTTCCTCTTCCTCTTCTTTTTCTAATGATCGGATATGTTCTTCGAAAACTATAAGTGCATCTTCTTTGTCCATTCCTAGTAAATTTACATCATTTTTAAATGCAGCGTTCTGCAGCAGCATTAGTTGTGCCTGCGCCCATGTTGACTCAAAAGTGATTAAAGTCATAGATTCTAATAATTCGCCCAAAACTTTCATATTACGTTTTTTCAAAATACGTGCTTCTTCTCTTTCCTTTTTAGCTAAGTTGAAAATGCAATCTTCATAGATATCACGACGGTCTTGTTCTGGTACATTAGTCCAAATTTTATTGCTGGCAAAAAATTCGTCGCACCTATAGAATTTAGTTTGCGAATTCATTTTATCGGTGGACATTAGAAATTGCTCAAGGTCTTCTTTGGCTTTTTTAGCGCGTAAACGTGATTCTTCGCGTTCATCTTTCAGTTTCTGAGTTTTATAAGCATTGAATGTTTGCTTCTTTTCATTTAAATTCTTAAAGGAACTATAACGCGGATCCTTGGAAATTATTTTCACACATTGATCCCAGTTTGAATTTGAGGGCACATTTTTTTCACGTAATAAGTCCTTAAAAGCTTCAATCGCTTCTTTTTTATCTTTATATATAATCTTGGGCTCATCACTCGGGTAATCCTTCTTATCTGAAAAGTAATAAAAATTAGTATATAATATGAATTCATAAATAATAAATATTTCAGTCAATTACTATTTTCTTTTTCTTCCTTGTTAGCCTGTGGCATTTCGATTGAGGCTAAAGTGGCGGCCATGGCTTGATCAAGGGCAGATGAAGAGTTTTCATTACTCCCAGGAGTTAATGGGGAACGTATGTCAGGAGTTGTTATATTTGCTACCGTGGGTAGAGTCGCAGGTAATATACTAGCTAAAGCGGCAGGTGGCACCATACCAGCCAAACTGGATGAAGTCATGGCAGCGACAGCCTTTGCAGCAGCAGCGGCTCTAATAAGATTATTTTACATTTATATATTTCAAATTTATTGAGAATTATTTACTTACTCCTCTGCTTTAACCTTGGATCGCATTTCTAAGAATTCTGGAGGTGGTTCCCAACGAGACTCTTTTGTGTTAACGTTGTGAAAGTATACTTTTCCGGCATCGGAGCGATACTCTTTCCAAGGACATTGGTGAGTCAATCGCTCGGCCGGTGTCATCAAGGCCTCCGGTTTTTCCCACGAACTTTGTTTGGTATTATTATTATAGTAATACGGGCGACCATCAGGAGCTTTATGTTCAGTCCATTCTGTACTTGGGGGTATACCACCAAATGCGGCTGCCAATTCTGGTGGGGGTGGTCCTCCAAATCCTGGTGGAGGCATATTAAACATTGGTGGTATGCCCAATGGCGGAGGAATGACACCGGGCGCAGCTATCGGTGGAACATTCATTGTTAGTTGACCAAAGACGATACTAGTACAATAAATTCGACGTCCGAGTCGTAAGTTTGTCAACGTATGCCGAAAATAAATCGCCGTACTCCTCGACTTTTTCTAACCTCAAATAGCACTTTGGTATTGCGTGCGTATGTTAGTATTGAGGCTATATTTTAAGGCATTAACACAAATTGCAATGGTAAACTGAACCGAGTAACGCCACAACAACGTTTTTCTTGCAATAATTGTGCGATTGTTTACATCATTAGAAAAAATTATCCATGCACAAAACGCTTAAAATTACTCTTCCCGGTTGAAAAGAAATGCCTTTTTGACGTTTCTAAGCGTCGACGAAGGGTTGCATATAGTGCAGTCGATGCACAGTGACTAAGATTGTGTGAACTCTGTGTAAAAAAGTATACCCGATGAATTATTTGTTTTAGACATGGCATACCTATATATATAATATAATCTCAACAGCTGATTAGACTTTTTTCATTTTCGATAGTACATTTATTCTGATCTAAAATTCGTGATTACAACCAATACTTGAAATGTGTTTATCTTGGCTTTGAAAGCGTTCATTCCTTTGTTATGATTAAATAATTTATATGGTTGTCGTAGATGACATAGCCTATTCTTCTTCCTCATCCACACTTTATGTCAAACTATCATATATTTGTTTTTTGCTTACATTCTTCGATATTTTATGTCTGTTCAGAGATATTCGCAATTAAAGTTGAAATTTTTGGTAATTCTATACGGCAGCACGTAACTGCTAATATACGTCCAAAAATCTCGGGAAAGGTATTAAACGACGCGTTTTGATCTCTGTATCAATAATCCGAAAGCGGAAATTAAATAATTTGTTTCAGTGAAAAGTTATTGGGAAAAAAGCCCAAAAATGGCCTAGGTCCGATCCCAAATAGGGGGCCTGATCCAAGGTATTTATGTGCAGAACACTTTTCTGCGCTAAAAAAAATAACCCTTAGCCTGTCCAACACCGGCTATGCGGTCCACAATATTTCTGCGCAGAACACACTTTTGCACTTTTCGGTTCACCCTAATCTGTGATTACAAAAACCACATGAAAATGACAGAAAATTTTCAACTTTGATTGCAAATATCTCTTCACTGAAACAAAAACTCGAAAACCCGCTTCCGGATTATAGTTACCGAGATCAAAACGCGTCTTTGATACCTTTCCCTAAAGGAAATTACCAAAAATTTTATAAAAATTTATAAAATTTTTAAAAGTTGTAGCCTCACCGAACACAACTATTATCTATTGACTTGTGTATTTTAAGTATAAAACTGAGAGTAGAGATAAAAATATGAGACGTGTGTTTTATTTCCGTATATTTCAATATATTACTATATATACAGCCCAATTCTAAATATTCTCACGGAATAATTTTCTCTCGGATTTTTTTGTTCCCTCGGAAAAATTCCTCCAATTATGTTCTCCTAGGGAATTTTCGAAATCAGCTGTTGTGGCAATTGGCATGTTATACACGGATTTCTAAACTGGCTAACGAAATTTAAAAATGTAAATATTGTGAAGAATTCGTTTTAAAAAAAGAAAAAAAAAATGTGAAACAACGTTTAGTGTTGCTTTTCATACGTTTGTGGAAGAAATTAAGCGAATAAGAGCCACAGGAAAATAAACACAGGATTATGAGATAGTACATATACGCTAGAGTTGCCGGAAACGTTATCTACAATTTTTGTTTGTATATTTAATTTGCTTTCTGCTGTTTGCAGATTTAAAAAGTATTATAGAATAAACAAGCCCGGATCTCCTTAAATCGCACACTCAGCAACTCAAAAATACAATTTCATGATGGCCTTGCATCAAGTTTAAAAACAGCCATATCTGTTGTACATTTGTACTTTTCGATCTAAAACACATCGTATTCTATTATTTTAGTTTAGTATATACTTACACAACTATTAAAGTTTTCCTATAAAAATACAAGAAACATTCAATTTTATCCCCAGCTCCTTTCAGTTTAGCTGGTGAAAAAATTCCTTAAAAATGACAGCGAAATCTCCCTTTTCCTCAAATTCGTAATAGCTACTTTTCTCCCTTAACTGGTTTTCCTTTTTTCGAACATTATTCAGAATAAGAGGAAAGGGAGGAGTGAAAAAATTCCCAAGGATTTTTTATTCAGAATACGAGGAATGGGAGAGGGGAAAAATCAGTGCGGAATTTTCATTTAGAATTGGGCTGATAATATATAGGGTCGATTTATAAATCGATATCGCGCCATCGATTTTTCGATAGGTTTTGGGATCAGGAAAAAAAAGTTCCACTACGCATACCAAGAAAAATAAATTTCTTTGACTTTTTTCGACTTTGATTTTTAAGGTTTTTTCATGACCTACTAAAAAAATTTTCGTTTGATTTTAAAATTTTCATATCTACCCTGTCCGACCCAAAAATGTCTGCTAAAAACGTTGGCGATAACAGTTTTTTTTGGAAAAAAATATTTTTTGGGGTTTGAGGAGTGTTTTGGTCAAAAAATTGGCCCTTTCGCCATTTTTTTTAAAGGGTTTTTCAGCATATCGTACATGCAAAAAGGTTTTCGATGAAAACGAATTTGTCTCACAATTCCTGTCCCACTTAAAATTATGCGCTAAAAACGTTGGCGATAACAGTTTTTGAAAAAAAAAATTTCTTTTCGGGTTTTTGGAAAAGTCGAGTTTTCAAAAAACTGTTATCGCCAACGTTTTTAGCGGACATTTTTGGGTCGGACACGGTTTGCATGAAAATTTTAAAATCAAACGAAAATTTTTTTAGTAGGTCATGAAAAAACCTTAAAAATCAAAGTCAAAAAAGTCAAAGAAATGAAATTTCGCAGGCTCGAAAATTATTTTTTTGGGTATGCGTAGTGGAACTTTTTTTTCCTGATCCCAAAACCTATCCAAAAATCGATGGCGCGATATCGGTTAACTTTCGTCCATACAAGTCGACCCACCCTAATATATGTATCAATAAATAGGAATTCACAACACGACAACACTGTTATTACTACACCTTTTACACGGCTACATAAAGGGAAATAGAATGTTGACGTTCGTAACTTTTTTTATTCCAAATTCCCAACAAACTGAAGGTATAGTACGATAAGAAAATTTGCGTGATGAGTTTTGTTTGTTTATAACATATGCAAATTTCGGATTTTGTCATGGAAATGGCAACATGGAAGCATAATCCACTTGAAAGTACTGGGGTGTTAATGGCAAACTCATTTTAAGCGATCATGTTTAAGGAAATGTGTATTATTTGAAAATTTGTGTATCTAATTAGAATTACTTTTCTAATACAATATTAAACATCAATTATGTACAAACCGAGGTTAAAATGGATTATATTAGCAATGCTATCACTTTTGGCATTCAGCTGGTGCATTATCTATGGTGCCAGCATGAATCGAACCGATATGCGATACTGTTTTATGAACAGCTTTAATACGTTGCAGTCGAGCTCATCATACCAACAAGAGCAATCCAGACGAAAAAAGTACACATTCGGTCCACATCTTCTCGAAGACGTAATGCTGACGAAACCAAAGCCAAACTCTAATGGATATAGTATAATTTTTCATGAAACGAGTTGTCCAAATGAGAAAATACGGAGCAATATTCAGTATATGGGCAACGCCCCTTTGAACATGATGAAACTGACAGCAAGAGAAGCGTGTGCTATTGAATCGGCTGCATTACACAATCCTAATACAAATATCTTCGTACTATTCGCTAGTCCAGCTTATCGTGATTATAATAATACTCCACCTGTAATAGAAGCAATACTCCAGTATCCAAACGTATATTTGCGTAATTTAAATCTTTGGACTTATGCAGCTGGTACACCGATGTATCAATGGCTTAAGGAGGGAGAGCTTTTTAGGTCTAGGTAAGACATTACTTTTGTATTTTAACAATAAGTGGCTATTAATAAGCGTTTTTTTTTTATTATTTTCTTTAGTTATGTGCTCTCACATCTTTCCGATTTTTTGCGTTACTTAACTTTATGGCGTTGGGGTGGTACTTATCTCGATATGGATGTCGTAGTCTTACGCAGTTTAGAAAATTTACCGCCCAACTATACCGGTGCAGAGTCAAGTTCATCGTTAGCAGCGGGAGTAATGAATTTCGCACCTGATGGTTTTGGTCATGAAATAGCTGGAAAATGTGTATTTGATTTTTTGATAAATTTTAATGGTAAAGATTGGGGCAACAATGGACCGGGCGTTATAACACGAGTCATGAATGATGTCTGCAAAACCAGTAACATTGAGCTAATGATGGATCCTAAACGATGTATGGGTTTTCATGTAATGTCACGACATTCATTCTACGCTATACCATGGAGAAATTGGGAACACTTTTTTGAGGCGCAATACCTAACCGAGACAATAAATAAGCTCCGGGATTCATATGTAGCACACGTGTGGAATAAACATTCAAAACAGAGACGTATCAAAGTAGGCGCTAATGCGGCATACGGTATTTTAGCACAAAAACATTGTCCAAAAGTTTATGCCGCATCTGGCGACTATTTTTGAAAGAAGTAATTTTAGTAAATTGATTGAAAACAAGTTTTCATGTTCTAGAAGTATAGGTCTGGAGTCTAGGTGCGAAATCATGTTACGTATTTTGTTGAATCATAACAAAATAGATATGAAATGAACCCAGTGTAGTAGTTAAATAGTTACAATAGCTTACATAGTAAGCTCTTTTGCCAAAAGCTAATACCCAGTGAATATTTACTTTAGCACATTCATCTCTTTGGCGAGAAGGCGAGAACATATTGTAAAAAATTCTATTTAGTTAAAGCAGTTCGGTTTTTTTTTAATTTTAGAAGATACTTTAGAACTAAGTGTAAACTAACTGCAAAGCAGTTGAACAAAAAGCGAAGTTGTTGATTCCGTAGCCTTTTTCTAGAAACCAGTAAAGTATCCAAATAGTGATGCATGTGTGTCTATTGCTATCTATGTCTAAACGGGTTTGGCTATCCAACAAAGTACCCTTCGTTGGTATGCCAACTCAATGTATGTATTAATTTGCCGATATTAGTAACTTACACTTTATACCTGATTTTATACACCTTATTAACCAACAAAATGTATTTAAATATCGTAAACATACCTATAAAAACTTTCGAATAGCCTAGTAAAAAAAAATCCTTATGTTAAGCAAATAGTTAATACCAAATTATTAGATATGTATATAGTACATGTATATATAAGTAAAATGGAAATGTAAATTTTTTTATTATTCTCAACCATTGGTAAATAACATACTAAATTTCTGCATAAAATGCCGTAATGTCCCATATCTTCTAATTTCAATACTCTAAATTAACGCTTTTTGTACCGAATAATAAATGTAAGCTCACCTTTAATGATTTACAAATAGAAAGGATTAAGTCAATCATAGTCTAGTAGATTCCGGTTGCTGTAAGAAAATGTAGATAATAATAAACCGAATTTTAATGTCACACGGCTCAAATTAAATTATGATAAATTCACAAGAAGAATTAGAAAATTGTTAGTATTATTTTAATTTATGGTATAAATGGTTTCAAAGATTGATAAGAAAGTGTTTTGTTTTTTTGATTTTATAACTAAGTCTTAACTAACTCTAAAGCATTCGAAGAATACAAAACAATAGCGGGTAGTCTCTTTACGATTGCTTTTTTCTTAAATACCATAGTCATGCATGTATGATAGTAATTACTTTGTTGGCGCTTTGCCGTTTAAACGGGCTGGCTGTCCAACAAAGTACCCTTCGTTTGCTAACTCAATGTGTGTATTATGTAGTTGTTGTTGTTTTTAGATATAAAAACACTCCCCAGAGTGTTGTCGAAAGTGACAGTCCTTTGCCGGATATGAACAGGGTACGCTGCGGTACTCCATTGCGGTACATGCCCGACAGTCGTGGGAGCGATTTGGTGTGACCAGTGAAACCTTCTAGGTCATCTCACCACCTCCTTCCGTAAGGAACAAGAAGGTTGGTAATCAGAAGTGAGGCATCATATCCGTAGATCAACCATCAAGTTGCAAATCATTACCCTTTGTGGACCGGCATACCTCCCTCGGGCATATTCTAACCCACTAACCAACAGGGGTCTGTATTATGTAGTCGATATTAGTAACTCCAACTCGTCCCTGCTAATTACATTAAATACAGATTCCGATTTATACAAGACTTTAGCCTTATTTTATACACCGACAAAATGTATTTCATAACACACCTATAAAAAGTATCAAATATCCTAGCAAACAAAATTCCATATGCTAAGCAACTAGTTAATACCAAAATATTAGATATGTATTTAGTACGTTAATAAATAAGTAAAATGGAAATGTAATTTTTTTAAATATTATTCACAGCCACTGGTAAATACCATTTACAGAAAAGTTCTGCAAAAAATGCAGTATTGTACCATATCTTCTGAGTTTAATTGTCTAAATTACCGCTTTTTATACCCAATATTAATTATAAGTTCACCTTACTATGCACCAGAAAATAAAAGAGGATACTAAACCAAATTCCAATGTATAGTAATAAAATGTTCTAAATAAAAGAATATATAACGACATAAAGAAATGTTTAAGTTAGACCTCCATACCAGACTTTCTGCAGTTCTTCTGAAGTGAATCTTCCAAAGTACCTTAAAACTATAGAAAGCCTATATTGGTAAAGGATTACTCTAATTGTTTCAATAAAAACGGAATAGATTTAGCATAATTATTTTGAAATCAAATGTACATATTTATTTGTGTCAAACTTTAATCCTCACACTAACCAAAAATCATAAAAATTACTTTTAAGGATACACTAATGGCCGTCTTTGCTGATTGACAAATTCAGTTTCAACTCGAGAATTTTTCGGTACAATATAAAACAATAGCGATCCGCCAGTAACAAGGAAGCTGGAAGGTTTTAAAAATATTTCAGACTAACAGAATTATATATTATCATGCTGTCATAGTACTCACCCCTTTTCATTTACAATCTCTTTGATGGTTTTGCTCAAATCAACTTTATGCACACAACCTACTTTACGATTCTCATAGTAGACATTTAAATTGCCAGGACGATAACTATTGGATTTGTCACACTGGAGAGGCTCTTTGAACATATCGTCGATGCAATCTTCCATGCTAAAATAAAACCCAAAAACATTGAATAAACATTATATAAATGATAGTTACATATATAGGTTTTCACTTACACCACATTTTCCGACAATTTCTGTTGAAAATCGCTAAATAAAAATTCCGGATAAGAGAAGGCTGCTGGCCATATTAACGTCTCATTATCATCGTCTAAATGCACTGCATAATCTTCTAAGGGTAAGAATTTTGGTCTCAGCAACTCTTCTGTGATTGGGTTATTCTTTTTTTTATCATCAAATTTAATATTGCAACGGTGCAGTACATCAGATAGGCGTTGAAAGCGTGCAAGACGTCTTTTGGCTTCAGCGGCTTCTTTGCGTTGATTACGTTCAAGTTCCAACTATAAAACAAATTTTGTATATCTATGTAGTGATGTTTCAGCAGTGATAAGCGGTACCTTTTTGTTTTTATTTTTCTTTAATAATTCTCGTGCTTCATTATTGTCTACATCCCGTTCAAGTATTTCGTCGCACAATTGTGTACACAGTTCAAATTTATCTAAAGAGAAGGCACATTGTGCCGCACGCCAGCGTGCTTTTGTGTAATTAGGATTGTATTCTATAGCGCGCTGAGCATCACTAAGAGCAGATCTAAAATGTAAAAATTATTTTTTAATTAACTGACAAACCATTTCGTGACATTTTACCTGTAATTCTTGAGGAAGTAATGCGCAGCTGACCGATTATTATAGAGAACAGATTTTACTTCAGGTTTCTCACATTTCGCCTTCAAACCTTCTGTAAAACTATAAATTGCCGTTCGAAATTTCTTATGTTTCATATAAAAATTGCCATCCTCCTTATAATTGAGCGCAAGTTCTTCCGCAGTATTCTCTTCGGGATCGTATTTTAGTTTTTGCAATCCTTCAAACATGGGATGTACATCGTCACCAGGCTGTGGTGCTTTTCGCATAAAGAATGGATGTTTGTCCATTTCCTAAAATTTTTAAATCAAATTATACAAATTTTAGCCTCAATGGCCAATTAACTACCTCTTGCCAACGATCTTCTGGCCAACCTTCCTCATACCGTTTCCTTTCCAAGCCGTCAATGAATTCATCTAATTCTTCGTCTAATTTTGCAGCTAAGGCCAAACGCTCTTCGTCCGTCCATTTGTTATTCAATGCTAATTGTTCGTCAGTCATCTTTTCTGGTTATTTTCCAAAAAGCGAGCCGCAGAACGTTTGTAAACAAATGCCTGGACATGTGTTTATATAGCTGTGTTCAGTAATCACAGCCGCCACCAAAATAACAACATCACATGCATCGGTATTAGAGATGCCACATTTAATAATTTTCCTTTTAGTTCCTAGCAGAGCTGGGCAAAACAAATTTAACTAGTATAGTGATCAAAGCTCGAATCATATATTTATTGTTTACATACATTTTTTGAGGGTATAAAAATTTTTGCAGCCCGTGTGCAAAAAAGTACACATTTTTATTGAATCTTTTAATTAATTCAATTCGTAAACATCATATTCAGCCCAATTCTAAATATTCTAGCGGAATAGTTTTCTCTACAATTTTTTTGTTCCTCGAAAAAATTCCTCCAATTATATTTTCCTAGGCAGAAGAATAATTGGCCAAGAAGAATTTCGATGTCAGCTGTTTTGGCAATTGGCATGGTATAAACGGATTTTTAAATTGGCTAAAGAAATTTAAAAGTGTAAATATTGGGAAAAGTTCGTCTTAAATTAAAAGAAAACAGGTAAAACAACGTTTAGTGTTGCTTTTCATAAGTTTGAGGCAGAATTTAAAGCGAATAAGAGCCACAGAGAACGTTGTGTGATAGTACATATATGCTTGAGTTGCCGCAAACGATATCGATTGGTTGTACATTTGTCCTTTTCGATCTAAAATACATCATATTGTAATACAACATTATTTTAGTTTAGTATATACTTACACAAGTTAATAGTTTTCCTATAAACATACAAGAAACTTTCAATTTTATCCAACGCTCCTTTCAGTTTAGCTGGTAAAAAAATATTTTTAAAATGGCAGCAGAATCTCCCTTTTCCTCACATTCGTAATAGCTACTTTCCTCCCTTAAATGGGTTTCCCTTTTTCGAACATTATTCAGAATAAGAGGAAAGGGAGAAGTAAAAAACTTTCAAAGATTTTGATTCAGAATACGAGGAATGGGAGAGGGGAAAAATCCGTGTGGAATTTTTATTTAGAATTGGGCTGATTAACTTGTAGTTTAACTTATTTTAACAATATTACAAAACATGCCATGTAATTTACAAATTGAAAATTACAACAAATTTGCTGAATGTTTACCAAAGGCAGAGAATTCAAATCGTTTCTTCTAAGATTACAGGGTTGATTTCAACATTTACAATGCTAATACAAAAATAAAGTTGCATTTAGTTGCATTTTGGTGTCAAAACTTTTATGGTAAATCTAAATAAAGCCAAGTTTTAATCCATAAATAGGTAATAAATAAATATTAGAGAATTATTTTTTTTTCATACTTTTCAATAAATAAGAAAATAAGTTATAAAAACGTTAAAATAATAAAACAATCAGTTAATTTCTAACACACTCCTACCAACGATTATTCATTTATATACCCTCTTTGGTAAAATGTGCACTAAATTCACAATTGTTTGCGCTGGCAACACCCATTTCCGGTGTAGATTTAAGACAGAGCGGAAACGGAAAAGAGAAGACATTTCTTTTATAAAATTCGGCTTATGTCGATGCTTCAGTGCGCCAGTGCGGCGTTTCAAGTGGTTTTCATATTTGTATTTTAGTTTATTTATTTATATAAAAAAAAAAATGCCTTGGACTCATGTTTATATTTTAACGGTAAATATATACATAGATTTAAGAAGATAAAAACGTATGCAAATAAATGTGGGCTTTTTACAACAACCATCAATCCCAGTAAGGTTTTTGAAAGGAGTGCCCCGGAAGTTTGCTTGTTGGCGCATCGTTAAAATAATGTTAATGATAAGTACGAGTAACATGTTAATCACGACATAGGTTTTTAATATTTTCTCACAAAACTGGTCATCAAAGGAAGGATACCTACATGTACGGAAAATCACGCGTAGGTATGTATGTATGTACAAATTGATGTGGATTTATCTTTAATACATCAATGCACTTTAAAGTGTTGTGCAAATTTGTTAATCAGCCATCAGCCATCACCATATTTTGCATAGGTGTGTCAAATGTACACACACATACTTACATACGTAGGTAACTGCATAAGCGTGCAAAAAAATTTGAAATTGAAAGTTATTTGCTTATTAGCGGATAGTTTTCCTTCCTTACACGTCTGCACCATACATACATCGTGACGTAAAGTACATATTTAGAGATGCATTTGCGTCAAGCCACATAATATTAAAGGTTGCATATGGATTTGCATATAAAAATAAATAAGTCCCGACTTAGCAGGAAAGGGTTTTTTTTATAATTAGTTGGATATTGCAAAATATTCATAGAAAACGCTGGACGGACCTAGTGATTGTTTCGGTATCGTCCATCATTTCCAAGTTACCATACCAAGTTTCTATCGAGACTACATAAAAAATCAAAATAGAATAAACAACTTAGTCTAGGAATATCTTATGGCCAATAAATACATCAAAAAATATTTTGATCAGCAGTTGTACCGACTGGCAGTTGGCAGATAGCCCTACCACCAACAGATACCTTAATTTTTCAGGCACACCCTCGTAGTGGTACTGTTTGACCCCCGAAAAACAACCCCTTAAGCAGACTCATCTAGCAGTTACCTCACTTTAATCCCAAACTGTTGATAAAGCATGATACTTTGGGCTGCTTCAAGATGGTCTATAGGAAAGTATATGTGACCTGGTCTACGAAAAGGGAGCTAACGTGTGAAAACTAGTTTTCTGGGAAACAGCTGTTAAAAATAAACAACTCGTTTCGTCAGTTTCTCGTTATCTCATTAATTGTTCTTTCCAGAGGCTTCAAGGACGTCCAGTAAGTGTTGTTTTTGGTCGGAATATTATTATAGTTCATCGTGTAAGTGGCTAGTGTGGAACATTTAAAAAAGTAACACTGAAGAAGTGACGTTTACTCTAATACTGCGCAGCTGCTGTTGTCTTGTTTTCATTCGTCTCTCTTTCCGGAGGGAACTTTCAAACAAGTTTTGACTTTTTGGATTCTACCACGTAAAAAAGCATCTCATCTTCCATCCTAATCAACTAAAAAGTGAAAATTGATTTTTTGACACCTAAGCCCCCTTTCCGTAGACCAGGTCACATATGAATGGAAGTGTTGGTTAAATGCTACTTACCCTACAACAAAATAACGATTTCATTTGCTCGGAAACTAATTGCAGGCTTATTGAAAAGCTCTTAAATATACTTTAATTCCAACAAAATTACTAGAACTGTGAAACTAAAATTCCTAAGGGAGTTTTCAAGATATCTTGAAAAACGGCTGGACTGATCGCCCTGCTTTAACCAGGAACATACAAAAATCAAGTGCAGTTTCAAGGGACTGAAAAAGGTTTTAACCGGACCGAGGTTATGTGAGTAGTTCACAGATAAAAGAAGAGCTTAGGAACCAAAGATAAACATCAAGAATAGTTAAGTCAAGGATAAATTTCCAAGAGAAAAGCTAGGCCCAAATATGACGAACGTGATTGCTGCTCCTTTTACTGCATTTATTATTTTTGCAACGTAAAACTGTTTTTTTTTGCTATTTGTTTAATGCAATTTGCATTATGGCTACCAGCCTGACGTAAATGCTTTTAGATATGTACCGACAACTCAAAGTCAAATAAATATTTATCCTGCTCAGGGTGCATATTATACGTAACCCTCTTAAAAGGGTTAAAGTATTAAAAAAAAAAACTAAATAATCAAAGTCGGTTTAAAAACAATGCTGTAAAATAAAAACAAACATCATTGCGTTGAACTAACAATGGGAAAATGGATAAAATTTTGAACTATTAGCAGTCAGTTGTGATTTATGAGGTGCAAAGTGCGCAATATGTTTTCGTAGCGGATGATAAACGGTTAAGAAACACTATGTTTTGAAATTAACACACTCAAATTGTAATCTGTAAAACAGTCAAAAAGTGATATTGAAATAAATTTTGTGCAAAAGTGAGCTAAATTTTGATGCTACTAACTAACTGAATTCTTAACAACAGCCAGGACCTGCAAACTAGTCAGCTGAAAGTACTGTTACAATTTAGTTTCTTCTTAAAAGTCGTTGTATTGTGTTACCTATTGAAAAATAATTATTTGAGTGACGCAATCATCACGCGATATGAGAATTTGACATCTCTGTGACAATAAAAATCTATGTATCTCCCTTAAGGTAGCTGAAAATGTCATGTATGTGGAAAGCGCCATTGAATCTATCCTGTTAAAGTTCCGACCTTAGTTGAACATCGTTTAACAAACGAAAACCGATTTAAGTAGTTCTGGAGTTAGGGATTAAGAAAAGTTTTTGAGTAGCCAATATGGTCATCGAGTCTATATAGATTTAAATTGGAGGGCACTGAAAGCCAGACAGAACACTGTACTCAAGCCTGCTAAAGTGACAGGCAGTTCCTTCTGTATTGTCACAACTGCTTGTAATCCTTCGGCACTTCGGCTCAACTGTGGTCTGGAGACTGTAATAGGTCAAGCTCTTACTTATACAGCCTAAGCCCCTATACTCCTAATGCATGTCCTGCACCCTGTTAGCAGCTAGCTGAAACTGTTAGTTTTCTTGGACTATCAATGGAAGAGATTGATGCAAGTTCCTGGCATAGATGTGATAAGGTAGTGCAAAGTACCGTTAATACAAGAACAACGTAAAACTTGCTGAACGAAGGGTATGACGCTTGGCAAGCTGCGTTGATACAATTATAGGAAAACCAATAGTACATGTCCAAAACAGGCCTTTTTAAAACGATCATACAAAATGTCTTATCAAAATATGTCACCCGATATCGATATCTTGACAAAGCTTATCAATTTTGAGTAAGCCAATTCGAAAAATATTTTCGTTCAGTGTCTATGTTTCTTAGTTGAGTCATGTTCGAATGAAGTGAATTCTTAGTTTGAACTAATAAAATAAAGCTTGTTGTTTAGGGCCGATGCTTAGTTCCTAAAAAGTGTGCCACCCATTCGTGTTTTGTCAGCACACATACACATGCATGCAGGTGGGAATGTGTGGGTTCACCTCCCCTTAACACCGGAGGATGAGTTTTCGGGTTCAACGGTTGTCCTCGATTTGACAACCGTCTACTTTTCCACCAACCGCGCGAGAAGACACAACCACGTCACGGCAACCCCAGGATTTCAACCACAGCTACAGGTAACAAGCCTTAAGTGTAAATTTTCATTTTAATATAAAATATACGGTCACTATTTATAACGAGAATTCTCGTTTGTTTTCATTCCAAATAAAATTTTACCGCGGTGCTTTCGAGCCCCTGCCGCTCCGACCAAGAATCACCACAGCCGAATTTACATGGTCCTTCGAGCCGGATACGAACCAGCAACCTATGTTTGTTATTATTGTTGTTGCTCACATAATTCTCAAGAGCTCGTCAAATTTGAGCCTCAGTGCAGTCATAAAAATATTAATTCAAATATTTAGCTTCGAGAGTTCTTTCTTGTTTGATAAAGCAAATAGTTGATGAAAGACAAAGCCCATGCGTCATATCTAGTAAAGTAAGGGGTCACTTTTGATGTGTCATGAGTCAAGTTAATTTTTTGCAGCGAATAAGAAGAATGTTTAGCACACACAGTTATTATGTTCCCTAACTCAATTCTGACTTTGTATGTTACGGTCACATTGAGTAAAAATTCTTGGTATAAGTATAAGTACAATTTGTTAATATTTGATGTCGCTAGAATCGTTTTCTACTTGTCAGAACAAACTAATGCCATGCCAACTTAAATTGTATTACGAGATTGCAACTGCACTGTGAATTACATTACATCGGCTATGCGCATGCCTCTTATTACTGAGTTCTATTTCTATGCTCAAAATTGGGCCTTGGGAGCGCATATCGTCAACATAAATACAAAAGTAACTCAATACAAACTATGCTGAGTCGTTTTTATATACCTCGTCATATTTATGGATCGTGAAATGACAAAGTTATTAGGTAAGGTAAGGTTTTGCCATTTATCAGTTCTTAAACGAAAAATTTCGTAGCGATAATCATAAAACCATGCTTAAAATGGTCATATCCTCATCGTAAGATAAAACCCAAAATGCAATTGGTCGGTAAGGTTTTGGTACCGATAGGGAATAACGATATAGCACTAAAATCCGACTGCATTGCTTCTCATATGGTTGGTTGAAACAGGTTTTTTATAACGTTAACGATAACGCACAAATAGTAAAAAAAATATTTGGCCTCGATATTTGACCTCCGAGGAGATCAAGGCCGAGCTTCTCTACCAATTTGTAATGTGCTGCTTCTAATCTTCCCCACAAAATGGCGGGACCTACATGTTTTATGCCGACTTCGAACGGCATCTGAAAATACCGACGAATTTTGCTGAGGGTCGGATACCACTGCCGAGGGGCGATCCCGTTTTTGAACAAACTGTTTCCAAACATTTTGATGTTCCCTATCCCGTCACTTGTCCCGGATAGCTTCTATTTGATAGACTTGAATGTTTGAACTTCATAGAAATGGCTTAAACTAATATTATTTTAATGAAAACCTGTATACAATAGTGCTTTACAGGCTAAGCTCATTCAAAATTTCCCGTTCCCATATAATTGCCGTCGGTAGTGCAGTTCATGGAAACGTTAAAAACGAAGTATGCGCTTTGGATAGTAAATGAAAACGCGAAAAAGTGTAAAAAAGTTCCTAAATTGTTGTTAATTAGTATGTGTACAAAAATTGTGTTACCACCTATTTTGGGGGTTACGCAATTGGACTGCAACAAAGAGTGTTATCACACTAGAGTCGAGGGTTTTGTACAAACCGGTTAACCGTAGATGAAAACCTGGGTTATTCGTTATCCGAAAAATAAGGATTTCAAAAACCCGTCACAAACTTTTAGAAAAAAAACGAGTATAACCGGTTGGAAAAATCGAGTAAACCACCCTATTTATTACTCAGTGACAAAACTAGAGCACTTTTGAGTGCGATAAAAGTATTAAAATTTGAGTAAAATAGCAAACATAACTAATTAAACCCCATAAACAATACTTTTCTGTGCTCTCACGCATTTCACTTTTTGCCGCCCAAAGTGTGTCACTTTATAAAAACACTCATAAATGTTTAATTGAGAGCAGCAGAATGCGCCGGTCATACTTTTAGAATTGCTCAAAGCGCTCGCATAGCAAAATATCTACCTCCCTTGATGGGCTACATAGCTGACTAAAATACCGCACACCCCTGTCGTAATTTTATTCACTTTTTAGAGTTTATTGGTTGAAAGACAGGCGAGGACGTCTTTGCTTAAAAGAACAAATAAACGACTGGGTAAACTGAAGCAATTAAAATAAAACAAAAATGAAATACTAAATAATGAGTTAAACTCTTTAATATAGATAATTTTTATAAAGATATACAAACACAAACATTTTACAAAACACAGCGGTACACTAAGAAAAGCAAAGGCGAATGAGCAACAAATTGAAAAAATCGATTTGAAGTGCGTAAGCATTTGCACATGCAGGCCAAACTGTGTAAAAAAAATTTTATAATAATTTCGCGACTAATAAATACATATACAGATGAATAAATTTACGTTAACTTAAAGAGCAACATTGTTTCATATTTCGCAACAGAGAAATTTAAACGTTCTAATTACATAAAAATAAGAAAGTAAAAAATTAATATAAACCATGAATACAACAAACGAGCAGCTCATCAAACCATTGTCCACCACCAGCTGCGTGCGCTCGGATGGGGGTGGCAGAGTGTGGTGTGAAAACAACATGTGTAGTAGCAACAAAAGTGGCGGCGTCAACAAGCCGCACGGTATGCCCGCTACTGTGCTGTTGGATCAACGTTTCTCGCAGCAAGTGAAGGGAGTATATCCACAAAAGCGGTAAGACTTTTACCGTTTGCTAATGAATTTTGTAACAGTTAAAGTCAATTGTTTCTTCATTTCCGGTATCTGCTTCCGCTTTACTCTACAGTCAAGATGTGCTGAAATGGTATGGTTGGGGTTATAAAGATTCGCAATTCTATGTGGATAACGGTATCATTGGCTTCAAGGGAGACAAGTATGTATGCAGTCTATGCTTGTTATATATACGAATATATGTAATTGTGTGTATAACAGCATTAGGGTGCTCGTCCAAAAAAAAAGTTGGGATTTTTATCTTATTTTTTATAGAATATATATAGCTCAATCAAAGCCTCCATTTTTTATACAAATTGCAAGGACACACTTTAATTTTTAATTCAATAAATTTTTTTTGCTATACAATTTTTTGTTTAAATGAAATGAGTGTAGGCTGAAATATTTGCAACAGGTAGTACAAGAAAAACTAAAAAACAAAGCACAAAATAATGCTAAAATATAATTTAAAGTAATTCGAAAGGAATTTCCTTGATTAACATGTCTCTTTCCGGATATATAACTCAAAAATTGATGGCCGACGGGCATTCTAACATGAACTTTCTTGCAGCATATTTTTTCTAAATTTCATATACATTCATTTCCTAGGTAAAGAAAAAACCACCAAAAAATAAAACACCCTAATGCCCAGACATATTTACGTAGATATATGATATCCGCGTATTGCTTATTTTTAATCTAAATTTTATGATTCTGGTTAGTGGTCATGGAGTTGAAACCAGTATTAGGCAAAGTTTAGTGGTTACAATTATTGGTGACAGAGGGCCGCCAATATTGGATATTTCCTGCTACTTCGCTTCCTAAAGTTAAGCATCTGCGTGCGACATTGAGTTCTTTTCCTTTCCTAGTTGAGACAAAACATGTCTAGGAGCTTTGGTTAAAGTTAGCATATATATTTCAAGGGTATTCTCTAAGATCTGTTGAAAGTATCCACACCATCTCTATAGTTTGGTTAAATGAGCTTTCAGTAAACATATTTTAACGTTTTGTTCTTTCTACCTCCAGATATCCGCTTGAAGGGTGCACCCTGCCCTACTTCACCGACTGGGTTTATGAAAAATTCAAAATGCGAGTAAACGGCAAGACACAATATCCGCAAATGCCTACGGAGTTTCCGGCACCCACCGTGAATGCGCCTTTCCTGCGTGACCTTGAAGCAATTAAACTTGCAAGCTCAAGTTCCGGAGAAGATCGTTTGATACGTTGTCATGGTCAAACATTGCACGATATCTACACCCTTTGGACCAATGAATTCAAACGCATTCCCGATATTGTTGTTTGGCCACGTAGCCATCAGGAAGTTGTACAACTGGTAGCGCTCGCGCATAAACATAATGTTGTTGTGATACCATATGGCGGCGGTACTTCAGTCTCTGGTTCAATTACATGTCCACAAACGGAGCAACGAATGATTTGCGCCTTGGATACCTCGCAAATGAATCGCTTGCTATGGCTGAACGAGGCCAACTTGACGGTATGCTTCGAAGCGGGCATTGTGGGACAGGATTTGGAGCGTGAGTTACGCAAACTAGGCCTAACGGTGGGCCATGAGCCAGACAGTTATGAGTTCTCAACACTTGGCGGCTGGGTGGCAACGCGCGCCTCCGGCATGAAGAAAAATGTTTATGGAAATATTGAAGATTTGGTAGTGCGCGTGCGCATGGTCACTGCAAATGGTGGTGTGCTGGAACGCGAGTGCATGGCGCCGCGTATTAGCTGCGGACCAGATTTCAATCATATCGTAATGGGATCTGAGGGCACACTTGGCGTTGTAACTGAGGTCATGCTGAAAGTACGCCCACTGCCACCGGTCAAACGTTATGGTTCGCTGGTATTTCCCGATTTCGAGAGTGGTGTAAAATTTATGCGCGAAGTGGCACGTCGACGTTGTCAACCGGCGTCAGTCCGTTTAATGGACAACGAACAGTTCATTTTGGGGCAGTCACTGAAACCCGTTAGAGGTTGGCTATCAAATCTTTTCGATGCGCTGAAGAGGTCCTATGTAACTATGTGGAAAGGGTTAGACTTGACAAAGATGTGTGCTGCAACACTTTTGTTTGAAGGCGAGGAAGCAGATGTGCAACGACAGGAGGCGCTCATTTATGACATTGCCAAACAATTTCGAGGATTTTCGGCTGGCGGTCAAAATGGTGAGCGTGGCTACATATTGACATTTGTCATAGCTTACATAAGGGTGAGTAAAAACACTAAAGTAAAATATATTTTATTTATCTCATTGTGCATTGCAGGACTTTGCGCTGAATCAGAAAATTGTTGGTGAGTCCTTTGAAACATCTGTGCCCTGGGATCGCTGCAGTGTGCTGTGTCGGAATGTGAAACGACGCGTAGAAGTGGTGAGTAGCATTTCATCAATAAAAACACATGTGCTTGACTGAACCATTTATTAATTGATTACTTCTCTTCTCCCGCTTAGGAATGCCACACGCGCAACATAAAGTACTTCATTATATCCTGTCGTGTTACGCAAACCTACGATGTTGGCGCTTGTGTTTATTTCTATTTCGCCTTCAAGTATTCAGCGATCGACGATCCTGTCGCCACATTCGGAGCGATTGAGACGAGTGCGCGCGAAGAAATCTTAACATCGGGTGGTTCGCTCTCACATCATCATGGCATTGGTAAAATACGTAGCAAATGGTATGAGAAAACTGTTTCGAGCGCTGGCAGCGAATTGTATTTGGCGGCGAAAAGGCAGCTTGATCCGAAGAATATATTCGCGGCAGGAAATTTATTGACCGAGGAGCAATGGCTGGCAGAAAGCAAGGCGAGGCCACAGCGAAACAACGTGACGCCGAATTCATTGATTAAGGCGAAACTTTAAAACTGAGAATGTATGTATCATAAAAACGAGGGTTAGGAGGTAGCAGTAGTTTTAAGGCGACCTTAGCTAAAAGTTTACAGGATTTAATTCAAAATATTTGCTATTTTTTACTTTTGTATTAGCACTTTTGTATTAGACTGGCGGCCGCAGTGGTGTGAAGGTAGTGTTGCCGGCCTACCACACCGAAGGTCCATGGTTCGAGCCCTGGTACAGGTAACATCAAAAGTGATTTGAAAAAAGTTTTTCAAAACGGGGTCGCCCCTCGGCAGTGGTTTGGCAAACTCTCCGAGTGTATTTCTGCCATGACAGGCTTCTCAGCAAAAATTCGTCTCCTTTGTAGATGCCGTTCGGAGTCGGCAAAAAACTGTAGGTCCCACCAATTTGTAGGGAAAAATTCAAATCGGCACACCACAAATTGGAAGAGAAGCTTGGCGCAAAAATCTCTTAGGAGGTTTATGATGATATACCTGTTGTATATCGCGCCATAGAGATAGATAGAGAGATTAGCACTAGGTTAATATGTAGGTATGTTTATTGTTATGTGTGAGAAAAACTTAATTTGTTTACTTAATTGTTTAACTTTTGCATTTTATGTTTTCCCTTTAGAAATAGTATTGAGACGGTGTTTCTTAAACGTAGATTTGTATTTGTTTTGTTTGTTACTTAGAAGAATACTACTTTATTTTTAAAATGGACAATTATTATTAAAATTAAATTACACGATTTTTCAAGAAAACTTCAAATGCATTTCGAATTTTATTTCGATATAAACGATCCTGTCCGGGCATCGGAAAGAAAAACTCCCCATATCAAAACCCTCGAGACACCTTTTGTTTGATCCAATACAAATACCTCTTTAGGGTTATCCGGGTCCACATAAAGGGCAATAACTCCGAAATTGGTTATATAAAAAAATGTTTATCTCTAATATAATCTCATTCCAAAAACACTGCCCATATCTCTACATCCGGTTCGAGT